>CM055640.1:9883389-11083389 GCA_029378325.1 Elaeagnus macrophylla | reverse complement strand
ATTAAATGGGTATTTTTTCTTTATTTCTACCTAATTTCAAAGTCTATCTCCACTTGATAGACTCTTCACCTACTTAGCTAATGGAATTCACCATATTTCAAAGTTCATCTCCACTTGATAGGCTCTTCATTTACTTAGTTAATGAGATTCTATCTAACTCCACTTGATGGATCTTTAAAATTATATTCTCTTAAGTGAGAGTCCATTCTAATCATTTAATTAATCGATGAGATTTTAACTCTATTTGATGAGCCTTCAAAAAACTATATTCTCAACCATATGTGTGAGTCTCGTCATTTATATTGCTTGCAAGTGAGAGCTCATTAATTAAAAGGATTGTTTAAAAAAAAAAGCTCATTAGGCAAGAGGAATGCTAAAACCCCAATATAGCATGTAAGATGATAATTAACCCACTTCCTAACCAGCTTAAATTTTTAGGAAAATTGGTTACTAACTACTTCTAACATATCTAAAATGGGTTTTAGGTGTGCCCAAAGTCTAGAAAAGTAAAAAATAGAGTACCAAAGTTTAGAAATGTTAAAAAGGTACCATAGTTTAGAAATAGGCTCCCATCAAAGGGAGATTCGTTCATTGGTTTTTCTTCTTGTTCTTCTTCCCCAACCCGTTGACTACCAGCTTTGATTTCCACAAAATTAGCAGCATCACCGTCACCCTTAATCAATAGTTCAATACTGCCATTGATCATCCCTCCAGGTCGCCACCACCATCTAGCTAGATCATCTTTTCTCGATTTCAAGCTGACGATGTAGATATGATATTGCACGGTCTAGACTCACAATGGTGTCAAGTTCATGTATGACCAAATTCCATATTTAGTTGTCACCTTTTTTTGCATACCTAAACTTTGAGCACAACTAGAGCTTATTTTAGATAAAATCCCAATTTTTTTTTTAATGTTTGATTATTTGTATTTCTTTTCTTTTTTTCTCTCTTTTATCTTCTTTAGATTTTACAACATTTCATAGCACTTTAGTAGATAGGCCAGTGGGAATTAAGTGATGGTGGATGATGGAAATTTGTGTGTTAGATAATGTGCATGTAACATCAACTAATTCTTTTTTGGAAATGTAAATGCTTGTGGATAATATTACTTGCTATTTTAGAGTGGCATTAGACTTCTCATAATCTTTTTATTGAATTCTGAACTATAAACGCTGAACTTTTTTTTTTTGGGTATATGAAGGCTGCTCTTTGAAATAGGTTTGGAATCTTAATTAGAAAATATTAGCTGCGTGATTCTTCATTACGAGTTATGACAACTTCATTGGTTATACCATCATATAGGTTTGTATATATTTTTGATGTAGGTGGAAGTTGTGAAATCCTTAAACGATGCAGATGGGCCACAATGGAAACACTCGCTTTTTGGAAACCCAAATGACCCAGACACTTTCAGGTTTGGAATTTTTTTTTAATTTGAGTATGAGTATGTTGGCATGTGTTTTTGAATCCCTATACGTATACTATTTCTCTGTAGTGATGTTTAGCTTTGTTCATGCTATGAATATCCTTCCTCTTTAGGGTATACAAGTTACTTTGTTATTTCTTCGCTCCTATACAGGAGGAGGTGTAAAATTGCAGAGACTCTTGCAGAAAAGAACTTTGATTTGGCTTTCCAAGTTATCTACCAATTTAATCTACCTGGTATAAGATGCATTCATGTCTAATGCTGTGTTTCTCATGTGGTAATCAGCTCCCAAATTCTTTGTAATTAGATTCTCCTTGTTTTGCAGCGGTTGATATATATGCTGGTGTGGCTGCATCACTTGCAGAGAGGAAAAAAGGAAGCCAATTGACAGAATTCTTTAGAAATATCAAGGGAACAATTGATGATGATGATTGGGATCAGGTGATATGATATATTCAGCTGTCATTTTTTACGTGTTTTTAGGAAAGAATAAATAGGGCCCTCTGATGTAGAATTTAAAGAAAGTAGTAAGAGGGAAGAAGAGAATTAATATACGATAGACTTGATTATTGATTAGCACCGTTGGGTATTTATAAACAATTTCAAGTCATAATTAAGGAGGACAATAAATTCTAAACATACACAAAATAAGAATAAATAATAAGAAATATTCCTAATTATCTTAGGAATAGTGTACACATTTTAATTCTATCAAGTTGGAACATAAATATCACATATGCCTAACTTGAATGGTGAAATATGTAAAGAACTTTCAATTACAATATGAGTCATAATGTCAACCAGCTGTTTAATACTATTGATATCGGAACTTTATGACACCATAATCCATATTATCTTTAATGTAGTTTATGACTAATTGATATGTTCAACATGCTTTGTTTGGTAATGTTACATAAGATTATTAGCAATCTCAATGGATGCAATAATATCACAATATATAACAGTAGCCTCCATGGGATTAAAATCAAGTTCACTCAACAAAATCTTCAACCAAGATATGTTGGTCATCTCTTAATAACTTTCGTTTTTGGGTGAATTGGAGACCAACAATTTCTAAAAGAAGCCATACTCCTCCATAGTGTGACTCAGCCTATCACCATGCTTTGGGTGTCTGTTTCAATCTATACAAGGTTTTCTTTAACCTGCATACCTTTCCTCTTGCTTGGAAACCTAGGCAGATGGTTGACATTTTTCACATCACGTTACAATAATGGCCATTCCAACTTTACAACAGTGAAGAGGATAACTTGAACAATATTTGACTTGGCTGCCAAATCAAATGTCTCGTGATAGTCAATCCTATAAGTCTTAGCATATCTTTTTGCTAATACGTTCCTTGTTTCTCTCCAATGTCCCATCTAAATGGAACTTCATAATGAATAATTGCTTAGTATCCACATTTTTCTTTCCTTTAGGCCTTAATCAACTTCCAAAGTACAAATTTTATGGAGAGCTTTTTCTTGTACCATGGCAACTCTTCACTTAGGTGTCTTCAAGGGGTTAAAACTATAGGGTTTAAAGATACGTTGGCAATAGTGAGATTAGGAGTAAGAGGTAAAGAAGGATCATGTACCTCATAATCAATTTTTGAAGACTCATCTAATGATATGATAGTCTTATCAAGAGGAGGAACAATTGAGTAAGGAGGTAGAGGTATAACAATAACATTCTTACTTCTCTTGAACCTTTGTTGAAATAGTTGAGTTGGTCTTTCATTCATAGGTTCATCTTCTCTTATAAGATGGGAAGAGTCTAAAGAGTCTCTAACAGAAACATCCTCCCTCTTAGTAAAAATCTGCAACTTCTTTCTTCCAACTATAACTTTTTTGTTCTTAATTACCAATAGTCAAAGATATGTTTCCAGAAAAGTAAGATTCCGTTTAATCACATAACTAAACGTCTATAGACATATAATATTTACCTTTAGGTGGGTGAAAACGTTTGTCTCTTCTGTGTACCAGAGCAACCGATAGACACATTTTAGAGCATGTGGATCTAGTTTGTTCCTACTAAGGGTATGGATATGAACATACCATACACACCTAAAAACCTTAGGACATACATTCAATACAAAAGGTATAGAGTGGAAAAGAGAACATTCCTAAGGAAGTTTGATTGTGCTAGACACGTTCAATTAATAAGGTAAACAACTGTCATGACAACCTCGGTCCATAAACATTTCGTAACATCAAGGAGATAATGGTTCTTACACTTGTCATTTTGTTGTGGCATATAAACACATGTCTTGTGGAAGGTTCCATGAGTTTTGAAGAATTTAGTAAGGGATTGATTCACAAATTCATGACAATTATTACAATGAAAAACTTGAACTTGAGTATGAAATTGTGCGACTATTAAATCATAAAACCTAGGAGTAACATTGATAACATCACTCTTATACTGAATCAAATAAATTCATGTAACTCTAGTACAATCGTCAATAAAGGAAACAAAGTATTCGTGACTAAAAGCAGTCGTAGTAGATAATGGACCACACAAATCAGTATAAGCACAAGCAAAATAAACATAACTTTGATTTGATCTTACTTTAAAGGGAAGACAATGGCTTTTAGTAAAAATACATTTAGAAGTAGAATTATTAGCAAACAACTTTGGAAACAAACATTGTAAGTAAGTAAAGGATGAATATCTTAAATGATAGTGCCATAACATAATATTCTCCCTTTCAGTCTCTCTATTCACATGAAAGCTGCAATTAGCGTTGTTTGGCCTGTCTTTAAGTAGTAAATATTTTCCCTCTATAACATTGCCAATCGTCATCTTTCTATGATGTCAAAACGCCGAATGTATAAAATATAAGTTTATAGTACTATTAAGATTATAATTTGACCAATTGGCAAAAGGTTATTAGAGAGATTGGTGCAAATAGAACAAAAAGTATAGAGAATTTGGGTGATAGAAAGCCATTTTCATCCCCTATAATTGGCATTGGTGGCCTATTGATAGCCTAACAAATTTAACAGAAAATGTTAGAGAATCAAGAATTGAAGATCATTTGTCATATGATTGGTAGTCCCTAAATCAACAAGCTAAGTGTTAAGTAGAAATAACAAATATAGATAAGGAGTTATTCAAGAACTAGAAGATGATGGGGTGCTAGAGCTTCTACTTAATTTGTCATATGATTGGTAGTCCCTAAATCAACAAGCTAAGTGTTAAGTAGAAATAACAAATATAGATAAGGAGTTATTCAAGAACTAGAAGATGATGGGGTGCTAGAGCTGCTACTTAAGTAGATTTCTTTTTCCTCTCAGCTTGCTTAAGTAGGAACCATTCCAAATAGCTATGCTAATTCCAACAAACATCAACAATATGTTTGTTACTGTTGTAGTGGGTGCAAAATCAAGAACCAGAGCCAATAAGGGGAGGATTTGAATGAGGCTTGTTCTTTTGAAAACATGGATAATAAGGGTTGAGGCCTCAGATGTCTCTCAGTGTTCATAGTGACTTGTCTATGTACTTCATGATTGACTTGAATTGGCTTCTTCCAGGCATGGTAAGGGAGAAGTGGTCAGTACTTGACCCCAACTCCGATACAATCCAGCTTGAAATATATATACTTGATTTTTGAATAGTGGACTTTCCCAATTTCTCAACATCATTGGCATGCTCCATATTGTCAGGTCTTTAGTAATCAATTTCATGGAGTTTAACTCATTGTAGTATTCAACAAGAAATGGGCCACCTTGACGTAGCTGGAAGGACTTCTTTATAACTTGATACATCCTAGAAGAATTGGGATCATCAATGTAGATCTTAATTATATCCCAAACTTCTTTTCCCGTAACTGAACAAAGACATTAATTTGTCTGTCATACAGTTGATAAGCCAAGAGTTAATTAGGGCATCTTAAGCTTTTCATTTATCATAAGTTGGATTATCTTTCTTTAGGCAACTTTTCTTCCTATTATGTGACCTTTCTTCTCTCTGCTAGTAATTTGTCTCAAAATTTTTGGACTAATACGATAACTAGTGTCATCTAATTTAATTTTAATTGAGAAGGAACCATCTTGAATCTTGGTAGTGGTAGAGATAATTGTATTATTAAGATTGAGTCCCGATAACCTATGTTACATGGACTTGGTGGTTTTGGTTGCCATATCTAACATGACACAACAACAACTTGGGTGTGGAATATGTGTCCGGTGTGGTGCTACTTTCCTACCCACGGGAACTACCATTGTATTTCAGCATGGCACATCAAAAACTTCATTGCCTTCCCTTGTACTTCCATCGCACGATCTAAATTTTCCTCTTTTCAAGATATTCTCTCTATCACGCCTACTTATCTTTCAGTTCATGGTCTCTGTTTTCTTATCCTCTCTGAAAAGAAATGTAGAAAATAAAAGAAGTAGATGGAGACTGGTTGGGAAACAAGAAAATAAAAGATTGGCCGATGGGTAAAATAAATATAAAGAGAAATAAAAACCTTAAAAGACTAAAGATGGGGGATTTGGGCTGTCGGCGGTTGTGCCCCTTTGGCTGCATACAACTTTTTGATGGGCTTTGGGTTGAAGACATTTTTAAGATGGCTATGAGCTATTAATAAAACTCACAATTTTAGTAATTAGTTTGTTTTTTATATTACTTATTATTCCAAACTAATATATGAAAATGAATTAAAAAAATGTAAAAATAAGATTAAAAATAATCAATGTACTAAATACGTGTATACAAACGATATAAATTGATTTTTTAAGGGTAAGATAAAAATATAAACATTTTATCTATGTTACCCGGACTCGGTGGTTTACTCCATAGTACCGGTGTCGACACGACACCGACACTGATATGGGATATGTGTCCAGTCTGGCAAAAAATTTTCGGACACGGTGGTCGAAGTTGAAGCCATGATGAGGGATGATGAAGAGAAAAAGAAGGCTAAAAGAAAAAAGTAAAAAAAGCTAAAAAAACAACGAACAGAAGCAGAAGAAGACGAAGAAGCAGAAGATGAAGAAGTAGAAGAAGACGAATGAAGAAGCAGAAGAAGATGAGCAGAAGAAGACGAGCAAAAGAGACAAACAGAAGAAGACGAAAGAAGAATCGGAAGAAGACGAAGAAGAGAATGAAGAAGTCGGCGGCTCAAGTATCAGATAAATGTCATTGGGCCTTATAATTTTTTTAATTGGGCCTTTTTAGTTTTCTTTGTGTGGACTGGGCCACTTATTCAAAAACACAAAACTTAAAAAAAATGTTTTCATGTAATATTCACACAATAATTAAATATTTATGAATGAAAATAAAATATAAAATCTAATTAATATAATCCAATGTTTACCTATATTTTATTGTAAAAAATATTAACCTAATATTATTAAACATAATTTTCAATATAAATATTTTATAGATATATTAAATAAAATTTAATATAATAATTTTTCGTATCTGCGCGTCCGTGTCTAAATATTGGACACATATTCCCGTATCTTAAAATTTTAAAATTTATGCACCCGACCTTTGGATATGCATCCGTATCCGATACTTCTACCCGAGTCCGGGTAACATAGCATTTTATATAATTATAAGTTGTATCCAAGGATCCATATCCAAATGTTGGACACCTTATAGCCATGTTCATCTCAAAATTGGATTCAGGAGCGAGAGAGACTCCTAGACCCATACCTGGTATAGGGATATAGGGATTTGAAATAGGTATTCACTAAGAAATTGTTAAAGCCTTAATCAATTGTATTGGAAATGAGAGTGAGATGTTCACTGCAGGTAGTTATATTCCTTCCCAATTAAGTGTTAATTCTAATATTTTTTTTACTTGTGCATCTCTCTCTCTCTCTCTCCATGTGTGTATGTGGGTATATCCCCTCCCAGCTCCTTAGATTGCTTGTATTCACCACTGTTAGATGTAATTAGTTGTCTATTAGGTGTATATCACTAGTGTAGTTGGATATTAGGTGTCTTTCACTAGTCTATGTCTCTAACTTTGTATATAAATATGTAGCATCTATGAATGAATGAATCAGAGAAACAATTCCTTTCAATCTCAGATTACATGGTATCAGAGCATTAAGTTTTCTGAGATTTTTTTTGTTTTCTCTCCTCTCCTTCAAATTAGTGCATTTTTTGGTTCCAATTTGGAACACCCTTTTGGAGTGCATTTTTTTTTCTCACCGCCGGCACAAGGAGGCAGTCCAGTCGCCGACGGCCAAACCCCGACATACAGTTGCCGACAGGCCGCGCGTGGGACCCACGCGCCACCACAAGTTTCTGCACAGTATTTTTTTTCCCTCATCGCCGGCACCTGAAGGCAGCCCAGACGTCGACCGGCCAAAACCCAAAATCTGGTGACCAGACGAGCCGCGAGTGGACCCCACGCGCCACCGCAAGTTTCTGCGCAATTTCCACGCGTCGGCGCGTGACGGCGCGTTCCAGCCTGAAATCTTTTCCGGTCGTCCTCGGGTTGCTTGCCGGCGTTCCCCTGTGTCGTCTGCTGTCCTCGGGTTGCTTGCCGGCGTTCCCCTGTTTCGGCGTTCCTCGTGACTGCTGTTTCGGCGCGTAACGGCGTTTCAACCTGAAATTTTCTCCGGTCTGTTGTGGTTCGGCACTCTTTGGTTCAAGTTTGGGTTCTTCCAATTCGAATATCGGCCAATTTTGTGTACTTGTTCGCTGCTTTGTTGGATTTTATTTATTCGCTTGTTCGCTGTCTTGTTGTTTGAAGAGTTATGGCTGAAAAGAAATCTAATGTTGTTACGGATATGGTACCTGTGATGTCTAAAATCACGGACCATAAGCTCAATGGCTCGAATTATTTGGCTTGGAGCAAGACAATTCGAATTTATTTGAGAAGTCTTGACAAAGATACTCATTTGACTAACGATCCTCCTAATGATGATTCAAAGCAGACATGGCTTAGAGAAGATGCCCGCTTATTCCTACAGATTCGGAATTCTATTGAGAGCGAAGTCATTGGCTTGATCAACCATTGTGAATTCGTTAAGGAATTGATGGATTATTTGGATTTCTTATATTCTGGTAAAGGAAACCTTTCTCGCATGTATGAGGTGTGCAAAGCATTTTACCGTGCAGAAAAACAAGATCAGTCCCTCACGAATTATTTTATGGAATTTAAAAAGACTTATGAGGAACTAAATAGTTTGATGCCTTTTAGCCCTGATGTGAAAGTTCAGCAATGCCAACGGGAACAAATGGCGGTTATGAGTTTTCTTGCTGGTCTTCCCTCTGATTTTGAAACTGCTAAGTCACAGATTCTTTCTAGTTCTGAGATCACCTCTTTACAAGAAGTATTTAGTCGAGTACTTCGTACAGAAGGTACTCCACCTCCACCTACTCAATTAAATGGTGCTTTGGTCAGCCGAAATAATAATTATGAGCTTGGACGGCCAACCTATATGAGTGGAAACAAAGGAGGCGGCTTACAAGGGTTTCAAACTCGACCACAGGATCCAGGAGGTATTGTGTGTTCCTATTGTCGTAAACCAGGACATACGATATGTTACTGCAGAAAGCTTCAGTCCAAGAATCAGAAAGGTCACTCGGCCCATATTGCATCCACTTGTGATACTTCTGAAAAATCAGTTCTTATCTCTGCAGATGAATTTACCATGTTCTCACAGTATCAAGAATCACTAAAGTCCTCATCATCTTCTGTCACTGCTATTGCTGATTCAGGTAAACCAAATGCGTGTCTTCTTTCCTCATCTTCCAAATGGGTTATTGATTCTGGTGCCACAGATCATATGACAGGTAATTCTAGTCTCTTTTCTACTCTTCAGTCACACACTTCCACCTCAACTGTTACCTTAGCCGATGGGTCACCATCTCGTGTTCTTGGGTCTGGCACAATTACTCCCACTCCCTTACTTCCTTTGTCGTCTGTCTTACATTTACCTAACTTATCTTTTAATTTGATCTCTATAAGTCAGCTCACTCACAATCTTAACTGTTGCATCACATTCTTTCCTAATCATTGCTTATTTCAGGATCTTATGACGAAGAAGATTATTGGTAGAGGACATGAGTCTGGAGGCCTCTATATTCTTGACACACCAATATTGAAATCTGTTGCTTGCTCTGGTGTAACCTCTCCCTTCGAGGCACATTGTAGACTGGGTCATCCATCTCTTCCTTTACTCAAGCAGCTTTGTCCTCAGTTTAATAAGGTTTCTTCATTAAATTGTGAGTCTTGTCAGTTTGCAAAACACCATCGTCTAAGTTCAAAACCAAGAGTTAATAAACGTGCTAGTATTCCTTTTGAATTAGTTCATTCTGATGTTTGGGGTCCTTGTCCTATTTTGTCCAAACCAGGATTTAAGTATTTTGTTACTTTTGTGGATGATTATTCTCGTGTAACTTGGTTATATTTAATGAAGAGTCGCTCTGAATTGTTTTCTATTTTTTGCGCATTTTGTGCTGAAATTAAAACTCAATTTAATGCTTCAATTCGTACTTTGCGAAGTGATAATGCCAAAGAATATACATCAGCTTTGTTTCAATCTTATATGGTTCAAAATGGCATGCTTCATGAAACTTCTTGTGTTGATACTCCATCTCAAAATGGAGTTGCAGAACGTAAGAACCGACATCTTCTTAAAACTGCACGTGCCTTATTATTTCAAATGAATGTTTCTAAACCTTTTTGGGCCGATGCAGTTTCAACAGCATGTTTTCTTATTAATCGCATGCCCTTATCTGTTCTTCATGGTGAGATTCCTTACAAAGTTCTGTTTCCTAATAGGTCATTATTTTCGGTTGACCCTAGGATATTTGGTAGCACTTGTTTTGTTCGAGATGTTCGTCCACATGTTACTAAATTAGATCCCAAGTCTTTGAAATGTATCTTCCTTGGTTATTCTCGTCTTCAAAAAGGTTATAGATGTTATTGTCCTACTCTTAACAAATATCTTGTCTCAATTGATGTTACTTTCATGGAAGACACACCCTATTTTTCGTCTTCTCCTCTTCCTGCACGTCAGAGGGAGGATGATGATGTCTTAGTCTATTCTATCACATCATTTGAACCTGTTTCAGATCCAGCTCCTGTCAAGCCTCCTATTACTCAAGTCTACTCCAGACAGAGACCTTCTCATTCATGTCCTGCACCTGCTCCTTCGTCATCAGATCCAGTCCTGAGCGATGATCTTCCTATTGCATTACGCAAAGGTAAACGTCAATGTACTTATCCTATTTCTTCTTTTGTTTCTTATAACTGCTTGTCGTCTTCCTCTTCCTCTTTTATTGTGTCCCTTGATTCTATTTCTATCCCTAAAACTGTTCACGAAGCCATATCTCATCATGGTTGGCATCATGCAATGATAGAGGAAATGAATGCTTTAGATGACAATGGTACTTGGGACTTGGTTGATTTACCTTTGGAAAAACGGGCTATAGGATGCAAATGGGTGTTCACAGTTAAGGTTAATCCAGATGAGTCAGTTGCTCGATTAAAGGCTCGTCTTGTTGCTAAGGGATATGCTCAAACCTATGGAGTGGACTATTCTGACACTTTCTCTCCTGTTGCTAAATTGACCTCTGTTCGGTTGTTCATTTCTATGGCAGCTACTCACCATTGGCCTTTGCATCAACTAGATATCAAGAATGCTTTTCTTCATGGTGATCTTCAAGAGGAGGTGTTTATGGAGCAACCTCAGGGTTTTGTTGCTCAGGGGGAGTATGGGCGAGTTTGTCGTCTACGCAAATCTTTGTATGGTTTGAAACAGAGTCCTCGTGCTTGGTTTGGAAAATTTAGTCAAGCTATAGAAACGTTTGGTATGATGAAAAGCAAGTCTGACCATTCTGTGTTCTACAAACAATCAGAAGGTGGTATCATTCTTTTAGTTGTGTATGTGGATGACATTGTTATTACTGGAAGTGATACCACAGGAATCTCATCTCTTAAGTCTTTCCTGCATATTCAGTTTCACACGAAGGATTTGGGGATGCTAAAGTATTTCTTAGGCGTTGAAGTCACAAGGAGTAAAAAAGGTATATTTCTAACTCAGAGAAAATATGTACTTGACTTATTAACTGAGACAGGAAAATTGGGAGCAAAGCCCTGTAGTGCTCCGATGACTCCGAACATCCACCTTACAGGAGATGGGGAACTATTTAAAGATTCTGAGAAATATCGAAGGTTGGTTGGAAAACTGAATTACCTTACTGTGACTCGTCCAGATATTGCATATTCGGTCAGTGTTGTTAGCCAATTTATGTCATCCCCAACAATTCATCATTGGGCAGCATTAGAACAAATTTTGTGTTATTTGAAAGGAGCACCTGGACGTGGTATCTTGTATGCAAATCATGGGCACACTAATATTGAATGTTTTTCAGATGCAGATTGGGCAGGTTCTAAAGTGGATAGAAGATCCACATCAGGCTATTGTATTTTCGTTGGAGGAAATTTGGTCTAATGGAAGAGTAAGAAGCAGAATGTTGTGTCACGATCGAGTGCAGAGTCAGAATATAGGGCTATGGCACAATCTGCATGTGAGATAATGTGGATATATCAGCTCTTGAATGAAGTATGTCTTAAAACTTCAGTACCAGCAAAATTATGGTGTGATAACCAAGCTGCTCTTCATATTGCTTCTAATCTAGTGTTTCATGAGCGAACTAAACACATTGAAATTGATTGTCATTTTGTTCGCGAGAAAATTCAGCAAGGTTTGATTTCTACAGGATATGTGAAGACTGGAGAACAACTAGGAGATATTTTCACGAAAGCTTTAAATGGAGTTCGGATTAATTATCTTTGTAACAAGTTGGGCATGATTAATATTTATGCTCCAACTTGAGGGGGAGTGTTAGATGTAATTAGTTGTCTATTAGGTGTATATCACTAGTGTAGTTGGATATTAGGTGTCTTTCACTAGTCTATGTCTCTAACTTTGTATATAAATATGTAGCATCTATGAATGAATGAATCAGAGAAACAATTCCTTTCAATCTCAGATTACAACCACCTTTGTTCTCTTGTATGTGTTTGTTGTTTATCTGAAGGATGTGTTTGCTTGTGAATTGTGTAGGTACTAGGAGCTGCAATAAATGTTTATGCTAACAAACATAAAGAACGCCCCGATCGTCTGATTGATATGTTGACCAGCAGCCATAGGTATGTTTTATAAGCTTTTGTTGACTGCTTAGTGCAATTATGCAACAGTGTAAATATACAGATATAGATCACACGCAACCTTACGTGCTTTGATTTATAACAGAAATGAGACTCACTACGGATATATGACCATCTTCTGATTGATAGAACGCTGTCTTCCTATCACATCCAAGAAAGATAGTAACATGCAAAATTTCATATTGTTTTGTTTTTCTTTGGTTAATATTTTTTTTTTTGAGGGGGGAGTGTGGAGCCTGGGATAACACAGCTTAATAATGCCTTCATCTCAAAGATTTTTTGTTCAAGAAATACATTACATATTTATTTCCAAGTTCTGGACTGATCAACAAGTTTTTACAAAAGAAAGATTACATTAGGAAATGTTTGAAACAAGTTTGATCTTTAGTTGATAAAGCAAGCTCGCTTTTTTTAAGAGCATAAATTCACAGTATTTGTTTGGCTTCTACTCATGCGCTCTTCATGTACTTTGTCATTTAACTTCAATAACTTCATGATGGCACACCTTGGATCGAGAAGAAACAACAATTTGTAGCTGTTATTTAAGTAACGCATTCAATTGGTCTTAGTTTAGACCTTTAGGTTTTCTTAATCTCGCAAGGCAATGGAGTATTTTTCATATGCCCTTAGAGTATCTAACTAAAGCTTAGTGTTTATTTTTATTTTTCTTATAATATCTTTTATTAACACAAGATAAATCTGAGCCTCTTGCTTTTGTATTCTTATTTATGCAGGAAAGTCCTGGCCTGTGTGGTCTGTGGTCGTCTAAAAAGTGCATTCCAAATTGCTTCTCGCAGTGGAAGTGTAGCTGATGTCCAATATGTAGCTCATCAGGTTAAACTATTCTTTCTTTGTTGCTGCTTTGCATACTATCAACATTGTTACTCTTTTATACATCGACTTTTTTGAGGGGACATAATTTCCTGCATACCGCATATGCTATTGGTGAAATCTAGGATCATAACAGGGTAAGGCAAGATTAGATGATGATAAGAGCTTAATATGTTTCCTATTGGGAGAATTAAATAAGGATCACTCGCAGCCTTGTGTTATGTCATTGAAAATGAAATAAATCATAGAGCGAATATGATAGATGAATGGAATATGTGTAAGGAGCTCTGGGTTCTAAGCTTACAAGAACCTCAGTGTTACATGGGCTGGTTTGCTTGACCATGATTTGGGTCATGCATTTCCAAGACGGCCTTTTGATGCATCACATAGGGAGGCCCTTCTAAATTCCATTGGAAAAATGGCTTCAGTATTATCAAAATAATGTTATATGCATCAACTTGTTGTACGGATGTTAATATTGCATTGATTTAATATTGAGGATTGATTTAATATTGAGGATTGTTAGATAGTTAAAAATAACTGTAGGACCACTGACTACTAGCGGGGGACAAGTGTGCTAGTAGATCAAGTATATTTTTGACAAGTAGATTGATGCATCAATTTGCTTAAGAATCATTTTCCTTATTGAAGTTGACAGTTACCATTGGAGACCATTTAATTGTGTGATTGAAATTTGGTTAGAAACAGTAAGTGGCAGTCCTAACTACTTGGGTTCTTTTAAGGAAAAAATCCTAACAATTGATTTGTTAAAAGCTTAAATTTTAGGTTTAAGTGCATAACCAAACTGCGTTTCATTTTTAAACCCTACTCTAGGTGCTAAATATAAGTTAATTATTTTTTTTAAACGTGATGAATATTTGTTCATCTCTTCGTAAATGTGTATGTTTAATTTTTGTAATATTTTAAGGGTAATGATATTGTCACAATTATTTTTGTTGTTGCCACAACAAAAATGTATGAATTTACTATTAATCCCTATAAGTATTACGCATTAGTGCTACTTTTGTTTGTAAAGTTGTCATTAATGAAAAATAGTTGTAGCAATAACAATTTTAGTTGTGGCAATATCGTCACCCTATTTTAAACATATGTTTATTACATATTTTCAAACATTTCTTTATAATATGAATATTTTATAATATTTATATTTATGAAAACATATTCACATCAAAACTGGTTCAATTGAAAATATGTTTTGAACATATGTTCAAAATGTATGAAAATATTAGACATATGTTCTCTTTTAGAGGGGGTTTCAACAAATAAGTGGATTATATGTTGAAAGGAACCTAAATTTTATTAATTAGCCTCCTATGTATTTTAAAAACATTTATAATTATATACACATTTTAATTCTCTTCTCAAATTGGAGCATAAATATATAATATTTAACAAAGAGAAATAGACAAATAAGATGAATAGAGGTTGGGGATTTAGACAAATAAAAGTAGAGAGAAACATATGAACAATTGGGGAGAAGCCATAATCAATTCATTCAATAATAAGTCTGTTGATTACTATAAACAATAGTCCTACTCACAAGAATCTTAACCTTAATATAGTAAAGTAAAATCATGATTGTTAATGAGCCTAATAAACTAATGGGCTAATCTTAAAATTAAATAACATAATTCAGTAATTAATATAATATTATCGAAATTATAACATTCTTAATTTACATGGACATCATTCATACCCAATTGGATGGTGAGGTATGAAAAGAACTTCATGTAACACCTTGAGTCAAGATGTCAGCTAGCTGATCAATATTCTTGATAGAATTTTGTGGATACCAAAATCCAAATTGTCATTGATGTTTCTATCAAGTACAATATGATTTGTTTGGTCATGTTGCACCAAATTATTAGCAATTTCACAAAATAAAACCAATATCATTGAGACCAAAACCAAAGTAAATTAACAAAATCTTCGACCCAGAAAAGCTATATAATAGCATGGTGAAGAGCGTGTGTTGCTTAACTTTTGCATTAGACAACAATACCACATTTTGTTTCTTACTGCTTCAAGTTACCAAATATCTTCCAACAAATGTAAGATACATTGAATTATGCATGAATACCTTTGCATAAGGCGGAGTTTAGATAAGCTAATTTAGTTTGCAACTTTTATATGCCAATTACTCGAATTATGCATGAATTTTATCTCTAAATTAAATGCATATGACAAGTCAAGTCGAGTATTAGACCTTATTAATTGGGGTGTGTTCAGGGTAGACAACTAAGTGACAATTCATCATGTTATCTAAGAATGGAAAAAAATACTTTCACTTATCTTTCATTGAAAAATAATACACATATATATACAAAGCTAGGACACTATCTTAGAAAATTATACAATTAGGATCCCTATAATTAAGCTAATAAATCAGCTATATACAACTAACTACAACTAATATACAGCTAACACTCCCCCTTAAGTTGGAGCATAGATATTAATCATGCCTAACTTGTTACAGAGATGATCAACCCGAACTCCATTTAAAGCTTTCATGAAAATGTCTCCTAGTTGTTCTCCAGTCTTCATATATCTTGTAGAAATCAAACTTTGTTGAATTTTTTCGCAGATAAAATGGCAATCAATTTTAATGTGCTTAGTTCGCTCATGAAACACAGGATTAGATGCAATCTGAAGAATAGCTTAGTTATCACTCCACAAATTTGCTGGTACTGAAGTTTTAAGACCTACTTCATTCAAGAGCTGATATATCATTATCTCACATACAGATTATGCCATAGCCCTATATTTTGACTCTGCACTTGATCGTGACACAACATTTGGTTTCTTATTCTCTCATGTGACCAAATTTTCTTTAACGAAAATACAATGACCTGATGTGGATTTTCTATCCACTTTGGAATATGCCCAATCTGCATCTGAAAACATTCAATATAAGTGTGCCCATGATTTGCATATAAAATACCACGTCTGGGTGCTCCTTTCACGTAACACAGAATTTGCTCTAACACTGCCCAATGATGAACTGTTGGGGATGACAAACAGATTGACAACACTAACTGACTATGCAATATTTGGACGAGTTACGGTAAGGTAGTTCAACTTTCCAACCAATCTTCGATATCTCTTAGGATCTTTAAATAGTTCCCTATCTCCTATAAGGTGCATGTTCGGAGTCATTGGAGCACTACAAGGCTTTGCTCCCAATTTTCCTGTCTCAGTTAATAAGTGAAGGACATATTTTCTCTAAGATAGAAAGATATATTTTTTACTCCTTGTGACTTCAACACCCAAGAAATACTTTAGCATTCCCAAGTCCGTGTGTGAAATTGAGTATGAAGGAGAGACTTAAAAGATGAAATTTTTGTAGTATCACTTCCAATAATAACAATGTCATCTACATTTACAACTAAAAGAATGATACCAACTTCTAATTGTTTGTAGAACACAAAATGGTTAGACTTGCTTTTCATTATACCAAACTTTTCAACAACCTGACTAAATTTTCCAAACCAAGCCCTAGGACTGTTTCAAACCATACAGATATTTTCGAAGACGACAAACTCTCCTAGACTCCCATGAGTAACAAAACTAGGAGGTTACTCCATAAACACCTCTTCCTAAAGATTACCATGAAGAAAAGCATTCTTAATATCTAGTTGATGCAAAGGCCAATGATGAGTAACTGCTATAGAAATAAACAACCAAACAGAGCTCAATTTAGCAATAGGAGAAAAAGTGTCGGAATAATTCACTTCATAGGTTTGAGCATTTCCCTTATCGACAAGACGGACTTTCAATTGAGCAACTGACCCATCTGGATTTACCTTAATTGTGAACATCCATTTGCATCCTATAGCCCATTTTCTTGAAGGTAAATCAACCAAGTCCCTAGTACTATTGTCATCTAAAGCATTCATTTTCTCTATCATTGCATGATACCAACCAGGATGAGATACGACTTCGTGAATAGTTTTAGGGATAGAGATAGAATGAAGGGATGCAATGAAATTACAAGAGAAAGACGACAAGTAGTTATAAGAAAAAAAGAAGAAATAAGATAAGTACATTGGTGTTTACCTTTGCGTAATGCAATAGGAAGATCATTACTCAGGACTGGATCTGATGACGAAGGAGCAGGTGCAGAACATGAATCAAGAGGTCTATGTTTGGAGTAGACTTGAATAATGGGAGGCTTGATAGGAGCTGGGTTCGAGACAGGTTTGAAAGGATGTGATAGAATAGACTAACAAATCATCATCATTTCCTAACGTGGGGGAGGAGGAGAAGACAAAAAGTAGATCGTGTCTTCCATGAAGGTAATATCAATTGAGACAAGATATTTGTTAGGACTAGGATAATAACATCTATAACCTTTCTGAAGACGAGAATAACCAAGGAAGATACACTTCAAAGACTTGGGATCTAATTTAGTAACATGCGGACAAACATCCTGAACAAAACAAGTGCTACCAAATATCTTAGGGTCAACAGGAAATAGTAACTTATTGGGAAATAGGATTTTGTAAGGAATCTCACCACGAAGAACAGATAATGGCATGCGTTTAATAAGAAAACATGCTGTTGAAACTGCATCGACCTAAAAAGGTTTAGGAACATTCATTTAAAATAATAAGGCACGTGCAGGTTCAAGAAGATGTATGTTTTTACGTTATGTCACTCCATTTTGAGATGGAGTATCAACACAAGAAGTTTCATGAAGCATGGCATTTTGAACCATATTAGATTGAAACAAAACAGATGTATATTCTTTGGCATTATCACTTCACAAAGTACAAATGGAAATATTAAATTGAGTTTTAATTTCAGCACAAAATGTACAAAAAAAGAGAACAATTCAGAAACTCTTCATTAAATATAACCAAGTGACACAAGAATAATCATCCATAAAAGTAACAAAATACTTAAATATGCAACCTTTGGCATTCTCCAACATAAATATTGTAGTTACACTTTTAAATAATATAGGCCTCTTTTTTACTTTCAATTTGTAAAGACTTTAATATATTTAATATTTGAAGTATTAAATGTCATTAAATGAAAAATATCCATAATCATGTAACAAGTTTTTTTTGGCCTTTATTATTTCTCTTCTGCTATTATTTTATTTTATTTTCTTATTTACTTATATTTTTTTAAATAAAATAAATTGAAATTATTATTAATTTAATGATATTCTTATCATAAAAATATCTGCCGTATTGTTTGTTCTTAATTATTTATGTTTTCTATACATAAAATAATTTCGTATCTTAATAGTTATGTCCAACCAAAAAAACTAAACTTAATATAATTAATAATTCAACATTCAAAATTTCGAATTCTCAATTATCATTATTAAGATAAAGTTATGGAATTTCAAGAGATTTTATAACTTAAGGAAAATAAATATAATTAGTGGAGTAGTATGTGAAATGAGTGCTAATGAAGAGTTAGTATTTTTTAGATTTCTATATAAATAAGATTGTGAATAATTGTTGTAGCATATAAATCAATTAAGTTTATTGAGAATTAATAAACTATATTTGCAAGTGTTTTTTATATTCATAATGTTACTAAAAGGCTTTAAACTACCTATTTGAAAGTGCATTCCTAAACCATATTCGACTCCAATTTTGCAGTATATCTATCGACACATTCGTACCTACATATTCATATCTTCAAAATATAGTTAGGTCCATCGACACTTCTCAATAAATTCTAAAGACTTTTCACTTATAAAGTTATAAGGTGATTCTTAACTACACATTTTACTAACAATAATTATTTTTCTCAAAGTTGCAAAATTTTAATTTCCTCTTCAAACTTCACTGTAGTTCAATAGTATGTCACTTTAGATTAAGTATATTTATTGTTTACAGTTTCCAATTTTTATTTGCTTATCTTTTGAGGTTTTTTTTTTTACTTTTTGTGTATGGTAAATACCTATTTAGTATTACAACGCATGTACTGAATGCCAATAATTAAAAATGATGGACTAGTAATCCACTTAAAACAGAAACAACAAACTATATTGGAGAATAACTATATTTACGAAGCTCCAACCCAAGTTCCCCAACTATTACTTATGAAACAGGGAAAAATCTTTCTTACTAGAACAATCAACCACTTCAACACCTTAACATTACTTACCATGGAACTGGGCTTTCTGAAACAGCAAAGGACCATGAATATTGAAATGGGACAATCACATGGCTTAATTCATTGTTTTATTGTAACCTTATCCATAAGCTCTTCGATTTTTGTTTAGTTTTTTGCAAATACTTCCCTGTGAAAGTTTTAAAAAGTCAATTGGATAGTGATTGTTATTTTTTCAAACATGTAGGGGTGTTTGTTTATTCCACAAACCCAAATGGAAATTTTTTCATCCAGTACTTTGAACACTGATATGCTAGTTTTTTATCCCAAAAAAATATGTTGTACTTGCAAGCCTTTTAATCGGAATGAGTCCATACTGCTCAGAGGGGGAAAAAATTCTTTATTGTCACTGGTTGGGACTGTCCTTTTGTTTGCTAATGTATGGTGAATATATCTTATATCTAACTGCACTATTGCTGCGCTTACTGTATTTCAGGCATTGCATGCAAGTGCACTCCCTGTGCTTGATATGTGTAAACAGTGGCTGGCCCAGTATATGTGATTTGTTTGATGACATTTCGGGTTACTGGGAGTAACTCTGAGCCAGACTACACTTTCTGGTGTTTTTTGCTGCCTTCGGAAGTGTGCAGCTGTAAACCTTAACTTCATGTGTTACCCAAACAGTTAGTAACCAAGAAATTTAAAGAATGCAGCTTCGGTGATGAAGGCATTTGACTTCTTTGGTGTTGGTAGCAGCAATACTTTTTGTTTTGTTTCAGTCACCCTGATTTGCTTAGGCTGCTGCATAGAGCGCAGTGGTGCCCATCTTAGAGGCACCATTCTGCCATCATATCAGTTTTGGCAATGTTAAGGGCGACTTTGCAAGGCTGAAATGAGTAATGAAAGAATATTCTGAGAGTACATAATGACTTGCGCAACGTTAAATCCTGATATGATGTGTCTTTGTGTTGTGGTCGACTAATACAACAATATGGCCAATTGGAGGAACAAGTTTGATCAGCTTGTCGGTGTACCTTTATCATGTTCTGGTCCTGTCAAAAAAGAAAGTTGTTCTGGTCTATTTGAATCGATCAAGTGTTTGTGAAAGTAGATAAACATCGAATGTAGAGTGATATAGAGAATAATAGTCATAGACTGTGTGCACTGTGAAAATTTACACCGTCCTGTATATGTACTTTAGCCAAATTTTGTTCTGTCCAGAATCCAATATGTTTTATGTATTTGAGCTTTCCTTATGGTTTTCTTTTGTCCCTTTTCATGAATAATGCAATCCTTCATTTGCGTACATCTTGTAACTAAGGATATTAATGAATCAGTTATGATGGTTGACTGGAAAGGGAATTTCGGCTGTTACTTTTACGTTTACGGAAGAAAGAAGAAGATGGTGAGAAAAGGTTCGATAGGGGGCTACTAAACCTAACTGGGAGATTCAGTTGGGGCTATCGAACCTTACGGTTAGGCTATCAATGATAATCTCAAATACTTTTTTGTTTGTTTGTAATAGGTTTTGGCAATTAACAACTATTTTTTTATTTTATAAATGAGTGAACAACTTCAAACCTCTTATAGGAAAATAAATGAAGAATGGTACCAAGTATAAGAACTTGGGTATAAAAAAAAAAAACTAGAGAGTAGAATCTGTGTTAGAGTTTCAGTGAATCTGTGTTAAAGAGTTTAAAATGCACATACTATATAGAATTTATGACAATAAGTATGATTAAAGTAAAATATAACAATTAGATTTAAAATTTTAACTGTTTCTAATTATGTAATGAATTAGGTTGATTGTGATTTTTTAAGACTTATCGGTGATTTTGGGGGACAAAATGATTGGGATACAGTCAACTCTGCAATAAACATACTTACATTAGTCAGGCCACATACAAGCAGACAAACATCTCCTAGTAAGATGTATATATAGTTTTATTTGTTAATTATTTGTACTTTATTTATAATTTTGTACATTTTTTTCTAGAATTTCTCTTTTTTAAATTAACAGGATGTCCTAAGTTGATAATGTTCAATTTTTAAATCCATCAAGGGGGAAGTAAATGGGCATATCATAAACCTTTGACTTGAGAGGATATAGTTTAATTATTAATGCTTGTTCTTTTTTTTTGAAGTCGGCATGCAAATCATCTTCGAGCAAAATAAAAGTCAATTTTGCATCAATACCTTCTTTTTTAAGCATTATGATGTTTTCAATAATAAGATGTTATTTGTACCATCAAGTCTTATGTTGAAAAAATATAGAGAGTAAATTGAGATGGATTACTACTCATAATATGCTCACTTTTTAAGTTAAAATTTAGGTCTAATAAGTGATATCAAAATCATACTTATATAATTCTCCTTGAGATACAGGTAAATAGTATACACTCCAACTTCCCTTTTATATACAAGTTCAATTTCTCTAACATTCCTAATAAAGAGAATGAGGAGCAAATAAATCAATACGCTTAAACAGAAAAAAAAAAAATACTCAGACCATCTCATCCAATTATTGCCAATAAAATAAATAATGAAAAGTGACAATATCTCAAAGATTATGTAAAGAAATAGTGATGATATTATCTATATCTGTGAAAAATTAAAAATATCAAAAATATATATAAAAATAATATATAATATATATATATATATATGTATATGTATGTATGTATGTATGTATGTATTAAAAATACATGCATTACACTTGAATTATTTTACTTATTTTAATTTTTTTGATTAATTTTTACACTATATTTAAAATAAATACGAAATTAATTTTCTCATATTTATAAATTATTTGTGAAAGTAAAATAATATTTAAAATTTTTATTAGATGTGATAATCATCTTTTGATTAGAGTCTCTTATTCTATTACCATATAAATAATCCTTATTAAAATAATATTTAGAGTTCTTATTGGATGTAATATTTTTAGATAATATTTAGAGGCCATATTGTATTAAAATATAATTGAAGATCTTTAAAAAAGTATTAATGTCATTAACTTAAAATATAAAGATAATTTTGTCTAAAAATTAGATAATTCATAATAATTTTATCGACATTTTAATTTATGTTTTTGCGATGCAAGCAAGTGGTGGAAAACAATTCCTGGTGGTATTGGTGGTTTACTCAGCATGGGCATCGCCATTTGAGTTGGCTTTTAAGAAAGTGGCAACTGGGCCTATTCTCCTCACGGCTGATTTGGTGGTTGATGCCTTCTTTGTCATTGACATAAAATATTGACCTTTGTGGCTAACTTTGATAAGTCTACTTATCTACTTGTAGATGATCACTCCAGGATTGCTCTAAATACTTCGTGCATAATTAATTAAAAAAATTACTTTTATATTTTCTTTCTCAAGTAAATTTGTATCACATCTTAGGATTCAACCCCTTAAATCTAAAATATTAATAATTCATTGGCATACTTGAAGTATTTTGGTACATTTAAAAAAAAAAAAAAAAATCATTTAAAGTCTAAAACGAAATTAAAATATGCAGACCTAATATGATAGAAGTTTATAAGTTTAACTACTCCATTACTCCCCAAACTTTAAATAATTTTATACATATATCCCTAAATTTTTAAATTCTACAATTTGTCTTCAAATTTTTAAAATTTCACACAATGTCCCTAAACTTTTAAATCCCACAATTTTTTCCTCAAAATTTTAAAATTTTACATAAGCCCTATCTTGGATGCTAAAAAGTACACGTGTTTAAATCAAAAAAATTAGGTCTGTATGTGAATTTTTAAAAGTTTAGAGACTAAATTGTAAAATATAAAAGTTTAGAAACCTATGTGAGAAATTTTAAAAATTTAGGGACTATTGTAGAATTTAAAATTTTAGAGACCTATGTGTAAATTTAGTTAAAACTTAAGGACCAATGATATAATTTAGCTAAATTTATATGATAATATATTATTGTTTAACAAGTTCTCTTAGTAGTTGACCCAGAATTATATCACAAATCTCTTAAAAATAAAATAAATTACAATACGCATGTTTAAAAATAAATAAAAGAGAAAAAAATATTAGGTTTGGTAACTTAGTGATTACCATATTAAAAAAGTGTATTCTTGTGGAACCATATTCTCAAACTACTACTCTATTAATTCCACATTTAAGAAAGGGTAAAAAGATCCCAACCCTAACAAGGATCCAATTTTAAAAAATGACATCATTTATCAATGGTCTTCTTTAAAATATGTGCTTAAAATAGCTTACGGATACCCTAATATATCAAACTCATTGTCACTGAATAAAGAAAAATTATTTCAACATTGACAAAAGTCGACCTTAGTGATCCAACGATGTTGAGTGAAAGGGTCGTCACTTAATGAATAAAAGTTACTCTAAGAATAACATGCTGATCTTCCCAAGAGCTCACATCGATGGGAATGTTTGGCACTAACATAAATTAATCAGACCAAAAAGCATTTACATAAAATACACAAATAAAACTAAACCAAACCACAATTTTTATTTTGTTGTAGTATTGTTATATGCATAATTGTATTCAACAAATGACGTATCAAATTGGTGGTAAAATTGAAGATACGAAATGATAAAGTTACTACTTACTAACAAAATATTAATTAAATTATATCATGTAAATTGATGTATGTTGTGAAAAAAACTATTTTTGTTTTAGATACGTTAGAAAATTTTGGTTGAGTATGGACATAGCGTTGACCCTACCATATCAAGTAATATACAGAATAATAGAATATTTATTGGCAAAAAATGCAAGTTCAGATCTTCCATTTCCTAAATCTCCTTCGGCTCTGGCTTCTTAAACACTGTTGCTTCAGATATGTAAAAGTAAATAGGAACGAAGTTACCGATATACTGTGATATACTGCAATATATTGCTTGGATTGAGTTATGGATTAGGTCACTCTTTTTAAAACATTTTGCGACACTGTCCAAAATGTACAAACAATAATAACCTCATCGTCGTCAAGATAAAACAATTTAGAATCTAAATATGTTTCGAATCTTCACTGCACTGGTTGAAGACCGGAATACTACACCATAAAATTTATGTTGCTCGGAATCTAAAGTGGGAAAAAAACATTTTATGTATTTTTCTGGCTTTGTATTTATGAGATTTTGTATGAAGAATATTGTTTCAAGGTTTTTGTATCTCTACAAAGAACGAAGAATAGAAAGGAACAAGAATGTTTTTGAGATGTGAAATAATGAGAGCTATGACCCTCTGTTTATAGCTTAAATTTATAGCTAATTGTCACAAAACTCGGGAGGATGAGAACGTGCAACGTTCACAAAAAAATGGTCATAGAGAACGTGTAATGGTCACAAACAAATGGTCATAAGGAACGTGCAACGTTCATAGACTGACTCAGTTTGGTTAAGAACGAAAAATAAATTATGAATGAGTCTAATCTTATCTGATTGTTGGAGAAAAAAAATTTATAAAAAAATAAAGTGTCACCTCACCTCTCACACACACACACACGCACTCGTGCTTAGGTCGGTCGATCGGAATGAAGGTGGCGGCGGTGCTTGCGAGTACTTGGACCCATAATTGCCTAAGTCCTCTCCCATTCCATAAAAGTGGGTGCCCCTTGAGACCTAATCTCAATTATAAATCATTTTCTTTATAAACACTTCCTAAGAGATGTAAAAAAACAATATTGGGCAAACTTTTTGAGATAGTAAAATTATGCACTTTTTTTCATCATTTTTTTTATTTAAATTCACTCTATTTTCAACAATCTCTCACTTGAATTTTATATAAAAATAGTTTTCATCGAACAACCGATCAATTAAAGATATAAGATTGTGCATAATCAAAATGTGTCTATCAACTTGAACATTTGCATAGTGTTGATGCTTTAGAATATACTAGAATAACTCGTAGTTTTGAACTCTATCTCTAACAACATTATACACAAAACCTTTCCAAGGTGTAGTTCAAAAAATTTGTGCTTTACGTCCATGCACATGTATCCCAGTATAGTAAATGCTCTAGTAAATTTTGTCCAAAAATTTCATAGGAAGCGGCCACACTTCCACATTCACATAGGTGAGTCTATCAAGAGTACTCTTGTAGCTATGTACTCCACTCTACATAGAGTATAGAACTCATTAAGAGTTAATAATTAACTCATCCTTTCTGTTGCTTCAGGACTTCATGCTTCTAACAATACAGAATGAGACTTTATAATATCATAATTCATCTCATATCACTTCATGACTTGTTATTACCCATTGAACTTATTTCTTGGAATATCCAGTCTATAAGTTGGGTTACCATCATAAGTGACTCTTCATTCTAAGGGAATTAGTCACATTCCTTTCAAGGTTTTGAAAACCTTCTCTCTTGTTAATCCTTTCGTCAAGTGATCAGCCAAATTATCATCAGTACATACATGATTCACTCTTACAACTTCTATAGAGAGAAATTCTCTAACAGTACTGTGCTTACAACGTATCTGTCGTCTCTTGCCGTTATAATAACGGTTCTGAATCTTTGCAATAGCTATTGTACTATTGCAGTGGACCAGGACAGCTAGAATCGATCTTTCCCATAAAGGGATCTCAGCTAACAAACTTCTTAACTAGCCTACTTCTTCACTAGCAGTAGCTAGCACTATCATTTCAGACTCCATCGTAGATTGAGCTGAAATTGTCTGTTTCTTAGACTTTCAAGAAACAGCTTCACTAGTAATGCTAAATATATTGCCGCTAGTTGGTTTGGAGTCTGCTGAAAGAATGTTCTAATCAGCATCGTTGTATCCTTCTAGAATAGTAGGAAACCTCTGATAATGTAATCCAAAGTTCATAGTTTTTTTAAGGTACCTCATGAACATTCAATTGCATTCTAATGCTCTATACTAGGTCTACTAATAAACCTACATAATAGTCCCACAACATAAGCTATGTATGGCCTAGTGCAATCAGTAGCATAACGTAAGCTACCAATGATGCTCGCATACTCAATTTGTCTAACATCGTTTCCGATATTCTTGAACAACTTCACACTAGAATCATAAGGAGTACATACAGGTTTGCAGTATGTTTCTTTAAGATCTTCTCAATATAATGAATTGATCTAAAGAAAGTCCATTTTCATACTTAGTAATCTTTATTCTAAAGATTACACTCGTTTCTCCAAGGTATTTCATGTTAAAGTTAGCACAAAATAAGTTTTTTACATTATTCACGACATGAATATTTGAACCAAAAATTAGCAAGTCATCTACATACAAGCAGATAATAGTGCAAATTTCATTTTTAGATTTATAATAAATGCATTTGTCACTCTCATTCATTTTGAATCCATGTGAGATAACTAGCTCATAAAATTTTTCATTCATTGCTTAGGTGCTTGTTTTAGACTATAAAGAGATTTATCTAATTTGCAAACTTTAGTTTCTTGACCAAGGACAACAAAACTCTCAGGTTGATCAATATAAATTTTTTCTTCTAAATCACCATTTAAGAAGGCAGTTTTAACATCAATTTGGTGCACTACTAAATCATGGATAGCAGCAAGGAAAAAAAGGACACATATGGAAGTTATTTTTGTGACAGGTGAAAATGTATTAAAAAAAAGTCTACATTTTCTCTTTGCCTATACCCTTTGGCTACAAGACGAGCTTTGTACTTTTTAGTAGTACCATCAGGTTGCAATTTCTTCTTGAAAGTTTTTAATCAAGGATCAAATATACCTAGAGGGGGGTGAATATGTTATTTTCAATTTTAACAAATATTAATTATGTAACCTAATCACAACGGCCAGACATGCAATCGCGTGTAAAGATAAAATGCGGAATAAAAAATAACACACGATATTTTTAGGTGGAAACAACCTAGGCCACTCCAATGACCTAAGAGGAAAACCACCGGTCCACCGGACCACCTAACTATCCACTATAAAAATCAATGTTCAATTACAACCATAGGTCCTAGAACTACCCTTCACAGATAGATCCCCCCTTTCTGTAATTTACTTACGAGCTGTCGTTCCTTTCATAGCCTCCACAAGCTAGGTGTCTGGATCCGGACCAACGTTCCGATCTACTTGAGTCCCACAAGATCAATCGAACCCGTCAACTTTTGTAATTTCAAGTCACACAAAATACCGAGCACGTCACCTGAAACGTTAGCACAAATAGCACAAGTGTAAAGTGTGTCCTAGAGCAGATTCAACAGCATATGATGTAAAAATAAATCAGCTAGTAAACTCTAGAACTATCATGCAATTCTAAATATCATGAAAGACAATTAGGCACGTGAATTATTCAAACATAACCACACAGTATGTTTGAACAATTAAAATAAGAAAGTGCCTAAGCTTAAAGATGAAGAGAAAAAGATTTTTCTTTGAAAACACAATTCAAATGTAGAAAATATTATTTCGGTGTGGGTTCGTATTTTGTACAAACAAGAATTGCTTATATAGAGTCCAATTTGATTTGAAAGAGGATTAGTAATAGAGACAACTCTACTCATAACAGGATTTAGTTCTCACAGGAATTCTACTCATACAAGGATTCTATTCATATCAGGATTTTACTTTCACAAGAATTCTACTCATACAAGGATTCCAACTATCACAACAATTCTACTCATATAAGGATTTTGCATTCAACATTAAATGAGTCAAATTGATAAAAGTAACATATGGGTCAAATCAAAAAGAGTTGTAAAAGAACTGAAAAATATGCTCGATCGATCTAACCAAATCTCGATCGATCGATCCAAAGCATCGATCGATCGATCCAAAACCTCGATCGATCGATCCAAAGCATCGATCGATCGATCCAAAACCTCGATCGATCTAACCATGCAATTTCAAACCCGAGAGCAGCTAGATCGAAGTCACTCTATACTCGATCGATTGCACATGCCTTGATCGATCGAATACCTCATTCGATCGAATACCTCATTCGATCGATCGATCAATGCATGACTCGATCGATCAACTAATTACTCGATCGATCTAGTTCAAACCGAGAGCACCTAGATTGAAGTTGATCCACACTCGATCGATCGATCGAACTATCATCTCGATCGATCGACCAACATGTGCACAATATATTTTTCGTTACAATCCATACTAAGTGTAGTGCTCAATTGTGTGAAGATGTATGCATGATAGAATATTTTACCTGTCATATGGGCATTGCAAGCTTGGTGATTCCATCATCATGTATCATCTGATTAAACGGTGAATACTTACACTAGATTACAATCAAACATTTTGTCCACGAAAATCGCCAATACAAATAAACCTTACACTTCTCTAGTATTCATTTACAACTTATGGTTTTACAACAAATAGGTAAGTCAACTAAATGCCAAGTTTTATTAAACTCAAGAGAGTCCATTTCCTTATTTATGACTTCTTCCTATAAGTTGGCATTTAAAGAAGAAAAGATTTCTTGAAGAATTTGGGGATCTTCCTTTAAAGTAAAAGCATAAAAATTATACCCATAATCTTCAAAGGTTTGAGCTAGTTTACTTCTACTAAGTTCAGTGTCTAATTCCTCATTTTATTCACAAATTCTAGTTATGGGCAAACTACTAGAAGACAAGCCCCTATTATTCTTCAATTTAAAGGAAAACTTATGTTCATAGAAATCTGCATCATTTGATTCTATAACTACATAATCATTCATGTCATAGAATTTGCAAGCTTTACTACTTACAACATATCCTATGGACACACATTCATATGCTCTACTAGCAAGTTTATTCCTTTTAGGATCAAGGATTCTAATATAAGCTAAACAGCCACAAATTTTAAAATAAGTTAAGGTAGGTTTCTTATTTTTCAAAATTTTATATGTTAAAATTTTACTATTTGATTTAAGCACTTTGTTTAGTACGTAGTAAACAGTTAATAAAATTTCTCCCCATCAATGGGAAGCAATACCATAATTTAATAAAATTTAAACAACTAATTCTGAAAAAGTTTTATTTTTTCTTTCAACTTTGCCATTCATTTCAGGAGAATAAGATGCAGTTTTTTCATGAATGATTCTATGAATTTTATAAAAATTATTGAAAATACTAGAATCATATTCAGTGCATCTATTAGAGTGAATTAAGTCTAATGGTTTAGATTCTCTAACTATTAATTTATGTGAAATTTTAGTTATTTTAGCTTGACTGCAAAAATTACTTTTTTTTTTAAATCATTCAATGATAATTTAGGAATTAGTTCTAAATTACTCATGTTATTTATTATGTGTTTATTAACATAACAAAGTCTGGCATTCCAAATATTAAAATAATACAACATATAAGCAGAAGAAGAAGCTTTATTAATTTCAGCATTTAATTTAAACATCCCATTAATGGCATATCATTTCCCAATAAATACATTATTCTTAGTTATTGTATACAAATCAGCCCCTATAATTTGATTAAACCCAGCCTTGTTGAAAAGATATCTCGAAACCAAGTTATTTCTCATCTCTACAGTATGCAGGACATCCTTCAAGATGACAGTCTTCCAAAGGTAAACTTTAATTCCACCTCGCTAGTACCAACAACTTTAGTGGAATTGGAGTTGCCCAGTAGCACTTTCTTATCCTCAGATACAGAATAGGACTTGAACATGTCACGATCATAATAAACATGGCGAGAAGCACCAATGTCCACCCATCCACCCCTCGGATGTACCAACAAAGTTAATTTCAGATATCATAGCAATAAGTTGATATTCGGTAAGTTTCGCTTGTGAAGAGGGACGATTACTATTCCGACAGTTCCTAGCCAAATAGCCAAATCTATTACAAGTATAACACATGAATGTGTTATTTCCTCAGAGGGGTTGAGGTCCTTTCCGTGGAGGATTTCTGTTTCTAATTTGGTTGTTACAGTTTTGGTTATTATTGCAATTATGAGTTTTCATGTTTCTTCCTCTAGGTTTTAGAATTACATAGGAGAATTTCTTATTAGTACTGTTGTTTGAGACAATGAGTACTTCGTCTTTTTTATCTTACTTTTGGGCTTCTTTTTCTATTCGTAGATGAGTTATGAGACTTTCTAGAAAAAATTCATTAGTTTTATGTCTAAGTACATTCTTAAAGTCTTTCCATGCAGGAAGTAATTTATCTATAATAACAGCAACTTGAAATTGTTTATCTAAAGTCACACCTTCAAAAATTATTTCATGTGCTATCTTCAACAGTTCATGTGATTGAGCTTCCACAGATTTGTCGTCAGTCATTTGGTACTTTAGGTATCTGTTAATAGTATACTTCTTTGTTCCAGCTTCCTCAGTATCATATTTCTTTTGTAGTGCATCCCATATTTCCTTAGTTGACTTATCAAAATTATAGTAGTAATACAAATCATTAGCTAAACCATTAAGAATAAAGTTTTTACATATAAAATCATTTTTCATCAAGGAGTTTAAATCCTAGTTGTAGCTTTAGTAGGAAGATTTGGCAAAACTGGTTTTTCAGTAGTAAGCACATAAACGACTTTTTTCATGGTGAGAAAAAATAGTATTTTTGGTCTCTATCTTTTAAAATAAAGTCCCTCAAAACTAAAATGTTGTTAAAATCAGCAGTTAAAATTTCAGTAGATATGACAGATTAGAACGTCTTAAAATTGTTGCTTCAGATATGTAAAAGTAAATAGGAAGGAAGTTACCGATATACTGAAATATACTGTAATATACTACTTGGGTTGAGTCACGAACTAGGTCGTTCTCTTTTGAGACGTTTTGCAGCTATGCCCAATGTGCAAGCAGTAACAACCCCGTTGTCCCCAAGATAAAACAACCCCAAATCTGAATCTGTCTCGTAAGGGTGTCCAAAAATTGGATAAAATCGATTAAAACCAAAAAATTAGACTAGACCGAACCGAACCAAACTATTTTGTAAATTGAATGGTCTGGTTTGATTTTTATTTCTTCAAACCGTTTTACAAACGGTTCAGTTCGATTATACGAATTTTTAAACCGGACCGTTACTTATAATTATTTAATATATTATTTATGGATTAATGTATTATTGTATTTTGTTGTAGAATTTGCGAAAATATTTAGCTCTATATTGCAATTGATTCTATGATTATTTTTAAGATATTTATATGATTTATATTTGTAGTATATATTAATTAATTTGTTTAGATTTAAAGATTTTTTTCTTTATGTTATTTTCAAGTTTTAATAAGTTTGAAAAAAAAAATTAAAAAATATATATAAAAATTGTAAAAAGCCGTTACCAAACCAAATTAGACCGTTCGATTTTAATAATTTTATTAGACAACGATTTTGTTAAGTTTGATTAAAGCAATATGTTCAGTTCGGTTTGGTTATTATTATTTTTTTGCTAAAAATCAGACCGAACTATGGACACCTCTACTGTCTCGAACCTTCATTGCACTAGTTGAAGACCGGAATACTACACCTTAAAATTTATGTTGCTCGGAATCTAAAGTGAAAAAAAATATTTTATGTATTTTTGAGATTTTGTATGGAGAATATTGTTTATGAGTTTTTGTATCTCTATAAAGAACCAATAATATAGAGAGTGAATAGAGAAAATAAATAACAGAGAGGAAGTAGAATATTTTTTAAATGTGAAATCATGAGAGTTATGGCCCTCTATTTATAGTTGAAATTTCCAACTAATTATCACAAAATTTGAGAGGATGAGAACGTGCAATATTCATAGACTGACTCAGTTTGACTAAGAACGGAATTTGGAAAAAAAATAAAAAAAAATAGTAATAATTTTTTTTTATAAAAAAAATAAAGTATTTTCACCCCTTTTACAAAAGTGGGTGCCTTTTGAAACTCAATCTTAATTATAATTTTTTTTCTTTATGAAACACATTCTTAAAAATGTAAAAAAATACTATAGAATAATTTTTTTAAGATAATAAAATTATGCATTTTTTTTTATTTAAATTCACACTATTTTTAACAGGCACGTTAGTCAATTCTTCACAAGGTTCGTTACTTGCTCGATACTCTATTTTTTTTTCAACTACCAAAATTTGATGTTATTTTCCGATTCAAACTGAGAAATATAGTTTTCTCAATTGATATTTTTCTATAACTGTACGGGTTACTCCAGAATTCAAGTAAAAAACATGCGCATTTAGTATAAATATTTTCTACGTACATATGAAATCGAACTCGTAAACATAAGTCATCTCAATTAATTAATATTTTAGTAATATTTAATACCATAATATAATATAAATATAAAAATGACATAACATATTTAATAAATCATTTTTTTTTCTTGAAATAGTTTATTTTCATTGACTTTTTGAGTTATTGACTAAAACACAACAATCGGGGCAGAAGTTACGTTGAGGCCAGAAAGAGCTGTAATTTTGGCCAATTTTTTTTAAAAAAATTAATTATGTGTATATTTTTAGCATTAAATAAATATTTTATTTATAGTAATATATTATGTCTAATTTTTATTCACATATTTTAATATATATTAATAATATTTAACAAATATATGGATAAAAATTATAAATAAAGTAGTTAAGTATATAATTTTTTTTTTTCTATATATTTGATAACTATTAGTAACATAAATAAAATTATAGTCGTATACTATATAAAAATTCTTTATATCAAAGCTTTTAAGTTTATGTTTATCATATTTTATTTCAATCAAAATTTTAATTTTATCTAATATTATATTATTTGACATTTTATTTTAATAATCTTCTAAAATTTATTTGAAATTGTTTATATAAAAAATTTATTATTATTATTATTGGTTATTTTTATATTGTTATAAACATTTATTTTTAAATATACTCTCAAACTTTAAAATTCTAAATCATATTTTAATTTTTTATATATTCGTACGTTTGTTTTAGTTTTAGTTTCAATAATTATAAATTTTGATAGGTTTGATTGTGCTTTATAGTTGCTTAGATTTCTTAGTTAATAAATTTATTTTTTATAATACTAATACTTATTAATTTGTTATATTTTTATTTAATTTTTATTATAAGTTAATTATAATGTATTAACTCTATATTTTTTTAGTGCTAACTCTATATCTTTATTATATTATGACATAAAAAATTAAGTATAATTTATTGTAATTTTTACTAATTTTTTATTTAGTATAAAAAAAAAAAAAAAAAATTTAGCCCCCCCCTCCGCCCGAAAATTTTCTGGCTCCGCCCTGCACAACAAGATCATCTATAGTTAAATTCTACTATATAAAAGAGTCAATTTTGCTTCGAGCAGTAAAAATACCAAAATACCTTAGGTTTTAAAGAATAAATAATGTCACCATCAACCAACTTTATAGCTTTAAGAATAAATTATTAAATTACCCATCATTTCTCATCTCATCTCACCAATAGAATGCTCTCAATTCTGTTTGAATCCATGTAAAAAATGTTAAGTGGCTATTTAGACGCAGTGCAACTGGCATTAACATTAATTAACGTTACAAAAGAAAAAGGTAATGCTAATATTGCAGTTAACGTTACTTAAGAAAATATTTGAAAAATTATCAAAAATAGCACCCCTAAAATTTATAATAATAAAATTAACAATTTAATAATATTGAACGTTTAATATTAAGTCACGAACTAGGTCGCTCTCTTTTGAGACGTTTTGCAGCTATGCCCAATGTGCAAGCAGTAACAACCCCGTTGTCCCCAAGATAAAACAACCCCAAATCTGAATCTGTCTCGTAAGGGTGTCCAAAAATTGGATAAAATCGATTAAAACCAAAAAATTAGACTAGATCGAACTGAACTGAACCGAACCGAACCAAACTATTTTGTAAATTGAATGGTCTGGTTTGATTTTTATTTCTTCAAACCGTTTTACAAACGGTTCAGTTCGATTATACGAATTTTTAAACCGGACCGTTACTTATAATTATTTAATATATTATTTATGGATTAATGTATTATTGTATTTTGCTGTAGAATTTGCGAAAATATTTAGCTCTATATTGCAATTGATTCTATGATTATTTTTAAGATATTTATATGATTTATATAGGATATAATATGATTTATATTTGTAGTATATATTAATTAATTTGTTTAGATTTAAAGATTTTTTTTCTTTATGTTATTTTCAAGTTTTAATAAGTTTGAAAAAAAAAATTAAAAAATATATATAAAAATTGTAAAAAGCCGTTACCAAACCAAATTAGACCGTTCGATTTTAATAATTTTATTAGACAACGATTTTGTTAAGTTTGATTAAAGCAATATGTTCAGTTCGGTTTGGTTATTATTATTTTTTTGCTAAAAATCAGACCGAACTATGGACACCTCTACTGTCTCGAACCTTCATTGCACTAGTTGAAGACCGGAATACTACACCTTAAAATTTATGTTGCTCGGAATCTAAAGTGAAAAAAGATATTTTATGTATTTTTCTAGGTTTGTATTTCTGAGATTTTGTATGGAGAATATTGTTTATGAGTTTTTGTATCTCTATAAAGAACCAATAATATAGAGAGTGAATAGAGAAAATAAATAACAGAGAGGAAGTAGAATATTTTTTAAATGTGAAATCATGAGAGTTATGGCCCTCTATTTATAGTTGAAATTTCCAACTAATTATCACAAAATTTGAGAGGATGAGAACGTGCAATATTCATAGACTGACTCAGTTTGACTAAGAACGGAATTTGGAAAAAAAATAAAAAAAAATAGTAATAATTTTTTTTATAAAAAAAATAAAGTATTTTCACCCCTTTTACAAAAGTGGGTGCCTTTTGAAACTCAATCTTAATTATAATTTTTTTTCTTTATGAACACATTCTTAAAAATGTAAAAAAATACTATAGAATAATTTTTTTAAGATAATAAAATTATGCATTTTTTTTTATTTAAATTCACACTATTTTTAACAGGCACGTTAGTCAATTCTTCACAAGGTTCGTTACTTGCTCGATACTCTATTTTTTTTTCAACTACCAAAATTTGATGTTATTTTCCGATTCAAACTGAGAAATATAGTCTTCTCAATTGACATTTTTCTATAACTGTACGGGTTACTCCAGAATTCAAGTAAAAAACATGCGCATTTAGTATAAATATTTTCTACGTACATATGAAATCGAACTCGTAAACATAAGTCATCTCAATTAATTAATATTTTAGTAATATTTAATACCATAATATAATATAAATATAAAAATGACATAACATATTTAATAAATCATTTTTTTTTCTTGAAATAGTTTATTTTCATTGACTTTTTGAGTTATTGACTAAAACACAACAATCGGGGCAGAGTTACGTTGAGGCCAGAAAGAGCTGTAATTTTGGCCAATTTTTTTAAAAAAATTAATTATGTGTATATTTTTAGCATTAAATAAATATTTTATTTATAGTAATATATTATGTCTAATTTTTATTCACATATTTTAATATATATTAATAATATTTAACAAATATATGGATAAAAATTATAAATAAAGTAGTTAAGTATATAATTTTTTTTTTTCTATATATTTGATAACTATTAGTAACATATATAAAATTATAGTCGTATACTATATAAAAATTCTTTATATCAAAGCTTTTAAGTTTATGTTTATCATATTTTATTTCAATCAAAATTTTAATTTTATCTAATATTATATTATTTGACATTTTATTTTAATAATCTTCTAAAATTTATTTGAAATTGTTTATATAAAAAATTTATTATTATTATTATTGGTTATTTTTATATTGTTATAAACATTTATTTTTAAATATACTCTCAAACTTTAAAATTCTAAATCATATTTTAATTTTTTATATATTCGTACGTTTGTTTTAGTTTTAGTTTCAATAATTATAAATTTTGATAGGTTTGATTGTGCTTTATAGTTGCTTAGATTTCTTAGTTAATAAATTTATTTTATTTATAAATAATACTAATACTTAATTTGTTATATTTTTATTTAATTTTTATTATAAGTTAATTATAATGTATTAACTCTATATTTTTTTAATGCTAACTTTATATCTTTATTATATTATGACATAAAAATTTAGTATTAAATTAAGTATAATTTATTGTAATTTTTACTAATTTTTTATTTAGTATAAAAAAAAAAAAAAAAAATTTAGCCCCCCCCCTCCGCCCGAAAATTTTCTGGCTCCGCCCTGCACAACAAGATCATCTATAGTTAAATTCTACTATATAAAAGAGTCAATTTTGCTTCGAGCAGTAAAAATACCAAAATACCTTAGGTTTTAAAGAATAAATAATGTCACCATCAACCAACTTTATAGCTTTAAGAATAAATTATTAAATTACCCATCATTTCTCATCTCATCTCACCAATAGAATGCTCTCAATTCTGTTTGAATCCATAAAAAAAATGTTAAGTGGCTATTTAGACGCAGTGCAACTGGCATTAACATTAATTAACGTTACAAAAGAAAAAGTCAATGCTAATATTGCAGTTAACGTTACGTAAGAAAATATTTGAAAAATTATCAAAAATAGCATCTCTAAAATTTATAGTAACAAAACTAACACTCCAATAATATTGAACGTTTAATATTCAATTTGAACGTAAAATATTGAACATTCAATATTAAATGAGTCTAAATTATCGTCGTTCAATTCTAATTGGATGAATGTTCAAAAAAAAATGACATATTAATCATTTTTTTAATTATAAAAATATAAATTTAAACACAAAAAAAATGTAAAAAAAATACTAATTTTATTATTAAAAATTTTAAGAGTATTAGTTTTGTTATTCTCCAAAAATATTTATGTTAATGTTACAGACCCGCTATAACGTTATATAAGTAATCACTGAACTTTTAAAGGCAATCATATTATAAGAAACAGATAAATCTATTTATAAGCATTCATAGCTTAAGCCAAACATTCCTTTAACCTTTTCTACACCCTACAATCTACAATCACAACCTACACTAAACAATCCAACTAAATTTTTTTTTTAAATAAAATATTGTTAAACTCCAATTATTATTAATTTATATTATATTTTATTATTATTATCATTATTATTCTTATTATAACCTTATTTCATTTTTCATCTTAAAATTTGAATTTTTTTTTTTTATTTCTTCTCCTACTTTGTAACAAATAATGAAAGACTTATAGTTAAAAATGATGATAAAATTCTAGACATCATACCTCTATGTTTGTAAGTTCCGACTTACAACCAACAAAATTTTGTTTTACGCTTTGATTTTGCTTAGATGTTATTTCATATGATATTTTAGTAGTATTTTTCCTCCTCTTGCATTAGCTAACCCATGACTTCTGTGTCCTTGTTTTTATTCTCATTTCTTACTGGGCTATAATAATGTTATCGAAAAATTCAATTAAAGGTATTATTAGCACATTATACAAGGTCGATAAATCACATAATAATAATAATAATAATAAATAATCAAAATGAAAATTTGTGTGAGAGGAGGAAAATGAAATTAGGTTAGGAAACCGTAAATCATGAAGAATAAATAACTTTATTATATCATATTTTAATTTATCTCATTTATATTAAATACACATTAATTTCATTTGGCCAAAAAACTTTAGCCATTTAATGTTTCAAATTTTTAACTATCTTTTATAGTATTAATTTTTCATTTAAGGTTTAAAAGTTGTAATTGTCTTTGGTCTTTACTATATTAATTTTTCATGCTAAATGCATGAGACTATATAAGAATCATATAAAACCTTTTAATGAGAACTATTGAACCACCGTTTAATCGAAGAGACGAAATTTTCCTTTTTTGGTTGTTGTTGTTGATTTTATTTTATTTTAATTAATTATTGTAAATTAAATTAATATGCAATATCACTTTCAACTACCATTTGATTAATATGTAAAATTAATTCATATTTTAATTTTTCTAACTTTAATTTGTCTCATGTATGTTAAATACACGTTATTATTATTATTTTTTTGCTAAACACACATTAATTTTATTTGACAAAGGAAAGAGTAGCCATTTACCATTTGAAAACGAACCTGTAAGCTAATACTCGCAAGTCACCAAATTTTAGTAGCATTTGTTGCCTAAAGTGTAATTTCTTAAAGAAGTTCCCAATACTTTTGGTTGATGATGATGATAATAATGGTCTCAACAGGTGACACTATTTGTAGTTCACTCTGCTGGTTGCTTCTATTATTGGCTAGCGACCCAACACAAACCACCCAAAAAATAAACATGGATAGGCCATAAGATGGAGGATTTTGAGCAAAGGAGTATTTGGTTTGGCTATACTTACTCTTTGTATTGGTCTATTGTCACCCTCTCTACTGTTGGGTATCGAATGGTGCTTATATCCTATCAATACAACGGAAAAGATCCCTAATGTGTTTTACATGCTCTTCAACATTGGCCTCGCTACTTATTTGATAGGAAACATGACCAAATTAGTCGTCCACAGTGCTGTTCAAACTTTCTTCATGGTAATTTTTGCTACTCAGCATTAACTTGGACTTGTTTTTGTACGGTTATGTTTGATAACAATTTTGATTTATAATTAAATAATTAATTTTATATTTTTTGATTTTTTTTATAAAAATAATTACCAATGTATTTGATAATAATTTCTATTTAATGATTTTCAAAAAAAAAATCAAAAATTACCTGCAAGTTGTTTGGTAATGTTTTATATTTTTTATTTTAAAAAGAACTTTAAAAATAAAGAAAAAAATTGTTTATTTTTTATAAATTTTAAGTTTTTTATCATCTTATTTCAATACTTAATCATACAAAGTTATAAGACTTGATTTACTCTTAAAAAAAAATGTTTGGTCAAAATAAAAAAAATCAGAAATTAGAAATGTAATTAAAAAAATTTCTTTTTAAAGATTTATGAATCACCTCACATTTTAGTAGTGATTCCTTAAAGATGTAAAAATCAAAATCAAAATCGTTATCAAACTTAAAAAAAATCAAAAATCAAAAATTAAAATCATTAGCAAACAAACACTATGAGGTGTTCTATTTTATGCTTTCTGTTTTCTATATATTCAAATTTAAGTTCTTAAATTTGGTATTGTTTGGTAATTAATTTTGTTTTCAGTTTTCATTTTAATTGTAAAAGAGAGCCATTTTTTACTATAATTTTGGAACTTCACCTTCAAAACCTGTTTTCTGTTTTCCTATTTCCAACTTCAACGATTAAATTTCTTATCGTATTCTAAGAACCATTTTCACGAAAATCAAGATTCCACCCGTTTTCTATAACTCAATAAAAATAAAAATAAAAAATTGAGAACATAAAAAAGAAAAAATGAGTATTAAATAGAAAATAAAAAAGTAATGAATTAGAAAACAGAAAAACTAGTTTCAAATGCAAGAAAACAAAACTAAAAAATAGAACTCATTACAAAACGAACGAGCCCTTCAACAATTTATGACTCATTGTAGTATTGCTCAAAATTTACCGCAAAGTTATATTTTCTCATCTTGACTTTGGCAGAGAGGTGAAATACTGAGGTATGCAAGCAAGAACAGGCTACCAGAAGGTCTGAGAGAGCAAATGCTATCACACTTTGGAACTCAAGTTCAAAACAGCAGAAATAATGCAAAAACAAGTACTGGAAACACCTAAAGCAATCAGATCAAGCATTTTCCAGCATCTTTTCCAAAAAAAACGGTTGAAAAGACGCACCTGTTTAAAGGAGTCTCCGAAGACCTTATTGTTCAATTGGTAAAATCATTAACTGTCTATCATTCAATCTTATTTCAATTTGTAATGTTAACTTGACAGAACAAGACACAGACAATTCCCAAGTTCACTAATTTCTTGGTTACTAGCTACCCATTTGTTTATACTTAAATATCATCTTACCCAAGGACGAATTCTGGGAATACAGAAAATTCACAGGCCTCATAGTTTTATGTTTTCTTATAGGTGTCACCGTGTCAGAGATGAAAACAGAATATTTTCCACCAAAGTTTGATATTTATCTTGCAGAACGAAGTTCCAATTGATTTCTATATTTTGATATCGGGTTCTGTGGTATAGCATCATCTCTCTTGGTAACTTACTTAGCACACATGCAACATTAGTAAAATAATGCCATCCTTATCTGAAACTGCAGGATGTGAGCAGGTAGTTTTGGAACTGAGCAGATGATGCTATACAAGAATGGAACTGAGCAGGTAGTTTTGGGAATCTTTATTATATACCTCCATTGGACTTCTTTATCAGTGTAATGTAAAGTAATGTAGGGTATGTTCCCTAACAGATTTATTGACTCCAATAAGAGTAAGAAAAAAAATGTCAAACCTGGGGAAACGACCATGGGCATAAAAATTCCTAGACAGGATAGAAATACGAGGAAAATTCAACCATTAAGAAAGGCATGCTCAAAAGACTAACACGATCTGATAGAAGGAACCACCTGTTAGAAGTAGAACAAAGTCATTTACCTCAACTCCAAGGGGTATTGACTGAGTAACCACTCTACTTGTCTCGTGAAGGACCCGAAAATCTGTTACAGACATGAGAATTAATCATATTTACCAATCTAGGTGAAAAAATACAGAGCAGCAACCCATTTCCTAAACTTTAACCCCCACATCAGTAACAAGGAACAAGTACAACAGCTCTGCTTCAGATTACAAAAAGTACAACGTTGTTAAAAGTTGCTGTCACCAACTCTCCCAAAAGCTTATGCTGTTAGGAGGAGGGTCAATATTACTTTTATATATTTACTCCCTACAAGTATTGGCTCTATACATTATGCAAGCCAAACACTTGTAATACAACAATTAGAGTTATTAGGTCTTGAACACATGACCTTTACGTCTAATAGAGAGACCTTTACACATGGCCTTGGAGTTATAATGCAAGATTGAATGGAGGTGTACCGATAGCAGAGAAAGCTAATTGATAGCTCTTACTTGTTGCCGACGAGGTACCACGACCAGCCATGGAAGGTGGAGTCACTATTGCAGGTTCCACATAAACTTCTTTGTTAAGTTTTGATATTATGTTAGAAGGTGTTGGAAAACCAACTCCCCTAAAAGTTTAAGTTGTTAGGAGGAGGGCCAACATTGCTTTTATATATTTATCATTATCCCATAAGTGTTAGCTCTATGCACTATGTAAACCAAACATTTGTAATTCAACAATTAAGATTGCTAAGTCTTGAACACAAGACCTCTACCTCTGATACCATGTTAGAAGTTATTAGTCACCAACTTCCTCGAAAGTTTAAGCTGTTAGGAAGATAATCAACATTGCTTTTATACATTTATCAAATGTTGTTCTACAATATATATATATATATATATATATATATATAATTAGTTGTGGCAATGTTTACACTTTTTTAAAGTAAAAGTTGTCGTATATCCCCCCCTCCCCAAGCATAGAGTTAATCAAGAGATTCATAAATGTGTCCAAATTAAGGAAATAATCTATGAAAGCATAGAAGGCCTTAAACACCTGGCCAGGCTAACAATAAATGGAAAGATGTGTACATTCACCAACTATTATGGCATGTAATCTAACTTATTCTATGTTTTCTATGATGGCATGTAATCAATTTCTGTGCTGACAAAAGAAAAATAGTATGCCATGTAATCGAATTGATACGATGTCTTTGTCAACTTTTGACAAAATTAAGTTCATCAGAGATGGCAGGTGATATTGGGGTACTTTTTAATGTTCCACAACCTTTTACAGTAAGAACTAAAAGGCTGTCTTAGGTTATCCAAATAAGTCATCAACGTTTCAAGCACATAGTAGAGCCGCATATTGAAGATGGAAAGATAATTGTCTCCAACTTCCTTGAGGTTTGTAAGAAATACAACTCCAAGACACCCACCGCCACAGAATCAGTTTAGAAACAGTTGCAAATATTTGATGGTTCATGTTTGTATAAGTAGAGGAACCCTTTAGTTTGCAGAAGAAAATAACACCTTAAAACTCATGCATGAATTATGAGGAGAGATGAATCTTGAGACATATCATACACATTCACACATTCAATACAGCTATAAGTTTAGGTTCTATTTTTTTATCTTTTTTCAAGATTTTCCACATCTAGTTTTCCCCACTAAAACAGATTATACTGAATGCATTATTTATGCTGACTCTATCACTCCAGCATTTGAAAGACCTAAAAGGAGATATGCTGGCAGAAATATCTTATGTAACAGAATGTATAGATGTCATCAGAATACAGGTTTGTAATTCATTGTTTATTTAGTTTACTATTATTTCCCCCTCTCTAATCAAGAAAAATAAAAATGCCACCTGAAGATTTTTGAGTTTCATTGTATGAATGTACCATAGTGGAAAATACTTTTTGTTCAATTCTGACTCAATTAAGTATAAAGAAAACCTTATAACCTTGTAATATGAAAATTGTTTTCCACAAGTACGAACTATTGTATCAGTATACGAGCAATATATCAGACATTAATGTAAGAGTTAATACCAGATTCTTTGCCAAGATATCCACATTCTTATAGTTGGTTACAACTTAAATGTTCCCAGTCAAATGAACAACTTGTTGAAAACTCATAGATTCCAATAAAACAAACATGATTCACTTCCAAACAGGACAAAGAGAAAGAACGTGAACTTGACATCATATTACCACTCTAGAAAACTCCCAAGCATTTTCAAATTTAAATCTACTACTTATCAATTTCTTAAATATTCATATCCAAGCCACTAGTGATCACTACAAGTCCTTTTGCAGCAACGAGCACCAAATGAGGACCAACATAATAAAAAACCACCGAGTTATGAACATGGGCATGCAAGTACAACAGGTAAACTCAAGCCTGAGTTGAGTCACAACTATTACATCTATTGCACTGGTATTACTAGGCTCTGTGAGCAAACCTAAGAAATTAATATTCCAGGCTATGGGCAATAGTTTAAGTAACCAGATATTTTTATAAGAACACAGGCATGTTAGTCTTCATTATTATAGAATGCCCACACATTATTTTGTATCCCATATATGATCCAAGCATTTATGCGTTTGTAATTCTTTAAGGTAATTTCACCCTAGTCTGAACTGATGATATCATTGTAATTTATAGATGATAGCAGTATGTTAGTTCTTGTCATTTGTGCTATCTTTTGCAGGAGCACCGGAAAATTCACTCCCTCCCATAGTAATAATCCATGAATATAACCCAAATGAAAATACAACTGAAGGTGGCTGCAAGGCAGGGAAAGTTATACATTTGCCTGATTCAATAGATCTATTCAGATTAGCTGGTAAATCATAGTATTTGAGATGCATGCCTCTAAAAGATCCTTGATTAGCTATGCGTCTTCTCTCATTTTAAACATATCATTAAAGGGATAAATAATTCATGTGTCAGAAATATCAAATAGAGAAACAGCATATATGTGTACAATTTATTTAATCCCTCAAAATTCTATGCAGAGAAAAGGTTTGATAAGAGAGGAAGCACAATTCTCATGGCTGATGGATCAGAGGTTGAAGAATTAGGTCTCATCAGAGAGAATGACCATTTATATATCTTTTAAACGTGAATACAACATTTGACAAAATGTCAACCCATTGAGAAGTTTAAGCAGTTAGCTGGTCAAGGCAATAAACCAGAAGGGAATACAACTTACAGCATCTAATCCCCATTATTAAGCAAATCCAACACAGTATAAGCAGCTTTCTGAAACCGTTCTTTCTCTTCTTCTAAACCTCTCTTCCTTTCAAGAGCAGAGTCCTTACACTTCTCTATACCTTCCATTACTCCTGCAGAGCTTTGATCAACTTCACTGCATATTAAAACCTTACATATCAATAATAATTTTCATCAGCCATCATTTATAGGAGGAAAATTAATTTAATTGTTCACTGATTATGATTATATTCCACAATTGAATGCAAAAGCAAAAATTGAAAGAGACAGAGAGCAAGACAGAAATGTAAGGAAAACAGGAAATGAGATCACAAGGTGCAAAAGTAACTCTTGTTATTTATATCTTTATGTAGCATTGTATCAGTATTTAGCAAAGTAATTAGAGACAAACTCCAAGGTGGATTATAATAAATATATATCATAACAAAAGTTAAAAATGTTTATTAACGAACTCACTTGATCATCTTGAGCATATTCTCCATAGCGCTTTGGACTTGTTGTGACATCTCTGCACAATTCATAACTTCTCCTCAGATTAATTTACTTGAGTTTGTGTATAGAATAAGCGTGTGTTACATGAATATTCGGAAGTGTTTATGTAAGGCATTTGAGAAAATTAATCCACGAATCCTTCAAAGTAATTAATAAAAGTAATAGCATACATTTGTGCGTGTCATATAGAAACACAGACCTTAATCCGAAGCAAGCAATCTATAGCACATGAATAATGAATTTTAAGAGGAATGCGTCAATATTTTGCATCAATAAAATTGTTGCAATATTCATCAAAATTAATGTAAGTTCTAAGAGTGGGAAAAAGATCACAGAACCGATTCACCAAATTTTGCCACAAATTGCAGTTAAAATCCACGAAAACTAAGAAACTGCATGGAATTAGAAACGGAGATCAACGAGAGTAGTGACCGTAGACGAGAGATGATAGCTGAGATTCAGATTGAAGAGGAGGAAGTAGTTGAGTATCGGATTGAGTCGGTGAAGCTGCCACTCCCGCCATTCTCATTTTCAATTCTCAGTTCATAGATTCATAGAGGGAGTGTTGTCACGAACAACACTATATAGCTCGAACGGAAGCAATTCCCGACTACCCTGTTGTTTGTTGTTTCTTTCATTAAATTTTAATTAGTTTCGAAAAGATAAAAATAAAAATAAAAATATGTTAATTAGTTCACGTAACCTGTAAAAGATCGGTTTAGTTTTTGCTAAATTACTTTGTTTGTTTTCAAATTTTAATTAAATTTATACATAAATTTTTAAATTTTATAATTTAATTTTTAAATTTTTAAAATTTTACACATAAATTTTTACACTTTTAAATTTTATAATTTAGTTCCAAATTTTTAAAAATTTATAGATAGGTCTTAAATACTAAAATACATATTTTTAAATCAAAATTTTAAGACTAATATGTAAATTTTTAAAAATTTGGGACTAAATTATAAAATTTAAAAATTTATGTATAAATTTTTAAAAATTTTAAGAATAAATTATAGAATTTAAAAATATAAAAATTTAAGTGGAAGTTGAATTAAAATTTAGAATATATAATTTAGCCATTTGTTTATCATTTTTCATTACTTAGTTTATGCTGTTACGGATGACAACTTCATACGCAACGCAAGTCATGATACAAAACATCACTCATTTAAATAGTATTTAATAACATTACAATGCCTATAATGAAAATTATAAATTAAGAGCCGTGAACATTAATACGCTGGACTCCTTCAGAAATCAGAATATTGATTTTTGTATTTAAAAATTGGAATTTTTTTTTAAATAATAATATTTATGTTTTTTAATTTTATTTATTTATTTTTAAGTTCATAGATATTCAAAAATTTCGTGCTAAATAACATTGCTCTTGAAAAAAAATTATTGTTATTATAGAAATAAAAAACACACTATTATTAAATTTGTTAGCGTAAGTTGTGTAGTTAATATGTGATATATTATAATTAATACTTATATATTAGTAATAGAACTCTAATTTATACAAAATTTTTATAATTTATTTTTTATATATATCTTCACTATAATGTGTGTAAAAATATCAAAAAATAATTTATTATTATTATGTTTAACTTGGTATCAGAGGAAAAAAAAAAAAAAAAGGGCAAACGTCGTCTTTTTCTTTGGCCTCACTGCAGTTGTCTCGCTGCCATCACCATCACATCCACCGTCAATGTCGTTCTCTCTTAAGCCACAACATCAAATCTCATCTGCTCAACACCCATTCGGCCATTCCCAGCTGGCCGCTGCCTTCCTAATGTACTCTTCGCCTTTATCTCCTCACTGCTTATTCATCTATCGCTATATGCAATGAAACCTCCAGTTGCAGTTGAGCTCTGTCCAGTAATCATCTATCGCTACCAAAGTTACAAAGCCTCTTAGGGTTTAGACTTGAACACTCATACCAGTTTACTCAACAGGGTCCAAGCCAGCGTCGTCCACAGCTTGGCCTCTCTCAACAAAGCCACCTCCATCGTACCAGTCCACCTCTTGACCTCTATCATCACTGCCAGATCCTCTCGGCTTCTTGTGCCGTTCATAACCGTTGTCTCCATCTCTACCATCCGAGCCCACCTAGAACTCACACCTCCGTCGCATCCATCAGTCGATGCAAGGTGACAAGGAAGATCGACCGTCCGTTGCATCCTTTAGTATCAGACCGTTCATCAACGCCATTCACCCCTTCCCACGATCACAGCTTCTCCACGGTCACCATAGTTACTTAGCAAGTGGTTATTAAATTAACATCCAGTAATATTAACTTTTACACTATCAAGGCCCAATTAACAATTATGCATACCTCTCTATATCAAGGCCCAATTTTTAGCTCAATTAAGGCCCACTCAACAGTCTAATCAAAGCCCAGTTAACAATATATAAAATAAAAAAAATTATTTTTATTACATATTATTATTGTCTATTTTAATAGAAGATTCGAAAGAAAATAAAGATTCTAAGACCAATAAAGTATCCAGTCTAGCCATTCAAGTAAAGTTACCAGTACCTTATTTATATGGAGTAGCTGGACAAGATCATCATTCAACATGTGGAGGTACCCCTAGAGCTTCGATATCTGGTTGTGGTAAGATTGGTATAGTTTCAAACGTTTCTCACTTTGTTGGATTGAATACTTGGATTATTGATTATAGTGCATCTGATCATATAACTTATGATAAATCTTATTTTACCGATTTGTCTTCCCCACCAGTATCTTATATTACGAATGCTAATGGTGAAGTTTTTCCTGTGTTAGGGATGGGGTCAGTTTGTATTACCCAAACCTTACAGCTCCATAATGTTCTATATGTATCGGATTTATCTCATCACTTAATATATGTCTCACAGTTAAATATTGAGTCTAAATGTTATGTAACTTTTTATTCTATGTATGTGATTTTTCAAAATCTTCTTACTAGAAAAATAATTGGTCGAGGGCATCTGAGAGGCAGATTATTTCGTTTGGATCAGACCTACGTAGGGGAGAAACTATGAGCACAATCTCACACTGCTTTGACTTTGAGTTCTGACTAATTAAGTGAAATTTAGTTATGACATTGCCACTTAGGGAATTCGTCATTTAGTCTTATGAAAAAATCTATGCCTACTCTGTATATTAGTGTGAATGAATGTGCTTTACGCTGTAAGATATGTGTTTTGGCCAAGAATCATCGTACTACATATTTTTCTAGTATTTCTAATAAAAGTAATATTCCTTTTGAATTAATTCATTTTGATGTTTAGAGACTATCTAGAGAAACTACTATATCAGATATGAGGTATTTTGTGTTGTTTATTAATGATCGCATAAGATTGTTATGGATTGCTCTCTTAAAACCAAAGATGAAGTTTTTCTAGCTTTTTAAACTTTTTGTACTTTTGTTCAAACACAATACAATAGCACCATTAGAGTCATATGTTCTGACATTGAGGAAAAATATGTTAATCATGTTTTTTAAGCCTTTTTTCAAATACATAAGATTGTTCACCAAATTACTTGCTCATAAACACTAGAACAAAATGAAGTGTCCAAAAGAAAAAAAAAAAAAATGTCACTTACTTAATATGGCTCGTGCGCTCCTATTTAGTGTTCATTTACCAAAATATCTTTAGGGCGATGTTGTACAAGCTTCGGCCCATCTCATCAATCATCTCTTATTTAGTGTCCTTTACATAAAAATTTCATTTAAAATTCTCGCATTTTATGTATCATTGTCATCATTTGATAATTTTTTTACCCGTATGTTTAATAGTGTTGCTTTTCTCGTTATATTTAACTAAAGCAATTTTAGAATTTGACTTATATTACATTCACACTTACCGTACGTTTTAATACAGCAAAAAAATTGTAAGTACTCTTAGGTTAAAGCATGAGTTAATTCCGTTTGCCTAAAATGTATTTGGCTTATACATATATGTCCAAAATCTTTCGAGAGTTGTAAATTTGCTCATATTTATTTAATAATGCAATTATACTTAATAATTAATTTTAATTAATTAATATCACATTTGATAATAATTTTGATTCATAATTTATAATTAAATAATTAATTTTATGATTTCTAATTTTTCTTATAAAAATAATCACCAATATATTTGATAAAAAAAAATATTTTTAGTAATTTCAAGAAAAAAATTACTTCCAAGTTATTTTGCGTTTGGTTCGCTGAATATAATCGTAATCGTAATCGTAATCATAATGGAATGTAATGTAAAGGAATCAGTATTACTATTACAGTGTTTGGTTTAGTCACTGTAATCAAAAAAGGAATCAGTATTACAGTGTTTGATTTGACAACTGTAATGTAATAAAATAGAAAAAAAATCACAACAATTAATAAATTTTAATTAATTACATAAATTAACAAAAAAAATTAATTCAGCAAAAAAAATTAATTATAACGAAAAAATTAACAACAATTAATAAATTTTAATTAATCACATAAATTAACAAAAAAAAATTTAATTCAGCACAAAAAAAGCAATTTCAGAAAAAAAAAATTTAGAAAAAAGCACAATCGTTGCGATGGCTGAGGAGGGCGATGGCTGGCACACGACGCGATGGCTGGCGTACCACCATAGTGTGTTCAATCAATTTATTTGAATTCATATCTTGAATCTCTAAAATAGCAACAATTCTAATAAAAAAAAATAGCAAACTTTTAAGTTTAAATTGAAAAACATGTCAAAAATTAGTAAAAAACAAGCGCATATGAGAAAAGAATCTACCTAAGTTAAGATCTATGCAGAATACACCACAAAAAATAATTTTATTAAACTTAAATAAAAAAATAAAGAAAATAAAATAAACCTACTCGAATCGAGAATAACCTTTTATTAGAGAGAGCGGATTATCATTAAAAAAAAAAAAAAAATTGAGAGACTACAGCAAAAAAGTAAATTAATACTAATAGTTTTCGTAACAAATACATTTAGTTAATTTTGTATCGTGCACAATATATTTCATATCATATGTTTATAGACATAATATAAATATTAATTAAGTCAACCACCTAACATAATTACTCTAACAATAAATAAAATAACAAAATCGTAAAATGTAATATTACATGTAACCATAAATCAGCATGATTATCACTTCATTAATTAATATCTGTACTAAAGCTCATTAGTAACGTACATATAGTACAACCAAAATAATATGTTTATTATACATATTGCATATAAATTAAATATGTGTAATGCTACATATAATTGATATTATATTATATGAGAATCAGGTATATGTCCATGCTATTTAAGACCATGACTTTTAACATGGAAAATGTGCACGAAATGGTTGTGCAATGCCGGGTAAGATTTTACACAGTATTGCATGGTTCTTTTGTAAAACTAGTGGTCTGTCCATCACAAGAAACAAATGTCCTTTGGAGATCCTTTACTACAATTTACCAATAATCTTTACAAGAGCAATTGCCATCTTCAAACCTGTGAAACCTATAGTTATCTCTAACAACAATTTCTCTGTTATAAGCTTGGGATATTATTTTCGTGGCAGAATGACAATCTTCACACATTCTCAGATTATTAACAACTCGAATTCGAGTTTTCACAGAGCTGCTTATTAGGCCATGAGCAACAGCTAAACGTTCGCTGTGATGAACTGATTCTTGTAGCTCTGGTCTTCGTAATGTTGCCTTCATCTCATCTAACAGAGTATAAATATTTGCAGATAGAGGGTTTGAGAAATCTCCTGCTGTAAATTCAAGTATAATGCCATTTTGTTCTATTATGCTACACCCTAGTTGCTTCTCAACTCCTAGTGAATGCAACGTCTTTCTTGTTTCACTCACTTCATTCCATCTACCAACTTTGGCATAAATATTAGAGAGTAAAAGATAAGCTGCAACATTTAACCTGTCTAAGTTTATAAGTTTTTGAAATGCATACTCTGCTAGTTCAACATTGTGATGGCTTCCACATGCTCTCATAAAGGTACTCCATATAGAAATATCAGGTTTAATTGGCATAACTTCGATGAACTTTACTGCCTCATGTAATTGCCCGGCTCTTCCAAGAAGATCAACCGTACATCCATAATGTTGAATCTTCGGAGTAATATCATAGAAGTTACTCATCTTGTTGAAATACATGAACCCTTCGGTACTAAACCTCCATGGTTACAAGCAGATAAAAGAGCTATGAAAGTGACATGATCAGGCTTTAGTCCTGTTGTTTCCATTTCCAAGAAAAGATCAATAGCTTTCCTTGCTTGGCCTTCCATGGTGTGCGCTGCTATCATAGCTGTCCATACAAAGACATTCTTTTGAGTCATCTCTGAAAATACCTCATTAGCTTTTTCTATGCTTCCACACTTTCCATACATGTCAATTAGTGCAGTTCCTAACATGTTATCTAACTCAATGAGATTCTTCTTTGTAGATATGAACTCAAATGCCATTATTCAAAGCTCCAATGCTAGCACAGGATGATAACACACTGATCATAGTGAGTTTGTCTGGTTCTATATCTGAACTCAGCATCTCATGGAATAGTTTGAACAATTCCATGAATGGACAAGATCGAGCATAAGAGTTTATCATCATGTTCCAAGAAACTAAATCTTTATCAGGAATCATATTAAAGAAGGACTTTGCCTTATCCATAACTCCATTTCTACAGAGCCCATTTAACATTGAAACCCATGAGGCAATGTTCTTATTAGCCCAAATATTAATTCAGCCTCATCCAGTCTTCTAGATTTTGCATACAAGTCTACTAGAGTATTTCCTAGAAACCCATGAATGGTCATTCCATATTTCAGAACCAAACAGTGGATTGATCTGCCTAATTTGCTCTCTTCCATATGAACACAAGCTGAGAGTGCTGTAACCATAAGAACGTCATCTGGGTTCAGACTTTCTTCTTCAACTCTCATTTGTACAAATAATTTTAGACATTCAGAATAATATCCTCCCTGAAAATAACCTGAAATCATTGTCATCCACGAGACCAAGTTCCGCTCTTTCATATGATCAAACACACACCTTGTTACACTTGCTTCTAAACACAAGCTCATGTGCTTTATCCATTCTTCCACACTAAATATACATACACACCAGGCAGCTTAACAAATTCCCACTAATCTCCAAATCATTCTTCTCTGTGTAGAGGCGTAGTTTCTCGCCCATTTTGATATCTTTCAGTTTCAAACAGGCTGAAACTAAGCTGACCATGGTTATTTCATCCGGTGTAACTCCATCAACCTGCATTTTGTCGAACAGATTCAAAGCCTTTTCAGGCATTCCCATCTGAACATAGCACGATATCATGGTATTCCAACTAATAACATCTCTCTTGGTCATTTTCTCAAACAGTTGGTACACTTGTACAAGTTTTCCACATTTTGGATAAAAACTCATCAAATTGTTATTCAAAGACTTGTTCTTACCTAACCCATATTTCAAAACTCTGCCATGAACTTCACTTCCTCTTTTAAATTCCAAATTTCTAGAACAAGCATGAATTAAGAAGTGAAAAGTAGATATATCTAGTGGTGCCCTTTGATCAACCATATGATAATAAGTCAAAAATACATTTTCCAGAAAACCAACTTTGAGATGGTTCTTTATAAGGGTGTTCCAAATTATGGATTCTGACTCTTGGGTTTGAATTAAAACACGATGAGCATAAGGGAAATTCTCTGTACAGATTAAGAACCAAAGAACATGGCTGGCTATTACAGGGTCAGAAATGAAATTTGTAGTGATCAAATGGGCATGAATTGGTTCAAATTCACTAATAGTTGAACAAGATTTCAATAAGGGAATGATATAATTTGGTTTTGGGAACAAAATTGAGTGGGATGGTTTATCCGTTAGGAGAGTGGGAGAAGAGAGAAGTGTTGGAAAAGTTGTGGCCATCTTTGAATAGAGCCGTTAGTTTCCTCCGGTTTGCCATTTTGTTATCCAGAATTTCATGGATAGATAAATGCTAACAGATTTATCCAGATAAATCAGCCATATCACCGCATAAATAGTGTAAGTACAAAAATATGGGAAAAATATCCAAGAGACTTCTAATTCTTTGGAAAAGAATAATTTAATAATTTATCTATTTTTAATAATATTTAAGTCATTTTTTTATATATATATATATATATAAAAAAAGAGCACAAATTATCTTCTTATAAAAAAATAATAACATAAGTCATCTTTTTTTAAAAATTATCAAAAATATTTCTAAATTTTGGCTATTAATTATAAAAATTTATTTGTGTATAATAAAAATTTTATTTCAAGTTAAAAAAGAAAAAAAAAATGTTCTGAAAAAATTATTGCTTAAATATTGAAAATTATTAAAATTAAAATATTGCAAAAAATTTTAGTTTGATATCAGAGACCAGTAAGAAAATTAAATAAATTTTAAAATTAGATTTATCTAACCTAATATAACAAAAAAAATAAATTATCTAAAATATTATAAAGAATAATTAATAAAATTAATACTCTAGTTAAGAAAAAAATTAAAAAAATATATAAAACATGTAAAATGAATTCAACAATTAAAAGAAATTATAATTGAACTAATAAAATGCTATAAATAATAAAAACCTTACAAATACTTAACAAAAATTTATAAAGTTTAACATAGGGGAAAAAAAAAAAGACTAATGATATCACTTTTACAAAAGAAAAGGACTAAAGTAATGTAAAATATAAATAAGTGATTAATAAAATTAATACTCTAGTTAAAGAAAAAACAAAATAATTAATATAGAATATGTAAAATAAATCTAACAGTTGAAAAAAATTATAATTAAACTAATAAAATGTTATAAATAATAAGGTATTTTTGTAAAACCTTACAAATACATAATAAAAATTTGTAAAGTCTTACATAGTAAAAAAAAAGATTAATAGTATCATTTTTATAAATAAAAATGATTAAAATGATGTAAAATATAAATAAAAGATTAAAGTATCTCTTTTCATTGAAAAAAAAATTATTAGAATTCTCCGTCCTAAAAATAAATATCAACTTGTGTAACTATAACACTCAAGTTTTTTCGTTAATTAATCTTATATAATTGAAATTCCTAAAAGATATATATTTATATCTTCCATATGAAAACGTCCATAGTAATGCATTTTTGTCGTTAGTTTTAACCTTTATACATTATAATTACAAAAATGCCCCCACAAGGCACAAGCATTCAAAAGGAACAGTGTCAGAGAAGAAGCCTATGTAGCTTATCCATTTTCCTCTTTACATCCTCTCGCGCAAGGCAATCTACCTTCGACAAGCGCGAATGTGGTCGTCGTCGTTTTTTTAAAAATAGTTTATTGGTTTTTTACACCAATAAATATAAATAAAAAACCTACAATAAATACATTTTCAAATAAACAACAAATAATATTAGTTTGTCATAATTGTTTTATAAATTATGTAATTATTTGATTATATTAATCTTATAAAAATAATGGATTAAAATACCATATATAATTTTTTTAACCATAATGAAATTGACCATAATATTGTATATAAATTTAATGAGCTCGCATCTCTATGGTTTTTAGTTGGCTCTATTTTGAAGTCACTAGTTACCACTATATAAAGACAAAAATAAGAAGTTAAGTTATTGTCTTATTTCCTTAGGTTGTGGTCACTCAACAACCAATTTTTTTTTCCTTTCAAAACTTGAGTGTTTTTGCCCAAACATTTCCTTGAATGATATTGATAACATGTCCCACTATATATGAAACATATTATTATATTTGCTCATTAAAGTTTAAATCAATCATATTTCAAGAGCATGTTCTCTCTTGAATTTTGATTTCAAAAACTCATTCGTGTATATTGAGTTAGTGAGAGTTTACTAATATGTGTTGTGAGTGATCACGTTATCATGTCATGATTTATGGTCATCACATATTTTGATTAAAGGATAAAAATTTGAAAAACATCATATTTTAGTCTTAAATATGTATATTATTGTTGTAAGACATCTCTAATATTTATGCATAAATAAATTATTTTCGCAATACTTTAAATCTCTTATACCTAGCTATGTGTTAATTGTAATATATATATCCTAATAGTTATTATTGTACAGATAGCAGTTTAGTTAATAATATATATATATATATTATTTAATATAATTATGTTATTGAATAAATGTATAATTAATATCATGTTATTAAAGTGAGAGATTATTAATGACTAACTTTGAAATTATGAGTATATTGGTTTTGGTTTTGTCATGCATAGTATTGGTTCTTGCTAAGATGAATCTCATGTATAATCATGGCTTCTAGCTAAATGATCTGAGTGTTTGTTGTAGTACCATTTTTTGGGTTTCATCTTACATGATAATATTTGTGTTAACATTGAAGTATTTGAATGTTGTTTACCGTGATGGATTATATTGATGAGTTTTGTAAACTTCTTTCAAAGTGTTTGATGTTAGTTCTTACAGCTAGAAATCTTATTCCTAAAGTCTTTGGGCGTTCCATAATAATTATTGAAGATGGAGTCCGTGTTATTTTTTGTTATAGTTTGTTCTCTCTCTTTTTTTTTTTTATTAAATATGAACTAAATTTGTATTATTTTGATTTTGTTTAATAAAAGTTGCTTTTTCTTTGATAAAAAAGAAAGAAAGCATAGACTATTAAAATTATTTAATGCAAATTAGTATAATCATTGATCAAATAATTTATAAAATATGTTAGAATAAAATTTGTGTAATAAGTGACACTAAACATGCACGTGTTTTGTTTAGGTCCATGATGTAATAAACTAAATATTTTATTATAAGTTTATTATATTTAATAATCGCATGAGTTCACAGAACTCTTAGATTTAGAGTTTTATGGGGTGGTTCTGTTAGAGTTAACAGGTAGCTTATTCCATAAAATTTAGTGGACCCCACCCCTTCACATAACTCCAACACAACAAAACGTTTAAAGTCAAAGCCTCTACCATGTATGCAATATTGCAATTGGAGTAGATATGAAGATCTATGAACACGTTTTTTTTTTCCTTTTCCAAACAGGTATATACAATATGTTTTGTATTATTGAAACAATTTATTAACTCCACTGACTGATTAAATATTTTAACATGCATCCCATTATTGCCTTGATATTTAAGGTCTTGAAAATAATTTCATCCTTTTTAGTAATTAAAAAAGATACTCCTCTTCTACACAAATGGGTTTCCTCCCATTGGATAAAATGGGCTTTGGTTTCCAGTAGCTGAGTATCCACCATTACTAGTTGGTCGCTGGGTCGTGTTTAAGGAGATGCCCGAAGCAGTCCTGTCTGTCCCAAGACCCCCAGTAGTACCATGTGGTCTGAAATGACAACAAGAGTTTAAGAAAGGGAGACGAAAAAAAAAAAAAGATAAGGAAAGAAGAAACCTAAGCTCCAAAAATAACTAATTTCTTTTCTTATCTACGTTTTTGAAGGTCATTGGATTGATCTGAACAAAAATAAAAAACCAACAAGAAGAGAATAAAATAACTAATCTGAGTCAATCGAATTTGCCCGAAAATATATGTCATCTTGTACATTGCGGCATGTGTATATATCTAATTACATATATACGTAAATATTTACAAGCAATATACAAGATGAAATGTTATTTTGGTGCCTCAAATCCAAAACAACCATGAGGAGATTTGCTAGGAGGAGAAGAAACTCTAGTCCATCAGAGTTATTTTTATCAACGGCTAAATGATAAGAACTTGAGAAGCACATATCTTAAAAGAAATTGATAGCAAAACGAAGAATCAACAAGAAAAAGTCACCTGGAAGGCATCCAGTGTACTTGTTGCCCCATGTATGCACCTAAGATAATTATATCATATTAAACAAAACAATGTAAAAAACTAAAGTAGAAGCCAAATTGGCATCTCAAATTGAGATGAAAACAGGATGGGGAAAAAGAGAACTTACCAGGAGACATGGCAGATCCAAACGAAGGTGACTGAGGAGGCAACATGGTAGAGTTAGATGGAGAGTAAGGTGTGTTCAACTGTGCTAAATTGGTTCCAAGGCTTGAACTACGCATCAAGCCACTAGGAGATGACACATCAGGTAGTGCTGCTTGCAATGAATCCATGGAAGGAAGCTAGACCATGAAAAGACATAATTGATTATTTTTGTTCTCTAATAAGTTATAAGTTATGGGATCTCCAAGAATACAATATGAATAAAAGATAATTGTTTAAAAGAGCAATACAAAAACTTCATGTTCTAATTGGCTAAATGCTTCAAAAATGTTGTCCACCACAATACAGCAGAACAGTAACCTATGCATGATTGAGGACGAATCATTTATAAAACATTTTCAACATCCCCTAACAAGAATGTGTGTTTTATGGAATCATTTTCAACATCCCCTAACAAGAATGTGCGTTTTATGGAACCAGAGTGAAAGGTCAGAGCAGGGTTCTTGAACATCTTCACTGGTAAAGACTCGATGTATGAAGAACGATCCTTATTTTCTTCAGGCTAATACCTGAAACATAATCTCATGTCACACAAGCATAATAAAAATGGTGAAGTACCCGTTGTCCATCGTATTTTAATTTAATTTGACCAATCAGGTACCCTATTTTTTCTTTGTTAAGAGTAAAGTACGGAATTATGTTAGGGATGAATTGAAGAATTAATGGTTGAATTCTTGATTTATTAACTAGTAAAAGTCATGATCATTATATCCCTAAATTAGGCCTTAATTGGTTCTATTAAACTCTATATACATAGAGTTGCTTTTGTGCTTGCAAGTATTAAGTTATTTTCAATGGATATAATTAGCTTTAACATTCTCTCTACAATATTTCTTTTGCTATTTTAACATTTTTAATTTATCAATCAAGTTATTTTCATGAATTTTTGTTTGAGAAAATTAATTGAAGTACCACGTAGAAGACATATATTTCATTTGTGGTTAAAATAAAACAACAATTGCTCAAACAAAAAATAGAGGATTAAGTTAATAGGTTTTGAAAAAATAGGTACCAAATTGGTCAATTTACAATATAAGAACTAGCCTCCAACCATTCATTCGAGTTGGTAATGAGGGTGCCCCACACCAAAAAGGTCTTGGGTTCTAGCCTATGTGTGGCATAATTTGTAATTTGTCCCGCACCCCTTAAAATGAGGCGATTTAAGTAGTGACTTTAGAAATCCTCTCTCTCATTCTCCCTAGGCTAGAGTTGGAGCAACTATGATCAATAAAAAAAAAAGGAGAAGAAGAAGAAAGATAAGGACTAAAACAACAAAGATAAGGTACCAAATTCGTCAATTTAAAAGATAGGGACTAAATCGGTAATAAAAAAAGATAAGGTACCAAATTGGTAGTTTGTCCCAAAACTATAAGATAACTATTTTCTAGAAACTGAAATTTGCAGCACTAGCTTGAGCAAATAAGTTAGACAGACATCTAAACACAAAAATTCTGAAATAAGAAAAAATAACAGAGACAGTTGTTTCCAAGAATTCAGCTGATGATAACTATCCTATGAAGATTGATTCTCAACCCATGCACATACAATAACTCATAGGAGCCAAAGAAAAAGGGGTACATCCCTAAAAGAGTTCATACGTGTTAAACAACAACGAGAAATGGGATGATATCAAATATGAGTTTGAATTTTGGGCATACACTTGTTGTTTGAAATAGGCTTCTATCGTCATTGATGTCGAACGGGTTTGATGATTTTGCTGAGCTGGGAAATGTTGGAACGAGCTGTAGATGAGAACAGAAAAAACTAAGTAAAATTCCTAGAAAGATGAAGGATTTCCACATACAATTATTTTGAGGCAGCACATACCATTGCATTAGGATAATATTGCATGTTTACTCCCATTCCAGGAGATGGAGCAGTTTGCCAACCTGAGACTGGCGGTGCAGGGGTAGACAAGTAGCTTGCAGTGAAATGCTCCTGCAAAACATTTAACACAGATCACACTAGGTCTAAAAATGATGAGCAAAGTGAGAAAATAGAAAATTCTATTACCACTGGAAGTCCCTTTCCAATAGTATATCTTGTTTCTGATTGCAAAGGCTGGAATTCAGCTCCAGTGCATGCACCCAGCGCTGAAATCGACACAGAATGAGATAGATTTTCAGCAGAAAAGCTTAAAGACCGTTTTGCCAATGGTGCTGATGAAGACCTTGACTGCATATATGTAGAGAAAGCAAGAGGGATTAAGGTAAGAAGATGTTCCCATCTCATCGTTCAACCATTTGATTAAAATTTCTAAAATTTGACAAAATTCCATTATGTTTTAGTGTTATTGTGTTCATAAATCAGATAAATGCAATCAAAACTGAAAATAACTATTGAATATGAAGGAAAAAAAATCATGTATCTCACTTCATAATTTAAAGCTCCAACAGGAGTGGTCTGTAGAGAAGTAAAGCTATCAGATGCTTTAAGAGATGGAAACGGCTTCTGCTGTATGCCTACTGACTGCCGCTCATTATCTTTGACAGTGGCACCATTATTGCCTAAAGTTTGTGGTGGACCAGGAAGTGAAGTTTTCTCTTGGGCATTGGCTATTGATGGAGTTGATGAAACAGCATCACTGCTGAGTAATTCTGGCGTCTGGCTAGCAGGTCCTGGAAGAGCAAGACAATCTGCAGAAATGTCATCTTCAGATGAATTCTATGGATCAATACTACAGGAAGGTGTTTCAGATATGTTACCTGCAGGTGCAGCTGAGGGAACTGACAGCTCAAATAATAAATTTTCCAATGTGCTTCGCCTTGGAGGCTGAGGTGTACTTTCTATTGCTGGTGATTCAAATGAGGCCCAGTTATTACTATTATCAGATGAACATATTTGCTGTGGTTGTGATGTTAACGTGTTGTCTGGGGCTTCAGGTTCAGCACTGAAATCAATTAAGCTTTCTGAATTTATTTTTTCACATTCTACTGGATCCACCGGTGCAGATTCCTGCTTATCAGGCAATGATTTCTTCTGCAATGAAGAAGCTTCAAAGGATAAAGTAGGTGTATATAGCAAGTTGATAGTATATGTTCGAACATTCAAATAAAAAATCTACTCTTCTAAGCCAAGAAACCATTTACATAAGCTACTGAAAATAGAAAGATGTGAGATAAAAAGTATTGCACAGGATTTAAATCTTAAATTCACCATCTATGGTTTCATGCAAAGAAAAATAATGCCAATTTTCTATGCCATGCCCTCTAATTCCATAGGGAACACATGAAAATAGACCAGCATTTTCTTTGGAACACATGAGTTCCTTTGTTTCTCGCCATTTTCCATGGAATGAAAAAAACTTGCCTCTCCTTCACAAGATATTCAGGGTTTGCTTAAAACCTCATGTTCTCAACCCTTGGGAGGTCTCTCTATGAAACTTGGGGTAATATTCTAACCTAGTATGTATCTGGTTCGGCTAGATTTTGTAGAAAGTCTACTGATTTGCAGGATCTGCTGTTTCAACATAGGCTATATGGTGGGAACATGCAACTTACTGTACTATGGCTTTATCTCTTCAGATTACTTATAATTGTCTTGTACATTGGTTTTGGCTGCAAATGTTTTTGGAGACAGTCACAGCTGGCAGTTTTCGTGGTCAAATGTGATATGCTTTTCCACTTAGGTAGGAGTTTCCTTCTTGGAGAACAGCAACTTACTCACATCACGTTGCTGAAAATGAAGGTGGTACGGTCGAAGTTAAGTTGCAGTATTTGAAGGTTGATGTTGATTACCATAGGAAGGCCTTACCAGTCTCTCGAATTGACAACTGGTCCATTAAATTTCAATCTCTTCTATGGGAAGCTAGACTACAGAAGCTAGATTTGTCTGTTTTAATGTTTGTAATGATAATAGACATGGTATATTAAGTCTGTTTACTAGTTGGATTTCTACATTCTGCTCAGTTTTTGATCTTGGGGATCCACTAGATTTATGTAGTAAACTTCTTATGATATCATTTAACAAACTAACATAAATATTTCAAGATAAAAATAAACAATCACAATAATAACCAAAATCATTTAACATCCAACTAACCAAAATCCTATACTCAGAATAAATGCACAGAATTAACGTTATTGCTTGCCTGAATTTCAGCAGAACCATGAGCATCTTTCCCATTATTTGTTTTTGAAATTGGACCAACACGGAGAGATGGAATGTTTTCTCCCAATATTTCTCTAAGATGACGCATCACAGGTGAACGGGACCTTTCCATGTTCTTCTTTCTGTCAGGTGATCTGCTTTGTACCTTGGACTCTCCAAATGAGAACCTGCGGTGTCCAGATCCTTCATCACGGAACCGGTCATCAACAACCTCAAATCGGATGGGATTTCTCTTGAAACTTCTGGATCTTGAGTTCTCTTGGGAGTAGTATCGGGGGCTCCTTCTTTCATCATAATAATATTTGACACTTCTGTTATCATTCTTTCCACGTGGGCTAGATCCTTGCTCAGGCTTGTCATCGTCATACAGGCTTTTAGATCGACCTAGATGTGCACCAAGTATCCTGGGTTCTTCCTTTTCACTCTATCATTAACAAAAGTTGAACAAATAAAAGCAGTGTCAAAAGGGAATAGTAAGAATTAGAACTTGCTACATGATATGAAAACCACTGTATGCAGAAGAAGATTGACCAATCTGTAAAGAATGAAAAATGGTAATTAATGAATTATGCACATCCAAAAAAACTGTGAATTAAGCTCACCAATCTCAGCCTTGGCAATCCCATGCTCCTCTCGCCAGTATATTTCCTATCGACATAGACATGCTTAATGAATTCCCGGAGTCTCTGCAGATTACTGGATGCAAATAAGTAAGTCAGGAAAGATTCAATGTTAAAGATACAAAGCAATCCAAGAGAGAATGCTTACAACCTGCCATCAGGAAACGAATTACGCTGAGGTTCCCATTCTTTAAAGTATATTCGCCTCGCACGCTAGTACATCCAGTTCCAAGTCAGATGATTCAAATTTGAGAGTGAATCAAGGATTCTAAGAACGTAAAAAAGAGAGTGCACGCTCACCTCATTTCCACCAGCCTGAAGAGAGCTTACTTCTTCTGCACTAAATTTTGCCATTGATACTGACTTTACACGGTGTGTGAACTCTCGACTGAAATATATTTAATAAATCAACAAGAATATTTGTCACTTTAAGGTTTACGTACATGCAAATATAACAGGAATCAGAAAAAAGTGGAACACTATTTGATGGATTCATAAGCATGCAAAAAAATGTAATGGGTTAAGCGTTAGTTTGAGGGTCAAAACTTACTGTACACCGCTGCAGCTTGTGCAAACAAATGTGAAAAATGTTGTACAAACATATTGTGGTCCCTGCATGTATTCAAAATAATACACGTTTTTCATGTTATCATATTACATTTTAATGTCGTCTCAAAACATAATAATTGAAAACCAAGATAATATATACTTCAAATCTATGACCAATTAAGAAACCAAAGTTCGGGATTAGGAACTGGCTTTTTATGGACACATCTCATGACAAAACCAAAATTTTATAACTTTAATAGTAAATATTTTTCTATTTGTATTAAATTCATTCTAGTAAAGTTGGCATATATTTGATATTTCTTTCTTTCATGTTTGTATCCCACCATGCAATATTTTTCACTAACTAAAAAAGTCATACTTCAAAGTATAATCGTATACCATAACTTCTTCAAAGTATAAGTTCTTTTTTCTTAATAGTAAATGAACATATATTTTTCAGTGTTAGAAAAAAATGAATATATATATATATATATATTTTTTTATTAAAGGGGTTAAAAATAAAATCAGTCGAATAATTGAGTCATTTATGTATCGAAATATGTATATATATATTCCTTCGAAGCATCTATAAGGTCTTACCTTCTTATAAAATTGATTTAAAAATACAATAAAGCATACAGGTTTCTGCACATTATAAAATAATCTAGCTAAAACCTTAACTCTATGCGAAGACACAATAACATGCAGCAACCATAGAGCAGTGTCACGATAACAAAGAACATAAATATAAAGGTTATTAATGATAGATGTAATTTACCAGAAACAATAACAGCTTAAGATAATTAGTTTATTCAATTAGATCAAGCGATCATAGATTTCGGTAAGAAATTCCTATTGCAATTGATCTAAGAGATCATAAATGATCAACTTATTTAACTCAATATATAAAGACATGCTATGCAATTAAACCTTGCAATTGAAGGATAAGAATATCAAAATTTATAAAAATATAAAAACGCCATACCAAACTATTGCAATTGATGCATCTACGATTATCGGGTAGTCTCAAAAGACCACGGATGATTACTTCAGTTTTCTCATCTTCATTTAACCGATTCCCCATTTTCTACAAAAACTATCTTCCAGAAAAACAACATTAATTATCCATGCATATCTAACAAAACTTGAATAAACCACGAACTTTATGATTCCACAAATTCTAAATAAGAAATGAGAATTCGTGAAAGAAAAAAAAAAACCTGATACGATAGGGATAGATATTTAGTTCGTTGTAGAACAGATCGTAAAGAAACCTAGAAACAAAGCAATGAGAAAGAAAGTGAGAGAGAGACAATGGAGAGTCAAATTGGAGATAATCGTAGGGTTTGGAGAGTTTAGAGCGGGACATTTCGACGTTAAAATCGGTGAACCTCATTGCCAAACGCGGAGAGGAAAAGGGAAGTTGTTGAGACAATTGGCGGTTATAACATTTAAAAAAAAAAAACTGAATTTCCAAAGGCACGTAACAACAAAAATACACACGTAATACTTACTCGTAACCTTCTCAATCGAAGATAAGATGTTATTTTTAATGTTATTAATTTAAATGATATTATTTTTAATAATTTTTTACACACAAAAAGAATAAAAATATTTATGAAGAATTCTATGGTAACAACAAATACTATTTAATATTACTTATATATCATAAATTTAAAAGTTTTTAATATTATCAAAAATTTATCTATTTAAACTGTCCAATAATATTTTCTACGTTGTTGTGGAATAAATTTTTTTTTTTTGGTTTAAGGGATAGAACTTTCATTCTCTTACCATAAACCTAAATTTAAATCTTACTCAAATGTATGAATATATTTTCTCTGCATTTTATAAAGAAATGAAAATTTAAAATATTTAAAAAAAAATTGTCCAATAATATTATAAAATCAAGGACCAAACTATATAAAATAAACAAAATATTAAATATATGTATTAAATATTTGATTTTTTACATAAAATTTATATTAAAATATTTTTTTAAAAATATTTTAATTTTATCAATTGAAATTGATTAGAATTATAAACATTTGATACTCCTTCACAGAACATCCAATTATTTTTTATAACTGTAATTATTATCTAGTTAAATTAAAATTATATTTTTTATTGTTTGTTATTGTATACATTATAGTAAATCATGTTCAACTATTAATCATAATAATTGTGTGCGTATAAACATATGATTATATATTAAAAAAATATTTATTTATTTCATTTAATATCACCAATAATATAAAAAAAAATTAAAATATTATATTTATATTTTATACAATAATTTATATTTATATATTGAAATATTTTTTATTTATCATTAAAAACTTGATCTTATTAACATTTTCATTCTAATTTTATCCCAACATAAAATTACTGGCCTTTGAACTTTTATTATCTTATATGTGTGTGTGTGTATATATATATTAAATGTTTGATTTTTTACATAAAATTTATATTATAATTTTTTTCTTTTTAATATTTTAATTTTATCAATTGAAATTTATTAAAATTGTAAATTTTTTATATTCCTTTATAAAATATTCAATTAAATTTTCATAATTTTAATTATTATTTAATCAAATTAACATTATATTATTAATAATTTATGTTCAATTATTAATCAAAATAATTGTGTGCGTATAAACATATGATTATATATTAAAAAATATTTATTTATTTTATTTTATTAATAATATAAAAAATATTAAAATATTATATTTATATTTTATACAATAATTTATATTTATATAGTAACATATTTTTTTATTTGTCATTAGTTTGAATTTTTTTTTCCTACATAAAACTATTTTATTTATGGCCTTTGAACTTTTATTACCTTTTATTTTTACGTGTCACGAGTGTACAACCATCTCAAGATAGGAAATCTTAGGAGTTAGGACAATGCCAATTAAAGAAGAAATTTTTTTTTTTTTCATATGTAAAAATTATATATATATATATATATATATATATATAGGAATAAATATGAAAGGAAAAAAAAATGTTGAATTCGAAAAAGTAAGAGGTGAGATAATTTAAATTTTTTTTAAAAAATAATATTTAATATATATAAAAAATTCATTACTGAGGAAAGCTAATACTACATATTATTCCTACAGGTGAGAGGTTATAGAAAGATAATGATTATTTTTGACGGTTTGTGTAATACATGCAAGGGTAGATAGCTCTGTGAGAAAGGGATTTGTCTCGTGGGCATCGTTTACATAACTATTAGGTGCGGAATAATAGAAGTTTCTAGATTATATTATTTATGTTATTTAATTAATTAAATTATAAATAGTATTATTTTATTTTATAATTGTAGAAAAAGGAGTTAAAAAAATAAAATATATAATTTTTTAAATTAATGTTTTAATATTAAAAATATTAAAAAATATAATTTTTTATTAATTAATTTTTTAAAAAATAATATTTTAATTAAAAAATTATTAAAATTATGTGTTTTGTTCTGACCTATTTTTAAAAAAATTAAGAATCAAATAATACTACATATATGATCAAATAATCTAATTTAAAAAATATTTATAATATATATTTTTTAAATAATATTGATTCATGAGTATTGGTGTGCTAGTAAGACTTATTTTTCTACGAAAAATGCACAGTGTGAGTGTCGCAACAGTAAGGACAGTATTATCAACTGACAGGTGTGTTAATTATAGTTCAGTCAAGCGCTAAAGACGCATATGATTATAATCACAGAAGTGGACAACATATTGCTAATATGAAGTGAGTTATGTGTGAGATTTTTATTTTAAAAAACTATGAAGTGGGTGTGTGCCCGGTCGATTCGATCAAACCCTTGTGAGTGGTTAATAGTTGAAAAATCATGTGGGCTAGGAACTATGTAGGATTGATCCAACTAGTTTGTCCGATCATTCGATCAATCATATATCGAACCCCAAATATTATCAGTGAATTACTAAAATAGCAAAGATTTGAAGTAAAAAGCTTTTTATACCTAAATAGCACTTTTTAGACTTAAACTCACCGTTTCATTTATATAATATATATGATTTTTACAAAAATATCCAGTTATCTGCGTATTCGTAAAAACCACGCCATTTTCGTGTTTTTGTATGTACAGGTTACATACATATTTATTTTGTATGTAACCTGTACATTCACATTTTGTATGTACAGGTCATGTGAATGTACAGGTTACATACAAATTTATTTTGTATGTAACCTGTACATACAAATTTATTTTGTATGTAAATTTGTATGTAACCTGTACATACAAATTTGTATGTAACCTGTACATACAAATTTGTATGTAACATTTACATACAAATTTGTATGTAACCTGTACATTCACATTTTGTATGTAGCCTGTACATTCACATTTTGTAAGCTGTTTAAAACAACAATAACATACAAACAATACAATGCATTTCATGTGAATGTACAGGTTACATACAAAATAAATTTGTATGTAACCTGTACATACAAATTTATTTTGTATGTAAATTTGTATGTAACCTGTACATACAAATTTGTATGTACATGTTACATACAAATTTGTATGTAACCTGTACATTCACATTTTGTAAGCTGTTTAAAACAACAATAACATACAAACAATACAATGCATTTCATGTGAATGTACAGGTTCACATTTTGCGGGAAGAACAGTTCGTATGTACAAGTAATCTGTACATACAAAATGTGAATGTACAGGTTACATACAAAATAAATGTGTATGTAACCTGTACATACAAAATGTGAATGTACATAAGCTGTTCTTCTTCTTCTTCTTCTTCTTCTTCTTCTAGTGGGTGATTGCTCTACTACTCCCTCTCTCCTAAATCAAAATTCAAAAGAAGAAAAAATGGCAGGCATAGTCAAACAGTTTGTATGTACAGGTAACCTGTACATACAAAATGTGAATGTACAGGTTACATACAAAATAAATATGTATGTAACCTGTACATACAAAATGTGAATGTATATAAGCTCTTCTTCTTCTTCTTCTTCTTCTTCTTCCAGTGGGTGATTGCTCTATTACTCCCTCTCTCCTAAATCAAAATTCAAAAGAAGAAAAAATGGCAGCAACAATTGCTCAATTTCCAATGCTCAACATTGAATCAAATCAAGATGCCGACGAACTCATCACCCACGAAATCTTCTCAATTCTGGAAAACAACTTCCTCACGCAGAACTGGAAATCCCATTAATGTCACGCAGAAAATAAACAATATTTGCTAACGCGAGCAACAAATGCGAAGCTTAAACAAACAATATTAAGTAGATTAAAAGATAGAAAATAGAAGAAGAAGACCTATCTCACGCAGGCGCAGAACTGAAGGTAGTCAGGCAAGCAAGGATGGTTAAAAATGTCATTTATATTCTTCCAAAGCACACTCGTTTTGCTATTTTAGACAAAAAATTAGTTTTCATTATATATGTATTATTTCAGGGAATTAATACAAATATTATTGCCTAGCCGGGTACATGTGACATTGGGTCAAATAAGGATTATTAGATGGATCCAACTGTTGGAAAATAGGATTTATTATATCTAATAAAATATATGTTCTCAACATATTGTGGCGGATTTGGTTGCCTTTAATTTTGATATTCGGTCGCTACACTTAAATTAGATGCCCAGCCCTCAGTCCACCTCGTCAGCCATTTTCTTAACAAAAAGATTTAATTATATTTAATTTGTACTGTAATTTTATTCTTATATTAAACCTCTCTTTATGATTAGTGAAAATATTTTCTTATTTTACAACAAAAATAAAAATTAATTAATAAATAGTCCAACACATTAATTGAATCAGGTTATACAAGTTATTTGATTCGGTCTGACTTCAACCAACTAAACAATCAAGTTTATGTAATTTAAAAAAAAAAGTGAATGAAATTGGATCGTAATTAAGAATGAACATAATAATAAATAAATTATTGATTTGATCGAAATCGATATGAGTCCAATAAATTATTATGTTTTTAACAAATTTAAATATGTTGATTTTGAAAATATATATATTATGCATTTATTTTATTTTTATCAAATATTATTATGATTATTTAATTTTAATTTATTTTTTATGTCAATTTAGAAAGTGAAATAATTTATATTATTATTTCTTAATACTTATATTTATAAATATTTAATATAATTGATAAAAAATATAAATTATTTTTATTCTCATATTTTAAATAATTTATTTATTTTTAAGAATTATTATATACTTGAAATTGTAATGCACTTTTAATTTAAATGCTATTATATTATTTTTTGAATTAAATTATTGATTAAATATTAAATCTTATTTATTGGTTTAATATTAACGTATGGTCAAAAATAACATAAATAAGTTGGTCTAATATTTTATAACTAACATTTTATAGGTCAATTTTCGTTTTTGATTTAATAGATTAATATATATCGATTCAATTAATATTTTAGAGAAAAATAGGTTTAATAATACGTTGATACCTAACATTTATCTTAAAAGAACATTTGGTCAATAACATTTTAAAATTAATAATTTAGTCATTAACTATTTAAAATTTAACAGTTTTATTCTAAGTTTATAATTTTTGGTAAGGATCAAATTTTGTTTTCATGATAATATTAGAGACTAAATTTTATTAAATTATAAAAATATAATTAAATTTTAAAATGATAGGGAGTAAATTATATTTTGAAATAAATGATAAGATTCAATAAAATATTAAAGCTAATAAAAACCTTAAGCAGGCAGGTCTCAAATACAGAATCATTCAAATAATTATGCAAGATTTATAATTTTATTGGATAGTAAAATAGTAAGGTTTGAGTATTTTATTACCAAATCTAACACACAAACATCCTATATTCTGTAGTAGGGTGTACACTTTTTATCCTATCTGTTAACTCGGCGAGGTTTTTTTTGTAAAAAATAAAAAAACAATTGTCAGCAAAAACCGAACGGAAACAAATGTGTACACTGGGCGGAAGGAGATTTGATTGAAAATCAAAGGGACCATATTGCAAAATCACCATAAATGCAACTTCAGCACAGTAATGTTATTGCGCATAATAGCTCCGTTACCATCACAGCTCCAGAACTCTTATTCTTTCCATCTTCACAAGTTTCATTTCTGTTAGATACCACCTCTCTTATTTTAATTTTTTTTTTTGCATTTATGCCCCTAAATCCTCGAAATTTCGCATTTACATTTGCGTTATCTTCGACCTAAGCAAGTAATTTTGGTTTCCTAGGTCTGTAATTCTTTGGCGATTTCATCAGTTTCTTGGAGATAGCTTTGAATTCTTCGTTATAGGGTTTCAGATCTTGTCTTGTTCGAGGTAATTCGATTCTTCACAATGTGAATTGAGGTTTATTTATATTAATTTCTCTGTTTGTTCGGTATGAGAATGTAGGAGGAGATACGAATCTGATTGTTAGAATGTGGAATTTTAACCAGCTATATTGTTGCGGTTTTATCTTCTATATTTAGTGGGTGAGGCTGTTAAGCATCCAAATGAATTTCGTCGATTTCAGGGGTTATGATATTATAGCATTGAATTTTGGAGGTTGAGGTTTACAAAATGCATGTGAGAGCAGCCCAATCATCATTCCGGGATCGGACGCAGGAGTTTCAGAGAGTAGCAGAGAGGCTAAAAAAATCAATCTCGTCAAGTTCAGGGCCGAATGGGCAACATAACACTTCAAAATCAGAGGAACAGCGATCTGCCATCGCTATGCAGTCTGAGTTCAATAAGAGGGCTTCTAAGATTGGATATGGGATCCACCAGACGTCGCAGAAGCTTACAAAGCTGGCAAAGTGTAAGTCATCATCAAACTAATTTTAATGTAATCATGTGATACTTCTGGTTTGGCTGTTACAAATAAATATGTAGTTGTGATAGCATGATCAACCTCAGCATCAGCCTCTAATGCATCAACCATTTGGTCCTTTTCTCCTCCCTCAATTGAAAACCTTAATATAAATATTTACATTCAGAATTGCAGTATAAACTTGTGTTATTTACAACTTCAATCATGTCGTGGACTAGTTTAACTGTAGTTATCAAAAGAATGTCGTTGGTGCAAAACCTATTCTGGCTTGTAAGTTCTTCACCCTAACAAAACAAGAAAACAAAAGAGTAGACATTTTTTTTTATAATAACAAATGTAAATCTATTATGAAGCAATGGAATTCAATCACCTGACATCCTCTATATTTCCTACATGACATGCCAATGCATTGATAATTTAAGAGACAGGTTACAGATTGAGCTTTAAGATTTGAAAAACAATATGAAGTTGCTGGAATTGATTAGTCTTGGCAGACAATATACTTACTACAATGATTTTAATTCCTCCTTGTCAAAGGGTTTTCCATTTCAGTTGTGGTGGTTTTGAGAGGGCATGGCATATCTTCCTCTCCCACCCTGTGATTCATCTTTCTGACATTGGCACTGTTCTAACCAATAAACTTGCCATGTATGAATGAATTTACTGGACTTTTTTTTATCCTCGTTTCTGAACTACTGTTTGCATATTAAGAATTTTCCAATCTCTTTGATTGTTCTTAGTAAATGTTGGAAACATTTAGTTCACTTATTTTTGTCTTAGTTAATCTTCTGATTCATCATTAAACCTTGCTAGGATCTTTGCTACAGTCTTTATGGTTTATACCATCCTGAGAAATATGAGAGAAAAAAGAAGAAGAAAAAAAAACTAAATGTTTCCATTATTATAATAATATAGTAAGGGAACCATTTCACCTATTTATTGGCCTTGGACATCCTCTTGGTGTAACACAAGTTCCTAACATATGCAAGAGTAGGAGAGACATTCCCAGGAGTGCACACTACATGAGATTGCTATTATAGTACTATAATACTTTTGAAGTCATGAAAAGCAGGCAACATGAAATAAAATCTCAAAGCAACATTGACTCACAAGTCACAACAATTCTTATCTTTAGATGTAGTGATTGCTGTAGTTGTTGAAGTTGGACTCTTTTATTTTATTTATATTCTCATTAATCTCATCAGTACATGTCTTGACCAATAGTGGCAAAGAGGACTTCAGTTTTTGATGACCCCACCATGGAAATCCAGGAACTAACAGCAGTTATCAAGCAGGATATTACTGCTCTGAACTCTGCAGTTGTTGACCTTCAGTTAGTCTGCAACTCAAGAAATGATGGAAATACTTATAGTGACACCACTAGTCATTCAACAACAGTAGTAGATGACCTTAAGAATCGTTTGATGAGCACCACAAAAGAGTTCAAAGAAGTCCTTACCATGCGAACTGAGGTAAAAATAATAATTGCTCGTATATTCGTGCCTGTTAGAACTATCGTGTGATATTAAGTTGATAGAGTATTATATTAACATTACTTCATAGTTATTCTATATATTTTTTTTCGTATTAATGGTACTTTCTTTATTTTGAGTAGAATTTGAAGGTTCATGAGAGCAGAAGACAATTGTTTTCTTCTACTACATCTAAAGATTCTACAAATCCATTTGTTCGTCAGCGTCCATTGGCTGCTAGATCAGCCGCTAGTTCTTCCAGTGCACCTCCTCCTCCATGGGCCAATGTGTCATCATCTTCTTCACAGTTACTCACTGGGTAAGAGTTTCTGTGGATTTTTGTTGGGTTGTTGCATGGTACTGTCCACATACATGGTACAGTTATTTTAAAGATCTCAAGGTAAGGCTGGCTTCCTAGGGTTTTAGAGAGAATAGCGGAATATTTAATTTTGTTTTCTTTGCTCTGATACCAAATTAATTATGAAAGCTATTTTATTCATTAGTTTAGTGTATTTATACACAATATACACAACCTTATTAAATAAGGATAAATGATCTTGATAATACAATAAAACTTATATGACTTATCCTAATATAACAAGAATAACTACAATATTATATCTATATTTGCACGTGGAACTATAATTGTGCAGGACAGGACTTCCATGTAGAAATTTGAGAAATATAATATTGAAAGTTCATTATGTCACCTTTTTGAACAACAATTGAAATTTGTAATGAGCATCAGGATGAATTCCACATTCCCTACTCATGTATCTGAAGCTAATATCTTATTCTGTCGTTTAAAACTCTTGAAACTTGCCTGCACTCTTGAAATTCAATTTGCAACAATAATTACTTCAAAATTTGGTAGTCCTGGTCTAGTATCTCTCCAACTTCTGAACCTTAATTTTTGTGTTCATCTTTATCCTGATCCTGCCAAACTATCTTTTATGAAACTGAACTTCACTGGATTAGTTAAGGGCCTGTTTTGGAACAAATGTTGTTTTCAAATTCCAGGTTTTGAACCAAAGTTTTCAAAATAAGTTTTGTTTGGTAATCAATTACATTTTCAAGTTCAAATCAGGTTAAAATTTAGTTCCATCTTCACACTCATTTTTATTGTTTTCCAAACTTTAAAAAAAAAAGGTTTTGAAAACCATATTTTAGTTAATTTTACTTTTTCTTTGTTGTGACTTAAAAATAATGAAATAAGAAAACAAAACTTTTTAACAAAAGAGTTCTTGTTTTTGTTTTCCCCTAAAAAAAAATTAGAAAACATAAAACTAGTTTCAAACATAAGAAAACATAACTTGTTACAAAAGGAGGCCTAATTAATCTATGTGATCCTCATTTTATCTTTGTGTGGGACTTTGTCAAATAAACAGGAAACAAGAGGACAGAGAGAGTCAGCCATTGCTGCAGCAGCAGCAACAGCAGCTTGTTCCTTTGCAAGACACTTACATGCAGAGCAGAGCTGAAGCTTTACAAAATGTAGAGTCCACTATTCATGAGTTGAGCAACATCTTCAACCAACTGGCAACCCTGGTTTCTCAGCAAGGAGAAATTGCCATCAGGTTTATTTCAAATCTAGTATACGAGCAAGTTGATAAGCATATAGATAATTCGATTTAAGCACAATTGCTGACGTAGTATTTTAGAGGCTCAAACATGAACAAACATGTTCATGTTATTATGACTATAACTGCTGTTTGGTAGTTAGCCCCAAAAAATAATTCTTGCTTACTGGTAACTATATTCGTTACTTTTGTACATTACATTTATCATCATAACCATAATTGCTAATGCTTTGTCCAAAGTTCATAGTTGATTCAGAATAATGACCTAGGCTTAGGCTAGTGAATAGACTTTCAAGATAGGTTGGGGTTTGAGACAAAGGTATTAGATAAATCCTTTGAATTGGACTTGGCTTATTAGTAATGTACCTATTTCACAACCTTCCACCCTCATAAACCAAACACCTTTCCCCACAAAAGAAAAAAAGAAAGGTGGGTTATATATTTTTATATTTAGCAAATCCATGGGATGAGATGATTTGAAGATGATTGTTATCATAAGAAAGTTTTTAAGGTTGGACTCTGCTGCTTTGACATTTGTTTTGGAGGGTGGAAGCTATTAATTTCAAATGATCCACTCCATATTTTCTCCCCCGCCCCAATTCACATAGCCCGACTTGTCGGTGTTGACTTCATGATATGTAATTTTCTTTGATGATCATGGATGCATAATTTTTGGATAAGCTATTTCATTTTAGAGGCAAATTATATTTATATGATTTTTTTTTCTTCCCCTAAATAATTCTACGGGATCTTTGTGTTAATATGATGAAAATTTGAAATGGGCATCTCTAAAGAAGTTGGTATTACTGTGTTGAATTTCAAACTATGATGGTCAAGATGGATTCTGACGTGACACTGGCATGTATGTGTTTTTATTTTTTATTTTTTACCAGGATTGATGAGAACATGGATGACACTTTAACTAATGTAGAAGGGGCTCAAGGGCAACTGCTCAAGTATTTGAATAGTATATCATCTAATAGGTGGCTGATGATCAAGATATTCTTTGTATTAATATTTTTCCTCATGGTTTTTCTGTTCTTTGTGGCATAGTCGTTGCAGAGACAGAGATTGACAAGAATTGCAACTTGTTTACTTAGATGATAAGCAATTTATATTCTTTTCATTCCTGCTTTTGCTTATCTGAATGTTCATGTCGTCATGTGGGTAGTAAGTTGAGTACCCTGTTGGCCTGTTGTGTAATGTGATATATCATCATACGTGTACGTATACGTGTAATTGTACAAGTTATCAAGAACAATATAACTTGCTGAAACACTTCCTTTTTTCTATTTTTTTTTTCTTTCATGACATAATGGCGTTGCATGCATACATATTTGCATGTTAAGAAATGTGGTGCATAAAACATTTTTTTTAGTGGTCAAAAGTAAAATCATATGAAGAATTAAGTCATATAAAAATATATATATATTTTTTTAACTTGCTTCCAAGAAATACACTGTATTATAGGTTATATACTTATATTTCTAACTAAAAGTTTGGATATGCTTTCTCAATATTTAAATAAAAGTTTTGAGCATTTTCCGCATAATAATAGATAGATCTCATCTCTTCTATTCGTAAAAAACAAGAAATATAAGCAATAGGTAACACTTGTATGCCAGTGTTAGCTGCATAGTATGTTGATATCCTAGCCAAACAGAAACACACTGACACGGCCTTACATGCATCTATAAATTTGTAAATATTTTTGTATCTATATTAATTATATTTTAATATGTGGAAGTTTTTTTTTTTTTTGAAATATGAAAAAGTGATTCAATTTTTTAAATAATTTTATCATATATTATAATATAATTAAAGTGAGTATAAAAATAAATACAAATTTATATTATCATAATATTTCTTTAATAATATAATATCAACAGGAAAACTTAACAGAAGATATTATAATTTTATAGAAAATTTAAGATATATCATTTATTCATTTTTTTTTTTTTTTATAATGTAATGGAATTTACTCAAAATTAGCACTATTAGAATGCAGGTTTGAATTTCATTCGATATAAAATGTGTGCATATACATAATGTTAATAAAAAAATAATTCATTTTATTTTCAAACTTAAATTTCTTAGAGTTTATCTTCTCCATTAACTTTTTTTATTAAATAATATATACTCTTAGGTATTTAATTTGGCCCGTTTAACACTTAAATACTTAAACATAAGCACTAAGGCTTTAAATTAGAAAATAAATCATAAATTTATTAATATATATTTGCTTATATATATATGATTTTATCCTTAATAATTTTTTTTTTTACAATTTTATCCGATTATTCAAATATAAACCATATTTTCACTATAATTGTAATTTTTGTTTAATGTTGTGACCTTAATGTGTAATATTTATTTAAAAATATTGACTCATAAGCAACCAATACTATTTTTATTATTTAATATTTATTATCAAATTTTAAAAATCAACATTTTTTATATAATGTGATATCATTTATTTTTGTTTCTTGAAGTTTTTTATGAAAAATTTATTAATATGCTTTGGATTCTTAAAAGCATATGCAAAAACTCTTCTTTTTTTGCCCTTCTAATGTTTATGGACTAAGTCCATCATTTATTCTATAAGATTAATATGTTCTTTTATAAATTTATTTATGTTTTATTTCATTTTTAATTCTTCTTTTGTGGTAAATTTTTTCAATAGTCTAAGAATGAAGTTTGAAAAATAAATGTCAAATAAATAAATATAATAATTTTAAATTAAGTAATGAAAAAATTTCATAGGTTTTATTTTTATGATATTTTTGTTAAAATTATAATTATAATAATTTTTTATTAGTAAAAGTATTTAGATAATTAAAATTTTTATTAATAAATAATTTTCAAATACTTACAATTTACAATCAATTTTAAAGTTATCATTAACCTGAAAAGAAGTTGTTAAATAACTAAAACTCTTGTTATTATAATTATTAAATGCATATTTATTTAACTATTAGTTAAAAATGTATGCGTGCATTGTAAATGAATTATTATACTTATTTTAATTTTTTTCCTTAGTTAATTTTTACAATATATTTGAAATAATATTAAAAAAAAATTTATGTTTTCAAATTAAATGTGAAAATAAAATAATTTTTAAGTCATTATCATATAATTAGAATTTTTATTAGATATAGTATTTATTTCATTATCATATTTTAGAGTCATTATCTAATATAATAATAAATTAAAAAGGACAAATAATGTCAATTATTTAAAATATAAAGATAATTTTATCTACAAAAATATTAAATATAATTTAAAATTTTATATATAATATAGATATAAATTAATATGTACAATACACATGTATTTAACCAAGTAGATGTGTAAATGTCTAACCAATTAATTTATTTTAATATAATGACATGCCATCTTTAAAGTAAAAATTGTTTCCACCATCAAATGCAAAAATAACAAAACAAAAAATATATATTATAATTCTCTCACTAACTTTAATGTAATATAAATATTTTATTTATTTGTTTATTATATAATAAAAAGATAACCATAAAATAAGAGGTGTAGAAAAAAATTATGCAGACCTATTTTCAGTCATGTTGCTTTTAAATTTATGTTTAATACTTATATGTTATTGGTTTTGAAATTTGAATATTGTTGTGTTAAAAAATATGTTTGGTTAGTTAAATGTTAAATTATTCAGGCTGTTTAGACTATAATTTTATGAAATTGGAATATCCAACAAATTGGAGTACCATTTTGTAAAAGATAAAATATTTAAAATTTATAATAATAAAAACATCATTTTTATTTTTAATTTTAAAAAATATAAGTTAATATTAAAGGAAATATTTTTATTATTATATATTTTATAAATATTAATTTTGTAAAAGGGAAATTACCTGCAAAGAAAAATAAGACATATACTAAAACTTCTTCTTTCTTTCTTTGCTTGTAGAGATCTTATACTAATTTTAAAAGTAATACTTAGATTTTATTTTATTTTTTGTAATATTTTAATTATATTATTATTAAAAAAAGATCTCACAAAAATATATAAATAATTTTTATTTTTTAAATTTTTTTAGTTACAATTTATTCAAATTAAAATCATATATATTAAATATAATTAAAAATATGAATAAAAAATAAAAATAAATTTTATATTATATTATATATTTTTTATAATAATAAAAATTAAATAATATATATTTAATATAATTAAATAAAATAAAATAAAAAATAAATATTATATTATATATTTTTTATAATAATAAAATTAAATAATATATATTTAATGTAATTTAAAACATAAAATAAAAATAAAAAATAAACTTTATATTATATATTTTTTATAATAATAAAATTAAATTATTGTAGAAAATAAATATAAGATTTAAGTGTTATGTTTATAGTAAGACATTTTTTTTTTATCTTGCGTTACGTATTATCTTCTCCAATATTTGGCCCTACCTCCTCCCCACTTCTGACTCCTTCTGTGTAAACCTTAACGAACTCCCTATCTAATTCTCTATCTCGCACGAATTCCGAAGGAGCTCGATTTATCTCTTTTGAGTTCTCTCTCTGAAACTTCTTTGGCAAATCTTAAGGAGGCTTCACTATTCATAAATCTGACAATCTTCTGATATATAAAAAACTTGCAATTCGCATCAACAATTTCTCCGTAAAAATTCTTTAACAAATTCAAATCAATTTCATAATAACCTTCGATTTTTATTCGGTTTGTGAATATTATTGTAGCTTGTTAATGAGATAAGAATATCTTCCCCTCCTTGCTTGGCTTTTCTTTTATCGAAACCCTAATAGATCACGCCCCTGAAGTTCTTGATCGTAGCTCAGAGTTTATATTTCGTCAGACACGTTTCTGATCTTGAAATTGGGTAACAATGGTAGGGGGTGGAAGCAGACGAAATGAAGGATCGTTGGTGGTAAACAACACGAATGTGTTTGCTGCACTCGAGACCTTAAGGAAGAAGAAGAAGTCTGATAAGGAGCGCAAGAGCAAAGGGTCTTCGAAAGCCCAATCTGCACAGTCCAAACAGCCTGACCCTCAAGTGTTTTGGGCCCCTACTCCCTTGAATTCAAAATCTTGGGCTGATGTTGATGACGAAGACGATGATGACTATTATGCCACTGCTCCACCACCTCAATCTGTTTGGGTAATCCCTGAGCCTCAGCAGAGTAAAAAGATGCCTAGCAATGTTGAGGTGTGAATTTCACATTTCGCTTTATATTGTAATTATGCAACTGTTTGGTTATATACTTATATTATTGAAGTGAGAGTGAGATTAAAAGTTGTTATTGTGATGGCTTTGTTTTTGTTATTGTGAGATTAAAAGTTTTTTTTTTTTAATTACGTGGAAGTAATATATTAACTGTTGGAAAGTGACTCACTTATTGTTGAACTTGATATTTTCTGTTCTTTTTTCGGGAACTTTGTGGATATAGGCTGATTTTGTAGAATGATGTGAATGGCTGCTTTTACCTATGGTATATGACTTATGGAAGGAATGTTAGAATTGTTCTGGATGAGGGTTGGGTTGCAATGATCTGATAATGACCAACTGTTAAAAGGCTCATTAACATGTAATATTGGTGGTTATATGACCTATTATGCTTTGCTACAAGGGGTTGTTTATGGGTAGGCCTTAGTAGGTCTTGATGAAAGATAGGTGGAAACATGGGTTTTTATGAATTGACTTAACATCTTGTTTTTCAATTACCACTTATCATTGAAAAATGATGTTATATGTATCATATTTTAGTTTACATACGTTCAAATTATTGAATTTGTAGTAAATTCTAGAAATTAAAATAAAGGGGACACAATTCCATTTTATGCTTGCAATTTGCTATTCATTAGATATTACACCAATTTTTTTCTTGTCAAGAAGCAAGTGCCCCTTCCTACCTCCACTTAGATCTGCCCCCAGTTGAAGTGGATGCTAGTGAAGATAGATGGGTATATATTTGCTGTTTATTTTCTTGTTTTTGCGTTAGTATTATAATTAGTATGGCCCATATGGTAGAAGTGTCATGTTCTCAAGTTTTGGTATGTACTGTATGTCTGCTTTCTTATTAAAATTAGCACGTGCTTTTCTTGTTGCGAGAAAAATCGTATACATGAAAGTGTTTACCTTTGATTACAGGATAGTGAGAGTGAAGAAGATATTCTTGATGAGGGCGATGATGATGTTGAGGACGAGCATGATCATGAGCAAGAGGTTCCCATGCACCCTGAGCCAGTGGTGAAGAAGCCTCCTGAGGTTCCTGCCACAACTAAGGAGGCTGAAAAACAGCTCTCAAAGAAGGAGAGGAAAAAGAAAGAACTTGAAGAACTTGAGGCCCTTCTAGCTGATTTTGGAGTTGCTAAGAAAGAAAGCAATGGTCAAGATGAGTCAAGTGGTAATTCTGAAGCACTATATGATACCACATTTAACATTATGCTATACAATTCTGTGGCCTATTTAGTTTTGCTCCTCTATTGTTTCAAGTTTCTCTCTAGTTTGTACTCTTTGAGCTTTAGCTTGGATAAGAAAATAAGTCAGGTTATGCTGCTTCATAGTTTTTTGTTTAATTTTTGGGAATAATACTCTTGTCTTTGAGCTTGCCTATGCAACATTATCCACCACCTTCTTTAAACATGTGTAAATTTGCTTTATTTACTGGAACATTTGGAAAATGTGTTCATTCTTTCTTTTTGTTTTGTTGTATATGATGTTCATTGACCTAAAATATCGAAATGGTAAAAGATTATGCAGCTTCTGATAACATTATTGATAATTGAATTGATTGAATTCTTAATTGACTGACAATTGAACATTGTTAATTGAATCATCACTGTTGAACTACACATGCAGGTGCTACACAACAGAAGAATGAGGATGCTAATGGAGATGATGAGAAGAAGGAAACTCTCACTACAGAGTCCAAAAGTGCTAAGAAGAAGAAAAGGAAGGATAAAGCTTCCAAGGACGGTAAGGATCAGCCCAACAACTCAGAGGTTGGTGATGGGTCAAACGAAGCTGCTAAAAGTGAACAGATAGGTGAGGATGAATCTGCAGTTGATGTTAAGGAGCGGCTAAAGAAGGTTGCAGCTGCAAAGAAGAAGAAATCTAGTAGTAAAGAGATGGATGCTGCTGCAAAGGCTGCTGCTCAAGAGGCTGCAGCAAGGCGTGCAAAGCTTGCTGCGGCTAAGAAGAAAGAGAAGAACCACTACAATCAGCAGCCTGTTCGGTGAAAGCCCAATTTGTTCACCATTCGCACGGACATTTAATTCTCAATTTTCACCTCATTAAATCTGTCCGAAATAAACCATGGGTTATTTTGGCTCTTGCTGTCGTCCAAGGTCACTTTTAAATGCATTGTCATGGTGTAAAGGATTTTTCACGTTGGCTCTTTGGATATTTTTGCTCAGTTGTCATTGAACATATCAATTTGGCAGTTTTGTTCAGTACAAAGTCTTCCTAAAATAGAAATTAGTTTAGCTTGAAAAAGATCTTTATTGTCTTAATATTTACATGTGACATTTTTATCCAAATTGATACCAACTTTAAAACGCGTTTAGTAGGGAAAGAAATATTTGTCCAAAATTTAATGATACGCTTGTTTGATAGTATATTTATATTAACCAAAGTATAGAAATTTGTTTACATAACTTAGTTTATATAGGATATATGATGTAGGCAAATGGAGCTCTCCATTGGTGGGAACACCAAATAACTTATCCCATCTTTCATTTAAATATTGCACATGATGGAGCAAGATTATTCATCATATGTTCGGGTGATCAATTGAATGTTCAATAGTTCAAGAATTCATAACATATCATCTTATTAAGTTTAAATTTAGGTTAAAATTAAATTGTAATTAATTTTTTTTATTTGGTAGTTTAACAATGATTACCATTATAATAATTTTCGTATATTAAAATACTGAATTTTCATAATTTAAATTTAAATTTATTAATAAAAATATTATTTTTATTAAAATTTGTTTAATTTAATTATAATATTCTACAAACTAGCCAAAAATACTTGCATTATTTCCTTATTTTAATTTTTTTACTTTAGTTAATTTATACAACATATTTGAAATAAATACAAAATTATTTTTTTATGCTTTTAAATTAATTTTGAAAATAAAATAATATTTGGAGTTTTTATTGGATATAGTAATCATCATATTATTATAGTTCTTATCGAATGTAATCATGATTTAATTTTTATGTTTAAAATTTTTATTTAAATATAATTCTTATTTTATTATCATATTTATAATTTTTATTTAATACGATAATATATCATAAAATAAAGGGATAATTTTATTTAAAAATTAGGAAAATTATCTTAATTAACACCCCTTAAAACATATTATAACAAAACTAACACACCTGAGCTATGTGGACAAAAATACCCCTACTTAATATTTGTTAACTCTCCCCCCTACCCACACCCTCACGCAAACATCTTGCCATACATCAATGCTATTATGAGTTCAACGAAAAAATTTTGTTTATTAAGTTTCTTACTTTGTTTTGATCAAGTAAAATTGAAAAAGAAAAATTGAACAAAAAAAGCAATTGAACGAAAAAAAAATTAATTAATTAGAATTTAACGATTAAAGTTGAATTAGTAAAATCAAACAATTAAATAAAATAAAATAAACAAAAAAATCAAATCATAACAATTAAACGAAAAAAATTGAACAATAAAGTTGAACAAGTGAAATTGAACAAAAAATTTGAACTAGAAAAACAAACGAGAAAAATTGAACAGATAAAGTTGAACTTGAACAAAAATGAGAAAATTGAACTAGTAAAATCCAACATCAACAATTGGTAAGTAAAATTGAACGACAAAAAGATCAAACAAAAATTAATCGAGTAAAATTGAACAAGAATATTGAATGACTAAAATTAAATGAGAAAAATTAAATTAGAAATATCAAATAATAACAATCGAATGAAAAAAATTGAATTATAAATATTGAACTAGTAAAATCGAACATCAACAATTGAATAAATAAAATTGAACGAAAAACATTGAATTAATAAAATCAAACAAAAATTAATCGAGTAAAATTAAACGAGATAAATTGAACAAAAAAAATTAAATAATAATTGAATTACTTAAATTAAACTAAAGTCAAATAATAAAGTCGGACAAGTAAAATTGAAGAAGAAAATTTGAACTTGAAAAAAATAAAAATGACTAAATTAAAAAACAAGAACATTACTACCAAGGAGGAAATTACAATATAGCTGACGAAATTACTTTGATTATTGCCAAAGAGGATTCTAAATAAAACATTACTTTGATTGTGGCGCAAAGTTTTGATTGGACCTTCTATAACAGTATAATTGACAAAATTACAGTCTTTAAAAATGAATTGAACAAAAGTATCTCTTTTTAAATTAATGGGTTTTACAAGCTTAACAAACAAATAATGAATTTTACAAACGTAGATGATGATGAACAAGCTGAGAAGGCACGAGAAAGAGTTGTTGTATACGAGAGATATTAGCTTCTCGTTGGGCTCAAGGGTTTTAGTTGGACTAGTGGTAGTTCAGGTAATTTGATTTTTGTTTTAATTAGATTGTGTTTAAAAGTGTTAGTTTTGTTATTAAATATTTTAAAGAATATTATTTATATTATTTTAAAATAAATTATTAAATATGATTTAAATTTTTATAAACACAATAAATATATCATATATTTAAAATAAAATAAAAATAAGAAAACAAAAAAATCGATTCTTATATGGCAAAATGGCATCCAACAATAAAAAATCTGTTCCCGTATTTTTCAAGCCTTATGCTTTTTTTACTTTAGTAGCCCCAACAGAATTTCTGTTTCTCGAGTTTTGATCGATCTTGCTCTGCCTTTTTGTGATCATAGATCGGTGAGTGAAATTTCAATTGCTCTACCTAATCTCCTCTAAATTCAATTTGGTTTTGTTGACCCAATATTTTCTTAATTTAGGTATTTTGCTAAGATATTTGCTTAGTTCAGCTGATTTTTGCCCCATCTTTTCTGACTTTTAGTTCTAATTTTCTTAAACATAGCATATTATTGTTTATCTGTTTTTTTCTCGTCTTTATTATTATTATTTTTTTAAATTCTTGTTCATTTACAAATCTTATGGGGATCATGTCATGAATTGGTAATGTTCCTTGGTAAGCAGAAAACGTGAAAAAAAAATTGAACCGTAGAGCATATGTTGGGAATTCTTTAAAATTGGTACTTTGATCTGAGGTTTTCTTTACCTTTACATTCTTTTATCAGGAAAATTTGTTGTGCTTTAGATGTTCAGTGGATCCCTCATTATCTGCTATTGCGATCTGCATTTCGCAGAATATGAATTGGATGTTTTTCCCCACTTTTTTCAAATGGGGTTCTGGGTTTGGTTTGCAAATGTGAATTATAGGAAGATCTTTTGAGAATTTATCTGAGTTTCGTAAATGCATACTAAATTGTAATTTAGGTTTCTTGAGGTCTTAGTTTTGCTAAATGCTAATTGAAGATTTTTGGATCTCTTTTTTATTTTGAAATATAGGCGATAATTTCACAAGCTGAAGCTATGAAGCAAGGAGTGTCTTCGTTAAATCCATATGCTGCCGCATATATTCCACTTTCCAAAAGAGGGGCAGATGATAGAACTTACGTAACAGCAACTGAATCTAAAGAGAACCCTTATTATAATCCCCAAGACCAACTGTACTCCAAAGTTTCTCTAGATTGTGGTGCCCATGGTTCAGCAAGACAATTCTATGGTTCTTCATCACGCACCTTTAATGAAGTGGCCGATAAACAAATATCAGATGAAGAATTTGATATGGATTTGGAATTTCTTCAGATGACATTTACTGGCATATCTGGTCAGTCCCTCGCTGATGTCTACCTTGCAAATAAGGGTGATCTGGAAGCCACTGTTGATATGCTGAACCAGCTTGAGGTAATTTTGATGCTTTTCTACAATTAGACCTATTTAACATTCTTAATTCAATAAGGTTGGTGATCAAAATAGATTGCTGCTATTGTTTATCTCATTTTGGATGCGAGCATCCCTTCATTGATTGATTATTCTACAAAATTTTAAAGATTCAGCAACTATATAGTTGCTTTGGCTGCCAATTCTATGATCTAGTACATATTATTGGAACAAATTGTATGATCTAGTTCTCACGTGATACCTCGAAGTGCATGTCACTTGGCTATCATTGTTGGGGCTTATTGGAACTAAATTTACATTAAGAAACTTGTAATCTTGGATGTTGTAAGTTAAATATTGTTGAATCAGTATAAAAGATATATTAACTAAAATTTGTTTCCCATTTGGTTTTAGTTCTCTAGCAGCACATGTTTTGAGATATTAAAGTATGATAGAAGTCCTTGTGAATAAACTGTTTATCTAATTAGCCTTGCAGGCATCATAGTTTACAAAATTGGTTATGCTGCTTTATACTTATGGAACTCTGGAGCATGTGGGCGTTTTCAGTTTTGTTATATTGTACATTTATCTCTATGATGATTCCTATGTGAACTACACTTTTCATTGGGATTCAACTTTATAATTTATTTTAAATAACATTACATAACTCACACACACTAAGGATTAAACCTTAACCTTGGATTTGCGCGCCTCACAACAAGGCTCTACACTACTCAGGAGTAAATATTATGTTTGGCTTACCATTCAAATGTTGATAATCTATAGTGATTCATATTTTCCCATCTCACTCGGATTTTAATAATCTTAGTGTTTTCCTTTTGCAGTCTTGCACTGTCGAGTCTTCTGATAGCCTTCCAGATACTTTGGACATTGGAGATATTTCTGAAACTGGCTCATCAACCCATTTTGCTCCATCCAAATTAAAGAATGTGCCCATTGCAGCTGAGCCTTCCTCTGAAGTTTCAGACACTGCAATCATCTCTTGATTGACTGAACTAAGAAGTCAATATTTTAGCTAGTGGGTAAGAAGTAGATTTAAAGAGAATCTTCCTTTGGCTACGAACTGGTATATAGTCTGGTTATGGTTGTATTGTCTAGTGCCCTCTTCCCAGGGGCTTGTTCAGAATCTTCTCTGGTTATGGCTCTTTGTTTTCATTCGGTAGACCCGAAGCCCTTTATAAATTTGTGCACCCTTCTCTGAATTGGAAGTTGTATTTTTTCGCCTTTCGTTTTTTGGGTTTTGGTTGGTTGGTTGGTTGTTAAAATTAGCTTATACGAATGATTTTACAGCTTCGGTATCTAATGGTTGACGGCCTCCCTATGTACTACTGTACTACAGAATACAATCTGTACTTGTTAGTTGTTACTGCTTCGGGCTTTTCATTGTAAAGGATGTACTTGGATATTGCCCAATGAAATGGAAGAACATGACCCTTAAAATCCACTTTTGGAAACTCTTAGGAACATATAATAGAAGCAAAAGAAGATTATATGTTGTTCTTCACTTGAACAACAAAAGAGAAATGAATTTGCCCAACTTATCTTGGTAATGTCTAATGTGGCATTATTCAAATTTGGCTTAATGTTATGCTATTATAGAACCAATTACCCAAATCAATACTAAATTGGAGAAAACACGAAAAAGTTCATTCTTTTTATTTTTATATATTTTTGGATATGATCGGATGGTTTTTGTCATGCGCTAATCACATGTGAAAGTTTTAAATCACGGATCAAATAAGCCTAGAGGAGGGTGAATAGGTTATTTTCAATTTTTAACAAATATTAAATGTGTAATCTAATCACAACGGTCAGACATGCAATCGCGTGTAAAGATAAATGCGGAATAAAAAAAACACACGATATTTTTAGGTGGAAACAACCTAGGCCACAACAATGACCTAAGAGGAAAACCACCAGTCCACCGGACCACCTAACTATCCACTATGAAAATCAATGTTCAATTACAACCATAGAGTCCAGAACTACCCGTCGCAGATAGATCCCCCTTTCTGTAATTTACTTACGAGCCGTCGCTCCTTTCACAGCCTCCAATAGCTAGATGTCTGGATCCAGACCAACGTTCCGATCTACTTGAGTCACACAAGATCAATCGAACCCATCACCTTTGGTAATTTCGAGTCACACGAAATACCGAACACCTCACCTGAAACGTTAGCACAATAACACAAGTGCAAAGTGTGTCCTAGAGCGGATTTAAACAATGAACAATCCTAACTAGCAGATTCAACAGCATACGATGTAAAATCTAAATCAGCTAGCAAAATCTAGAACAATCATATAAAGCTCAATATCATGAAAATCAAATAGGCATATGAATCATTCAAACATAACCAGAAAATATGTTTGAACAATTAAAAGATGAAAACGCCTAAGAATGATAGATGAAGAGTTAAAAGCACAAGTCAGATTTATATAAACTTATTTCGATGTGGTGAATTTTATGCACAAACTAGCTTCCCTTAAATAGAGTCAAATTTTACTTCAAATAGGATTTGCAATAGACTATAACTCTACTCATATCAGGATTTAGTTCTCAAAAGAATTCTACTCATACAATGATTCTATTCATATCAAGATTTATTTCTCACAAGAATTCTACTCATACAAGGATTCCACAATTCTACTCAATTCAGGATTTTGCTTTCACAAGAATTCTACTCATACAAGGATTCCACTTTTAAAATAATTCTACGCAAATAAGGACTCTATTTTCACAACACTTTTATTCACACAAGGATTCTACTTTCTTAACACTTCTACTCATACTAGAATTCTGCTTTCTCATTAAATGAGTCAAATTGGTAAAAGTAACACATGGGTCGAATTAAAAAAGAGTTCTAGTAGAAGTGAAAAACTGGCTCGATCGATCTAATGACTGGCTCGATCGATCGATCCAATTCTCGATCGATCGACCAGATTGATCGATCGATCTAGCTCAACCCGAGAGCACCTAGATCGATGTCGTTCCACACTCGATCGATCGATCGAACAATATACTCGATCGATCGATCAATTAAAAGCACAAGTTATTTTTCATTACGATCCATACTAAGTGTCGTGCTCATTTGTGTGAAGATGTATGCATGATAGAATATTATACCTATCATATGGGCGTTGAGCTTGGTGAATCCATCATCATGTATCGTCTGATTAATCGGTGAATTCTTATTCTAGATTACAGTCAAACATTTTGTCCACGAAAATTGCCAATACAAAATAAACCTTACAACATGTCACTTGCTATTTGAAAAATTCATTTTATATCGTTGTTCATACTCTTCTAAATTTCACGCGAGATGGAAAAATTAAAATGAGAGAAGAGATGCAGGTCAGTTTGTGAGATCAAAAGGGAAGGGTATCACCACCTAAACTTTTAACTTTTTTAAAATTAAATATTTGCTTGCTTACAAGGATAAAAAAAATATATATATATATATACATTAATTAGAAGGATATGATAAAATTTAATATATTTTAATATTTTCTTGATATTGAATTGCTCAATTTTGAGAAACACCAATATTGTTTTTTTTTTTATTTAAAAAAGACAGCCTTTCATCACCTTCTAGCTAACATAGATTAAAAAAATCCCGATATAATGTGGATAATATCCAATATTTCGATATGGATAATAGGATTTTGTTTGCAGCTTGCAAGCAGGAACTTTTCCTTAATACAGAGGATATGTTCTCGTGTGCCAGGTGAAGATATTCAACATACATAATATGCTTTTATTTTGTGTTACTTAATCCAATACTTCTCTAGGGTTCAAAAATTCCAGCTTACTTTGCTTGGAGCTTTTGAACTAAATGATATACTGAATGGCCCTTTCAACTCTTAATTTGCTTCTTCATCACAGATTTTTGCAAGAAAGGGCACCATCTGGAATTGTATTTCAGAGTTTTAGATATTTAAGAGAGACTGGATCGATTTCTCTTATATATATATATATATATATATATATATATATATTCATCTATCAGTACAAGGGCAATAAGAAGGTGGTAGCTCTATTGCGTAACGACCTGTATATATATATAATCAGCCAGGGGCATGAGCCAGATCTCTATACCTATAGATCCTTAATTAGTATGACTAGGAATGATATAAAAGGTAATGTTTGATTTAGAGTGATCAAACACTTTTGAGAGAGTCTATGTGTTACTTTGATTAAAATTTGGGAGCTAATGGTATAATCATTTTGTGCAACTTGAGTATTTAAAATTGTTATATTGAATTTGTAATTGCTCTTGCTCTCTAGTCTTTTTTTTTTCTTCTTTTTCTCCAGAAATAACAACTCTCTCTATAAATTGTTTGATTTTGTGAATATATATTTAATGCAGAATTTTAAATTGTTAAGAATCAATTACGAATCAAGGCTGAAGCATGTTTTGTTGTGTGGCGTTAAATGCAGAGCAGAGCTGAGGCTTTGCAAAAACATAGACCAATGTCTTCAGCCAATCTGACAAACCCACGAGGAGAGAATGCTATCAGATCGGGTGGTCGACTTTATATTCGATATGCAAAATAAGTATATGAAGCTTCTAGGTAATGAGCTATGTATCTACTCAAATGGCTAATGTGCTCTTCTTCTTCTTTTATTGGGCTTGAGGCAAATCTATTAGTTCAATGATGCCGAGTGAAAGAAACAAGGTTAAAGGATTCATGAGTAGGTTTTGACTATTCATCACTTATGTCAAAAATGCGACGCTTTCATTTGGATTCTTGCCACCATCATTGCAATCAATCTAAACAACTATGCTTTGTGAATCATGTAAAAGGCCCAATTTATAATAGTTATCTAATTCAATGTATTTTCTAAAACGTGACAAATGAATTTCTTAGACATTTATGTAGCTTAACAGAAAAAAAAATAAAAAAAAATCTTTTATCAATTCAAATTTGCTACGTATTTATCCTATAATGTAGAAAAAAACTACATTGAAAAAAAAAATAACATATCAAAGTTATGTTTAAATTAAAAAAAAATGTTATATTTTAATTAAAAATACGTTAAAAATTGCACCATAACATATCTTTGTGAGCAATAAATTCAATTAAATTATTTAAATGAAAATACATAACATATCTATGTGAGCAATAAATCCAATTAAATTATGTAAATGAAAATACATATCAAAATATGGGCACTAAAGGAATTGGGTGATCGACGACTTCGTTAGCTCGATGTTTATTTTTAATTATCATATAATTTTTGATATTTTTAAAAATAAAATAAAATATTTGACTCCTTTTATTACGCTAACGTACTCATATACTATTTTGTCATTAACAAACTCAAATTTACATAACTTAAACATTTACCAGTATTAAATTGTTAACAATTTATTTTATTTATTTTAAAAAAATTTATTTTTTAACTTGGTCCTCGACATAAATTCTAGCTCCATGCATAACACGTCTTGTAATTAAAACTTTTTTTTCCCTCTAATATTAAAACCTTTTTTTTTTCCCTTTCTAATTGTTAATTTTTACAATTTAAAAAAAAAAAAAAAAAAGAGAGAGACAAAAACTCAAAAAGCATTCAAAATCTCATTTTATTTTTCTTTATTCCTCCCCGTTCGGTTAAAAGATAACTTCCCAATTCCGTCAAATGCGGGATGGAAAATGATAGCATGTAAAAACGTTTCTCTAACATTGGAATGAAGAAAAAAAAAATGTCGAAAATACCATTGACACCGTAGATTCAGATTCTTTCTCTGAATTGAATTCTCAGGAAGACCCATTATTCTGAAATTCCCAGCTGAACTTTTACCAACCATTTTGATGTGATCCTTTAACGAAAATTCCAAGATTTCTCCGTTGAAGAGTTTGAGAGATGATGTGGGTTTTCGTAAAAATAACCTAATTTGGATCTGAAAGTGTATGAATTGCATTCTGGGTTTTTGAATCAAAGGAAATAAAAGAAAGATGGGGGTGGATTACTATGAGATATTGAAGGTGAGCAAGACCGCCACAGAGGATGATTTAAAGAAAGCTTATAAGAAGTTGGCCATGAAATGGCACCCTGACAAGAACCCTAACAACAAAATTGAAGCTGAAACCAATTTCAAACAAATATCCGAGGCTTATGAGGCACTTTTTTTCCTCTCTCTCCTTAATCTTTATTTTTCTTTGCCATTGAAGTATGTGGCTGCACTTGCTGAGTTTGTTATTTTTTTTAATGAATTTTATCGTTTGTTTTGGTTGATGACTATGTTATACAGGCTCTTTCATGACACGGATACTTAATGAAATTGAAGAGTAATGTAACATAGGTTGATGGGGAATGTGAAAGTGTCAAAGTTTACGAATTTTGACCCTTGCTTTTTGTCTTTCATGTAACTTCTTCTCTGTTGTCTCTAAAAATTTGTTATGTTAGAGCATATGGATTGGTATTTAAATGACATGCCTCAAATACAATGAAATATTATTAGGGAAATTCTGGAAAAATCCCAAAACTGACTGTGGTACATCCCAGTAAATACAAAAATTTTATAAAAGAATTATTAATACTTAAAATACCAAAAATACCCTTAAAAATTACTCTTATACATCCCATCCAAATATGCAGTGGTTCGGTAGGGAGGTATCGAACCTCACTGTTTTGTTCGGTAGTCCCTACCGAACATATCATATAGGTTCGGTAGGGGCTACCGAACCTATATGATATTTTCGGTAGGGGCTACCGAACCTCCTGTTCATCTTCTTCCTCCCAACTCGTATTCCCAGCACCCACATAATCAGTTTCCCCCTTTTAATCACCTACAATCCCAAAATTATACAACCCATGACCCATTAAAAATTCATATAATATAAACCAAATTAAAAATAATACATTAAATTTGCGATTAGTTTCCCCCTATTGAAATTGAATGAAATCAGCATGTAGGGATGGTTGGAGGTGGTACTGTTGTGGTCAGTGGTGGTGGATGTCTCAGCATATGTTCGGTAGGGACGTGGGTTGGGACGTGGGACGTGGGATGTGGGATGGGGGATGGGTAATTTTGTCATTTTAATAATATTAATATTTCTGCAAATTTTTTATCATTTATTGGGATGCCTAAGAGCAAAAAATGGGATGCCTCCAGAATTTCCCATATTATTAAGAATCAACTACGGCTTATGTTGTTCGCTGCATTGGGCTTGAGCCCGGATAATTTTTTTAATAAATATTAATAATATAAATATAATTTAATATATTATATTATATTAATTAAAACTTTAAGCATAAAATTTAATTTTACTTTCCACGGCTCTTGCTTGCTATTTGCTGACTATTGTTCCGTATCTTCTTCTTCTTTTTTTTTAAAGAAAACAAAATTATTATAGTTATATATTCTTCTTTAAAAATATCAAATATTTAAAATATTTATATTTTAATTTACACTCGTATCAATAGTTATGTATTATATATTTCTAAAATTATAGCTTTTGAGCTTTTGATCGATAAATATTGTATAATTATTAATTTAAGTGTTTATTTAAGTATAAATTTATGTGTATTTAGTACTCGTTTTTTTTCATAACAATTTACCATTATTTCATTAAATATGTTTTTTTTTTTTCCTTTAAATTAGTAATTAGAGTTCTTTATTTCAAATTATATATTATCCCATTGTTATATTAGAATATAGAATTTATTTTAAATTTCTGTACTTATCAATTACTATTAATAGTTGAAATTGAATCTGATTTGATAATTGATGAATTTTATGTTCTAAAGGATGACACAAATTAAATAATTTTTTTTATTTATTTTTTAAGTTCATATTAGTTTTTTAATGTTACCTATAAATCTTGATATTATAAATAAAAAAAATTAAAGAAATTTTTTACTAGAAAAATATTTATGGGTACTTATATCATAATCCCAAAGGGGACGTGGTGGCCGAAAATGGAGGATAAAATACATAGGAAAAAGTTGCATTTTTTACAAAGTTGGTGGAGCCATTTGTTTCTGAGAAATTTGAACAAGAAAAAGACAGGGATGCCTAAAAGTTGAGAACGTTGAGGGGAAATAAGGTACTTTGATATAGAGGGAAGACTAGAAATGATCCTTTTAAACTCCTAGACTATATTGGAAGGTCTCTTTTAGGACAGCAAGTGTCATTAAAATTTTGGATACATTTTCGGGTTCCTAATTTTCTGTAAATTTTCACCAATTTAGGCGTCAAGTACACATACCTATATTCATGTAGACATGGTACTTCGTGAAAATGAAGATTCTATATAGCATAGCTCCTAGGATATCAATTAGGTGTTTGAAGTAAAGTTGAGCTCAACTTTTGTCATATATCATGTCTCCATTAGCAGAGCATTGAAATTTTTATAGGCTTTAATGTGTGTCAACGACTTTGATTCAAAAGCAATTTTTTGTTTGGGATTTAGCTTTTGCTTAATACAAGATTGTATTACATGGCTGCTTTTGGTTAGATATTTATGCAAGTTCTTTTCCGATTATGTTTTAGAGAACTGCTGTTTCATTTTGTACTTTGCTAATTTTGAATGAGAAAGCTTTGTGAATTCAGGTGTTGAGTGACCCTACGAAAAGACAGGTTTATGATCAGGGTGGTGAAGAAGGACTGAAGAATATGCCACCACCTGGAAGTGGTGGATACTCATCTGGTAGTGGTAGTGGTTCAAATGGATTTAATCCTCGGAATGCAGAGGATATATTTGCAGAGTTTTTTGGAAGTAGTCCTTTCGGATTTGGATCATCGGGGCCTGGGAGGTCTGCAAGATTCCAGTCTGATGGGGCTAGTTTTGGTGGGAGTGAAAATATCTTTCGAACATTTAGTGAGGGTGCTAAGCCAAAGAAACCACCACCTGTTGAGACCAAGTTACCTTGCAGCCTTGAGGAATTGTTCACTGGGGCAACAAGGAAGATGAAGATCTCGAGGACTGTGGCTAGTGTCAGTGGGTATGTATTTCCATTCTACTAAATGTTCTGTATTTGGAGTATTCGGTGTAGCCATCAGGGTTTTGGTTGTGTCTCCTTTAGGCTATTAACCATGGATAATCTCTATTGATAGTGCTTTAAATACGATCATATTAATCTGAATTTAGCAAACAGCCTTATGAAACCCTAATATGACAGCAAATTGATCTTCAGGCATTTGTTTTTTCATATTGTGGCCTAAGAACCCTGGCATGAGTAGCATATCTGCTTGCATAATGAGCTATAATCTTGCATGCACATGTAACTAAACTAATCTAAACTGTTGAATACTTCTTGCCCTCTATCCTATGTTACACAGACTATTTTCAGACACCGACGTTCGTAAATTCTTAGATTTGTATCCGAGTGTCAAACACTCCTAATTTTTTTTATTTTTTTGTAAATTTAAACCAAATTAAAGTGTTCGAGTACCCATACTGTCACACCCATGTCTTTATCAAATTGCTTTTACATGGGTACTTAAAGAAAAATTAAGAGTTCAAGTAACACAGCATTTATCTACATAGCTAGGATGTTTTACGTATGATAAATTTCCATCATTATAATGTTGCTCTTCTTTAAAGAAGAAATCATGCTAAACAGCTTTGGAAATACATTGTTGTACTGTTTTAGGGGACAAAAGCAAGAAACAGAAGTGTTAACCATTGATGTGAAGCCAGGATGGAAGAAGGGTACAAAGATTACATTTCCAGATAAAGGGAATGAGCAACCAAACCAGCTGCCTCCCGACCTTTTGTTTGTGATTGATGAGAAGCCTCATAGCCTTTACACAAGAGATGTCAATGACCTCATTGTGAACCAAAGGGTATCTTTATCCGAAGCACTGGGTGGAACTACTGTAAATCTTAAAGCATTGGACGGCCAAGACCTATCAATACCAGTGACTAAAATTATAAGCCCTGGTTATGAGTTTGTTGTTCCAGGAGAGGGGATGCCGATAACGAAAGAGCCGGGTCATAGAGGTGATTTGAGGATCAAATTTGAGGTAAATTTTCCTAAGAGGTTGACACCTGAGCAGAAAGCAGGATTGAAGAAGGCTTTAGGAGGTTGAGGACTAATAATCGCTTTCTTATTTTTATTGAATTGGCAGCAACTTGTACATCTATGGAGCTTTATACGTAAATAGATATGTTTTTGAATTGGAAAAATCCAAGCATGATTATAGTTGATGACACTCAAAGGTCCTAAACACCTTTTTATTTCTTTTTGTTTTTCTTCTTTTCTTTACCCTTTTTGTTCATATTGTCTCAATTTTGCTCTTGTTCTTTGTATTCCTATGTTCATTTTTGCGTCTTAAATTTTATTGTTCCCGTATTTTTCTATTTGATTGGCTTGTTGGAGAATGAACTCTTTGTAAGAACCTATTTTAAACATAGAAATGTATTAAAAAATTACTTACTTGGCAAGCATATATTTCATAAGATTGGGGGACTAAATGCATGAACTGTTCACAGACTATCTCCATCTATTAAAATTGTCTATAATTACTTTCGAATCCCCACCTAAGAGTGTATTAATTAAATAAATAAAAAAGTACAACTATTCTATCCCATAAACAGGACCACCAAACAATGTTCAAAATACTTTCGCAAGTTGAGATCAACTCATGATTTAGTTTGAGAAATTAAGCATATGAACACGTTTATATGTGTTACGGTAGTAATTTGAATTAAAAAGACTATGTAAAAATAACAAGTACTTTATTAACTATACTAATCAAATAGAATTATAAATTGATATCATAAATGGAAAAAAAATTATATGTAAACTAAATTAGATAGAAAATACCACCACTACCATTGATCCACTTTTTATTTTATCATACAATCAGCAATAGAGAATGAAATTGGAATATTATATAAATATACATTTCTATTATACTTAGAATTTAGAAATAAGTACTCATGTGGTTTCAAAGTTCATATTTATGTTATATCTTAGATTTGAACTTTCAATTTATACATTTTAATTGAACATCCTTGTATTCAAAACTTAACTGAAATCTTAAAATTTATGGATTAAAATATACTTCTTCTTTTTTTCCTTTTTTTTCTTTTTCTTTTAGAGAATCTAATACTTTAAATACTAAAATGCCCATAAATTTAGTGACTTGTGTACAACATAACATTGATTGAAATAGCAAAACTAGAGAAAAGAATCCCACTAATCATAACTTACATAACAAGTAGCTTAACATCACGTAACACAACGATAAAAACCCTCAAAGGGTTAGTAACGTATGGGTTAATATGTTATTCTTGGCTTGGCTACTCTCCAACAGAAAAGTGCTATCATAATCATTCACGCGTTTTGACCATATGAAAAGGAATAAAATGTCACATCGTCATATAAAGTAATCATGTATTTTGAAATTTAATCATTCTTGCATGATTACAAAAGCTACAAAATAAAAAATTAGAAAGAAAAAAAAAAAAAGAGCATGTAAAGCTATACATAAACCAAAATCAAAACCCTCTACTTTTAGGAGCATTTTGCCAGGCCACGCCTGGCTGACCAACTGCTCCTTGGGCATATAATTGACCTACATCTGTTTGACTGCCAACACTATTAGTCTGAGCAGGAGGAGCCCACCAAGTACCTTGGTGTTGCTGCCATAAGGCAGCATTTTCAGGGCCTTTTGGTACATTCATTGAAGTCTGATGAGATTGAAAATGTTGTTGATTTACAAAATGAGGTCTCAAAGTTTGTTGCTGCAAATTATGCATTTGCTGTGGCGGTACATGTTGAGGTGCATTTGGTTGCCACTCTGGGATATCATCGTCATCGTCGTCGTCGTCATCCCAAGGCTGCATTGCTACTCTACTATTTCCTTTTTCCTTCCAGTTGTTCCCTGGATAAGCACCAGTGTTAGTTTGTCCATATTTTTGAATGAGTTCTCTCACTTGTTCTACAGGACGATTCGGGGTCGGTTGAACTGAATGAAAAGGTGGGGTTCCCAACTGCCTAGATGAATTCCGAGAAGAAAAATTAGACATCGACTGATTTGAAGTACCAGGAAAATTAAATTCGGGAAGGTCATCCCCCCGGGTAGGCAGGGGGCCAAACCCAGGAGGAACATCGCTATCGTCATCATCAGGTTGAGGTTGGGGACGAGCTGATCTGGGGGTGTTCAAATTTGTGTCCTGCTGTTTCCTAGATGTGATATGTTGCTTTCTTGAAGAGTGTTTGTGGTGAGATGATGAATTTGGGGATATTGGAATTAATTTTCTCCATACAATAACACCAATTAGGCCATTATCTATAGCATTAAAAGCATCAACGTGTTCCTTCTGGATGATCTTTCCTAGCATTTCAAATGTCTTATTGTGTGGGGGGCAAATATAAAGTTCTACTCCTGAAATAGGTTCAGCAAAACCAACTCTCTCATCCTGAATATACGAGTCTGCGACCTGAGGCATAAGATAATTCTTGAGTATAAAACAGAACTGACACAAGTAGGCAAATAACAAATAAATAAGTACTGCGGTTATGGTGTTATTATTACCTCCTGAAGGCTCTTAAGCTCACTTTCGGTAGACATCTCCTTCAGAACAAAATGCACAACCTGCATAATTTATTACACGTAATAAGTTTAAAGCTCAAAACATTGGATCTAAACAAATCGCGTTCTAATTTGTACTTTCAATGAAAACCATCACTGTCATACTCTAAAACTAGAATGAGTTGTCATTAGTTTCCATTATTCGTTACTGGTAGTGATCAAAAGATGCTTTTGCGGACTACTATTAACGTTCATTAATCATTAAACAAGCAATTTCGAGATTTTCTTGGTAATGTTATTCAGCTTTCCTTTTTATAAGAAATTTAATATAAAATAGATCGTAAGGATGTTTCTTTTGTTCTCCGACTCATCCTGTTAAATTCATCCAGCAATAGCTTTTCTGATAAGAGCACTACTACATTATTAGCACACATTATTGTTAGGTTAGCCCACATTCTTGATGTTTTACTACTGGCCCGTGGACTAATTTATGAGAAATGTGGGCAAATTTAGTAGCACTCTTCTGATAATTACTGAAGTCAACATTCTGTACACATGGACGAAAGTGATTAAATATGCTGACCCAGGAAAAAAAACCTAATTCAGAATTCCTTTTAACTACCTATGATTTCCATGCCAAAAGTTGACAATTCAGTGTTAAAACTAAGGAAAAAAAAAAAAAAAACACAAATAGCAGAATAGCTGATATGTTAGTTTTAAACAACGAAATAGGGTTTATGAGAATAAAATGAAAACGGATTGTTCTTTTATACTTGATGAACTTAAAGTAACAAGATACAATTACTGCGACACAACTAAAAGAAACTCGTGATACCATGACAGCACGACTTTTGGACAGGGGAAGCTGTTGAAGAAACTTCTCAAAAGCATCAAGTCTGACTCTGCCCTTGATTTCAAGAATGCTAGGCCACTCTCTTGCAGAGGTTTTCTCACCACTGAAGCACAGAAACAAGATCAGCAAGATTGAAATGAATTATAAAACATTAGAAGATTAACATAATGAACATCACTTTAGAATATTGAGACATCAACATAGAATTCGTCCAAAAGCATAAAAATCAAAGAACATGAAGGGGATTGAGCAGTAAGGTACAAAACCCTATCTGCATTTCAGTACATAATTTTAAAGACAGCCATTTATAAGGATAATTTGCAACATCAAAAACAGAGAAACCAGTACCTTGTGAAGAAGCTTCTCACAGGCGCCGTTGTTGAAATATTTAGCTGGAGTGACCCTTCCCATATATGTTCTCCCATCGATTTACCAGCAACAGGAGCTTCCAATTTCACAGGATGGTCTATGGATTTCATATCAGCAGTATGGCCACTAGATTTCATATCAGCAGTATGGCCACTGGATTTAACATCAGCAGTACACACACTTGATTTTCCATCTGCAAAAAGGCCACCGAATTTTGCATCAGCAACACAGCGACTAGAATCGACATTTGCACCACTGTTCGTTGGTTTGGAATCGTCCAAGCTTTTGGGAGCATCATCAACATTATATTCTTTGGAGGAAGCATCAGCAGCACTTTTAGCAGTTAAACCAGAAGACTTAGAATCAGAGCCAGTATCGGAGTCAACCTTATCTGAGATGGATGTAGTTTTCACAGATTCCACTTGAAGGTTCTCAAATGGGGGCTCAGTATCAAGGGATTGCATGAACTCGTCTAGGGAGACAATTGGAGTCAGAAATTCTGCATCCTTGAATCCATCATCAGACATGAGTCCTTGCAATAAATCAGTTGTTTCACTGGTAGGAATGGTCAGCGTACATAAAGTGCTATGGTTTTCTACATTATTTTCGGTTGAAGCATCAAATTGCCCTTTAAGACTACGAGGTTTTGAAGGAGTAAGGGTTTCTACTTCCCTGCTACTTGACTGACCTTGAGCATTTGAGCTTGAACCAACAGAATCCTCCACTGGTATACTATCATCTTGAGCAACTTCAACTTGAAACTCACCTTTGTGAGTTTTTTTAACCAGTCGTCTAATATCAACTTCTGTATCTGGCAACACTACCATCTGCGCAAGCTCTTCTGCCTTAGCTATCCGCCACTCAGAGAGCTCTTTTGAAGCAAGCTCCTCTGCACTCATCGAACAAAGACGATATGGCAGAATTTCCCCAGATACTACTCTCTGCCTTAGCTCAGGGTTATTACGGTCTTTTAAGTTAAATAGAAGAGACCTCCCCTTCTCCTTGTACTTTTTATTCACACCTCCAAACAATTTGAATAATTCTACTTCAATTTTGAATGCCAATTGTTCTGGAGTTTGAACAGCTTCTACTGAATCTCCACCCACTGAGTCATGACCTGACTTTTGTTTGTCAGAGTCTTGAATTTTCCTTCTGTCTGCAGCCTCAAAATCAGAATCAAGTACCCAGGATAGCCCGTTACCCTGCAAAAGCTCGTCTTTAACAAATAGGTTATCACTAAAAGGTACATCATTATAGGTCAATATATTATTTGATTGGGACTCCGTTCCAACACTGAAGGTTAACATAGAATCACCAGTTCCAGAATCAGCAAAAAGTTTTGAACTACCATCAACAATGTCATCGCTGGACAACATAGACACCTTATGATTGGATGGCAATGTCAGCTTAGGCTCTGTTGGTGCAGGTTCAACAGCGGATGCCGAGCCATAGGGTTGATTATGTTCCTCTGTCTTACCCTGAGAATTGATATTAGAATCTAAAGGTTTGCTTTGCAGTTGAATAACCATAGCCAATGCAGCAGCCAATGATTCTCTCATCTTGGACCTCACAGATTCAGATGATTCTCTGGAAACCTTGGCAGATGCTTGTGCTTGTGCTTGTGCAACTTGATTCTTCTGATTTTGTGCCCGTTGTGAACCGGATTTGTTAGAAAAAGAATCAGTCTTTACCATTTTCTTGTTAGATGTCTGCAAATGCGGAGAACCTGGACTATTCGGCAAAGATTCCAATTGCATAACCCTTTTATTCGATGAAGATGCTTGCTGTAACCATGGTCTATGTTCTATTTGTGCCATCCGCTTGTTAGATGTTGACAAATGTTGTGCCATGGACCGAGGAGAAATGAGCTCGGGTGCTGCTTTTCGCTTAGAAGGTACCAATGATTGCTGCAGTTCACCATTATTCAGTGTCAATCCCATCCCTCCAATTTGATTATTTGGTCCTGAGAAATGCTGTGATTCCAAAGTGCCACTAACCCTGGCTTCAATCTGTCCCATCTGCATGCTTGTTGCTGATAACCCATATGACACAGAATTAATGGATGGGTCCATGAGTCCAATTTGCTGGTCTGCCACTGAAAACTGCTGTAATGCAGAATCATTAGTAGGTCCAAGAGAACCCACCACACCCATTTGCATTTCAGAAGCAGAAGACTCCATCTTGTTCAACTGCCCAATTTGCATGCTAGGTACTGGCAACTGCTGTGAGACAAGATTGTCTGACATGTTATATAGCAAAGCCAAGTTCATATAATTTGCAATAGTATCCCCAGAATTCTGTAAACTCCAATATGCTGCCCTCAGTAAGACATCAAGTCCAAACTCTGCCATTAATAAAAGAAATTGATCAATAATTTCACAGAAAATTGCATCTACCATATGAGCATACAACATAGAAATTGTGAAAGCATCGTAATCAATAAAAGCATTAGGATACAGAGCCATAAAACATATTTCCCAGGAATTTTCATAAATATTAACTAAGGACCTGAATACCACAAAATAAGTGGAGTTCTCAACAATAAATAAATAAATAAACAACTTGCACCAACTCCTTACTTCATGCTTTCCTGAACAATAGGGTTAAAGAGCATATCATCTAGAGATCACCAATTGCAACAAAATTTTATGGGTCCTATTCACTCCTATCTTTCATCTTTTAAAAGCAGGTACTATCAGAATAATATGATATTTGACAAATGAAACATGCAAAATATTTCCCGAGCATGGAAAATAAAAAATAAATCGAACAGTAACACCCAATAAAATAAAAATAAAAATACACACAACAAATTGAGCACAAAGCAACCATACAACCATTAGCTAGTTTTGAATTCCACTATCAAATTTACGTCAACAGACCTCCAGCAAACCCTATTACTCGTTATAAAGGAACAACAAATTCAAAAGCTGCGATACAATTTAGCAATAATTAAACGGGAATATATAAAAAAAAAATCCCAGATACAACTCTCTGAGATATTTATAGGTTAAAATCATTCAAAGAACCAATTGGAAACATTAAACTATTCTACTGGGAAAAAAAAAACAAAACAAAACAAAACACCAATCCAAATACAACAAAACTCGATTTGGAATACATCTATCAGAAAACATCAGAAAATGAACAGAATTCAATAAAAATAACAACTACTTTGGACTAAGAACGAACCAAAATCTCCGGCTTCAAGCTAAGTTTCGTACATGACACTCAGTAAAATCCTATGGTTCCACGACAGGAGACGAAGACGTTAACGACAGTGAAGAGTGGCTCGAGGCCGAAGAATGACCTAGATATAAAGCATAAGTGATCTAACCTATGGGCAGAAGCCGAGAAGAAACAAGCGAGTCGGCTACGGATAAATATAAAAAGGCTAGGGTTTGGCTCTCGAAGCATCGATCGACAGAAATGAAGAAATTTTGTTGCACATACTTACATATTTATATTCGAATTTTTATTTTTTTTTAATGTACATACATTTAATTATTCAAAAATAAAGTATTAAATTTATTAAATTAAGATTTTAGGATTAAGTTTTTGGTTACCTATTTTTTTCCTCTCATGAAAAATCTTAGCCAAAAATTATAGCCATTCTTCTTCTTCTTTTTTTATAACAATTATTATGTGTTATAATTTATTCACCCAAATTTAATTTACAATAATATTAAATATGTTTTGTTAAATTTTTTCCCATATCTCAATCTATATATAATATTATTATTTAAAATTTTTTTGCAGTTCAAAAGTTAAAAACTCAAATATCATATACAAATTTTGTTGTAAATTTTTATGTTATTAATTATAAGAGTTAAATTTTAATGAAGACTACAAATAATTAAAAGGATAAAGCTCGAAAAAATTTACTCTTTAAATTTTTTTATTATAATTTTTATAATAATTTAATATATTTTAATTTAAATATTATTAATGCACTTTTAGTCTCAAACAATAGGACTTATTTTGCTAACAATAACTAAAATGCTTGTAAGAAAACACTAAATAAATTATAAAATTAACTTGTTTAATTTAAAGGCTCGTTTACCAAATGGGAAAGAGAAAGGAAAAAAATGAAATGACCCTTTTTTTTTTTTTTTTTTTTATGTTTACTTTAAAAAAAATGCAAAGAAAAGGAAAACGAAATGGCTCTCAAATTGCTCTCTCATTCTCAAATTTGATTCTCAACCCTAATGTTTCTCTGTCCTATCTTTTAATTTTTTTTTATTTTATATAAAATTTTGTGACAATTTTATTTAAATTAATACAAATTTTACAAAAAATTATCATACGATGAAATTTAAGGAAGAAAAACGATTGTATTGAGGCATGATAATTGAAAATAAGTAACAACTAAAAAAAAAAAATGAAATAAGGAATGTCCAAGGTATTTAATATTGCCTTGGGCCAAGAGAATATGCATCATATCATTGATTTCTTGATAAAGATCTTTTGAGATATTTGGTGAGAATTAACATAATTCGATCATATTAAGAACAATAATTATAAAATATGGAGTAAGATAAGCACATTGATCCTTATGAGCTATATGATCGAAGGAAAATAATTATATTAAGAACAATAATTATAAAATATGACCACATCATCTGCATATAATAAATGCAAAATTGAAGGAAAATGCCTTGTAATCTTTATTGAAGAATTCAAATTATTTTGTTCAACTTGCGTTATTAACTGAATAAACATTCAAAGACTAAGACGAACAAATCTGAGATGACATTTGGCCAAATAGGAACCATTCAAAATAATTGAATATGAAACCGTGGATATACAACTTAAAATTAAAGAGCGATATTTTTTTGTGAAAACCCATCGCTTTCATTATTTCTATTAGAAAACCTCATTCTACTAATAAACTTTATTAGGTTGTCATTATTATTATTTTTTTTTAAAGAAAAAATTCCTACAAAAATTATTTAATTGGAGACAATAATAAAGGCAATCAAATAGAGAACAGAGAATCAGGAACTAGGATGAAACAAAGAGATTATATTCTTCGTCCCATTTTTTAAAATTATATATTTTATTTTTAATAAATATATAAATTTATTTTTATATTTTTAATTTTTTTATAAACTTAATTCCATAAAATTTAAACTAATTTTAAATAATACATTATACATTATATATTTTATCTTTAAATTATGTTTTTATTCTTTTAAAACATAAATAATTATTTTAAAAAAATTATTTAAATTATTTACTTAAATTTAAAAAATCTAAAATCATATAATTATTTTATAATTTATTTTTATTACTTCAAACTAATTTGTAACAAAATTTTATTTAGTATAAAAAAATTATGTATTTATTTTATTTCTCTTTATCGTATAATATTATTTATTAATTATAAATTTTATTTTTCTTCTTATCATAAAATAGTTATTATTAAATATTTTTATATAAAAATAAAAATTATTAACAAATTATAAATAATAATTTTAATACTATTTGAATCTTCATTATTTATTTTGAGGTCTCCATTTTTTATTAAAAATTTATAATAAGTTTGCAAAGATTTTAAATAAGTATAAAAGATAAATTTAAAATCATAAATGGTGACCACACCTGGTTCCATTCACAATCTTATACTTTATTATAGGCTTTTGTATGTCCAAAACCAATCATTCCATATTTATCTTCTTAATTTCTTTAGCAACTAAATACTATCTGCTATCCATTTTTTGGAATAAAAGTTGACCGGAAAGGAGGAATGTGCTTGGACAAAATTTCCCCTAACTTTATAATATTAATTAAAATTAAAAATTTATATTTCTTTTATTTGGTTCGAATAAATGATAAATTTAAAATTAAAAATATAATATAATAATATTGCAAAATAAAAAAAATAAAAAATACAATTATTCATTCATTATTATTTTATTTAATAATAATGTTGCAAAATAAAAAATACAATTATTCATTCCTTATTATTTTATTTTTTATTTTTAAAAAATAATTAATATATAAAAAGATTAAAAAAGATTAAAAAAAAATATATTTTAATATTAACATATTCTTTTATTCTTTTTAATAGAATTTTATTTCATTTCATTTCCCTCTAATAAACTAACTCAACGTAACTTAAATCAACTTGATTATTTTGAGTTATTAAAACTAATTCAAATTTAGCCAAAATTTAATCAACTTATATTTAATTCAATTAATTGAACTAGGATGCATATTATTACCTCTATATTTAACCAAATTTCTTTATCTCCCACCCCCAAATTAATGCGCCAATCCTCTAGTATTGAATATCATTAAATTAGGAGTGATAATTTTTGATACGATACGATAGCATAATCCGAACAAGACATAAATTTTTTTTTAGTAAGAATTGATCAATAATTTTTTTATGTTCTTAAAGATTTTGTTATTTCTTACTATTATAAATAAGTAACACAAAAAAAATTCAAGTAAATTTTTGAATGTGCCAACCAACATGAAAATACGACACGAATAGCACCAACAAATAAGACACGAATACGAACAAACACGATACGATTGACACTCCTATATTAAACTCATTGCTGTCATAACCAACTTCTTAACCAACAAATTATACATTAGTATTCAGACCATTAATATAACATCAAGCAATAATTATTTCTCAAAAATATCATATATGACTTAACTTTAGTCTTTAATCAATAAGATGGAACTAAAAAGACACTAAAATTAAATTAATTATATTTATACACTGCCCCTCTTATCTAAAAACAACAACAAATTAATAATTAACTAAAAATCAAAATTGATAAATAAATTATTTAAAAAAAGTTGTTTATTTTACATCATTAAGAATACAATAATAAAAAATGTTTAAAATTATCAAAAAATTACATACAGTAGAATATCTAATTTCAAGTCTGGCTTTGAAAAATAGGAACTTTTAAATATTTTAAGTTAAACAATTAAAAATTCTAAAATATTATAACTAATTTAAAATTTATTAACAAAATAATATAAATTTATTATATGTTTTGGATGCAATTATTTTATAATATAACTTGTATTTTACATTATATTTATGTATAGTTAAATTTATAAAATGAAATATTGCAATATAATCATAATTGTATATTTTTAAATAATTGTAACTTAATAAGGTAAATTTTGAAAAATTAAATTTGGGAAACCTAATTACAACATTAATAAAAACGAGAAAAATGTAATTCTTTTTAGAGAAAATAAATATTATATAAGCTAACTTGTTAATTGCAATAACCATAATATTTATCATTATAAAATTTAATTCCCAAAAAAACTGTTTAAACACAATATACATATGAGATGAAATAGTTAAAGAAAAACCTAAAATTATTACATTTTTTTTTTAATGATAGGATATGTTAACTTATTTTAAAACTATTTTTCCACCCCACCTAACTCAATCTCATTGTAGACAATATATATTAAAAAAAATGCATGTTTAAAATGAAGGAATTTTCTTTGCACAAAAAAAAAAAAAAAAAAATCCAATTTTTATATAGTAAAAAAAAAATTGTTAAAAAAAATGTATTTTCATGTTATAGATATATATTTAACAAACAAAATGAGTATTATTTATATTTTACATATTGACAACCCATAATAAAACTTAAAAAACTTGAATAACTATTTATCTTTGCAGGGTGACAGTGTTTGAGGAAGCAATAAATAAGAGTCTAGGAGAAAAAACAATGATGGCTTATTGGCTTTTTGTTGGCTATTTATTAGAATAATATACAAATATTATTTTGGGAAATTATTAAAAATAGCACCCCTTAAAAATTATAATAACAAAACTAGCACCTTCTATATTCAATTAAAATTGAACGTTTAATATTGAACGTTCAATATTCAATTTGATCGTAAAATATTGAACGTTCAATATTAAATAGGTCTAATTGTCGTCATTCAATTCTAATTGAACGGATAATATTGAACGTTCAATATTGAACGAGTCTAAATTATCGTCGTTCAATTTTAATTGAACACAGGGGTGCTAGTTTTGTTATTATAATTTTTAGGGGGTGTTAATTTTGTTATTTTTCCTATTATTTTTTTTATAAAAGTATATTTATAATATAAAGGGCATTTTGAGTATATTTATAAAGGGCATTTATAAAAGTATATTTATAATATACGTTATAAAAGAATACTAATAATAATTAAAATTAAATACTTGGTCATTTTGAGTTTGATATAAAGGGCAACCTTATCTTCGAACATTGTAGAGGTTGACATATGAAGCAAATCTCCAAGTCAGTGATAGAACTAGAGATGCATTTTATCAGTAAGTTCGGATAACGGCGATTAATCGAACCGTCGATTTAATTAATATTCGTTAATTTTGAAAACAAAAATGAATAATATTCGGATATAATTTGTCGAGAATGGAGACTGTACCCATTCATACTAGAAATATATTTTATAAATTTAATTTAAATATATATAAAATTTTATTCATAAAAATAAAAAATATTTACCGTGACTCAAACTTGAGTTAATGCCACCAATAGTGACCGTTAAATCCACCGGCCACATTTTAATTTTTTTTTTTTGGCTAAAATGAAAAGGCTGCAGCCTAAAGTGATTGTTGAATGACAATATTGTTGGGGTGTGTATTAGTGGTAGTCTCGATGATAGGTGGAATATGAGAAGTGGTGATCACAGCTTCATGTGAGCGATGTTTGACCAAATTGTGAGCTCTGCAATTCAAATTTCTTGGTATCCACCGTATAGAAACCATGGAAAATTGCGACAATTGTTGTTGTAGTTGCTGGATGATTGATGCTGTTGTGTTAGAAATGTCGACCGTTCTGTCTTCCATTAAGGCTTGGATTACAAACTTTGCATCCCCTTCAATATAAATTGCCTTATGTTTGATGGTGAGGGCATGAGTAATAGCCGCTTCAAGAGCTAGCGTTTCTGCAACATCTACACAATTAGTGTACCTCTGTTCTGTCCAAGATTCAATGATGTTCCCCCTATTATTAGAGACGACAAAACCAATCATTGCATTTCCCTTACTCCAAGTGGCGTCAAAATTGTATTTTACCGCATTTTGTGGAGGTGGTTGCCACTGATTGGGTATGGGAATGTAGATATCTTCTTTTGAGGTGCGAGGATCATGCTGTTTATTTGTTAATAAATGTTGTTTGAATTCTTCCACTCTACAGACTATTGATTGAATTGGATTAGAGTCTTCAATGGTTCCTTTATTGAACACTACTTTGTTCCTGGTAAACCATAAGTGCTCAAGCATGATGACAGCAGTCAGTGTGAAGAGGTCAGCTGGGTAGTTATCCGGAAGGAGGAGTTTAGGTGGTTGTACAAGGAACTTGATATAAGTGAAAATATCAAGTTTATGAGTAAACTCCCATTGTAGGTTCCAATTCCAGTGTTTCCACCAAGATTGTAAAATTTTACACCAGATAAAAAGATGTTCTATATCTTCCACTTCCTGATGACAGAGGGCACAGTTGACATCCGTGATTGATGTAAATTGAGCTAGCTTCTTCTTCGTGCTAAGTGCATTTTTTAGAATTTTCCACAGAAAGATTTTATGTCTTTCGTGTAAGTTGGCTTTCCATAAAAGTTTCCAGTAGCTTGAGCAGTCAGACCCTCTTTTGCTCTTGATCAGTGTGAGATAAGTATCTTTGACTGAAAAATTTCTTTTACCTGTTCCAATCCAAGTTAGAGTATCTGACGTACCTAGAGTGGGTGGTGGGAGTGCCTGTATGAAGTTGGTAATATGTGATGGGAAAAGGTGTTCCATCTTGGTTACATCCCATTGCAGATTTGGGTTCCAATGACAAAGATCGATAGGATTGGTGATGTACGAATGATTGGTGTGTCCATTTGTATTGGGTAGTTTTTGATTGGGTAAGCCAGGAATCCAAGGGTGTGTCCAGATGTTGATCGAGCTGCCCTGTCCAAGTTTCCAATAACTTCCTTGTATGACTAAGTCCCTTCCCCATAGTATACCCTTCCAAATGTACGAGTCTGTGTTACGTGGAACAATGGTGGAAAACTCTAGGTCTCTGATATATTTGGCACTGACTGTGCGAACCCACAGTTTATTCGGATTTTTTAAGATGTCCCAGGCCAGTTTGGATAGCATGGCTTGATTAAAATCTTTTAATTGTCGGAATCCTAGACCGCCTGCTTCTTTGGGTTGACATATTTGATTCCAAGCAATGGGTGAATAATAGTGTGAGTCCGCTGTGGTCTTGTTCCACCAGAACTTTCGAATTATGGAGTCAGCTTCAGTCCAAACACTTGAAGGAAGTTTGAAGGTACTTATGGCATAAATGGGAATGTTTTGCAGTACTGATCTAATGAGAGTGGCTTCACCTGCGGTGGAGAGCAATTTGGATTTCCAACTTTGAAGTTTGCTGTTGAGTTTCTGGGTTATGTGATGAAAATTTACTTTTTTCGATCTGCTGAGGGGAAGTGAATTGCCTAAGTATTTAATGGGCCCATTCGCTTTCTGGATTTGGAGTATGTTGCATATGTTGGATTGAAGCGTAGGGTACATGTTTCTGGAGAAGAAAATGACAGATTTGGAGAGATTTACTTTCTGTCCTGACCATTGCCCATAATCATGCAAAATGGTTTTTATGTTGTTAGTGTTTTGAGTATTTCCTCTCAGGAAAATAACCACATCATCAGCGTACATTAGATGAAAAATAGCAGGGGCTCTTTTTGCAATTTTTATCCCATGAATTGAGCCTTGCTGTTCAGCCTTTAAAATCATTCTTGAGAGGCACTCAGAAATAATGAGAAAAAGATAAGGTGATAAAGGATCCCCTTGTCGAAGTCCTCTTGAAGGTTGAAACCTGCCAAAAGGTGAGCCATTTATTAGGATGGAGAGTGAGGAGGTGGATATGCATTGTAGGATTAAATGTCGAAATTTCTCAGAAAAGCCCCATAAATCCATTATGTGCATGAGGAAAGTCCATTCCACTCTGTCATATGCTTTTTCCATGTCTAATTTAATTCCCATGAGACCACCTTTGCCAGTAGTTTTCTTTGAGATTGTATGAGCTACCTCTTGGGCCAGAATGGTATTTTCTGCTATCCATCGCCCTGGAACGAAAGCTGATTGAAAGTGCGAGATGTGCTTTTGGAGGATGGCACGTAGACGATTAACTAACAATCGAGCAATAATTTTATAACTGACATTGCAGAGACTGATGGGTCTGAAGTCCGTGCACCTTAGGGGGCTGGTGGTTTTTGGGATCAGGGTGATGAAAGTATGATTCCAATTTTCCGGTAAGGTGCCTGTTATAAAAAATTGTTGTATTTCCTTAACAATTAGCTCCCTTGTGATGTGCCAATATTTCTTGTAGAAACCTGCTGGGAATCCGTCAGGGCCTGGGGCCTTGTAATCTCCCATTTCCCACAGTGCTTTCTTGATTTCTGAGTAAGTTGGTATTGCTGTGAGGAGTGAGTTTTCTTCTGGAGTTACCACTGTGGGGAATAACTGATCAAGATCTGGGTGTAAGATGGGATTATCCGAAGTGAAAGAGGTTTTGAAGTGGTGTAAACAAGTATCCCCAATTGCTTGTCTATCCCATGTTGTTCTGCCATCATTGAGCTTCAAGCAATGGATAAAATTTGATTTTCTCCTCAACAATGTGGACGTGTAAAAGAATCTTGTGTTTCTATCTCCCTCTTTTATCCACAGTTCTCTGGATTTTTGTTTTCACATTGAATCCCATCGAGTGTATTGTTCTTCTAGTAAAGAGCAAATCATCTTTTCCATTTCCTTTGTGTTTTCAGTAGGCAAATCTTGTTGAATATCCTTGAGTTGTGCTTCTAGTCTCTTTATTTTTCCTGGGATAAATCCAAAATGTTGTTTGTTCCATTTGGGAAGGGCTATAGCAAGGGATTTGAGTCTTTCATTGGTGTTGGTGTGACTGTCTGTGTGAGGATTCCAGGTCTCCTTAATCAGTGTTTCACAGCTAGTGTCATGAGTCCACATTTCATAAAATCGGAAAGGTCGTTTTAGAAATTTTTCCTGTGTGCCATTGAGATGAAGAATTATTGGATTGTGATCTGATGTGTAAGTTGGGAGATTGGTAACCATTGCATTTGGGAACACATCAATCCAATGAACCGAAGAAATGGCTCTATCCAATTTTTGAAGAATTCTGTGCTCTTTCTGACGTTTGTTACACCAAGTGTATTTATGGCCAACACTGCCTATGTCCACTGCACCATGTTCATCAATGAATTGGTTTAGTTCGTTCTTTGGGTAACTGAGGAAAGGTAATCCACCATACTTTTCAGACTCATTAGTTATATCATTGAGGTCTCCAATTAAGCACCAGAATTGATTTAGAGTTCGGATCTTCATTGAGATTTCCATCCAAACGTGTCTTTTTTCACGTGGGTAAGGTGGGATGTAAGCAAATATGAGATGTTTTATTTCATTTGAACCAAAAGCAGGGTTGAGGTTTGCAATTACAAAAGTACTTCCCACAAAATTCACTATTAGATTTACATTGTCTTTCCAAAATAAACAATAGCCGCCTTGTAACCCCAATGCCGGTATGATTAGACTATTGTTGAAGCCTGCAAGAGTAGTTTCTAATTGGGAAGCTTGTACATCCTTAACCTTCGTTTCCATTAACCATATAATGTCCGGGTTCTGTTTCTTAACCAAAAAGGGCAGCTCGCGCTTGGCTCTGGGTCGGACCAATCCCCGGCCATTCCAACTTAAGATGATCATGGAAGATTGGGGGGCAGGTTATAGGTCGCCTCCCCACCTTTGTCAGCAGCTTCCTCAGCGGCTCTAACTCCCACCGAGCTGGAGCCAATATCCTGTATATTATTAAAGCCAGGATGAATAAAGTCATTCAAACACATTAGAGATTCAGAGCCCATGTTATAATCAGAAATGCTTAAGAGAAGTTTTTTGCAAGCTGTTTGGTTGCCCTCCGTGGCTTTTCGTTTGGATGAACTGTGTTTGATGTTAGTGGCATTGTGGTCTGCCTGTGTCTTGTTGGCATGTTGTGTTTTGTGCCTATCCTCCTGTTGATGTAGCATCTGATATTGGAACACAGCATAAGTGATTTTGGAGATGTGGTCAACAGCATGAAATGAGACTCCATTGTGTACAAATTCGGCAAGCTGGAAAATTCTGGTAGTTGTGAGGCGTCTTGGGGGTTCCTGTATGTTAAACTCAAGGTGGAACCCTATGGCTTGGGCTAGTAATCGGCATTTAAGATTGAGATCATTGGAGTTTGAGTAACCTGCCAAAAGCCATTCTTCATATGCTGCAGCAAAGTGAATGAGGTCCAAATCTTGTGTCATGAGTAAAAATTCCTGCACATCCGCATGTAACCTGTTGATTTTTGCTGAGAAAGTTTCCTGTTGAGTGACTGAGTGAGAAGAGTTCTGCTCTTGTTGGAATTTGTTGTTGGGTGTGATTGATAGTTGAGGAAGTTTTTGTTTACCGTGTCGGGATGGTGGTAGAGCTGGTGCTGGAGACTGAGTTGGTGTGGAGCTGAGTAGTGGAGTAGAAACATCGGAGTTGTTGATGAGCCAAAACTTATTCAGGGGAGCCATTTGGTTAGCACTAACGCGCATCCATTCTCCATAAACAGGGGAAAATAAATCTTCATTCACCATGTAAGTGGTAGCTTGTTTCAGTTCACATTCTTTGGTTAAGTGATCGAGAATACCACATTTAAAGCAGAATTCTGGTAGTTTCTCATATCTAAATTCCACCCACAGTTTGTCAGATTGGTTGCGCACCTGTCTCCTTGGGATTAAACAACCTGCAGCCAGTGGTTTATGCACGTACACTTCAACTCGAAACTTTAGATACTTGTGTGTGAGTGGTATGTCATTTTCCTCTGAGTCATATTCTATCAGCTTTCCTGCCACTTTGGCCAGTTTACTAATGTTGGATTGTTTCATTCTAGCAAAATGTAGTCCGTGCGCTTGTATCCAAAAATGGGTAGTATTGAAGTCGAGTTCTTGGATTGTTAGTTGATTATCCCAAGTTCTCAGAACCATTAAAGAGTTGTTAACGTGCCAAATTCTCTGCTCCCATATGTAGTCTCTGTCGCCCTCCATTGAGAATGTGAATGAGAATATATTCTTGTGATAGTCCATAACTGATATTAGCACATCACCCTTTAAATTCCAAGCTTTCTTCACCGCGATGATCACCTGGGATTTCCTTATAGGTGATCTTGAGAGTACTTTACCAATAAGTTTTAGAGCTGAGTATATCTTGTCATCTTCCTGATCTTCATCGAGCTTGATTTCTGGTAAGAGGCAGGTAATGTTCTCAGTTTCCTCCACAATTTTAAGCATATCTTCTGCAGGAATTGGTTTAGGATGGGACGACATCTTGATTGTTAAGGCAGGTTTGTTTTGGTGTTTTTTTCCTTTTTTTGAATTGTTGCGATGAAGAGTTGTGTTGTGGAGGTTGCTGGTTTATATAACAGTGGCTGAGTAGCCAAAAGTTCAATTGCAGTAGCATTAGTTGGAAACTTGTATCGACACGAAACATATTTGTGCTCGTCGCTCTGTAATTGATTGCCTTCTACGAGGATCCAATTAATGATTTTTCAGGAATCAGTGAGTTGTCATGCGCTACTTGAGAACCGAAACATCGAAGTTCAGACTTGTCAAATTGGGATTAGGTTGTGTCTTGCAACTTTGATGATATTGTTGGTGGCTCAAGATTATGATGGCCTTGAGAAATCGTGAACCAAGTGTGGAACTCTGAATTGCGTCTGATCGAATATTACAGGGTATGGGTTGTAGAAGATAGCAAGCCCTAATTAGTAGATTTGTGGCGTGAAGGGTTAAATCAGACTATTAGAGGTGAGGGGCTGAGATCGTAAAATTATTTTCGAGATTTCTTATCGAAGAATAGAATCAGGCAGGGTGGCAGTGACCGGCAAAATGGGCTGGGTTCACAATCGCATTCAGCGGTCGAACTCCATCGCCTCCTCTGCAATTATTAGTTTTCGGCCACATTTTAATTTATATCAATTATAACATTCAAATGTATTTATTTATCAAAAATAGTTATTAATTAAAACCTAGTATAAATAGAAACAAACAAATCTAACCCAAACGGCCAAACCTATTTTATTCCCAAAATTATTTATCCAGCTCGCGGCGCGATCTGCTTGGCGACTTGTGGTGACGCTGTAAACCGTTGATCAACGCCGCGCCATCGCGCTCCAGCCACTTCCTTTTCAGACTGCTCGCCGTAACGCCTTCAACCGTTGCTCAACGCCGCGCCATCGCGCTCCAGCCACTGCCAGTTCCACTGTCCCCTGCCGATCGCGCTCCAACCACTGCCGATTCCACTGTCCCCTACCCATCGCGCTCCAGCCACTGTGGCACTGTCCCCTGCCCATCGCGCTCCAGCCACTGCCCATTCCTCTGTCGTTCGGGGCTGCTTGCTTCTCCTGCCTTCATCGTCTCAGGTAAGTTTAGTTCATGCTTAAAATAGATCTGTGACAAATCATCTGTCGGCTTGGCCATTGTTGTGGTAATAATATTTCAAATATGAAAAATACAGCATATCCTAATATCATCTAATTGTAAGCTTTAATTTTTTATTTTATTTTCTTTACATTGAATATGTTACAGTTTTTTTGTTGTACCTGTCCTCGTCTGGTTATAACCATACCCAAACCGGAGCAATTTTCGGACAGTTTCAGTTGCACAGTTTATTGTTCGATTTTGGGGACGAATATGGTAAAAACCGTCCCTACCCGTCCCATGCCCATCCCTAGATTGAACACACGTGAACCGTAGTTCGACATCCAAACATTTTTTATTAAAAAAATATATATATAATTATGTATAATAAATAAAAAAATAATATAATATAACTTTAAATATTGATCTTAAATTTTAATTAAATTTATACTTAATTTTTTAAATTTTATAAATTTTTCATCAAACTTTTAAATTTTACAAATTAGTCACCAAAATTTCAAATTTTATAAATTAGTCACCAAAAATTTAAAATTTCACGTATAAATTTATAAACTTTTAAATTCTACAATTTATTTTAAATTTTTTAAAAATTTACACATAATTTATATCTTGGATACTAAAATACATGCTTTTGAATTAAAATTTTAGAATATATGTGCTAATTTTTAAAAATTTGAAAACTAAATTATAAAATTTAAGTTTGAATTTTGATAAAGTTTAGGAATTAATAATACGGTGAAACAAAACTGGAAAAGCCCGGTGCATATTCGATTCCACATTACCCTAATTTCATTCGCTCCCTTTTCCACCGTCAAGTATCCTCCAACTCTCTTGCCGCCGGCCCAATCACGGGAAGTATTTTGGTTGGTTGGTTGGCTTTTAGTTTGTAAGAATTAACCTCTCTGCCCCCATCTTGGTTTATTGGTTTCAGTTTTATGTTAGAATTGCCGACTTTGTATATTTGATACTGTGATATTATCTATTTTAGTGATCTGAATATGATGATTTTTGATATATGTTTGGATTTATGATCTTTTCAATCATTCGAATGTTTTATTCTCAAATTTTCGATACATTTCAAGGGTCTCACTAAATATAGAGCTGCCTCTGAATAGTCTCCTCATTCTACTCACATTTTGCCGTTCTTCACCAGTCCATCTCCCTCTTCTTCGCTTCGGCAGTATGTAAGATCTCTTTCTTTGTAATTTTCAAATTTGTGTTCTTAGCTGATCGTTTTAAATGATTTCTTCGTTAGGTTTCATGATTATCTCAAATCTAAGAAAACCTATTATTTTAGTTTCATTTAGATTAAGCTTTAATTTTGATCATCGGTTTGTTGTTTTCATATTCTGCTTGGCCTGAATTTAGTAGTAGGTCATGTATGTTACTGGGCTCTTTCATGTCTTGAAGGTTTTGAAATTATAATTTAATGGTTTCTGTTTTACTATTTATGTTTAGATTTACTCAGTTTGTATGATACTATTATTTTGGCTAGTTTAGTGACCTGATATGAAGTCTTTTCTTCTTCTTCTTGGATTTTTTTTAATGCTTGAAGCAATACTTCATACGTTTCTTAAAATTGAGGTTTCTCATCTTAATTTTTCCATTAATTGTCAAACGGTAATAATAAATAACGATGAAAACTTTAACTATAAAATTAATAGAATTAATTACTAGTGAAATTGTTGCTATTTATCCAAAACTCATGCATGGTTTTTTGATTGCATGATCAAATGTGATTGAATTGGAAAATTTAGCAAAATGGATACATAGTTTGTTAATGATGCTAGAGAGTGCTTTAAACGGGTCAATTGCTTTTCTTTCTTCTTTCTCCTCTTTAATGGTCATAGTAATTTTAAATACAGGTCTGAGTCTTCCTCCAAATCCAAAGCCGATCGCAAGTTTGAAAAGAAGCTTGAATTTTATGCAAGTAAGTTCGATTCTTTGTTCCTGTGCTATCCCATTTTGTGCTTTTGTTATAATCTTTTCCACTTTTTTTATTGTCTACTATTCCATTGGAAATTATACTTATTAAATTACAATGTTTCTTCTAGCAATTATTTGTATTGGCCAGATTTGAGACAAGTTTCTCTGTTGGGTACAAATAAATGGTTTTTAGAGCCTTTCACTTCTTACATATATATTTTCACAGCTGATCCATACTGATACAAGCTCTTCAAGTTTTAATTTCTCGTTATTGCTTGCATATTGCAATATTCTTCTTTCTTGTTCCATCACAGCATAAGTTTTTTTTTTCCTTAATGTTGCTAAAATATTGGTTCTAATTGACAAGAGTTTTCCTCTATCAAGCATTGGAACTTTTGTAGAATTAGATGTTGGTTTTCCTATTTCCTTACTTTGCCTGATCTAGCTGTTCTAGTTGCTTAAAATGTTCACACACACATTTTATTGTGTAGAAATTATTTTACTCTACCGAGTTGAACAATATTTCAGGTTTTTTTTTTGTTGGTATTTTGTTAGAATTGAATACGTACTAATTTGTTTTCTTTTGTCTATTCATACTATATTGATATATTCCTTGCCCCTTTTCTAAAAACACAATGCAGAGGTTAGAAACAATGTTGCTTCATTGAAGTCCCAGAAGACTATTTCTAAGGTGAGTAACTCGTTTTGTGTCTACTTAAACTTATTATTTCATTGAGTCACACTTGCCGTTTTATATGGCTATTATTAGAATCGCACTTCTGACAATAGATCTGCAAATTTTTAGTTTGAATTTCCAAAATGTCAAGGCATTTACTTTCATGATGGAATTTCATTCTGTTTGTGTATCTTTTATTGGAATTTCAGACAATGTAATGCAGGATTGATGTTTGGGACTCTTTTTTGATTATTTTGAGCTTCATTATGATGCTCATGCTTTGCTTGCTGATTTTTAAGTACATTATCGACACCAATGTGTGTATTAGCCTTCACCTTTTTAGTTCATGGTGATTTTGGCCATCGAGCCTTTAGAGAGGAGTAGTGTTATTGAGAGGCTTCATACTGGTCTTAGTCTTATTCTCAATGTTTTTTATTTTATTTGTTTTACTTGTGATAGTTATCTTTCCCTAATGATGCCGGTTTATGTTATTCATGCATTTTTCACAAACCTTCTATTTTATCTTTTAAATTGTGCAAATTTCATGCTTCTAATGTTCTTTTTGACTGCAAGATTGAAGGTTCAAATTATCATAAGAACAAAATTATGGTAATCATAGGTTTTTTGATGTCTTAGCTAGTGAGCGATTGATTATTGTTTGAAATAATCTGGAGTGAAATGGCTAGGGTTTCTAGTGTAGTAAGCTGTTTGATCTCCTTTTCTTTTTAGACTTCTGTGCATCCATAAAGTTCTACCTTTTGGACTTTGTGTGTTTCAAACTTTTGATTTGAAACAAGAAGGGTATATCTTAAGTGCCAGTCAGCATTACGTCAATCACTTCCATTAGATTTTAATGGAGAACCCCAACTGTGGAACTCCTGAAGTAGGGTATCCCATTTCAATTGGGATAATTATTCTATTGTACTACCTTTTATAACTGCTGGAGCGTGGGCTCTATAACTGGGTCTGAAGCCTTCTCATAATTTTTGGCCAAAAAGTCCAGGCTTAGCGTATAGCTTGTACCATTAGATTGATTTTATATTCATACTTGTACCATAAGACCATTTATACATTCATAAAATATGAAAAAGCAAATGGAGATTTGGGGTTAAAGTTATTATTAAATATTTTAAAAATATAGTTTGAAGGAACAAGAAGGAGGGGGGGGCAGGGGGGAGGGGTTCTTCCTTACATGCACTGTTATAGAATGAGTTCAGTTTGCTTTAGATAAAATAAACTATCAAGCTATCCTGCCTTGTGCAGTTCAAAGGATTGCTTTGGCTCGTCGCGGAGGGACCATGAAGTCCCATAAAGTTTATTAATTATTAGTTAAATGTTGCATCTATCTCAGTATTGGAAGGTCGGGTCTAAATGTCTCTTTGTGAATATATAGCCTGCTTGTTCCTTCTGATTTTTGCCTTTTTTCCCTCTTCCATGGGAAACCTACTCAAACATATAGCCAGTTTCAAGTTGCAAATACTCTTTCCAGTGAATTAATCTACACGTTGTGCAGGCTTGATACTGCACAGCTTTTTGAAGTATATGGATTCATTTTCTATAATGTAATGCGAAGATTCTTGATGCAATTGTAGAAATAAGGATTTTAGGAATATTATTTAATTGTCATATCTCGTTATTTGATTTCCCTTCTTATCTAATTTTAATTGTTTTAAGGTTTTAGCCCATTGTGACCAATGACCATTAGGACCCATTAGTGAATTAAGATTTTTATTTGGTTTAATTGCATGATATAACTCTTTCATACATTGGGTTTCACTTTTAAACCCTTTAAAAATATATATATATTGATAAAATACAACTTAGAACAACATATGTTTTTTACAATAAAAAAAATGTGTGATTTTACGTTGTAAGAAAAATAATATATGTTTTTTTTTTCATTAAAATTAAAATCAGTGGATCACCAGAGGGTTTCTATTTTTAGTACAAGTAGGCCTCTTATTTGTTCAAATTTTTGGACTTGATTTCTGGCTTCTCCCTAATAAACTTTTATCTTCTCCATAATCTGATTCTTCTATCCCTACCTCTACTAATTTTCCTTCGTTTTTTATTGTAATTTCTATTTTGCAAACCCTAATTTTCCTTTTTTTCTCTATCGTAATTTCTATTTTGCTTATGTGCTACAATTCTTTAGCTTGATTGATCTTTGTTTCTTTATATTGAAAATTCTTCTCTCCCCCAAGCTAACACATACCCTGTGAATTTCCCCCTTCCACCCACCCTCCTTTGGTTTGTTTCTTGTAAGTTGTAATAGATTTGCAGGCATTTGATGTACTATATGTGATTAGGATGGTGGGAGTACTTAGATCCGGTATATATATGTATATTTTTTCTGTGACAGTTTAGCTTTAAAAAGGTGACATCACAAACCAATGCAGTTAGGTTTTTTTTTTTTTTTTTCCTTTTCCCTAATGCATTTGACAAAGAAAGTTCTAACAAGAATCTGAAGCAGCTTTTTTTAAAATAGAACTTTTAAAAATAGGAAAAAATGGAAGGAAAAAAAAAAAACATAAAATTTGACTATTTATTCTTGTTGTATCAATTTTCCAAACTAGTAAACTAACTGTCCAAAAAAAAAAAAAAAACCAACTAGACCCAAGTGTTTTATTTGAAAAAGCTATTGAACATCTATTGTGGCCTAACCATAAACGTTATCCTTGCTCTACCAGAAGAAGAAACTAGGAAGCCGGCAAAGGAAATTGAAAGTCTATGATTTCTCTTCCCTCACCGAGTTTCTTCCTGAATTAAAGTCTCCTCAGCGACCGACTCCATCAACTAATATTAAGCTGAACTCTAAATCAAGGCAGAAGCTAATGTAAGTTTTCCGTTTCATGTTTAACATATTCTGTTGTAATTTCACATTTCTTCTTTGTGATGTTATTAAATAATGGTCGTCATATTTTTCAGATTGAAAGAAGAACAGCAATTGAAAACAGTTCTGAACCATCCTGCTTTTCAGATGAATCCCCTGGACGCAATTCGCCAACACTTAGAGATTACACAGCCTGTAATTGATGCAAAACCAAAGCTGAAGAAGAACACAAATGGAAGCAAAAAGAGAAAGGGGAAGAAATCAAAGGCATCAACTGGACCCCAATTGATGGATATGTAATTTGATATATGGATATTTTTTTGGACGTGTAAGGATAGAACTATATTAACTTAAAGAGAATAGAAACCATTAAAAAAAGGGTAATCACTTAGGATTGAGTTAATTTCTACACCTAATACATTACACAAGTGTAACGTGGTTATATCGGCGTGTAATTGATTTGATAAATTTTTATTGCAAAATTGGCCTGAATTAAATTAGGTCGTGAATTTTCGTAGAACTTGTTCCGAGTTGTAGCAAAAAAAAAAAAAAAAAAATCTATAAATTTGTACTTTACCCCAATTAGTATATGCCATGGGCTAAAATTATTTTAATGACCAAGTTGGATTTCTTTCTAGAAAATTCAGTATGTGACGTGCATTAGTTGGTTTGAGTACGATATGCGTTTAAATTTGTGTACTTGGAATTTCGTTGCTACATAAGATTAGGATACTATAAAATTTATATAATTAAATTAATTTCAATATGCATATTATGTATGCAAACTAATGTGTATTTTGAAATTAATTTAATTATTTTCAAATTAAAATTTATGGAGTCTAGGTGGGAGTTTGATATTTGTAGTAACAATGCCTTTGGAATTAAGATGAAACATTTTAAGAAATTTTCTACAAATATTTCTAAAAACTTATAAGGAGTAAATAATTTTTTTTATCGCTAAATTTTAAAGTACTTAAAAAATTATATTTTAATTTGTTACTTTTATATTATTAAATTTTACAAATATTATAAAAATATCATCATTTTTTTTTGTTACTTTCATACTAATAAATTTTGTAAATATTACAAAAATATATTCGATGTACATGTAATTTGCTATTAAATTTCATTAATTGATTAACATCAATAATATTTTTTTAACATTTTGTAAAATTAAATGGTATAAACATAACAAAAAAATTGATAATATTTTTATAATATTTGAAAATTTTAATTGAATAAAAATATAATATTTGAAAATTTTAATTGAATAAAAATAACAAATAAAAATTGATGATACTTTTTTAATAATCTATTTACTCGAATTTATAACAAACACAAATATTAAATATGATTTCACTAGTCAGAGTTAAACATCAACGGAAGTCTTATCGACCGAAGTTAAAAGGAAAACAAATCAAAGCCCTGTATTTTTGTAGTATTTTGTGAGAAATAATTTAATGTTGGTCATCCAGAACAGCTGAGGTAGATTTGCGTCAATTTCACATATCTGTCATCTGTGCAAGTTTTCTTGGACAAACGCAGAGCTATTTGATTTTTAATCAACTATGCACCAATTTTGTTTTTGTTTAACCAACACAGACATGCGTCGAGTAAAACCGAAACAGAGAATTAAAATTAATTCTTGCGCCAATTATTTGTACCAACATAAAATAAAAGACGCAAGTTAGCAATTTTGGCATAGCATGGAGTCAACCAAATGAAGAGGAAGTCCACTTCATCTTCAGCAGCAAGGTATGCTTATTTATCAGAACAAAATCTATTCAACCCTTGTAAGCAGCTGATCAATGCTCAAGACCAACTAACACTGATCAAAGGCTGGTCAGTGACGATCAACGCCGGGTCAAAGACCGATCAATACTGGTCACGACTAGTCCAGTTTAGTCAATAACATTTAACTATTAAAATGTATTATTTTTTCAAGGAAAATAAATCATCTTATTCAATTTTTTGTGTTATTAAAACATTATTTGAATACTTGTGTACAAACATGTTGACTTAAAGAGTGCATCACTTCACTTCAGCAGCAAGGTATGCTTATTTATCAGAAAAAATTCTAATCAAACACCACACATCAATTCTCCAACCATCAATCATCATCTGTTAAAAAAAAAAAAACATCCTCAATCATAGAGAGATGTTATCAACTTATCGTCTCAATGGTCACCGTGGCTTCTAAAAAGTAAAGAATACTAATACATTATCTCGTATACTCTAGCAACAAACATAGAACCTTCAGTCAGACAGTCACTCCACATGAGCAAATTGTTGTAATCTTTGTTCTTTACATTTCCGTATGATGTTTTAAATACACCAGGTCATTTCATCCCAAATTAACAACATAAGAGGTAAACAATGACCAGTCGAGGCCTATGTTTTGCATCCGTTTGCAAAACACTAGCTGTCTCATGAAAGAGAAAATAGAATGGAGGAAGGGGCATACCTGTGCATCAATATTATCACCGAAGCTAATTTTACTTATCTGATTAAAACACATTACTGGCCAAAACATTGCTTTCTCCACGTTGACTTGCAGTTGCTGCAGAAAGTGACCCTGAACTGCTCTCAACAACCTCACTTTTACAGAGAGGGCATAATGCATTGATCTTCAACCATTTATCAACACACTCTTTGTGAAAGAAATGAGAACAAGGTAACTCCCTCAGCTCATCATTGTTAGCATACTTGGCCAAGCAGATGCAACATACCTACAGAGAATTACAACAGATTCAATAGATCAAAACTTAACACAAAAGACCTAGTAAAATATTAAAAAATACAAGCCTTCAATAAGGATGTCTCGAAATTGAGTAGCATTTGCAGCTCACTTGGGATCAGTGGATATAGAATTACTCAGTATATGACCCTAAATGGTAAATTTGTTTATGGGAACTGAAGCTGCTTTAACAAATCATTGCTGTTAAGAGCAAATGAACAATACAGCTGAAACTAGGAATCTAGCATCATATACTCTCGGAGCTAAGAACAGTTGTTGTCACAGGACATGGTGAATGTAACAAACTAGGATACAGGCCATTTATCAGAATGTACAAGCCTTATGCAAAACTAAAAGTGACGCACAAATTTCACAGCACAGCCCTACCCGCTTTCCTTCTATTTTCCATATTGTCCATAGTGGTACCCAGCTAAAGAAGACTCAAATACATACGCTAGTTCAAATGTTTGACTCCCGTTTCCAATCAGATCAAGAACTTGACCGACCACAAAACTAACCCCACAAAAAGGTTGCAGGCAAACAATGTGGTTTTCACAGGTGATTATAGTTTTATATCTTCTATGTTGTCATGTTTTAAGTACCTGATTCGTAAACATTGTTTTCACTTAACTCCATTAAGTTGAAGTTTTGTAACAAATGAATTCATTAGATCATACTTACTGCATCTTCGCCAGAGATCAAACGTTCCTTTTCAGTTCCTGCAGCTATAATACCACCATCACTGGCACTTGAGTTACTATCTTTATCATCCCCATTTTTATTTCTTTTCAACTTGAACTTGTATGTTGGAAGAGAATCAATAGCTTCAGTGGTTGCTCCTCGGGTCTGTGAGAGATCCTCTCTAAACCCAAGGACGGAAATTATACACGGCAGACAACAGCAGATTGTTGCACATAGAATGAAAGGCATGGCATATCCAATACAACTAATGACAAGAAATACTATACATAACCTGCAAAGCCAAACTACTGCAATGAGCTACTGGTTATCACAAGAGGCAGAAAGAGAAGGCAAAGAATACTATGGAGTAATACCTATACAAATTAGGTGCCAGGTTGGCAGAAGAGTGTCCTCCAAAGACCCACACATTGCCGACTACAAACCAAACAGCAAAGAAACAGTCCAATGCCATTTTAAAGTATTCCACAAGTACCTTGAATCTGCTAGGAAAAAATAAGCTCCTCTGTCACACAAAAGGTATGCTCAAGAAGTTTTATCATGAAGCAAAGTAATATCACCATTTTTTTGAATTTTGATAACAATAACCACCAAATAAAAACCAGGAAAACAGTAAACAGAACTGAGTACAACCAGTATTTGGCATAAAATTACAAACATTTGTTTCCAAATAAGTAACTGTGAAAATATTAATAGAAGAGAATTGAAAATTAAAATTAAAATGCAATTTAAAACCTATGGATATTATCGTATTATGTAAAATTACATGAGTCTCTCAATTGGAGTAACTAAAGCAGATTAAAAGAAAACCCTAATGTGCTAACGAAAAAATAAAAAAAAACAAACTCATACCTTGCATTCATTGCTCCGGACCCACTACTGCTTCTAGGGGATGGAGCAACAGCCTGACGTTCTTCTCCTTCAGGAGACCTACTAACTGAAAGAGAAAACGGCCCTCCTGGAACATTTATCTGAGAATTCTGACGGGATTGGACTATATCTTGTTCAGAGACCTGATTACGATGATGATAACGCCAGATAAGAAGAGGAATGGTGGCAACACATCCAGATGCATATCCCACAATCCATGCAAACAGCGGCGTCCGTGGATTTTCATGCCTTGACAAAGATAAAACAACTACAGAAGCAATAATTTGGCTCACTGTAAGAACAAGTTCAATTGATATCCACAGTCCAGAGTTCAGTGGACTTCTGCTGCGACGGCGAGATTCCCCTCTCCTAATGAATGATGAATTCCTAGAGTTTGACCCATTAGAAGCAGAAACTGAAGGGCGAGCAGTTGATACTCTTACACTAGTTGTTGAAGGTCTGTCTTCCGGCTGAGATGCATTCACACCATTGAAAGGTCTGCCATGAGATGAAATAGATGATGACACATCACTGCTCCTGGTTACATCGATAACGTGATCATTTCCAAAATTTTCTGGCAGCTCCATTAATAAAGGATAAGTGTCTATTTGACTTTCAAGGTGTAATCTTGATGGGGTAATATCCATCTAACTCCACCAACACAGTGGGGTATAAAACAATCATAGAAGAGCAAATCTAGCAATAATTCCCCTATTCTCGTCCTCAACTCTTTAAACCAAATTGTACAACTCTCTTTAAGACTACGAAAGCAAATACGATGTTGTACCACAAGAAAGTGGAAAGCATAAAAAAGTTCAATCCTGTTTGGAAGCAAATGTGTGAAACAATCAGATGAACATATATATGCAGATTGATAAGATAACAAGCATACAAACTAAAAGGAAATGGGGAAAAGTCAAAAATTAAATGTTGAGTCCAAGAACTCAAGATAGAGCGCCGGCACTGATTTTCCAATAAACGACAGGAAACGCATTAAAATTTCAAACTTCAAGCTCAATTTTCTCAACCAACAAACAAACATAAAGTCATACCATTTAGTTTACTCGTATAAGAAATATGACTTAAAATTGATGCAAAAATGAACACAACAAATTACCCAAACTCATGAATCTAGCTCTATACAATTAAAAAAAAAAAAAAAAAAACCTAAAAAATAAGGTTGACTAACAATCGAGAACGATCCAAGTCTAAAAGAACCAAAATTAACCAATTAACTCACAAAATGATCCAATACTCAGTGTTTCAACCCAAAATCTCCCCAAAAGATCTCGTTAAACCCAGTTCCCAAAATATTTCTTAACAAAAAATTAAATTTAAGCATAAAGGCACAAGTTATCCAATAAAAAGTATGTGAACACTTACAAAATAAGTAGGTTACCAGATGAATCTGGAGGGGGGAGGGTTTGGCCGTTTGGGAAATTGGAGAGACGAAGAAGGAGAATCGACGGTGACCAAACGGTGTCCTGTCAAGATTGACAAATACACACAGTTGTTTTCTTTGAGGGCTTTGCTTTATACGCAAGATATAAAAAAATGAATAAACAAAAAAAAAAAAAAAAAAGCTTCAGCTTTCTTTGTTTGAATCGTTCAGTTTGTTTTATCAAGGAGCAAATATCATAGCCACTCTCTATTCTTTATTCTTACTCCACCTTCTTCTGTGAAGTCTTTCTTCATTTTTTTGTTTTGTTTTGTTTCTAACGTCTTCATATAGGAAAATTACAAAGAAATCTCAAAATTTACTATTAAATATTTGTTGGAACAAATACGTAAAAATAGATCGGAACGAGGTTACCTAAATTACTGAAATAACTGCTTGGGTTGAATCGTGAACTATATCGCTCTCTTTAAGACGTTTCGCAATTCTGCCTAAAATTGTGCAAGCAAACACAGCTTCGTCGTCCCCCAGGATAAAACAGCCCAGTAAAATTCTGTCTCGGAACTACATTGCACTGATTAATTCTAGAATGCTACACCCTGTAAAATAATTTTGTTGCTCAAAAACTAAAAAAATTATATTTAATTTATATACTGAAAGATATTTCTGGGTTTTAATTTTCTGGAAGCTTTTGTACTGCTCAATAGTTAGAACGAGAGACAGAAAGAACGAGAAAGAGCTGAGAGGTAAGGGATGATGGAAACTATGAGTTGAGGGTTTTATTTACAGGCGAGGGTTGTCACTGAAAACGGAGCCAGAGAACGTGTAATATTCGAAGACAACGGTTCCGTGAGACTCGATCTCAATAGAACGGAATGTTAAAAAAAGGCCGATCGATCAGACGGACGGTAGCAGCAGCGCGCGTGTGTGTGGTGGACCCACAATTACCTAGGTCTTCCTCCCTTCTACAAAATTGGGTGCCCCTTGGGACCCAATCCCACTAGCTAATTTTTTTATATATATAGACTTCTAAGGAGAGGTAAATTGGCAATGTAGGACTTTGTATTTTTTTAGTTTTTGCACTTTTTTTCTTTTCCTTTTTTTTTTAATTTAAATTCATAATAATTCTAACAATATTTCATTAAATGCAAAAGTTTTATAAAAAAAAATTAATAATATTTAAAATGATAAAATTATCTCAAAAGGGTTTGGTAGGGAGTTATCAAATTTATATGAAACATTCGATAATGCTTACTAAATAATGTTTGATTTGCAAAAAAAAATTATATATATATTTTTAATTATTTTTTATTTCCATTTTCTTCAAAAAAAAAATTTTTTTTTTTTGTATCTTTTATATATCTATCTTCCATGTTTAATATTTTGGGTTAAGGTTTGGATTTTGGAATTATTAATGATAAATATGGAGATAGAGTTTGAGGTGAAGGAAAAAGAAAGGATAAAATATATGAGAATTTTTTAAGAAAAGTGGGACGTAAGATGTGAGATGTACTATTTAATTTTAAATAAATAGAATAAATTTATTATTTTATTATATTTTAAATATTTAACAAAATGTCTTAAATATCTATTATCCTTCGTATATTCTATATAAGTAAATATTTATTACTATTTAGTCAAAAATAAATAAATAAATATCTATTACTTATTTATTTATGTTAAATGACATAAAATGGCACGCTCAGATAATTGAAAATTAATGATTAATTTTTATTAAAAAATATTATATTATCGTATTTAATTTATATTATCGAATTATATTAAAAATTAACCCTGATTGAATACGTCTGTTTTGTCGCGAAACCAACCAGTTGTATTCGTAATTAATATTTTTTTAAATAACTACCATTTATTCGTAATTACAATTCAAACTCCAATTCTTTTTCTGTCTAAATAAAGTAAAGTAGATACTTTTAAACTACAAACTCATTAAAATAACAATTATAATTTTAAAAATTAATAATAACAAGTAAATATAAATTATATTTATATCTCAATATATATATATATATATATATATATATGATAGAATTATTCATATTATTTTATTTTTAAAATTTTTTAAAAAAATTATATTTTTTAAATTATAAAAAATATATATATATTGCATTTTTAAATATACAAAAATTATATATTTTTTTACATTATACAAGAATAATTTATGTGTGTAAAGAATTTATATTATGTAATTAAATCTAGTTATAATTATATTATTTTAAAATTAAATTTATTTTTTAAAAAAGAAAAATTAAATGCAAAATTTATTTTTTAAAATAATTTTCACAATTGATATATTATAAGGATGGAATAATTAAAAAAAATTATTTAAAATAACATTCTTAAAATTTATAATTATAAAATTAATATTTTTTCAATTAAATAATATTTAAAAATTAATAATATAATATTTATTTTAATTTTAAAAATATATAATTTAAATATAATAAAAATTATTTTTATTATTATAAATTTTAAAAATATTATTTTTATTATCTTATTATTTTTTTGCCATTAATTAAAGGGAGTATGCAAATTATGTACAGTATTATTTCTCTTTCGTAAGTATCAGCGAATTAGTACCGGCTACTTTGAATTATTAAGTTAACCATCCAACGCTTGGGGTGAGCGAATATGGGTTGGTTTGGATTTAAGCTAAAATTGGAACCAATTTAATATAATTGATTTTTTAAAAATAAGAACTGAACTAAACCAAAAAATTTGAAAAATCAATCCAACCCGAACCAAATTTTTTGGTTTGGTTTGGGTTGGTTAAAGGAAATTTCTTCCTCTTTTTACGGTAATGAATTTTGTTTATTAAATTTTTTTAAAACTCTTGTATTATATATAATTTTTAACATTTTTAATGTTAATTTTATTATAATACCTAAATTTAAAAATATAGATATCGATCACTTATCTAATATCATTATTCATATCAAATACAAAGTGCAAGAAAAATTTAAAATTAAGACAAATAAGCAATAAGGAATAGTAATCACATACCTGACAAATTTACTAACTTTCAGATCCAATAATATTGTTCATCAATGTTATTCATGCAATGAAAACTTTACTGACAAAAATATGAAAGATGATGCAATTATAAATTTATAATGGATAAATAATTAAATAATATTAAATTAGTGTATCATGTGAATAAAAGATAAAATAAATGAGAATACATGGTAGAGAAGTGCTTGCACGAATTCCGTTTAAATATTCAAACTGTAATGACAAAAATGGACAAAACTTGTTTATCTCTCACTAACAAAATAGAGGGACAAATTTTTCTAAAATATTATCGAAAATAAAAAAGGTTGTCTTCATAAACATAACTAATTAGCAACAAATAACAAATCAAAACATATAAATTCAAATCTTTAGTACATATAGACTACAGTATATTACAAAATAGAGAATAGAAATAAAATACTTGAATTATCCAAGAAAAAACATGAAAATAAAATAAAATTTCAAACATGTTCCAAGCTCCCATATTCTAATATATTAATAAAACATAAATATTATATTGAAATTATTGATATCGCTAACTTGCCATTGAGTTTATTGAAGTATGTTATTTTTCAAATATGTCTACAAAAATAGAAAAATTAAGTATCAACTATGAATTAAATAAATTAAATTGTAATGATTATATAAATATTTAAAAATTTAAATATATATATATATATGGGTTGGTTCGGTTTTTTTAAAATTTTAATAAATGAAAACCAAACCAACCCAATATTAATCAATTTTTTATTATGAAGAACCGAACCAAGCCAATAAAACTTAAAAACCGATTTTTCTGGGTTGGGTGGGTTGGTTTGGTTCTGTATTTTTTTGTTCACCACTACTTCAAAGTCTGTGTTTAGGAAAAAAAAAAAAAAACTTTAAAGTCTTTGATACTGTTTTCTATAATTCTTTCTTTTTAAATGAAATAATTTTATTGGTTTCGATTGCGTGAGATTAATATCATAATATTTTTATCTGATTATAGAAAAAAAAAAAAAAAAAAAAAAAATATATATATATATATATATATATATATATATCTCTGATATATATCATTATTAATTACTTTTTATTAATGTTATTTTTATATGTAGAACCAAGCTCATCATAATATTTAATATGACTTAACAACAGTCATACTTTTAATTAAAAAATTGACATGTAATTTGTTAGTAGAATTTACAAAAATTAGATAAAATTAAAGTTAAGTGTTTTGCACGATTTAGTCAAATTTGGCTTTTGTCTCAACAACCTAACTGTGGATCTTATGATTAGAGAAAAATGGGGATAGACGAAAAGATAGACCCTATGTTTTTTTTTTATTGACGATAGACCCTATGTTAAGCTAACCAAACCTAACATCGTCGGATTTGGTTTAATCAATTCAAATATTCAATTTTACCTATTAAATTTATATATAAAAAAAAAGTTATTACTGATTTTATAATTTTTATTAAATAAGTAAATTAATTTTATAATTATTGGGTTAAATATTAGAAATCTCATAAAATTTTAAAATAAATACAGTAGTCTTATAATTTATGAGTTAGATATAATAAATCTTGTTATTATAAAAAGTAAGTAATTTTAATCATATAGTTTTTTAAAATAAGTACTTCTAGTTAAAAAAATATTAAAAATGAGGACTTATAATACATCACTTTCATAAATAAATAAATTATAGGTGCTAAACTTAAAAATTATGGGACTAAAGTGTTAATTTTTACATAATAATAGAACTACTGTGATATTTTTTAAAAATTATGTAATCTTTGATACCTCATATAATAAGTATGAGACTAAATTACTTAAATTAAATAATTATATGCCCGACATTCATTTATAATATAAATCCCTCTATTATTTGTTTAGCCTACTTTCCATTAAATTTCAACTTCCTATATTCTTTAAGTATTGACAAGGTAAATGATAAAAAAATACGATATATAAAATTTAAGATAAAGTTTAGTTCATAAAGTAAATTTAGATTAATTAAGCGTATTAATAAAAATTAATTATTATAAAAAATTTGATCCTTAGTGAATTTAGATGTATATTTAAGAGATGTATTATATACGCAACAAAATAATTTTATATACATATATATATATTATTTTAATAAAAATGTGTACAAATTATTAAATTTATAATGAGTTATTAAATGTTAAAATTTTAAATCTAAATGAGTCACAATTATTTATATATATATATATATATATTTTTAAAACAAAAAATTTCACTTGGATAGAAAGGATATAATAAATATCGCACATTATTACACGCTATGATCATTGATAATTTGTTGTTTTTTACTGATCGTATGCTAGCTAAAAGAATAAACAGTACTCCCTACAAGCATTGAACCCTCGTCTTGCGATGTGAGGACAGAAATCTAGTATTTAATTATATGAGTCCGACCACTGGAACTATCCAATGATTGGTAGACACAATTATAATTTGTGCATATAATTTATTTATAATTTTATAAATATTACATATAAAATTTTATTTATCAAAAAATTGAAATAAAAGCAAGTATCCTTCTTTACTCTCATGTAATTTGTTTTTTTTTTTTTTTTTAAATAAATCACTCTCTTTTAAGGAAATTAATAAATTGCTCTTATGATCAATAGAAGGTTCGATTGTAAAGGTTATATTCTAAACTTCAAACCCATATATTTTACTGTGCAATAAAATTCATACTCTTAAATAATGTGTTTAGATGGCTGACCATCTGAATTATTCTATCTGATTACTTTTCTTTCGGAAAGTATAAAGTTAAATTGAAAAGCAATTTATTAAATATCAGATGCGGCAACTTTGTACGTTTTAATAAGAATAACACTTGGAAACCATACAGTATGTTATGTGTGTGCCACGTGGTAACTAACTACATGGTGCTGTGTCGTAAAGCATGGTAGCTGCCGACACAGCACCTTAGGTGGCGCGACATGCGAATATGGTTTGTACAATTACAGTCAAATTCCGATTTAGTTAAAGTTTCACATTGACAATTAATTAATGGTGTAATTATCATATAAATAATTTATAATTTTTGATATATTTATTGAATTATTTTATACAATAAATATATTTGTTAGAATTTGGGTACGGTTTGGAGACTGTTTTTTATATACTTATTTTGAGTACGAAAAGAAAAATTATTATTATCGATATTGAGACTTAAATTTACGATTATTTAAATATGAGCATTTTTAACTATCACTTAAATTAGAGACCTTGGCATTAAGTGACCAATTAGATAACCCATATAAGTGGTAGTTCTGTTCCAAATCTATATATCATTTAAAATTCAATTACTGTCCAAGGAGGGAATATAGGGTGATGCTGCTAGGTATGTGACACTCACTTCTACAGATAAGAGTGTGATGTTACACAATTTCTTAGCCTCACACAAAAAATTATGGAGTTTTAGTCAGGGTCGTTCTTGGTTCAAGTTTTGGTTTTGTCGCACTTAAACAAATGTTCTAAATAAAAACTTGAGTGAACGGTTTGTGGTTGATCCCCTACCACATGTTCCAGCTCTGTGCATAGACTAGTACAATTTACTAATGGGTTTTAAGTTGGAAAAGTACTTTTGAAAGAAGAAAAAAAATCTGCTGCAATCAAAAATGAATATAGAAAAACTTTTTTCACACGGCACAACAATGATTTAATGTGGGTTAATAGGTCAAACCTTATAATATTGTACCTCGAATAGTAAAACAACAAAATAATGCAGCAGTACCTCGAATAGTAAACCAACAAAATAATGCAGCAATGCGAGCGGAGTCAGAAAAAATAAAATTATGAAAGCTAAAATTTAATTTTTTATATAAAATAAAAAATTAATAAAAATTATAATAAATTATATTTAATTTAACATTAAATTTTTCATATAATATTATATTAAAGACATAGAATTAATATTTAAAAAATATAGAGTTAGCATTTTATAATTAATTTATAACGAAAATTAAACAAAATGTAATAAGTTAATAAGTATTAGTATTATTCATGTATAAAATAAATTTATTAATTAAAAAATCTAAGTAAATAGAAAACTCAATCAAACACATTCAAAATTTATAATTGTCAAAACTAAAACTAAAAGAAACATTCAAAAATGTTAGAATTTTAACATTAAGACTATATTTAAAAACATATGTTGATAAACAATATAAGACTAATTAATAATAATAAAAATAATTTATATAAAAAAATTTCAAAAAAATTCTATAACATTATTAAAATAAAATGTCAAATAATATAATATTAAATAAAATTAAAATTTAGGTTAAAATAAAATATAATAAACATAAACATAAACTTAAAATTTTAATTTAAAGCTTATTATATACTTCTTTTTTTTATTTTATTTTTATAATGTTGAATCTAAAATTAAATATTTAAACTTTTTTAGAATATCATATTTAAGAAAAATTTTTATATAATATATAACTATAATTTTATTTATATTACTAATAGTTATCAAATACATGAAAAAAAAAAAAAGGTATATCTTTAACCACTTTATTTTTAATTCGTGTAATTTTTATCAACATATTTGTTAAATATTTTTAATATATATTAAAATATGTACATAAAAATTAGATGTAATATATTACTACAAATAAAATATTTATTTAATACTAAAATTGTATATATAATTAATTTTTTGTAAAAAAATTATGCAGGACATATGCTTATGATTCTATGAATATATAGTTAGGATATGATTAAAAATATAATTTATTATATAAATTTTTATACCAATAATTATTCATGATTGAATTATTTTTACATTATTTATTATGTAATAAATTTTAATAATTATAATTAAATAATATAATAATTAGGATAATAAATATCATCTTCTGCCCACATTCAAATCATGCTTTACAACATATAAAATATAAACAATAGAGATTTAACTCAATCGAACAAGTAGGGATCCATTCGTGCCAACATTATTCTGACGGAACGGTCTGGTATAATAAATATTTTCTAATCAGTATTGTACATATATGCTACAAATTACTAGTGAAATATATGATCATGTACTTCTAAGTCAATTATATGAATCAACTTAGATTGAAATGTGTTAAAATTGACCTAGAATTTTAAGTCAATTTTACATCATGATAACTGACTTAAAAGTCGATTGGTTCAATATTTGTGGAATTTATAAAATAAAAACCTCAAACTAGGTTTATTTTTTTTTTATTTAAAAATTGAAATCTATATTGAGCTAACCAACTTATAAAAAAGTATTTGTTCGGTTTATCTTTTAAATTTGATTGGTTAAATGGTTTTGATAAAAATGTCAAGCCTACGTTCAATAGTTAATATGTCATAATTAAAGATATAATTAAGATGCACCCTAGTAGAAAAATTAAATAATTATATTAATATTAATGATTTTTCAATTTAATTATAGCAAATTAATGTGTAAAAGTTTGTGCTAGTTGCCGAAAAATTTAACAAATTTTTATGTTTTTGGATATTTTATACTAGTCTTACATGCCAATTATATATTTCATTTAATTTAAATAAAATTTAAAATTATATAAATTAAATTGTAATAACAAAAAATCAAGGGAGGCACTGCCCCTTTGAAACATATGTGGCTCCATCCTTAGTCCGCAATCTAATTGCGTACGGTGTAGGTAAATAATTGTACAATTTTTATCATAAATATATATATAAATTTATATTTATTTTATACCTATATTTTTATATTGTGACACATTCAATATAATTTTTTTAATTTCAAAAATATTTTTCACGTTACTAAAAGATATAAAAATAAAAATAAAAATAAATTTATTTAATATTAATATATATATTTTAAAATTTATATGAAATTAATATACTATACACATGACGAGTTAATGCATATACCATCACTATTCCTGAACAAGTTTTTTTGTTTAATGTTGTTTTTAGGTGTTGACTAGTTATCATTGGCAACTTTTAAAGTCGAGAAAAATTATACATTAATCTAATTAATGTTAATATATTGTCTAAATTAATTACAATTTAGCATTTTAAATTTAATCATAAAATAAAAATGAAAATTACTTTTTACTTTATTATCTCTATAATAATAATAATAATAATAATGTTTTATTAATCTAGATTATTGAATAAATTTTGGACTAATCTATTGACAAGTCAAAACAAAGTGAAATTGGGTGGGTGACTCATACATCTTTAGTTACTCTTCGTTACACAAAAAAGTATTTAAATTATTTGAAATACGAATCTGTGTTCGAAACCGCGAATGGCTGTTGGCCAAAGAATCACCCTGCATTTCCCGAGAAAATGCCTTAATTTTCTCATCCACCGAGAAAAGTAACCCAAAAAAGAAAAATAAGTTAAAAAAAACAACAAATACCTTGTTGAGTTCATTATCCTTATGGAGATCCTCAATCAACATATAAGTGGGCTCTTTTAACCCATTTTTCTTTTCGATCTCCATCACTTTTTCTTTCTTTTTTGGTATGATTTTCAATCTCCATAATTGAAAGAAAGATCTCCCTCTCAGTTTTGATCTCAAATATTCTCTATCTTCCTTCAGGAATGAGATTGAAAACCTACGGGCTTCGTATGTGACATGGAAGCCCGAATCGGAATTTTGTCCTAAGCAGAATCCAATTAGGGTTCGGGCTTGTTTTCTGGTTTTTTCCTCAATGATCGACGAACCCACATTGTCTAGATCTGAAATTTCTGGTTAGTTCGATGCAATTTCAGAGCTTTCTCATTTATCCAGAATCCTAACTGGTTGGTTCGGTACATTGGCTGTCCTTGTTTCTAATTTTGATCTAGATCCATGACAGAGATCTAGATTAGGGTTTCCCATTTTGCATTTATTAGGTTTGGACCAGATGGGTTTGATTTGAGCCACCTTGATGTCAATTGGTATTTGATAACCAAGTGATTGTCATCATGTTTAAGCAATTTCTCAGCAAACTCCCTCGGAAATCGTCGAAAGCCGAATATGGCGGTCGGGCCGAGTCACCTCGCTCTAGCTCAACCCGGTCTACCTCTCGGACCGGTTCTTCGAGTTCCGGGCAAGGACGTGGAGCTTCTAAATCGAACGGTGGTAATTCAGCGTCAGATCGACAAAACGTCGCAAAGCGTCAATCATCTGCTGTGTTTCCAGCAAGCATGGTGGCTGGAATTGAACCCTTGGTTCCATTCAAGGACGTGCCCAATACAGAGAAAATGAACCTCTTTGTGAGCAAGGTGAGCCTTTGTTGTGTCACATTTGATTTCACAGACCCAAGTAAGAATTGTGCAGAGAAAGAGGTAAAGAGACAAACTTTGCTTGAACTTGTGGATTTTGTATCATCTGGGTCAATGAAATTTAGCGAGCCATCCATTTTGGCAATGTGTAGAATGTGTGCTGTGAATCTGTTTAGAGTATTTCCACCAAATTACAGGTCCAATGCGAGTGGTGGCCGTGGTGAAAATGATGATGATGAGCCTATGTTTGATCCTGCTTGGCCACATTTACAACTTGTGTATGAATTGCTACTTAAATTTGTTAATTCTTCATGTCTAGATGCTAAGGTAGCGAAAAAGTATATAGACCATTCGTTTATATTGAAATTGATGGACTTGTTAGAGTCTGAAGATCCCCGGGAAAGAGACTGCTTAAAGACTGTTCTGCATAGGATTTATGGAAAGTTTATGGTTCATAGGCCATTTATTCGCAAGTCCATAAACAACGTATTTCATTGCTTTGTGTTTGAGACTGATAGACATAATGGGGTTGCTGAATTGTTGGAGATATATGGGAGTATAATTAGTGGATTTGCATTGCCTTTGAAAGAGGAGCACAAGATATTCTTCTGGAGGGTTTTGATTCCTCTTCATAAGCCAAAATCTTTGGGGGTTTACTTTCAACAATTATCGTACTGCATCACACAATTTATAGAGAAGGATCAAAAGTTAGCAAGTGTTGTGATAAAGGGTTTGTTGAAATACTGGCCAATAACAAATAGTCAGAAACAGGTGATGCTTTTGGGTGAGTTGGAAGAAATTTTAGAATTAGTTAGCATGATGGAATTCCAAAAGATCATGGTCTCTTTATTTAGGCAAATTGGATGCTGCATCAACAGCTCCCACTTCCAGGTACACTTCCTGGCCTCGTCTTCTTCTTATTTGTGGTGGTTTTCGTATTTGTGAAATCTAGAGTTTCTTCTCTTTAATGCATGTTACGTCTAGTCACCAAATCTATAAGCTAGTTTCATCTTAAAATACGTATACTAGATACATAATTTACTTGGTGATTTTCTATGTTACTTGGACTTGGAATTGTGGAGTACCACTTTAATTTGGTGAAAATTTATAAAAAATTGAGAAAAATGACCGTGTCCGACAGCCAGATATATATCCAAAAATTTATACTCGTTGTCATAAAAGAGTTGTCTAACATGGATGATTTTATGACCTAATTAAGAGAAGATAAAGGGTTCAATTCGAGATGGGGTAAAACACCTTGGAAATGGAAGTCCCCTTCCTAAATGGTACACTTATCCTCTTTCGTCCATTTCTTTTAAAAAAATGAAAGTTTAAATTTTATTATTAAAATGGCGCACTTTTTCTCTACTAATAGTTTCGTAGAATACTATGATCTGAGCGAAAGTTTTATATGTAACCATAAGTACGGGGCTAAAAATATGGAATTAAAGTGTCTCAGTAAACAATGGAAAAATATGTGCATATGTATTAAAGTGCATCATTTAGGAAAATAAAAGGACTTGTGCAGCACTTTGCTCTTTGAAATACAATAGTGGTGTTTCCCCTTATAATTGACTGTCATCATGAACTTAGTAGTTTCATAATCTCACATTTAAATTTGGTGATGAATCAAATGATAGAAGTGTATAACTTATGTTATGCATGTTGTCAGAAGAAGATAACCTTTCTTTAATTGTTCAGGTGGCTGAAAGGGCCCTTTTTCTATGGAACAATGACCATATTGTGAACTTAATTGCACATAACCGGCGAGTGGTTTTGCCCATCATCTTACCGGCATTAGAGAGGAATGCCCAGAATCACTGGAATCAGTCAGTGCTCAACTTAACTCTAAATATTAGAAAGATGCTCAAGGAAATGGATGATGACCTGTTCCTTTCCTGTCTTGCTCAACATAAAGAGGAAGAAACATTGTCAAGCATAACAGCTGAGAAGCGCAAGGAATCATGGGATCGACTGGAGCATGCAGCCAGTCTTAAGTTAACAGCTGGAAAAACTGCTGTACTTGTTACTCCGGCAGCTTCGATTGCCTGCTACAAGTAACTCCTACGCTGATGCTACCCCATGGTTTTGATCTTTTTTTGTTCCCTCTTTGTGGGGTGTTGGGGTTTTATAAGGGATAGAAGGAAATTGTTGCTCTTTGGATGATAATTTGTTTTTGCCTGATGGTCCTGAGGCAGCAGCCAGTTGTAACTTTATTTCGAACATGTGCAGCTATCCGTTTTTACCTCTAGGAGGGGATTGTAATTGTTTCGTTGCAGAATGGATAATGGGAAAGGCAAAGGCTACAGCAGTTGATTAACACAATTTTCTCTGCTAGTTATGTGTTGATAAGTTTTTAAATCCTCTGATTAAATGCGAAGGGTGGGTTTGTTATAGATAACAACACATTTGGAAAAGAAAGAATTGGTTCTAAATATTTTCTACACATGTTTAAAAGAAAAGAGCAATTCTTGATGTTTTATTTTGGGCAATTAATACTGATCTTTTATCCAAGACCTATTGATGCGCTTTCTTTTATGATTAACGAATATGCTTGTGTACTGTGGGAAAAGTTCTCGAGAACATGGTTGCTATTAATTGATTTGTGAGGAGTGATCCGGTACCAACTTCGGTTAGGATAGGCACATGACATTCAGTTACATATTTATGTAACTCGGTGTTATTATAAGGGAGGGGAGCAGCAGCTCTCGATGGTATTTAAAAAATGAGCAATTTAATTTGATTGCTTTCAACTGAAGTGCTTTGATCCTATAATTTTAAAAAAGATGTACATTTTAGTTATAAAAGTCTACAGTTAAAAGGACTTATGTGCACTCGTATACGATTAAAGTATTTTTTTTTTTTAAGTTATGAGATTAAAATGTTTCGAAGAAAAACTACGAGATTAAATTGCGAGCCAACTGATGCCATTTTTCCAATTATAATTACATAATAATATAACTAGCTTCTTGGTGGCATAACCGGATGAATCCTCCATAACATATCAAAGCAGTAGTCTCTGTTGGGCAATGATAATAAATTAACAATGTATTCCAGTCGTATGATTGATGCTATGTTAAATATAATAACAAAAGCAATCTTTTTTTTTTTTTTAATCGAAATAATAATAACAACACAATGAAGCTCACTGACGTTAAAATTTAATCTATGTATACACAACTAAATAGGAAAAACAAATTTTGATACCCGAACACTAAGAGGTCTTTGAATTTATTACTACATATTTGCGCCACCAGATATACAAGTTAAAGATAATGTGAACGAATTATTATTCCTATAAATTCTTGCTTTATAATGGAGGTATATATAAAAAATAAATTATAAGAGTCCTGAATAAACTAATATTTTGTACAAACTAAAATTTTATTACAGATAGACGCGCATTAATTACAACATATCACATACTAACTACACGACTCACGTTAACACTCTCCCTCAAGTTGGTGCATATACATCGACCATGCCTAATTTGCTTAGTGAGTCATAAAACGCCTTCTTGGAAACTCCTTTGATGAACACATCTGCAAGTTGCTTTTTAGTGGGAACAAAAGAGAAGCTAATAAGTTTGGAATCTAGCTTATCTTTTATAAAGTAACGATCAACCTCTACATGCTTGGTATGATCATGCTGTATTGAATTTTGTGATATATCAATGGCTGCTCGATTGTTGCGATACAACTGCATAGTACTTTTGAGTTCGAAACCCAAATCAAATAACAAACTTTTTATCCACAGCAATTCACAAACCCCATGAGACATACCTCTATACTCAGTCTCAGCACTAAACCACGCCACAACTTTCTGCTTCTTACTTTTTAATGTAACCAAATTACCTCCCACAAAGGTGAAGTAACCTGATGTCGACCTCCTATCTGTAATATTTCCAGCACAATCTATGTTTGTGAAGCCACAAACTTTAAGAGTGTTGTTGTGTTTAGAAAATAGTATTCCTCTTTCTAGACCTGATTTCAAGTACCTTAAAATTCTTACAATAGTATCTATATGACTCTTGTTCGGGTTATGCATGAACTGACTTACCACACTTACTACATATGCAACATTTGGTCTAGTATGTGCTAAATAAATTAAGCGCCTAACCAATCTCTGATAGTTAGCTCGATCAGTTGGTACTTGGTCTAGATACTTTGCTAAACAATAGTTTTGCTCAATAAGAGTATCAGCAAGTTTGTAATCTAACATACATGTCTCAGGAAGCAAGTCAAGAATGTACTTTCTTTGACCTAGCTAAATCCCTTCTCTCCCCTTAGCTACCTCAATCCCTAAGAAGTACTTTAGTTCATCCAAATCCTTCATCTCAAATTCAAAGGTTAGTTCTCTCTATAATTTATCCATCTTGACAGTATCATTGTTAGTAATTACCATATCATCAGCATAAATAATCAGAGCTGTTACCTTCCCTTGTTGATGTTTGAGAAACAGTGTATGGTTTAAATTACTCTTTCTGTAACTAACTTTCTGTATGAACTGTAAAAACCTTCCAAACTAGGCACGAGGAGACTGCTTGAGACCATATAGAGACTTCCCCAATTTGCATACAAAATTACCAGGAGAAGCAGTTACATATCTAGGTGGAAGACTCATATATACCTCCTTGGCGAACTCTGCATGAAAAAATGCATTCTTGACATCAAACTATCGAAGTTGCCAGTTTAAGCTTGCAGCAAGCTAGAGTAGAACCCAAATAGTGTTCATTTGGAAACAGAAGCAAAAGTCTCATCATAGTCTATACTATATGTCTGAGTAAACCCTTTTGCTACAAGGCGGACTTTATACTGATTCAAAGATCCATCAGTATTATATTTCACAGTAAACACCCAGCGACAACTAACTACCTTATTGTCCTTGTGATGGAGGCACAAGTTGCCAAGTATTGTTCTTCTGTAATGTCTCAATTTCTTTCTTCATTGCCTTCTTCCATTTTGGATCTCCCAATGCATCATGCACTTTGTTAGGTACTGATACAGCAGATATTTGATTTACAAATGATTCATATGGCTTAGATAATCTTTTAGTGGACATGTAGTTGGCTACTAGATATTTTAATTTTGCATGACTATTTTATTCATATCTTTTGGTTGGTTGACCCGAGTAGACCTATTTGGTAACACATACTATCCTAACACTAGACTCAATGCTATTAGTATTAGTGGGTGCACATACCTCAGATGAGTGACCTTCAATACCAGGGAGCTGTTGATCAAGGGTAAGAGTGATGCTTGAGGGAACAGATGTGTCTTCATTTTCATTTTCAGTGTTTGGAAACTGGTGCTTGGATACTTGGAGCATCTGCTTTTTCGACTATTGGATTCAATGGATTAAGAATCTCAACTGTACCCATCGAAATATCAGTAAATGATTCTTCTAATTTCTCTCCCTCACCATGATACAACTCTTCGAAATATGAATTATCCCCTTGATGAGTTGTATCAGGTGAGGAAAAATAGCTCAAGTCCTCAAAGAAGGTAACATCCATAGAGACATAATACTTTATAGTAGATGGATGGAAGCACTTGTACTATTTATGATAACCTCCATAACTGAGAAACACACACTTAATTGCCCGGGCATCTAACTTAAATCTTTGATTTTTAGAACATGGACCAAATCAACATAATAAAAAACACAGACAGGAAGATTATGAAAAGATGGCAAGGATATATAATATGCAAGAACCTCAAATGGTATTTGTCCGTGAAGGATACTAGATGGGAGGAAGCTTATACAACATCACCCCAAAGATATTTCGACATATGAGCACTACATAGGAGGGCACGAGCCATATGAAGTAAGTGACAATTTTTTTTCTTGACACACCATTTTTTTCTAGTGTTTGCGGGCAAGTAGTTTGGTAAACAATCTCATGTGTTTGGAAAAAATCTTGAAAAAAATGATTAACATATTCTCCCCTATTGTCAAAACGTAGGATCCTAAAGGTGATGTTGTATTGTGTTTGAATAAAGGTATGAAAAGTTTGAAAAGCTGAAAAAACTTCATCTTTGATTCAATCTTGTATAGTTATCAATAAACAACACAAAATACCTCATACCCGATACAGTAGGCTCTCTAGACGATCCCCAAACATCAGAATGAATTAATTCAAAAGAAATAACACTTTTATTAGAAGTATTAGGAGAATAAGTAATACGATAACTCTTGGCCAAAACACATGTCTCACAACGTAAAACATACTCACTCGCACCAATAAACAAGTAGATATGGATTTTTTTCATCAGACTAAAAGACGGATACCCTAAGCTACAAAGCCACAACCAAATTTCAATTAGCTTATTAGAACTCGAAGTCAATACAGTGCGGGACTGTGCTCCTGGTGTCTCCTCTGCGTAGGTCTGATCTAGATAGAACAATATGCTCCTCAGTTACCCTCGACTAATTATTTTGCAGGTAAGAAGATCCTGAAAAATTACATACATAAAATAGAAGGTTATAAAACATTTAGACTCAGTATTCAACTGTGGGATAAATATTAAGTGATGAGATACGTTAGGCATATATAAAACATTATGGAACTGTAAAGTTGGAGTGATACAGATGACCCTTCCTAAGACAAGAAAAGCCTCACCATTAGCATTTGTAACATAAGACACTAGTGGGGAAGATAACTCAGTAAAATAAGATTTATCATAAGTCATATGATCAAACGTACCAAAATCAATAATCCAAGTATTAGATCCAACAAAGTGAGAAACGTTTAAGGCCATACCAATTTTACTACGAACAGTTATTGAAGATATAGTGGTACCTCCATATGTCATATGATGACCCTGTCCAGTCACTCCACAGAAATTGATTCTTGGACTACTTGCACTGCAACTGCTTTTACTCTAGGACGATAATTTTGCCTTTTAGGTTTTAAGCGTGGGTTCAATTTTCAACAAGTCTCTCGAAGATGTCGAATTTCATTGCAATAAGAGCATTGAGGACGAGGGAGGTTGGCGAAGCCTGGTGGAGGTCCTTACTGATGAAGTGGAACTGAACTCTACTGTTGGTGGAAAGGTGCTTTTGATTGGCTTGAATGGCTAGGCTAGATACTTCAACTTGTGTCTGATTAAGACTTTTGTGCTAAGATTCGTCCTTACGGATGTATGTAAAAGCTGTAGTTAAGCTCGAAGGGTCTGGCATTCAGAGTAATTCGCCCTTGGCACTATTATGTTTTGTATCAAGTCCTCTCACTAATGCATGCACTCGCTCAAGCTCCTTCTCTTTCTAGTACCATATAAGGTCATCCTTATTTTTAATTTTGCACGAATTCTTTTGATCAATTTCAGCCATACATTCTTTAGCTTGGTAAAAAACACAGATACTGGTTGCTTATTCTATTGCATGTCGGTAGCTTTGCACATCAATTCATGAACTTGAATAAAGTCAGACTTATTTGTATAGATATATCCTTGAGTACTCCTTATGGCCTCAGCGGTTTCACACTCTTCCACCATCTGTAGTACATCATCAGTTATGGCTCTGAATAGGATTGACATTACAAAGTTATCATCATCTTCCCACTTAGTATAGGCCTCCACATTATCTTGACGAGGAGCCTTAATTGTTCCAATCACATGTCCTATCTTGTGCATCCCATGAAGATAAACGGACATAACCTTTTTCTACGTTCGAAAATTGGTACCATTGAGTTTGGTATCCCAAAAAGAGACACTTTCTAAACTCTTGAAAGAGACTTCAAATTTTGAAATTTCATTAATTTTAGAACTCTGATTTTTTCTCGAATATCTATTGAAAGCAAACATTCAAGTGAATTAATAAATAATATGAAAGTGAATCATTTTTTTTTTTTTTTTGCATTGATTGGGCTATGATTGTTGATTGGACCTTGACTATTACTTTTGGGCTGGTGTTATAGAGAAAGGTGATATCACCAAACTAAATGTTTTTCTTCTCTATTCCTTCTCAGAGAGAGAACGCGATTTGAGAGGTTCTGTCGGAGAGAAGGCGCCCACTGATGGATGGTAACGTCAGTTGATGGAGGTGCGATGGAGAGAAGGCACGATGACAGACGGACGGCGCTACACTGGAAGGAAGACAGGCGGACAGCGCTGCGCTAGAATGATGATAGGCAGAGGGCACTGACTGGCTCAGTAATCGATTGCGACTAGTGGGGCTTCGACAGAAGGCGTGACAGTAGATCTTGAATGGATGACTGAGGGAGGCGAAGGAACAGGGGAACAAGGGTGGTAATTTCTTAGGGGGGAACAACTGGTAATGACAAAGCCGAAAAGGATAATAAAAAAAAAAAATGAGCTCTGATACCAAGTTAAATATAATGTGAACGAATCATTATTTTTATAGATTCTTATCTCACAATGAAAGTATATATAAAAATTAAATTATAAGAGTTCTAAATAAATTAAAATTATATACACACTAAAATTTTATTATAAATAAATATATATTAATTATAATATATCATATATTAATTATACGGTTAACAATATGAACCAACTTGGTTATTAAGGTACATAAGGGAAATATAAAGGAAAATGCTGTGTAATATAATTTTTAAAGTAACGTTTAATTGAAAAGCACTGATTAAAAAAAAATAAAAATAACAAAATTATCACATCTTAAATTTATAATAACAAAATTAACATATCTTGTATTTAAGTTTATATTTTTACAATTAAAAAAATAATTAATATGTCATTTTTCTTTGAACACTTATTCAATTAGAATTGAACGACGATAATTTAGACTCATTCAATATTATTAAAAGTGCTAATTTTATTACTATAAATTTTAGGGTATTATTTTTAATAAATTTATAAAAAAAAAAGGAAAATTACCAATAATAGCACCCCCTAAAAATTATAATAACAAAACTAGCACCCCCTTGTGTTCAATTAGAATTGAACGTTTAATATTGAACGTTCAATATTCAATTTGAACGTAAAATATTGAACGTTCAATATTAAATAGGTCTAATTATCGTCATTCAATTCTAATTGAACGGATAATATTGAACGTTTAATATTGAACGAGTCCAAATTATTGTCGTTCAATTTTAATTGAACACAGGGGTGCTAATTTTGTTATTATAATTTTTGGGGGTGTTAGTTTTGTTATTTTTCAAAAAAAAAAAAATTATATTTAAGGCCACTGATCGATCATAAATGTTGGTAATTATTCTTTACTAAAAAGAAAATACTAAATCACTATTTTCTGACATAAATAGAGTATTTAATATCCTGTACTGTGATGAATGATATTTATGCATCCACTGTTGTCATATTTGAATAGCCAAGCCGGTATATTCTCCCTTTACCTTCAGTGTTAATTGCCATTACTTTTTTTTTTTTTTTTTATCTTTTAAGTAAAAGACTTGAACAAATCCTATAATTATTATAAAATATACATTTTAATGCTATAATTATAAAATTAGGTTAATTTACTCTCATAATTTAATAAAGATATTAACTTAGTTTAATTTACATTTAAATATTAGAAATAATTAAATAGTCTTTTATTTTAATTTATTTTTTTTAAATTAAAAAAAATTAATCACCCGACGCATCTCTCCCACCTATTCATGATCAAAACCCAACCCAATTATTAGTAGAGGGTTTTGGTTGCGAGTTTGGTAGGTGAGAGTAAGGGGTGACGAGTAGGATATATAGGAAATTTTTTTTTAATTTCAATTTTTTAAAAAAATATAATTTTAACAAAAAAATAAAAATTAAACTTAATTAACTTTTTTTTTTTTTTGGTTAAATTATAGGATTAATTTGGCCAAATCTAATAATAAGAGAATTAAACTGCACAATTTTGTAAATAATAAGACTAAATTGGTCTATTGTCCTTACTTTTTTTATTAAAGCCCAAAATAGCACGTAATTAAATTGATCTTATAATAACATGTTAGTTTATATATAAATTGATATATGAATATATATAATTTATATACATTATGTATATAAATAAATATATATTATACATTAGACATGCTATTTTAAAGCCAATTTGATTAAATGCAAGTTGTAGTAATATAATATGCATGTTCGTTAAGAGGGAAAAAAAATGCAAATATATAAAATGAAATAAAAATTGAAACATGAATGAACTTTCAATTTCTTATTCATATGTATGGTTTTGGATACAAAAATAATCGGAAGTTTACATTTAGTAAAAATTTAGAGCTACCCATGTGCTGAAGATTATTCTCCCACAAGATACACACAAACTACTGTGTTCATTGATCACTCAGAATCATTCTGAAAACAAATAAGATTACAAAGGTCTGGAGGCATCGGAACAAGGCAGCATCAGACTGGACAAACAGACGATTTATTTTGGCTGAAATCTTGAAACATCTCATGACTCTAAATCTAGAGGATTACTCAAATTAGCATAGAAATCCAAGATTTTAGTTTCTTGATTCATCTCTTAGAGAAGAATGTTTCATCTTTAGAATAGAGATTCAACTGGTTGCCTTGATGTCAAAGTTGACACATACATGAACTGTCATTGTAAGAAATAATTGATCAAAATACTGTGTTTTAAGATGTAAGAGAAGGGTATCAATTATCACAATTTTATAGCTCTATTTGTTTTGTAATTCAGACACAATTTTCAATATATGGATGCAACAAAAATACAAATTTAAGTGACTTTGAAAGAAGAAAAAAAGTTGATTAATAAGTATAAGTGTCAGGCACGACTATTCTCAAAAGCTCAAGCTTGTGGGAAGTGGGCTTGACAATTTGTATGTACTTTTTAACACTCTTAAAGGCCAGTTGCTTGAACTTTACAAAAGTGTGTTTCCTTGCAAATTTTAATTAATTTTGGGTTTGACACAACGATTTGATCCAAGTCCTTGCTGCTATATATCATATAGAAGTGTCAAGCACTACAGTTTTCAAAAGCTCACGCTTGTAGGAAGTAGGCTTAACAATTTATTTATAGTTTTTAAAAATAAAGTTAGGTACCTTCTCTTGTTTATACTTATCACGTATAGCATTAAGGGGCATTCCACTTGTATTCAATTGCAGATCTTCCAGAGCAACAACTGAAGTCTTTAGCTCTGATGCTTTGTAAGTGGTATAGTGCTCTAAATTAGCATTCTGCAACAGCACATTAACATGTTTCAGAAACCTACTTATTCTAACAGAAATATTGTAAGGCTAAGTCCCTTAAATGGAACTTCAAAACACAAAATTCCATACCCATGGATGGTTTGATTGACTGAGTGTCCATCTAGCAAGAAATACAGCCGACGCAGCTATAAGCGAGGGTAGGAATTTAAGAAAGCTGTATTGAATAAGAGTCAATTCAGCTAAATAATTTGCCAAGAACTCCAATTCGACACAAGGATCCTGTGCAATGAAGGTTATATAAATCTGAGTAACAATCACAGTCTTGTATATTTTAATTAACTCTTTAGTTCAAACAGAATGAGTAAAATCTGCAATACCGAGTATGAAGCTTGCGCTGCTTGAATGAATCTCCTAATATCATAAGCTGGTTAAGTGAATCTATTTGGATAGCTCTGGTCAATGACATTTTCTAAGAATAAAGGAGGATAAGATGCATTACCTGAGAAATGTTTTCGTCGTTGGAATAGACAAATGAAAATGCAAGGAGTTCAAGACTTCACTCTCCATTTTCAATACCTGTCAGATTCAACCAGGAACTTCATAACTTAGTGTCATGAAATAGTGAAGGAAAAAAGTCAAACATGAGTTTCAAGATATGTTATTTGGATTCTTCATTTTTCGTGAAATACTCATGTCTCAAAGTAACATGATAGAGAACATAAGTGTGGGTACTCAAACATCTAATTTCGTGTAAATTTACAAAAAAATTAGAAAATTAGGTGCATCCAACACCCGAACACGTAGCCAAAAATTCACAACTCTTAATGTTCTAAAATTGACATGATAGGGACATAGGTGTGGGTATTCGAACATCCAATTTCGTGTAAATTTACAGAAAAATAGAAATTTTGGTGCATCCAACACCCAGACACATAGCCAAAAATTCACCACTCTCAATGTCCTAAAAGAATCGAATCCTTGTAACATAGGTTTCATTTCAGGAATGATTCATGAACAGGCATGACATAGAATTAAAGACAAGCTCTATGGACAATTAAGTAGTTTCATCCACAATGGGGAAGATGGACAAGGAACAGGAATGAAATGTCAATGACTCACCAAAATGATGCCATCCATGATTAGACACATAAAGTGGCATGGAACTTACCTCTTCTTTTCTATAAGTATTGTCCGTAATGAAGCAAAATTCTTCCAATCGTGGTGCACATATTTCTTCATACTTCCTTCAAGTAACAATGTCAGAAACATGCATTAATTCAATTTTTGTACAACATATTATAAATCAAGTTAAACATCTTCTTTTTTTCATTTTCAATTTATTTCGTCACACATATTATGTGGCTAACAAAAAATCTTTTGACATTTTATTCAGAGTAAAGCTCATCTGAGCAAAAAGAAAAACGTCACCCCAATTATGGTCATTGAACCAGACCTAATTTAAGATTATATTATCTTCTGGTAATACCTAATTGCACAAAAAATAAAAATATTTCACTTCATCAGGACTACAGTGTAGACATTACTCACGAGGCAATTAGCATGCAAGTGACACCAAGAAGTTGGAGTCTTTGTTTTTCAATATAACTGTGTGAGAGAAAACGATCAATCAGATTCACTGCGAGGTAAAGTGTATCAGGAACTAGCTTGTATTCTTCAGACACCTGAAAAGGTAAACTCATTTTATATCCAACATACATACTGAGCAAATTTTTTTTTTAAATTCAACATACCGAGTAAACTTAAAGAGATATCCTTTCAATGTTGCTATTTCAACTTTAAGATAAATTTACAAATTACAACAAAGAAGCTAGAGCATTTTTGGTCTTTGTCATCCTTTTGACAATATTTCTGATGAAATGCAGAAAAAGGCAACACCTGGAAGAAAAAGTTTATGGGCAAGTACTTTCATCATCTATTTTGTGATCAGGAGTACCAATAGATATAGAAAATGTAGCCATGAGACGAGTTCATGATGAAAACTCCATGCAAGTTACATATTAGAAAAGAACATTGTTTTTCCTTTACTTCGAGATAATTTCCCCTCATGCAAATCAAACCCACATTATCTTCCGAGAGATGAGTTAAAACATAAACATCTTAGTAGGTTTTAAAACAAAACATTTTGTCAATTACTACCCAAGCGTAGCATGACAATTACATGATGCAGTTCAACAAAGGCCCAAGGACAAAAGGCATTAGATAGTAGTTCCATGACTAAGAATGAGGTTTTAATATCTTTTCCTCGAATGTGTCAAGGAACAGAACTTAGCCCCAATAACAAACATGAGCTTCATCGACCTAGATTGCCATACAACAGCAATTTGACTCTTAAGGTTAAAGAAAACAGCAATTTAACAAAGTAAAATGATGCTTACCTCAACAAGCCAATCAATTAAAATGCCTCTCATGTTAGGAGTGATATCTTGCAACATTTCCATATAATCACAAGATGGTCTTCGCTCTAGCTGAGGGAAATTACATGAAAGTTAGCATCAATTTTGTTGCTTATAGGCAGCAAGTTTGTAACTCCACAGTTCACTCTTCGATATATAGTCAGAAACCAATACAAAGGATTATTTAGGAGAATATATATACTTCATTGGCTATAAAGGAAAACACAAAAATTATAACTAGAATTGGCAGCACTAAGAAGTTGAACATTAGTAACAGGAGTGATAAGTTAATGAGAAAAAATTGCAGAAATAACTAAAAAGAAATTACTGCGACACAAACCTCTGTAATGCGTATATTGTTGTAAATATCAGGGGCATATAAGCTGCAAGCTTGAGGGTCCTTGTTTGAGTCAATATCCAGAATTTCCAGTCCCTTTGAATCAACAGATTTCTCATGGACTACGTTCTCATCTGCATATAGAATCAAAGAGCACCATGATTTGCTAATCTACACTTCAGAAATAAATAAATAAATAATATAGATATATGTGCAGTGATTAACAAAGGACTGGATCTTACTGTTTCTTCAGGAACTTTATTACTGCCCAATGTCTATAGTATGACGTAAAGGTTTAATTACAGAATATAGTCCTAACTCCTTACACACAATAGTCCAGTAATATTCTTGCCTATTGGATTATTAATATTTGGATTATTAACATTTGAATCAGTTACAAAGAAATTTGCACTGCAGAGTGCAGACTTTCTTCAAGGTACAGAAGAAAATAACTTCGTTAGTAAAGACAATTTCGGGAATTATATTTTACATTCAAACCATTTAGACTTCATATAATTGCAGTAATACCGTGTGGAATTAATTTCATTCAATTCAAAGAAATTTGCACTGCAGAGTGCATACTTTCTTCAAGGTACAGAAGAAAATAACTTCGTTAGTAAAGACAATTTCGGGAATTATATTTTACATTCAAACCATTTAGACTTCATATAATTGCAGTAATACCGTGTGGAATTAATTCCATTCAATTCAAAGAAATTTGCACTGCAGAGTGCATACTTTCTTCAAGGTACAGAAGAAAATAACTTCAATAATAATGAAGACAATTTCTAGAATTATAGTTTACCTTCAAACTGTTTTGACTCCATATACTTGCAGAAATATCATGTGGAATTAAACTCAGCAATAAATACCCGTCAAACTATAGCAGCTAAGCTTGGATGACTCAAATTACAAATTTATACCTCTAAGCAATTCACGTACAAAGAACTTATCAGTTATCAATTTTATTATTCATATCATGAATAAGAAGATACAAAAGCCCTTTATAATATTAAAACCCAAAAGTTGTTACTTAAAATCCTTTTTATCTTTACAATGTGTACCATCCAAAGTAACCAATCAACCTTTATGGCAATTCTAAATCCATATTCATGTAAATCATAAATTTCTAGAAGAGAAGCTCAAAATCTACAAATGAAACATTTTATTTATTTTTGCATTTGGACCAGCAAAAACATAGTTATGGAAAACAAATGGCAATTTCAAATTTCATCCCAGGATGAGCAACCAAGCATTGCTCCTCTGAAGTGCAGAAGTTGGTCTATATATTTTCAGTCAGTTTCAAAATACACCTTAAGTAGTGTTATCCTTCTTAAAAATAAAATAAAATTGAAGAGGTACCTTTCTTTGATGAGCTTTCAAGTGTAGCTGATTCTGATGAACTCAAAACACAAAGCTTCGAGTCTCGTATACCATGTTTTCTATGCTGTTCTGATTCATTGTCTTCCATTTTAACTGGCATAGTGCACTCCTCTGACTCTGCCACACTTATTTGGGATAGTTTCTCAGCTAACTTTGTTTTTGCGTCATCTTGAGGGGCTCCAATTTCATTAGAGTCATTTGAGACCACATTTCTATTCTTCTTTGCAGGGCCTCTTTTAGTATTCTGACAAATAGCAATACTATAAGAAAATATGTACAATGTTTAAAAAATAGAAACCGATGAACAATAGCGCACAGGATCAAGTGTTTGTGGTTTGCCTATACAACTGTTGCACTAATAACCAGCCAGAACCTATTTTCAAGTTTGAACTTTGAATATCACATTTTAAAAAGTGTTAAGTTCCTAGACATATATTCACAGATCATAAATTACCTGAATTTTGGATGCATTGATGCTATCAACAATTGAACTTCCACAGCACACATTTGTTACATCCTTAAGCACTGCTCTTCTCTTGTGCTGAAAACCAGCAGTGGTGAACGCAGAACCTTTATTGTCATCAGATGCTGACCTTTTGGCATTGGCTCGAACAACAAACTTCTGGTCTTGCTTGCAGGGAGGCTTTATAGGGGGGTGAGAGTTACCTGATTTTTCCAAGGATCTTGCCCTTGCACGTGTAACTCGGACAGAAGGCTCTTTAAATTTGGCAGCATTTGTATTTTCTTTGATCATATTTGATGCTCTAAATAAGAGCCGAATTGAATTTGAATTCAATTTTTGCTCATTGGACCTCTAGTAAATAGATTTTGAGGAAGCAGTGTTAGTTTACACAAATCTCAACTTGATAAACTCTACTAAATAAATAAATAAAAAATGATGAATTCTATTATTTTGGGACCCTATGAGAATAACTGCTAATAAGAAATTGGTCTCTAGGATCAGCTACGACACCAATTTCCATAGTTCGGCAGTAAGTGAATCTACAGTAGATTATAACTCTTTGACCACGGAAATTTTTCACAAACTATTGCGGACAAAGCTTAGGCCCTATTAACGACTATAATTTAAAAAGACCAGTGAAATTCAAATTTTCTTTCTGCTTCTAGTTTGGCCTATCCTCAGTTTGGTAGCTGATATTGCCAATAGAATAATTGACTTAGAATTTGAATCCACTGTTCTGTTTTCCCACCAGTTAGCTGAAAGCGTAATATCAGACCTAACTAGAGCTTCCAACAAGTGATCCGTTTTCTTTTAGAAAAGGGAAAAAGCAAACAACAAAAAAGGTATTTGACTTTTTCTGTAGGAAAAATTTTCTCGGCGACCGAACAGGGAAAGAAATAAATAAAAACTAAAAAAACTTGTTGACTGGCATCAAAAGAAAGAAAGAATTGCAAATTCTAAACCCCAAACCCTAATTGATTAAACGAAAAACAGCTCATTACTGACCAACACTAAATTTACGAACAAGCGAGAATTCCCCTCAAAACGATGAGAAAAATGAAAATTAAAACATGTACATACGAAGCAACGAAGATTTCACCTCAAGTAGAACCAAATTTCTATTCAGAAAAGGAAAAAAAGAAAGAAGGTGAAACATCAAATGGTAAAGAAGAGAGGGAAAAAACAGCAAGAGCCACTTTTGCAGATCCATTCAACGAAACGCGGAAAAAACTTCCAGTTTCGAGTAGAATCTACGGCTTTTCGTCAATATAGAAGAAAAATTGACACCTCAACGACGAAGTTTAATTTCAAATGTGCATAATGCGCAAAACAACATGCAGAGGTGGCGGGAGAAGCAGAAGATAGAAAAAAACTGAGCTTACTCTGTTATCGGGGAGCTCCGAGGGACCTTCAATGGCGGTCTAGAAAGCTCTTCAGAGCAATTTCAGCTTCGGATAAAAAATTTAAAAGAAATAATTAGAGACTAAAGGAGGCAGTGAGTGAGTGAGTGAAATATGTGGGTTCGCTACTGGGCGTTGACATATTAAGAGGAGCGTAGAGCGGGACAAACGAAGCAGTTTAAACACTAAAATATTTGGAGGCTTTATTATTTTATTTTTTATTTGTGCGATAAAGTACTTTAATGCTTTGATTCCAAATCAGAAGGAGCCTTGTGGATTCTGGTTAGTTGTTCTGTTAAAGACGTAAAGTAGAATTGGTACTTTTTTTTAATATCCATATTTTATAAAAAGTAGTATAAATCGATTATGTTAGTAAAAAAAAAATTAATTTAGTATTCATATTATTTTAAAATTTTTAGTTTAATTTTTTTAAATATAAATGTCAAAAATAAGGTATTTTTTTAATAACCATATTTTATTTAATAATGTCAAAAATAATTATTTAATAATATGAATGTTAAAAAAGACTGAACTAAAACTTTTAAATGTGTTAAACTTAACCTTTTTGATAACATAATTAATTTTTGATACTTTATATAAAACATAAATATTACAAAAGTAACAACACCCGTAAACTCGCATTTAAGATTAGAAGAATTGTTACCACAAATAAATTTTCGATCTAATTGTATGAAATAATTCATTTATGTATAGAGTTTTATTTTTACTTATTATTAAAAGAAATAAAATATATATTTATTTTTTTATAACGTAAATAAATATAGAAAAAAATGTTCTATAAATTCCATAATTTTTATCAAATAAGCACATTAGTCTTGTACTTATTGGTTTAGACACCAAAGACTCTATAATTTTTTTAAATGAGTACTTTAGTATTATAATTTATGAGTTAAGTATTACAAGTCTTGCTATTACGAAAAGTAAGCAATCTTAATTATATAATTTTTTAAAATTACCATTTATAGTCCAATAAAAGTATTAAAACTAAAAATTTATAGTGCTTAACTTTCATAAATAAATAGACTATAAGTGACAAATTTAAAAATTATAGGACTAAAGTACCAATTTGTAAATAACAACGAGACTACAGTGACTTTTTTCAAAAATTATGAAACCTCTGGTGCTTAATATAATAATTACGGAACTAAACTACTTAAATTGAATAATTACGAGGTTTTTGGTGCCTGGCTTCTAAAGAATATATATTTTTTAGTTTTAGAATATAACAAACGTATATTTTTTAGCATTAGAAAACAATGAACATATATTTTATACTAAATGAGTTAAAAATAAAACTAATTAATAACTAAATTATTCATGCACTAAATGTTCACTAATTTTATATTTCATATTTTTATATTGATCACGATAATATTATTTTAAAAATAATTATTTTTTAGATTTAAAAGAATTTTAATACATGTCTATATAAGAATTGTGTGTGTAAATTTGAAGAAAAAAATTATAATAACGCCACTTAACATATTTTACTTAGTCACAAATTTAAAACTCTTTGCATTTTATAATTCTAATGAATTCATGAAAACCTATCCAAATATATGGTATTAGCATTTTATTTTATTTTTTTTTTCATTTTTTTTAACATAGTGGTTTGAATTATTCAATTTTGTTCATATATTTCCAACTTTTGTTTTATTTATTGGGTGTCTTGTGAGTTGTTACAAAAAAAAAAATGAAAATTTGAAAATTGGATGTAGCTACATATTAAATAATTAAGTTTTGTATAACAAATCAATTTAAAATGAATAAATAATATGAAAATATTTTGATATTTTTATTGAAATATTAATAAAATACGAAAATAAGATTTTTAAAATATCTTAAACTATTCTCGTACCTCTTTGATAACCATGTTATTAAAATGCAGGACACATATGTAGGGGCGGCAATTTTTGACACGACACGAAACCTGACACGAAAAACCCGACACGAATTCGCACGAAATAAATTTGGGTCAAAAACAGGTCAACTCGAAAATGACCCGAAAAAAACAGGTCGGCTCGGGTCGGTTTCGGGTTGACCCGTTTGACCTGTTTTTTTTTTTTTTTAAATTAATAAAATCAAAAGTATAAATATAAAAATAAACTAACCCTAGACAGACAATCACTTATTTTATGTATTCTCGTCTGGCCGTCTGGAATTTCAGGTATTTCAGCCATCGCCCATCAATTTTTTTCCGGCAATTCGCGCGGCGCTCGGCGCTCGTCTCCTGGTGGACCTCGGCGCTCGTCTCCTGGCAGCTCGGCGCTCGTCTCATCGTCGAGCTCGGCGCTCGTCTCCTCGTCGCGCTCGGTGCTCGTCTCCTCGTCGCGCTCGGCGCTCGTCTCCTCGTCGCGATCGGTGCTCGTCTCCTCGTCGCGATCGGCTGCTCGCCAACCAGGTAAGGTCCAAACTCCATTTTTTTTGCTTGTTCGGAATTTTTTTTGGTCAGATTGAACGCGCTAGTTATTTAGCTTTCCATTTTTCATTATAAACAATGATTTCAAGGTTTCTTTGTCTTTCTATTATGAGTCTGAGTCATACCAATTTACTGGTAATAAACCAATTACTTCCTTTGTATTAGAATCTGTTTTAACAATGTCAATGGTAATATACTAATATTAATGAATGCCTTGAACTTACAGAATGTTTTAAGTTTTAACAATGCGTATAAATGCCTTGAACTTATGTGATATTTTCGGGTCCGGTTCGTGTTCGGGTTAGAGTTCGTGTCCAGATTCGTGTCCGGGTTGAAATTCAGGTTTGGGTTCGTGTCCGGGTCTTTCAGGTACGGGTCCGGGTTTCATTTTTGTGACCTGATTACTGTTCGGGTCGTGTTCGGCTTAAGCATGTTCGTGTCGGGTCAGAAACGGGTTGACCCGAACACGACCCGAATGACACGAACTGCCACCCCTACACATATGCTATGGAGGTCTCAAGTTTCTTTATAATTTGGAAACTTTAAAGGAGTAAATTTGGTAGGAGGTTCATTGCCATCTATGTCATCCAAAAAAGGAGACCCCACTGTATTTGATTGCATATTTTCTTGATGTCCTAATTTGCTTTTTTGATGACATATTGTTTCTTCATCTATGAGGTTCTCAAGTTTCTTTATAATTTGGAAACTTTAAAGGAGTAAATTAATTTGGTAGGAGGTTCATTGCCATCTATGTCATCAAAAAAGGAGACCCCACTATATTTGATTGCATATTTTCTTGATGTCCTAATTTGCTTTTTTGATGCCATATTGTTTCTTCATCTTATTTCACTACAAAAATATTTAAATTTTACAATAAATATTAAATGATAATTGATAAAAAAAAAATTACATAATATATTTATTAATTAATATTTAATTATATTTATTAATACAATTATAAATATATTTTTAAGTATATTGATAGCATTAGTATCTATAAATATTAGGGGTGTCAATTCAAATTTAATTTGAATTAACAAATGTGAACCTGAACTCAAATCAAGCACAAACGAGCTAGTTTAAACTAGTCCAAACTATCCCAAATTATTAATTATATATATATATTAGTTTTTTTATTAAAAAAATATGTTTAATGATTAAAGCTCAAGCAGTGTTACATAAAACAATAAAAAAATATAAATATACAAATATTAATTATTAAAGTAAAAAGTCAATTTTTAAATTAATTAGGCAATGAGTAAATGCATTAACCCCACCCATACAAAAGTTAGAAGTCGTTATGCCCTTATAAAAACTCACATTTAGAATAAAGAGTTATCAAGTCTAAATAAAATTTCTTCTAATAGAGATGAGCAGATTAAATAAATATACTTACTAAAAAATAAAGAGTTAAAGTAAACTAAAATGTTGTACGAAAACATAACTTTTTTTATATACACAAGAATATAACTTTGATTATTACATAATACATAATTCTCAAGACAATGAACAAGTGAAAAAGAAAATAGCATAACACAGGTTAATAAAAGATTTAAAATTTTTACTTCAAAACTAATACCTAATCGATTTAAAAATTAAAATTTTATAATACTAATTGAAATTAAATATGAATATTTTTTTTACTTAAAGAGTTATGTAGATTTAAACGCTAAATGCATTAACATTAAAGAATGTAGTATAGTATTGTGACAAAATGAATAAATTATAATCTTTTTATTAATTATTAGCTTATTTTAAAAAAAAAGGAAAAAATAACTAATATATCATAAAAGAGAAGTACTGAAAGGGATGAAATATTATTTTAATTTTAATATATTATTTTCTTTTTTTTTTTAATTTTTTATTTAAAATTTTATTTTATTTCGTGCTAATGGGCTGGCTCTAACCTAGTTCAATTTTTTTTCGAGGTATTTGAATTGGGCCGAAATAAGCCTAAATTAATTTAATTCGTGTTCGATTCAAATTTTTCGATTTGGTCAATCGAGTTATGACACAAATTATCATCCATAATAAATATACTTTTAATTATATTGGTAATATTGCTAAAACAAAGTATATTGATAATATTAATATATTATTTAAAAATATATCAAAAATTTGGGTAATAAAAATTTAATTAATATAAATAATTATATCATTTATAATAAATAATTATTTGTCATTAAACATATGGTGCAAAAGCAAAACACCAATCATCCTATGCAAGCCCGAGCAAGAGCATTGCCAGTATCGTTATCGTCAACTACTAGCACGAGATATTAGTCTTCATCTAATAATAATAATGAAATGAAGTGTTGTAATGGTAATGCAAGTCATAGAAACTCCCAAAACTCAAAGTGATATTCTAAATATATGGTCAACCTCCTAATATTCTTGAGAGTTCATAGTGTGCACCAAAATGATTGAAATATAACAAGAGACGGAATATTCAATGACTGAGTTAATCATACTCATGTATTATTTATAGATATATAATATGTAAGGCTCATGTGAGGCACAGATAAAACAAGAAAAAAATATAAAAAGAAAAAAGGAAAGGGGTCATGTGGTCGGGGCATAACTCCCCGCTAGGCCTATTACAGAAATATTAAGAAAAATGTTAGGTATCATTATTTATTTCAAACATAATTTTATTAAAATTTATATATTAAATAATAATTTAATATTTTTTATTAAAATCTATGTCATATTTATTATTTATTATATGCTTTAGTCAATCACAATCTTACACATAAATTATAATATATAGGAAAATAAGTTGGAATAAATCCAATTTAATATTTATAATTTATGATAATCTCTCATTTATAATTTTTATTTAAAATTATAGTTTTTATTCTTAGTAATACTATAAGGGATTCTTGACTTTTTCATTGTTCAGTTTTTGTCTCCAGAAGTCTAATTTTGGATAGTATAGTTGGACACGTGTCCAACTCAGTTCTGTCGAGTGGGGTTGCCGGTGGGTCAAAATTTGGTCAATTGAATAGCCGTCTAATTTTGGACAGTCTAGTTAGACATGTGTCCAACTCGGCTCTGACGAATGGGTTAGCTGACCGGTCAAAATCTGATCATTTGGATAGCTGTCCAATTCTAAGTAGTCTAGTTGAACATATGTTCAATCAAAATTCATTAAAATTAAGAATATTTTTATCACAATATGTAAAAAAAAATTAAGTAAAGAGAATTATATTTAAATTTTAATAAATATGAAAATAACCCTAATATATATCACTACATATTTAAAAAGTATTGACTAACATTACTCAAATATTAATATGGACTATTTCCATTCAAATAAATAAAGCACTAATAAATTATTTGTTAATATAATACTTTAAATTAATGAATTATAATACAACTAAAAATATCTCTTATAAATAAAAGTATATTTTTTATTTCTCTTTTTTCTTTTACCTCCTACTCTCTCTTTTTCATAATTTTTTTTCTTTTAATCATTTAATATCTTACCTAATAATTTTAAAACTCACTAATAACACTAATAATACATGTTATTAAGCCATTAGCCCACTAGACAATTTACAAATATTTTTATATTATAAATATAATAATTTTTAAATTCATTAATTATATTATCTTATATAATTTTTTATATATCAATTGGATATAATACAATGCAGGATATATGATAAAAAATATATTTATAAAAGAGCTTAAGTTCTCAAAATTATAGCTATTTTATATTTTATTTTGCAATTTTTTTCATTTTTTATTTGTAATTTTTTTCTTACTTGAGAGCAATTGAACATATCTTGTCTTTTGAGGGCGAAAATGCCCTCATTTTTTTACTTTTTTACATTTCTTCTTTTTTACTTTTTTTTTTTGTTGGTTTTTTTAAAATCAATAAATACAAAATGTTAATACAATAAATTTATTTTTGTTATACTATGGATCCGAGTTATATCTTTCATTTTTTATATGTATTAATTTATGTACGAATCATATGTATAAACTTAACTAAACTTAAAAAAGAAATTTATATTTTTAATTGCTGATTATCTGGATAAGTTTTTATTTAAGTAAATTGTTATAAATACAATAAATAAAAATATTTTAAAAAGAAGTCAAGTTAATTTTTTCTGTGTATATATTTTAAATAAAAAATTTAAAATTTTTAATCAAAATTAAATACCTAAGTATTAATAATACCAAATAAAGTTATAATAAATATCATGTCCTTCAATTAAGTACACTAAATTGCAAGTAGAGTAGAAAATTACGTCTCTTCAAAATAATTATTAATTCGATAGTGTCATCCTATTGAACATAATCTATTTAATTTTTTGGATTAATTTTGTGCAATAGTTTGATGTTGTTTTGTTGGGATCTGTGTAGTGGTTTTGTCTATTTGGTTGTGTTTATCAATATTTTTTTATTATTTTAACTCTTTTATTTTCTGGTTATATTTCTATCACTAGTATTAATGAAATCATCTTATTTTATCAACAACAACAAAAAAAATACACTAAATTTGTTGAGTTTAAGTATTTTATTAATTATAATTTAATCACATAAAATAATAATTTTTATATTATCCAATTATTTTTTTTAAAAATAAAATATTTAAAATATAAATAAAGAAAAAGAAAATCATACATATATACATCATCAAATTTAATGGCTTTTTCATCACAAAGTTATTTATTTATTCTTTTTAAACATTGCTATTTAGGTTGATACTTTTTTAGAAAAATAACAAAAATAAAACTTTTTAAAATTTGTAATAATAAAAATAATATTATTGTGTTCAAATCATATATTCTTACAATTAAAAAATAATTGTTATACTATTTTTTCAATACCGGTTAAATTGAATGACTTTCAAATTAAATTGTAGCAATTTAGACCTATTTAATATTGAACCTTATCTAATTGAACATCGTTTAATGTTATTATGGTGCTATTTTTGTTATTATAAATTTTAAAGATATTATTTTTGATAATTTTTCTACATTTTTTTAAAATTAGTCATTTAACTTTGTTAGTAATATCTTATTTTTCATTGCTTTTAAAGAATTTTATACCTAAATATATGTGCATATACTAAAATTTGAATCCACATAAAATATATGTTGTACTGTAAATTTTTTTATTTATATTTTTATAAATTGTATATTTTTATTTTTATTAAATAATTGTCTTAAAATATAAATTGATTTTAAAGACTTGCATTAACTTAATATTATAAAAACCTATTTATTGAAAAAAAAAAAAACTCATATTTTTGATTATATGCATGATTAAGTATAAAATTGAGGATATAAGATAATAAATTAATTTTTAGAACTATTTATTAATAAAGTCAATTAAATTAAATTATAAATAATTTTATGTGCATCAAATTATAATAAATATTCTCTTCAAACTAATTTTTTTAAAATAATTATAACTCGTATAGTAATAATTAAGATTCAAACCTCCTATCTTTTATATATCTAAATAAATTATATGTGATTTAGTAAACTTTTAAATAAATAAATTAATTATTTAATTAATTTTATTTTTAATTCTTTTTAATGAAAAAAACATATTTTTATTTTCTTCAATAAACATACTTTTTATTGAAAAAAAATAAAAATAATTATATTATTCAATTAAATTTTTAATAAATTAGCGGTAGTCTCCTCGGACTCTTAGCTGGAAAAAAAAAAAAACAAAACAAAACGAAAGAAGACACTTTGACCGCGTGAATAGTTATCCAAAATCAAAGCTCGCTATCTCTAAATCTTATCTTCTCCTTCACTGTCATCTATTATTGCCTTTGTCTGTATCAGTATTCATTCATTTAAACTAGTTTCTGTAGAGATAGAGTCCCGATTGTTAGGATTGAAATTCCATATTCATTTACTTGAACATGTTCTCCATAAAATCATTAGCTGAATCAACCTCTGGCCTTACCACCATTCCATCCAATTATACCTTCATCAAAAATCCCCAAGACCAAGTAGTTGTTGAAGACTTAGAATTACCTATCATTGATTTCTCGCTCCTCAACTCTGATAATCATGACCAACGCTCTAATGTCATCAATAATTTGGGCAAAGCATGTAAAGATTGGGGCTTTTTTGTGGTATTATACATTTATGTCAGTTTTTTTTGTTTATTTTTCTAAAAGCTATCCTAACTGCTTTTTACCAATTTTATATTTTGGTTACTTAACTCTTTTTTCGTTAGATTTGATCCTAATATTTTAATTTTCATATATTTAATTTAAATATAGAAATTATGTTGAAATTTTAGATTTACCATGTAAAAATCATTTTGTTTGTACTTATGACCTTTAACTTTAAAAATTTAACTCATTTAATGTTCAAATCTGCGAGTATGATAAAATTGAATGTGGTTGAATTATAGGTTACTAATCATGGGTTGTCAGAGAGATTGATGGTGGATATACTTAGCAAATGTAAGGAATTTTTCGATTTGACAGAGAAGGAGAAAAAAGAGTTTGAGGGAAAGCATGTAATGGATCCAATTAGATGTGGCACCAGCTTCAATTCTTCGGTTGAGAAAGTGTTCTTCTGGAGGGATTTTCTTAAGGTCTTTGTACATCCTCAGTTTCACTTCCCAAACAAGCCCTCTGACTTCAGGTAGTATCTAAAACTTATATTCTAGTCATTTTTATTCCAAATCGGATAATTTGGTCAATAGAATCTGGCTACTTTTGAATCTCTTAGAACAATATCTAAAACGTATATTTTCATATTAATTTTAATTCCAAATCGGATAATTTTGTATTATTTGATTAATATGCCTTAGACTTTGTCCACCTTTAATTCTCTCATCCAAAACCTAAGTGTTTGTAACAAATTTGAATAGCAAAAATGGTAATAAAAAGTGATTAGATGTTACAATTTAATAAACTTTACAGTGTTATTTGTAAAGGGAAAACGTATATTTTCTTCTTAAAAACAACAATTTTTTTTTTTTTTTTTTTGAGGTAGATGAAAGTTCAAAATTCACCCAAATTTAAAAAAAAAAAAAAAAAAAAAATTATATGTGCACTACTCAATAATTCACTATGCATTTCTTTTGGAAAAATAAAATAAATGTTCTATAAATTGCTGGGAGTCTCACCTTATTAAAAAGTGGGACATTGTTTGGAGGCTAATAAAAATGGACACTTGGTGGGGGTGGCTCTCTTGGTGATTGCAAATAAAATTACACCATAAATTTATATTAATATTAATTATGGAAAGCTATATGGTAGAATTTTCTTGAAGAATTAATTTTTTCTATGTTTAGAATTATTTTGCCATATATAATATCATAATTAATGTAATCGTAAATTCGAGTTCTCTTGACATTTTTCTTACCTAGATAAAATAGAATGTATTGTTTTAAAGGAAGTGTGTCTAATTGTGCTAGAAAAAAAAAAAAAGTGTCTAATTGTGATTTAGGGCACGTACGTTTCTTTTTTAGATTAGTAAGAAAGATTCTAATCATGAAAAAACGACTCTTTCAAATAAAATACAAATAATAATTTTTCTTAATTTTTTTTTAATAACTAAAACAACTCATTAAAAAAGCAATTTTTTCCTGTTTGACCCTTGTTTATTACTTTTAATTTTTAACACCTTATTTCATTTAAATTCAAAATTTATTTGAATATGTGTTTATTTAACTCATTTCAATATTTATCTAAGAGTAATATTTACGGTCCAAATTTTTTCTTAAAATCATAACATTATTTGTGTTATTTCAATGATTGTTTATTGCGGAATGGTTGAAATTTTGCCAACTTTTGTATATTTAAACCTATGTACAAAACGAATAATGCTTAAGAACATAAAAAAAAAAAAAAAAATAAAAATTGAAAGCACCATTGAATAGAGTTCATCTCATACAAATAATAATAATAACAATAAATAAATAAATAAATAAACCTTTAGTACCTAAAATGAAATCGTGTTGTTTGTTGGTTGAAACTTGAAATGAACAGAGAGCTAGCATTTGAGTATTGCCAAAGGACGAGAGAAGTAGCAAGGAGATTACTTGAAGGGATATCAGAAAGCTTGGGATTAGAAGGCAACTACATAGACAAAGTAATGAATTTAGAAACAGGTTTTCAAATATTCATAGCAAATATGTATCCAACTTGTCCACAACCAGAGCTTGCCATGGGATTGCCTCCTCATTCAGATCATGGTCTATTGACTCTTCTCACCCAAAATGGATGTCGTGGCCTTCAAATTCAACATAATGGCAATTGGGTCAACATCAATTCTCCTCCCAACTCCTTTCTAGTTAACATTGGAGATCACCTTGAGGTTATTCTTTTTATTTAGTTTGATATGTACCATTTCAATTTTTAAATTTTAATTCCTTAATTTTGTTATTAGATTATTGTTTAATAATGATTTTGATTTATGATTTATTATTTTTTTAAGTGATTTTTCAATTAAGTATATTTAGTAACAATTTTTGATTTTGATTTTTAAATTTTTAAGAAAATATTACCAAAATTTACGGTGATTCGCAAATCTTTAAAAACAAGATTTTTGAATCTAATTTCTTATTTTTTTTTCTTCATTTTGAACAAATATTTTTTCTAAGAAGTAAAACAAATTTATTACTTTTGTATGTATAAATATTATAAAAAAATATTAAAAATTTAAAATTTATAAAAAAGTAAAATTAAAAAGTAACCAATATATTTTTTTAAAATTTTTTTGAAAAATCAAAAAATATAAAGCAATATCAAACAACTTGGAAGTAATTTTTTATTTTATTTTTCTTGAAAATCACTAAATAAAAATTGTTGTCAAACACATTAATGATTATTTTTATAAAATAATTATAAATTATAAAATTTATTATTTAATCATAAATCAAAATCGTTATCAAATATGACCTAAATTTTCAATTTTTAACCAATTTTAAAAAAAAAATAACTAAAAATTTATTTCATAATCAATTTATAGTTATGTTTTTTTAATTTAAAGTATAAATTGAAAATTTAATAACTAATTTATAATTTTAAAATTTTTAAGTTTAAAAATTCAATTGCAAACTTATATTTTGATAAATTGAGCATGATTGAATATGTTTGACCTAATAGTTTTAAGGATTAAGAAATAAAAAAAAATCGATTTTTTTTCCATAGAAATCATTAATATTATAATAATTTTATATGCATATGTAAAATAAGAGTGTGTTATTATACAATAATTATAGGATTATTTATAAATTAATTAAATTATGATAAATAAATTATTGTAAACGTTGTAATAAAAAAAACGTTTTTTTTTTTAAATGTTTACTCTCACTACACTAATGACTTGTGCCCAAACGTTGGTCATATTATTGGATATCAAATTATCAATTGAACCGGTCTCTTTAAGTTAAGACATTTGTAAAGAGATCGTTCCACAGAGGGAAGGACCTGATTCCTTTGACTGCGGCACTTGTTTTCTTCTAAAATTATTTTTGATTTAAATTACTTTTAACATACATACGCAAAAAAAAAAAAAAAAAAAAAAAAAAACTAACAAAGACATGATTTTGATCAGTTTTCGGCCATCTTATACTGACATTTTAGGATAGGAAAAAAAATTTGTACGTGTATCTAGGTGTCGCTACAAGGCTACAACACCCCTCAAAATTTCTAATAATAAAATTAGCATCTATTGTGTTCAAATTTATATTTTCATATTTAAAAAAATAATTAATATGTCATTTTTCTTTGAACACCCATCCAATTAGAATTGAACGACGACAATTTAGACCCGTTCAATATTGAACGTTCAATATTATTAGGGTGCTAGTTTTGTTACTGTAAGTTTCAGGGTGTTATTTTGATAATTTCCCTTATTTTTTTTTTTTTTGTAAATTTTTACTTGGAGTAACTCAGTATCTAACTCATGAGTATGTCTTGTCATTTTAGGTACCATTTATTTTGGCAACTTGTAATTTCATATGTTACATTAGTATCCCTGTTTCTTATATATTTGATGTTTTGTTGGTTGTCTTGTGAAGATTTTGAGTAATGGGAAGTACAAGAGTGTAGTACATAGAGCTGTAGTAAACAAGAATGCTACAAGGATATCATTAGCCGTAGCACATGGTTCATCACTTGAGACAGTCGTCACCCCAGCACCAAAATTGGTAGATGCTTCTGAACAACAGCAACCAATATATGTCGGGATGAAATACAAAGATTACATACACTTGCAACAGAGCAACAATCTCAACAATAAGTTTTGCTTGGATCATGTACGATTTTGAATATATTATTATACTGCTCTTAGTTTGTTTACTGTACTTCTTTCTCAATGTATGATTTTGATTCTTAGAATTATTTGGACATTTCTTTAGTTGAGTCGAAACGGGCTACTGTCATACACAATTTCGATCTTTTGGAGTAAAATATGACTAATTAATGTGTTTAATTCGATTATGATAAGTAGGTGTAAAATTTAACCAATTGCACGTATATTTAGTTGAGTTAGGATCACTTGCACAAGTATCCAATTTAATTATGCTAGGTTGGTATGAAATTTGATCAATTGAAAACATGTCTAATTGAAGTTATGATGAGTTGAACATAATTTTATTTGATTTTAATCGATCAAACCGTTCAATTAAATTTTAATAAATTAGACAACCGTTTAATTCAACTGTATTGATCAATAATTATATGCAATATTGGTTGTTGTTAACAACATATTGTATAAAAAATGTTCTTTCGAAAAATATTTAAATATTTATGCTTCTTTGTACACCAAGATAGCACAAATTAGAGTACTATAAAAAATGTTCTGTCAATAATTATTTAAATATTTATGCTTTTTTGTACACTTAAATAGCATAAATTTGAACATCATGGACATATATGTGTGGATATACAAGTGTCTAATTATTATTTAAAAAATTATTTAAATATTTATTATAGTAGTAGTTGAAAAATAACTAAAAAAAAATTAATTTAAAATGAATGTCTATTTCATTTACATTTATAACTAAATTTATAATAAAATTAACAAAATAAATATTTATAAAAAATATATTTATTATTAATATTTATTAATATATAATAAAAAAATGGAGTTAAATGTAAGCCTCTTTTATATATAAACATTAATTTTAATTAGGTGTATCGTACATAATTATATTTTAATAATAATATTAAATTAAAAGGGTCAAATTTAATTATGTTTTAATAATATATTTAAAAATAATAATATTACACAATTTTATAATAAAGTTTAATGAAATTACCTTACAATTCATAAATAATAATAAAATTATTTAAAATCTATATTTTTAAATAGCTTTTAAGAATTTACAGAATACAGTCTTTATTATATAATCTAAAATACAAAAAATAATTCTTTTTTTAAACTAATATTTCAAACTCAAATAAAAAATTGAACTGGGCCAACTACAAATAATGTATATAATATTACATTGTATAAATTGTAATTGTTTATCAAAATCATTTAATGTATCATAATAGTTTAGAACTCATGTTTAAAAGTATTTAAGTTTAATTTCAACATTAAGAAAATAAAAATATTTGTATTTGGATATATTGTATGAGAATATTTTGAGTTTAAAAGCGATTACACTTATAAGAAGTAACATTGACATCTAAGTAATAATAATTTATATAATGTACCCATAAATAAAAATTAGTATAAAAAGTTATGTAAAATAAATGAAGATTAATAAAAGAAAAAAAAATTGCAATAAGTTGTGATAAATTGATATGAACTACTGAATAATCAATTTCAACAATTTTTTTAAAAAAATGTATATTTTAAACATCAAATAAATAAAAATAATAATTGTATTGTCGATATAAATAGAAGTAAAAAAAAAAAAACACTAAACAAAAGATAGACAAAGAAAAAAATAAATAAAATATATTTTTTACACTTATAATAAAGATAAAAATATATTAAAGTAAGACCTATTTTATAATTTAATTGTTTTTCATCTTTATTTTAGACCAATACCTAATGCCTTGTCCCTTTTTAAAAATAAAAAAATAAAAAAAAATTCTTCTATAATTGTCAAAAAAAAAATATCAAGCAAAATTATTGTCAAATAAATATTATGAAACAATTTTTTTTTTTATATATAAAGTAATAGATATACTAAAAAATATAAATTTTTAAATAAAATATATTATATAAATAGAAAGTATAAAAAAAATAAAAACATTATTCATTTTAAAATAAATATAAAATTATAAAAAAAAAATGAAAAGTATGAAATAAATATACTTATATTAATTATCTGCTAATATATATATATATATATATATATATATTATCCAAAAAAATATTTTAAAGAAATTAAAAATGTAAATTATCAAACAAAAATTATCAAATAAATATAAAATTATAAACTCTTCTTATATATATATAATCCGAATTCGAGCAAATCGAATTTTTCGAATCATAAGGTTAGGTTGAGATAATAATTTATTTTTTAAATTATTTTTTTATATAAAACACAATATATGGTAACATTTAAATTTTAAATTGGTACATTTTTAATAAAATTTATTTATTTTTATTCACAAGTAAAAAAATCAAAATAATAAAAAGTATATTATTAAACATTATTATATTATAATAAAGAATTTAATATTTATATTAATTTCTTAAACTAAAATAATAATTTAATGTAATTGTGGTATATAATATTTAAATATATCACATTAAAAATAAAATATGCATTTAATTATAATTTTAATAGTAATTCGATCTAAATCGAATTGCAACAGATTATAAAATTTGTCAATTTGAATTCGATCAAACTATAAAATCTATTAATTTGATCCGATCTAATTCAAATTCAATGGATCAGATTAAATTTATCAAATTAGACAAATTGATTGAAAAAAATTATTCGTCCCTAATTTTTACTATTAAAATCTGAAAGGGTATAGTGGTAAACAAAACTTGAAAATAAGAACGTAAAAAGTAAAAAAAAAAAAGTTTAATTCAAAGTATAATCCAAAATCCCAAATCAATTTTATTTTTCATCTACTTATGCAATGCGCTTGGACTAATAGCTTAAATATACATAAAATATTAAAATGAACAAAATTAATAGGTCATTTAACCAAAATACAGAATTTAAACAAATATATAATGACCTACCAAAAATATCCTTGAATGAACCTCATTAATTAATACACAAGGGTAATATTATAAGTGTATGCTCTATAAATGACACCATTAATCAAAAATTGACAAAAATAATATACGAGTCATTGAGCCTTTATTATGAGTGTTTAATTTTATGCCATGCTCATATTTTTTTTTCTTTGTTAAAATATATATAAAAAAAATATTTTATGCAAATTTAATAATACATTGCATATATATTTTTCTTTTTGAATAATTTTCGAGACGCTCCATTACTTGATAAATCTCATTAATTACAAAACGTTTCAAAATCAATTTAAATATAAATAAAATAATTGAAACGTCATTCAAATAAGATATCTCACTTAAAAAATCTCTTTCACCAAATTTTTTCTTCCTAAAATCATTAAATATCATCTATTCCTTTTCTCCCAACATAAAACATTCATCTCTTACACACTTACATTACCTATCACCAACCCACATATCTTAATATATATCAACAATTGTAATTCTCTAAATGAAAAATGCAAATATCAAATATAAAAAAAATATATATTTTTATACAAGACTGAGCGAAATATTTGACCAATTCAACAAAATTGATCAAATTCAAAGGTTTGAATTAGTTTCAAATCAAAATTAGAATGTATTTGGATTAAATTTAATGTAATTCCATCCCATTCAAGTTTCAATTGAAAATCTTTAAATAAATATAATCCAATCTGGGGTGAGGAAGATTATAGTTCTTACAAAACAAGCATTTTAATCTCATTAGTTTTATCTAAAATATTTTAGTCTCATAATTTAAAAAAAAAAATATACAATAGTCTTAAAAGAACAAAATTAAGGGATTTATGTCTACCTTTTTTTTGGACTAAAGTACATTATATTAGAACTAAAGTGCATGTATTTTTAAATATATAAGATTAAAATGCTTAAACTAAAAACTACATGACTAAAATATTTATTTGTTTAAAGCTTTAATATCATTGACACTCTTTTTTCTTAATTATATTATATATATGTGTGTGTGAGATTGAGAGAGAGAGAGAGATGGAGATAAAATGGACACAGATTTTACACTATCAATTATCAAGGATTAAAATGTTAGAAAATAGAAAAACTCTTCCTTATTAATTATTGATCTTAACGATTAAATAATATAATAATTTATATATATATATATAATATATATATATATATATATATATGTATTTGTCTGTGTACAAATTTACTACATTGAATCATTTTAAAAATTTATAGGCAAAAAAGGAAAAAAAAAAAAAAAAAGAATTTAGAATCCAAAAAAATATATTAATTTATACATAATTAAATAAATTTTAATATATATATATCTTATTTTTAACTTACCGGAACTCAAAAAAAAAAAAAAAAAAAAGAAGCAAAAAAAAGAAGCAAAATATATCTATTATTATATATAAAAAAAACTCAATGACAACGAATAGTGAAATAATTATTCTCTAATAATTATTTCACATTTTATCCTTTATTTTCTTTTTATTTTTAACTTCAATTTTTTTAATTATTATTTTTTATATTATTAAATATATTTCTTATTAATAATTATTTTGATAATTTTATTATATAATTTAATTATTTTGTTAGCTATAATGTGTATCATTTTGATTATTTTTTAAACTTTTTTATTTTTGTTATTTTTTTATTATATTAATAAATATCAAAATGTTCCTAAAATTAATACATTTTTTATGAATTAATTTATCTTGTACATCAAAAAATACCACAATTTTTTTATATACTTATCAAATTTAAAAAGTCATGTTTAATTTTTTTTTAAATAACGAATTATAAAACAATACCAATTATTATTTAATAATCAAAACTATTGCATACTATTATTTATGTTTTTAAAATTAATATTAATATTTTATATTAAATATTAAAATAAAAATATTAACATAAAATATAAAGATAAAAATCAATATATTATTTATAAATTATATATTAATTTAAATAATTTATACAAAATAAATTGCAATGACATTGTACTAACCCCAAAACTAGTGCGGCAAAAATAAGAGAAAGAAACTAATCTCATTTAGAAACATTACTCAGACCTCACTACCGTCACCCAAACCACCCCTCTCACAACTCCCAGCCGCCATTCACCAGTTCCAACCGCCTCTCACTAGCCCTAACCGTTGCTTCATGCCGCCTTTCATCGTCGCCTTACGGCGCCTCGCATTCCCATTTCTTATTTTACTTTGACACGGTACCTGTTTCTCGGTCTTTTTACCTTTTAATTTTTTTCCACTTAATTGATAAGTCGACCCAAGTCATTGTTTTTCTTTACATATTGAAACTCCTTTAATTAAGAGATTTATCATCCGGTTGAGTTTTCGCAGTGAGTCTTTCTCTCCCTGGTAGCTGTCCGAATAGGGCCTTAAGCAATCAGGGTTGTTAAACTAGCTCTAGAAAACTGTCAGCAATTTCTGGCCACACATTACATTTATATATATAGTTGTTGTGAAAATGATTATACATCCGATGACAGCCAATAGATCTTGAATTTGTTTCTTCTTCATTATGTAATATAAGTTTTTTTTTTCCTCAACATTTTTGGTTCTGTAATTCGTTTTTTACTTACTTATTTATTTATTTTTTAATCATGTTTTTTATTTTTGAATTTCCATAGATATTGGTTTTATTTGAAGTTTTTCTTTTATGTGATTTTTCATGTTCCAAATTGAAAATGATAATCCAATCCAACCATGGGATTGGTTCGGATTCATGTTTAATGCAGATCGGATTCATATAAAAAATCTTCAATTGCTTTGGATCGGATCGGATTTTCTTGAAGCTGGTGGTTTCGATCCGATTATCAGCCCTTTTTACATATTGTTTATATTGTTGTTGTTGTAGTTGTGGTTATTATTATTGCTAAGATCTAGATAAATTTATATTAGAATGACTTTTATGCTTAATTTAATTTTTAATAGTTTAATACTAATTAATCAAGGGCCTCATTTTTAATTGTGATATAGGGCCTTACACACTCATGACCCACCCTTGGATTAATGATTGTTAGTTAATTCCATAGAACACCTGGAAATTGATGTAATTTGCCTGGAATGACTTAACTGTAAGCATGGTAGCCCAGTGGTTCCCTTCAATCAGACACCCCCATTTTGTCAGACTTATCTATTTCCTCTTCAAACAAAACCCTAATAGCAACCTTCAATTTCAAGCTCTCCGGGTTTTCTCTTCTGGGAGTTCATGGTTGTGTCAACTGGATGAACCCATCAAGTTTCCCCACCAACAATTTGCTAAACCACAAGCCAGCCTTCTATCACAGCCAGAACCAATCCTTAATCCAAATTCTAACCCCAATCCTGATTTCTCACAGAAGGATTTCATCGCAATTTCTGACATTTTTACAAACTGCAGCATCTCTTCTGGTCCATCCCTTCATGAGGCATTGGACAGGACAGGCATCAAGCCTAGTTCAAATCTGTTGCAAGTTGTGTTGAGCCATTTTGAGTCTTCTCCCAAGTTGTTGCACTCGTTTTTCCTTTGGGCTCTGAAGCAATCTAATTTTCAACCCTCTTCGACACTCTTCAATTACATTGTCAATGTGTTCGGGAAGTCAAGGGAGTTCGATTCTGCATGGTCTCTAATCCTTGATCAGATTAATAAAGTTGAGGGATCAACTGTGGTTACTGGAGATACATTTGTGACGATGATCAGATGGTATGCCCATGCAGGTATTTGCTTGTGGTAATTTAACATGCATATTTTCTTGAATCTTGTTTTAATTTAGCTCATGATAGTTTGCTTCAATTCTGTTTAGTGATTGAACATGAAAACTTGAATTTGCTTGTAATTTGGGCTCAAAATCAATATATACCTGATAATACATGGTGGATATATAATGTTATTATTTAGCACATGGACCTATACCTTATTCTAGGGAAGTTATTAAATTGACAAATGTTTGGTGGTATAATCATCCAGATATACCACAATCTGCAATTCGAACATTTGAATTTGCAAATAGTTCATCTGGAGTTCTCAATTCTGGTTCAGAGAACAGTTTGTTTGAGATGCTGTTGGACTCGCTTTGCAAGAAAGGGCATGTTGATATAGCTTCAGCATATTTTTATAGGAAAAGGGAGGTGAAATCAAATTGGGTTCCATCTGTTCAAGTATATAATATACTTTTGAATGGATGGTTCAGGTCCGGGAATCTCAAGCATGCAGAGCAGCTTTGGCTGGAGATGAAGAAAGATGAAGTAACACCTAGTATGGTAACATATCGGACCCTTGTTGAAGGTTATTGCTGCATGCATTGTGTTGAAAAGGCAATTAAGTTGGTGAGTGAGGTGAGGATGCAAGGAATTGAACCAAATGCAACTATCTACAATCCCATTATTGATGCTTTAGCGAAAGCCGGGAGGTTAGAGCAGCTTTGGCTGGAGATGAAGAAAGATGAAGTAACACCTAGTATGGTAACATATCAGACCCTTGTGGAAGGTTATTGCTGCATGCACTGTGTTGAAAAGGCGATTGAGTTGATGAGTGAGTTGAGGATGCAAGGAATTGAACCAAATTCAACTATGTACAATCCCATTATTGATGCTTTAGCAAAAACCGGGAGGTTTAAGGAGGCTTTAGGGATGATGGAACGATTTCTAATTCTAGAATCAGGCCCCACTATCTCAACATACAATTCTTTGGTTAAGGGTTTTTGCAAAGCAGGAAATCTTGAAGGTGCCAGCAAGATGCTCAAGAATATGATAAGTAGGGGTATTGTTCCCACCCCAACAACCTATAACTATTTCTTTAGGTACTTTATGAAGTTTGGAAAAATTGATGAGGGAATGAATCTTTATGGCAAGATGATTGAATCTGGGTATGTTCCAGATAGGCTTACTTACTATCTTTTGTTGAAGATGTTCTGCAAGGAGAAGAGAATTGCGTTGGCCTTTCAAGTTAGGGAGGAAATGAGAATCAGGGGAATTGATATGAGTCTGGCTATGAGCACAATGTTGATTCATTTGCTTTGTGATATGCATAAATTTGAAGATGCTATTGCAGAATTTGAGAATATGATCAAGAGGGGTATAGTTCCTCATTATCTTACTTTCCAGAAAGTGAACAATGATTTGAAGGAAAGAGGAAGGACTAAGATGGCCCAGAAACTATGTGCCATGATGTCTTCAGTTCCTCATTTTATGAAGTGGCCAGTTTCTTACAACAGCGCTGCATCTCGTGCAAGAAGAAATTATATAATACAGAAAGGTAAAGGACTTTCTGACTTGTTGAAACCTTCTAAAGATCCAAGAAAGCTCATTAAATCCAGAAGTTTGTTTACAAGTGCTGTATCATCTGCTAACCGGGTTAGTAGAAGATATAAAGAAGAAAAATTGATGGCGAAGTACACAATTCTTATTTGGAGGCCTAGCATCAAGTTTACTGCTATATTGTGGTGTGTGTAAACTAAAATAAGAATCTCTTTGTATAAAATGGTAGATGATGAACTTAGTATTTATATTGTACAGATCAACTCTTGAGGGGTTCCTATAACGGTTGGACCATTTAATATTTAGAACATTCCAGTTTTGTAGGCTACGCTCAAATGGTTGATATAGAGGCACAGTTGTGAAACAACGGGACATCAAACATGTGCTGGAGGCATGTTAAATGAACAGTATTAGGAACTAAATGTTTACAATGAAAGGCCTATGGAGTAAGCAGTGCTTGCTGTTTTGTCTTCTTCTCAATCAACTATCCATGTGATTTGCAGAAGCTGATACTTCGAGTATAATGGCAACTACATAACCAAAGCAATAGGTTTGGGTAGTGTGGCTAAGAGCTGCTTCAATTTTCGTATGAACTAATAGTATGAATGATTTACAAGTTAATGAAACTTGAACGGTGAATATGACTGCCACATGGATTACAACGGACTATTTAAATTACATGTTTTATCATCATATTTCCTCTCATTTTGGTTATGAGTTGGTTACCCATATATATATTTTGTTATGTTCCTTTTACAATTATTGAATTTTTATTTTGGGCTTGAAAATGAGTTCGGTACCCAGAAACAGTTTGTTATGTTCCTTATACAAGTTATTGAATGGTAACATTGCTTTTCATGATGGGGTTCAACCTTCCCAATTTTGGGAATGCAAAAATGGGGTTCCACCCCTATTTATGAAATATAAAGTGTAGTTTAGATTCAAATATAATACCTTCGTAAAATAAGATAAAAAAAATTATACAAAAAATACATTAATTTTTTATAAAATATAAAATTTACAAAAATAATTAACAGAAAAGAATAAAAAATAATTTTAAACTGTTAAAATAAAATAACAATTTTACTTCTATTAAATTCACATTATTATTCTATCATATGGAATAATATTTTACTATTTAAAAATAATTAGAATGTTATCTCTTTTTTACGAGAAAATAACCTAAATTTTTATTGTGAAAACAAAATGAGTCAACAAAATGTCTATTAAAATTCTTAATTAATTCCTTTTTTTTTTTTTTTAAAAGACTACAACTTACCTTGTCATTAGTACGATCTAAACTTCAAACTTAAATAAAATCATAATCTCTTGCTAACATCTAAAATATAATAAATAAATTAACATAATGCTTAAGGCATTTTGCATCACAATTAGGCATTAAAAAAAAGCATATTATTGTTCGAAAATATATTAAAAAAAATCATTTTAAAACTCAGCATTAAAAAAATACGTCCTTATATTGTCCCTCTATGTAGTACTACACTAGTACTGTAGTAGCTATGCAATGTGATATGGAGATGAAATGGCAGTGTTTGTGTTGGGCAAATGCCTTAAATGTACTCATAGAGGTGCTAAATTACATATTTGTAACCCATGGTAGAATTCTTGTAAAATTGGTCTGTTTGGTTGGTTTATTACTTGTAACAGCCAATCTCCAAGTTCGCCTAATAGAAAAAAAAAAATGACTCCAAGAAAGAAAGAAAATGTTGGGCGACAAATGCCCTTGTAAGAGGAAGGAAACATTGCTTAAGACAACATTTGGTCGTTGTTTGCTATTCATCCTCCTTTCACCCAAAAAGCCAAGCCGCCTCTCTCGCTTGGAAACCAGCACCTTCATCGTGCATGTCCACCCGCCACCAGTGAGCTTCTGTTACCGCCACTAGTTCGCCCCTATTCGCAATCATCATCCAGCAACCCAGCAATCCTCTGTTCGTAACCACTAGCAAGCAGCCCAGCCACCACCAGTCTTCCTCTGTTTGCAACCATTATCCAGAAGCCCAGCTACAACCAGTCTTCCTCTGTTTGCAACCATTATCCAGAAGCCCAGCCACCACCAGTCTGCCTCTGTTCACGACCATAAATGCAGCCTATTCTCCCACTTTCATCGCCCCATCAATCGGTGCATTTTGCAGGCCACTACTAGATAACTTAGTCTTTTATAAGTTCTACTGTTCTAATTCTTTTACTATGATTCTCACCAGAAAGTACTACTGCTTATGTACTGTTTTTATCAATGTTCTCTCTATTTGCTTGTGAAGTTTAGGTAGCATTAGAGATAGTTTATAAACGAAGGTCAAGCATATTAATTTACATTTGTGGTTACAAAACTAATCAGTGTTTAGTGTGGCTTGACAAATCAGATTTGGGCACAAACAATTTTCGTAGCTTCTTAGCAAATATTGTTGTGCTTAAATTTATGAGAAAACAATGAATTCTATTAGGGAAGAAGGAGTTAGGTGGGAATTCTCAAACAGATTTGGTCACAATTTGTACAAGTTTCTTTGTTGAGTTAATGACTTAATGTATTTTGAAGAATTTATTTAAATTAGAAAGAAAAAAAATTTGAATTTTGGAGCCCCAAACATGTAACTGTTAGCTGATATAAGCATTAAGCTATTAACCTTATGTTTTATATTGAAAAAGTTATGTTTGTCATGTCTTTGGTAGAAATTTTTTTTACCTTTATTGAGACTCGTATACAAAATATTATATTTGCTCTTTAATTAATGCTCTAATCCTTTTCCTATAATAGTTTAGAACTTTTTTAGGCTATAATCTAGATACCCTTTCTCTATCTGTTTACTTGCATTTTGACCATCTGTTCATTGGCAATTTCAATATTCAGTATGTATTTATTGTAAAAGCAATTATTTTGCTTTGTTCTTAAGTTAAAATGTAATTTTGAGAGGAAAATAATGTGTAGGAGTTCTAATGGGTTCAGAAGCCGAACTGCTACAACATCTTATGATGAACTATTTGGTTGTCAAGTTTGTAGGTTGTTTTATTTCTATATGGTTTTTGGGAATGATAATATATTGTGAAAGTAAATGGATGTTTTGGATTAAGAAACACAATGTGGTTATTAATTTAATGTCTATAAATTGTTTACTACTTAACAAAATTATCTGGCTATTTCATTTCATAGTTGCTCAATTACAGTTTAGAGTTATGGTATTTTGTTTGGATACAGTTGAGGGACAGTATTTAATGATTGGGGTTTTAAATTAGCTTTAGAAAAATTTTATATATTTGCTGTCGAAGAATTGCTGTTAAGGTTGGAATCATAGAATAAACTCATGACTAAAACAAACTCTAGAATATAATAGAGAGAATTTGGAGGGAAAAAAACAGAGATACTTGGTTCTTAGAAGGTGACCACATGATTGAACTACTTTCATACTTCAATCATGATAAAGAGAAGAAGAAACATCATTCATCATGTTAAAAAAAGGATACTAATATGAGATGGTTTTTGAATAGAGTTCATAATTTTGATTTTGACTAACTTTGGATGTATTGTCAAAGTTGTTTTCTCAGTGTATTTCCTCATAATAAAGTAATGATCTTTATAGTATTCCTACTTCCCAAGAAATTAAAGTTTTTCCTTGAGTATTGAACCACTTCGTGATTTCATAAAAAATTATAAGTTATTTATATGTTAATATGCAATTGTTGTTTGTGGGTGACAAATTGAACACCAAGGTTACAAGTTATTGTATTAAATATGTTATATTACTCGTTATAATGTGGTGTGTTTTTATGTTTGTTTTTTAAATTTCTATTTTTTTAATGAATATGTAATATTCTTTTTTCTTGTAAGAGACAACGACATCTGAAAATATTGAACGATTTTCATGTGTTAGATGCGAACACTACTTTATTGGAAAGATTTCTAACATATCTAGAATGGAAGAAATTGAAACAATTAAGTCAAAATTAGACATGTTTTGTTTGAAGAGGGAGTTTGAAGAAGCATGCTTTGGATTTCTATTGAGAATGCAGCAAATTGAGTTCACAGGACCTTTAGTGCACCATCTTTTAATGATGCAAGATAGAAAACAAAACAGGAAGGAATTTGGAATTGTTTATAATGGACGTGCACATTGATTTGGTTACGAGGAATTTTCCCTCATAATCGGTTTAATGTTTATCGGTGATGAGAATATTCCATCCTTCCAAAGTTGCTTGAAAGAACAATATTTCAGAAAAAAGAATATCATTATCAAGTCAAGGTTATGTGAAGTATACAAAAAGTTATCAAAGAACACAGATAAAAAAGATGTTCTTCGTTTGTCACTTGTGGTCGCATTAGAAGTTATCTTGTTGGGGGAGCAGAAGTTACATAAAATTAATTTTGATTACTTATGTCTTGTTGAAGATCTGGATAGATTTAACAACTTTCCATGGAGATGTTGTTTATGATTTCACCTTACGAAAGATAAAAAGCAGTATGGTGAATAGGGTAATAAAAAACATAAAGACATTGGAAAGAAAACAAGAAGAAATTGAAGAAGAGGTACAAGAAGATGATGTGGATATGGACAATAATGAAGAAGATAATAACGCGAGGAAATCATATGCATTTACATTGTATAACGTGTATGATTTTCTATTGGCATTACAAGTATGGGCTTACAAAGCCATACCAGCTTTGGTTGATGATTTGGTTTGTCAACGTGTATCAAATTCAATGCCAACGATTTTGAAATAGGAAAACAATAAGACTGGTCGGTGGTTGAGATTCAAATACTTGACATCATCATGGCTGAAGTATTTGAATCTCAACCACCGACTAGTCTTACTGTTTTCCTATTTCAAAATCGTTGGCATCGAATCTGATGCACGTTGACAAACAAAATCATCAACCAAAGCTGATATGGTTTCGTAAGCCCATACTTGTAATGCCAATGGAAAACCATACACGTTATACGATGTACATGCATATGATTTCCTCGCATTATTATCTTCTTCATTATCGTCCGTATCCACATCATCTTCTTGTACCTCTTCTGCAATTTCTTTTTGTTTCCTTTCCAATGTCTTAATGTTCTTTGTTACCCTATTCACCATACTGCTTTTCATCTTTCGTAAGGTGAAATCATAAACAACCTTTCCCCATGAAAAGTTGTTAAATCTATCCAGATCTTCAACAAGACACAAGTAATCAAAATTAATTTTATGTGACTTCTGCTCCTCCAACAAAATAACTTCTAATGCGACCACAAGTGACAAACGAAGAACATCTTTTTCTTCTGTGTTCTTTGATAACTTTTTGTATACTTCACATAACCTTGACTTGATAATGATATTCTTTCTTCTGAAATATTGTTCTTTCAAGCGACTTTGGAAGGATGGAATATTCTTATCACCGGTAAATATCAAATCGGTTATGAGGAAAAATTCCTCGTAACCAAATCAATGTGCACGTCCATTATAAATAATTCTAATTCCTTCCTGCTTTATTTTCTATCTTGCATCATTAGAAGATGGTGCACCAAAGGTCTTGTGAACTCAATTTGCTGCATTTTCAATAGAAATCCAAAGCATGCTTCTTCAAACTCCCTCTTCAAACCAAACATATCTAATTTTGATTTGATTGTTTCAATTTCTTCCATTCTAGATATGTTAAAAATCTTCCCAATAAAGTAGTGTTCACGTCTAACACATGGAAGTCGTTCAATATTCTCAAATGTCTTTGTCTCATACAAGAAAAAAGAATATTACATATTCATTAAAAAAATAGAAATTTAAAAAACAAACATAAAAACACACCACATTATAACGAGTAATATAACATGTTTAATATTAGAACTTGTAACCTTGGTGTTTAATTTGTTACCCACAACAACAGTTGTATATTAACATATAAATAACTTATAATTTTTTATGAAATCACGAAGTAGTGCAGTATTCAAGGAAAAACTAGACTACTGTTGGCAAAAAATAAAACTTTAATTTCCTGGGAAGTATGAATACTATAAAGATCATTACTTAATTTGAGGAAATACATTGAGAAAACAACGTTGACAATACATCTATCTAAAGTTAGTCAAAACCAAAATTATGAACTCTATTCAGAAACCATCTCACATTAGTATCCTTTCCTTAACATGATGAATGGTGTTTCTTCTTCTCTTTATCATGACTGAAGTATGAAAGTAGTTCAGTCATGCGGTCACCTTCTAAGAACTAAGTATCTCTATTTTTTTTTCCTCCAAATTCTCTCTATTATATTCTAGAGTTTGTTTCAGTCATGAGTTTATTCTATGATTCCAACCTTAACAGCAATTCTTCGACAGGAAATATATAAAATTTTCCTAAAACTAATTTAAAAGCCCAATCATAAACTACTGCCCCTCAACTGTATCCAAACAAAATACTAGAACTCTGAACTGTAATTGAGCGACTATGAAATAAAATAGCCAGATAATTCTGTTAAGTAATAAACAATTTATAGACATTAAATTAATAACTACATTGTGCTTCTTAATCCAAAACATCCCTTTACTTTCACAATATATTATCATTCTCAGAAATCATATAGAAATAAAATAACCTACAAACTTGACAACCAAATAGTTCATCATAAGATGCTGTAGCAGTTCGACTCTTGAACACATTAGAACTCCAACACATTATTTTCCTCTCAGAATTACATTTTAACTTAAGAACAAAACAAAATAACTACTTTTACAATAAATACATACTGAATACTGAGATTGCCAACGAACAAATGGTCAAAATGCAAGTAAACAGATAGAGAAATGATATCTAGATTATAGCCTAAAGAAGTTCTAAACTATTATAGGAAAATGATTAGAGCATTAATTAAAGAGCAAATATAATATTTTGTATACAAGTCTCAATAAAGGTAAAAATTTTATCTACCAAAGACATGACAAACAACTTTTTCAACATAAAACATAAGGTTAATAGCTTAATACTTATATCAGCTAACAGTTACATATTTGGGGCTCCAAAATTCGATTTTTTTTCTTTCTAATTTAAATAAATTCTTCAAAATACATTAAGTCATTAACTCAAAGAAACCTGTACAAATTATGATCAAATTTGTTTGAGAATTCCCACCAACCCCTTCTTCCCTAATAGAATTCATTGTTTTCTCATAAATTTAAGCACAACAGTATTTGCTAAGAAGCTACGAAAATTATTTGTGCCCAAATCTGATTTGTCAAGCCACACTAAACACTGATTAATTTTGTAACGACAAATATAGATTAATATGCTTGACCTTCGTTTATAAACTACCTCTAATGTTACCTAAAACTTCACAAGCAAATAGAGAAAATATTGATAAAAACAGTACATAAGCAGTACTTTCTGGTAAAAATCATGGTAAAAAAATTAGAACAGTAGAACTTACAAAAGACTAGGGTTTTTGTCTAAAATAGGCAAAATTCTTAAGATAGTTTAAAAAAGAGCAGAATTGTGTTATTTTTTAAAAATGGGCTTTTTTTAACCGCCCACCTAATACCCCACTTACTAGCCGGTAATTCATTTGTAAATCGTTTGGAAGAATTCGAACAGTTCTAAACGTTTGCACGACTCTCTCTCTCCCTCTCCACTCTCTATTATCGAATTTCCTACAAATTTTGTTGAGGAATAAGACGAACAGTGAGGACGCACAAAACACTCGACCATTACTATCTCATTGTGAAGCTCTGCATTATCTCATTGTTGAGGAAGAAGATGAACAGTGTAGTATATCTGGTATATCTCAAGGTATATCTGGTATATCTCAGGTATATCTGGTCTAAAGTCTACCTACATTGATAATTCATCTACATCAATTAGAACGATGAGCAGAAGAAAAAAAAAATGTACTGGTATGTTTATTCAGATAAATGGAGAAGAGGAGGGAAGCTTCTCTCTTCCCTTCTTCTTTTTTATTTTAACTTTTTGCTTAGTTATAAGATTTTGATTTCCTAGAAGAAGAAAAAAGTTTCTGAATAAAAAATTTCATTTTGCTAAGAAAATGAATCAAGTGATTAAAAAAAAGAATGGAAAGGAGACAAGCCCTTGACGTCAAGGGTACGAAAGAAATAGTAATCGTTAAGGTTGAGTTCAGATGAATTCTTCTTCCACGTTCCAACAAACAGAAACGTATATAACTATATTATTACTTCAAAGGGAAGATTAAAGGAAGATAAAGACATAAAAGCAGAACAGTAATAAAAATAGTGAAGCAAAGAACAACAACCCACTTCCGATCCCACAAGGCTCTTGAACCATAAAGCATCCATTAATATCAAAAGGTCTTAGGAGGAGGAGGATTTTAAGTCTTAAATAATCTGGTATATCTCATGGTATATCTCAGGGTATATCTGGTATATCTCAAGGTATATCTGGTATATCTCAGGGTATATCTAGTATATCTGGTATATCTCAGGGTATATCTGGTATATCTGGTATATCTCAGGGTATATCTGGTATATCTCAGGGTATATCTGGTATATCTGGTATATCTCAGGGTATATCTGGTATATCTGGTATATCTCAGGGTATATCTGGTATATCTCAGGGTATATCTGGTATATCTGGTATATCTCAGGGTATATCTGGTATATCTCAGGGTATATCTGGTATATCTGGTATATCTCATGGTATATCTGGTATATCTGGTATATCTCAGGGTATATCTGGTATATCTGGTATATCTCATGGTATATCTGGTATATCTCAGGGTATATCTGGTATATCTCAAGGTATATCTGGTATATCTCAGGGTATATCTAGTATATCTGGTATATCTCAGGGTATATCTGGTATATCTGGTATATCTCAGGGTATATCTCAGGGTATATCTGGTATATCTCAGGGTATATCTGGTATATCTGGTATATCTCATGGTATATCTGGTATATCTGGTATATCTCAGGGTATATCTGGTATATCTGGTATATCTCAGGGTATATCTGGTATATCTCAGGGTATATCTGGTATATCTGGTATATCTCAGGGTATATCTGGTATATCTCAGGGTATATCTGGTATATCTCATGGTATATCTGGTATATCTGGTATATCTCAGGGTATATCTGGTATATCTGGTATATCTCATGGTATATCTGGTATATCTCAGGGTATATCTGGTATATCTCAGGGTATATCTGGTATATCTCAGGGTATATCTGGTATATCTGGTATATCTCAGGGTATATCTGGTATATCTCAGGGTATATCTGGTATATCTGGTATATCTCAGGGTATATCTGGTATATCTCATGGTATATCTGGTATATCTGGTATATCTCAGGGTATATCTGGTATATCTCAGGGTATATCTGGTATATCTCATGGTATATCTGGTATATCTCATGGTATATCTGGTATATCTCATGGTATATCTGGTATATCTCAGGGTATATCTGATATATCTCATAGTATATCTGATATATCTCAGCATTTTAATGTGAAATTATATATTTGATCTTTTTGTTGAATAATAATCTATCTAAATTATTTTGTCCCACAACATATTCTTAATATGGTGTTATATATATATATATATATAAAGTATACTAAATAACACTTAAATTTATGATACCAAAAATAATATACGCATACCAACTATAAGATGACTTATTTTGCTACAAAAATATTTAATAATGCGTTGAAGTCTACCAAAAGTATTCAATTATATCTATCTCTGTATTCTCTCTATGATTCCATAAATCTATCTATGGGCGCACTTTGTTTAATTATTTATCTCTTATTTTTCTTTCTATCTATTCTACTCTAGTCTCGAAACCAATCAACTAATAATTAAACTGAAGTCGGCACTTTCTATCTATTCCATAAAGTATTCACGGAATGAAACTTAGAGAGGTTTTGTTGATTTGCGAGAATGATAAAAGCTAACAAAGAAGAAAATCAGTGAAGAGAAAAAGAGAGAGTGCGTAGAGAAGGAGGGAGAAGAAGAAAGAAATTGGTGGGAAACTAATGCTCTTTTTCTAACCAAACCGGCTACTGGGAGAGTAAATAGAATTTTGCCCATTTTTAAACTTTAACACAATTTTGCCCTTTTTTAAACTATCTTAACGAAAATGCCTATTTTAGACAAAAACCTAAAAGACTAAGCTATCTAGTAGTGGCCTGCAAAATGCACCGATTGATGGGGCGACGAAAATGGGAGAATAGACTGCGCTTATGGTCATGAATAGAGGCGGACTGGTGGTGGCTGGGCTTCTGGATAATGGTTGCAAACAGAGGAAGACTGGTTGTGGCTGGGCTTCTGGATAATAGTTGCAAACAGAGGAAGATTGGTGGTGATTGGGCTGCTTGCTAGTGGATACGAACAGAGAATTGCTGGGTCGTTGGATGATGATTGCGAATAGGGGCGGACTAGTGGTGGTAACAGAAGCGCATTGGTGGCGGGTGGACAGGCACGATGGAGGTGCTGGTTTCCAAGCGGAAGAGGCGGCGTGGCTTTTTGGGTCAGAGGTACGACCAAATGTTGTCTTAAGCAATGTTTCCTTCCTCTTACCAGGGCATTTGTCGTCCAACGTTTTCTTTCTTTCTCGGAGTCTTTTTTTTTTTTTTCTTTCTATTAGGTGAACTTGGAGACTGGCTGTTACAAGTAATAAACCAGCCAAACAGACCAATTTTGCAAGAATTCTACCATGGGTTACAAATATGCAATTTGGCACCTCTATGGGTATATTTAAGGCATTTGCCCCCCAACAATGGTAACAATAATGGCGTCAAACAACAGCAAGAACATGAACTACTCAACCCTGTTTTACATGACTTTCTTGGTAAGAAGAAGCCCCGTGATTCACAAGCGGTTTTGGCCTCCAAAACCACTGGTATGAGGCTATCTGAAGCTTCACCTTCTTGTTTCGTTTCACTTGGGGCTTCTTCTGGAGGTGGCCGTGGGCCTATTTCTACCACCTCTGATCTGAGTTCTTCTAGTGAATCACTTCTTCAATTCAACAAACTTTGTTTCTTTGTTTAAATGGGTGCTTCAGATTTTGTAGCTATTGTCTTTCTATATTATATAACAACTTAATTTTTTTTGGATATTTCATGGGTATTATTTTTCTTTGGGATTTTCTATTCTTCAAGGATAGTATAGATAATTTTCTGTTCTCAATTTGTGTGGTTTCTGTTCTCAATTTGTGTGGTCTTGCGCTCGAGTTGAAGCTCATGGTTACTTTTGATTTTCATAAGATGATGTAGCATTTTCTTTATGGGGAATTAGTTGTAGTATGGTTGGTGGAAAAAAAAAAATTTGTAGTGAGGTAGGTTAATGGCATTCTCTCTTTTCTGCATATTTTCATTTGTTAGATTTTTTTTTCATTTTTTTTGGGTCTTTCATATTGAGCAGTTTTCCTATGGTGCTTTGGGTTAGCTATAATTTCAACTGTTAACTTTGTATGTTTCCCGTTGAAGCATTTGCTGTTGAGTAGTGAACTATCATTTTCTCTACTTAAAGGGTGGAAGTTGCTTTGCAATGTGGTGGTTTTTTTTCATTTATTCTTGATGCTTTTACCTATTGAAGACTAAAAAGTTGAATTCTTAATTGAAGCAGTGTTTGGTTGATCTACATTTGTTATATTATCCTTCTCATTTGTTAGGTTTTCATTTGTATTGTTGAAAGTTTGTCATACTTGTCAGCTTATCGGGTTATGCGCATCAACTTTAATTTTTGATTTTTTGTTTTTGTTTTTTTATTTCATGAACGTTTAGTAGATAGACAAGGAGGCAATCATCTTGAAGTTGTTCCATTCTATGGTGCAAGGATTGATATTTCAGGGCCTGAGTAAGTAAAAGTCTGATAGGAACTAAGAGAAGTAGTTCAGATTCTACCTTTATGGGATCATCCAAAGATAGCATCTCTCGTATGGGTCCTGACAATCCTAAGAGCTCACAGTTGATGAAGGTAACTATTGCCACGTTTCTTTTTCATTATTTTGCAGTGGCCCAATTATCATTAGGAGAGTAAACCGTCTTTTGCAACTGGAGCACTTTGGTGCACTAGTTTTTTTTAGCAGTTTAGTCCAAAGTGACATCACAAGAACAAAACATTGCACTTAGGTTCAGGAGCTATTTTTTTGAAATTTTATTTTTTCAACTGCATTTGATAAAATAAAAAAAAATTAACATGAATGATTGTTGAAGGAGTATTTTAAATAAATTTTTTTTGAAGAAAAACATTAAAAAAAATTGTGTCCTTACGGTTTCACTTTTTTAAAACTATTGGACTAATATGCTCATAAAAATAGATAGTAGATCTATGTGCTTCGATTACATTAGCTAGTGGACTGTGCTGGCATTTGTCCCTTGTCAAAGGTTCATACCCTAATATTGTAGTTACCCTCAAATACAGATGCTTAGAAATGGAGTGGGGGGAGATCGACCCAGAAGGTATTATGACGACAACATAGTCTTTGGTTCCCAGCAATTGAGACCAACATCTTCTTCTTTCCTATTTCAGCCTCCCTCTGGTGTTAGGGTTGATAGCAACGTTATGAAATGGGATCAATCCATTCCCATGAGTATGGGCCTTGTAGCGCATTATCCTTCCCATTGGGGTCCTGAGTCATTCATGTCACAAGAAGTACCTTCAAAATATATTTAGGTACTCAAATGTCCGTCCTTCAAATATATCTCAGTTAGCTGCAGATGAGGGATCTAGAAAGGGAATTAAAGGCCCTGGAATTTTGAGTTCCATTAATGCCAATGGTGGGGGTGATGGTTCGGATAAAACTCATCTGGTTTTTTGCCAAGCAGTAGCAGGCAAAAGAACAAAGTTATATAAAATATACGACTTAAAATATACGACTTTAAAGTGATGTATTAGTTTAAGTTTATTTATAAAATTTTGGATATAAATAATATATTGAACTTTACAAAATATTAGTAATATTTATAAAAAAAAAAATTTAAAAATTAAAAAGCTACCCGGACTCAAGCCCGGTATAGCTATAACATAAGTACGTTGTTGATTAGAATAATGTGCTTCTTTGGGTGTTTTAAATTGATGAATTTTTTTGTCAATTGTCTTGTAGTGTAATGACATTTACTTCTTTTGGGCATTTAAGTGGCTCGGTTTCAGGTCTCGCCAATGACTAGTGTGCAAGGGTGGGCAGGTGAGTGCAAAAACAATTAGACTTTGGAATCATGTTTAGGGTTTTAATGTATCGGTGTGTATCTGGTTTCCCTTTTAGTTCTTATTTACTAGCTTTGCTGGCTTGACTTCTCGTCCATATTTGTTTCCTATATTGTAATATTAATGGTTTGATTCCTTAAAAAGGAGGAGAAGAATATATTTTTTCCTCTACAGATTTATTACCCAAACGACTATATTGTAATATTAATGGTTCTGCCCAAACCATCAGTTTAACAGGGAGCTATTAGAGTATATAATATAACAATGAGAAATAGAGTTTGTTAGTTTGATAGCACTTGCACGTGCTAGGCCCAATATTGTTACTATTGTGAGTGCATATAGAGTTGTTAGTTAGTAAACTTAGATATTCTATATAAAGGTGTACAGAACAAGCTTCGTTGTATTACTTTCAATTTCTATATTGAATATACAATCAGTTTTTCTCTTCGACTGTGTGTTCTTGTAAAACTATCGTCCAAGAACTATAATTTCTTAATAACTACCTCTGCCTAAACTGAAAGTGTGTAGACAAGACAGTAAACAGAGAGCAAACACAAATTTACATGAAAACATAATTATTGAAAAATTTGCCTATTTCTTCCGTTATCATCTTTAAATGCTTACTACCTTTCTTGTTTATTTGACAATAACTGCCACTACTGTAATGAGATTGTAGAATACCGAAATATGGCCCATGGCAAAGATGCCTAAATGGATTTTAGGCTCCGAAGTCTCTCATTCTTGGCGCACTCCTCCTGAAAATTTAAAGATTCAGTTCAGTAATTTTGGGGATGGGCCTCAGTTAATTACAGGAAACTATGCAATGACGTGGAGGGAACAAGTTCCCAACAAAGTACTACAACCGGCAACATTGTCTCATGCAAAAAATGACAGACCATATTGATACAAGAACAACTATTTTAGGGGCTTATAGTAAAAATATATATTTTAGGGGCATGCTTCCACTCTTTTTATCAAAGGCAGAGCAAACCATAATATTCCATACCAGAGGGGCTGCAGTATATCCAGAAATTTATTCAGGTAGTTCTTGATTCTAAAATGATATGAAAGAATGCAATAACTGTAGTAGATGGATTAATTTATTCGTTCCAACATTCAAACAATAGCGTTTAAGATATTTCACAAACATATTTTAGTTATTATAATAACTGCTATTACCTGCAAAGCTTTCAAGAAAGAATACCACTGTCTTTGCTCGGCAATGGCTGCAGAATTCCTCTCCCTCAAAGCATCACAAACTTTTTGTTCTTCTTGAAGTCCAAGTTGCACCTTTTCCAGTTTCTATGATATGGAAATGGAAGTACACTAGTTGATGACCAATTTAAACAATTTAATCTGGGTCATTTGTCATATATTAGGCACTAAGATTTTGAATAATCTCCCATGCCAGGTGTTTTGGAAAAGTATTAAGGGTTCGCATGAATATATGAAGTGTAAGAAAAAAAAATAATTACCTGCTGACTGCCCTTAAGAATTCCCTCCACAGAACCAATAAGTTTTGCTCGACCCGCAGTGCTAGTTATGGCATCTTGAAACTTAAAAATTATTATATGAAAAATGCATTAGACTTGGTAATTAACTAACTATGATCATATGACACTGAAAACACTGCATGTAATAAAATTATCAACGGCAGTAGTAAATTGCATGGAGTTAGTGGTGGGCAAAAGCATTGATACATATTGATAATTATATATATAAAGCGAGCTCCCTATGGATAACAATAGTTGAATGGCAATTTAGTTGATAATGTAGTTCTATTAATTTCAACTCTCCCTTCAGTCATTCTTTCATAATGATAAGTATTAGGCTATATATGATATGTTGGTCCATCTCCTAAGCTTTTAGTGACCAAACACACTGTAACATAGATTCATAGCATGTGATTATGGGTTTAAACACCTGCAACCCAAAATTCTTGTCAAAAGCCAACAACGTGCACAGAGCCACAATTAAGGAGAGTTTTAGAATATAAGAAATGTTGATCCATCCCCAACAAGTAAAGGTTTACTGATAACTAACACTAACAATAAAGCATTTCAATCAGTTCATAATATCTTTGCAGATATATTGAGGTACTCTAAACTAACCTAATAATGGGATAATTATGACATCAACTTACAGTTTGAACCTTATAAGCCACCACCTAAGCAAAAGTAAGTCTAGAATAAGCACAAATCCTGAAAATTTGCAATCTAAAACCATATCTAACCAGTGCAGTTGGTCTTTTTGGTATTAAATGTATATATGAATGGAAAGAACCAAGTTGATCTTCAACCTCAAATCAATATGTAAACTTTCAGTTGGACTCCACAACCAAATCAAGAAAGCATCAAAAGCTCAGAACAACATAATTAGTTTGCTAAAAAAAAATTGTAAGATGGTGGAAGTTAGAGACCTTAGAAAGCATGCTGCAATTTAATGTTTTCTTACTAGCAGTTAAATTTTAAAAATGTTATTTCACAAAATATTAAATATCAGAGAGCTTCTTGCAGTACGAGCAAGGGTCCAGCTTAACTGTTCAACCAGAATTTACTAATTGGTAACCAACTGCCAAAAATGAACAGCAAATAAAAGGAGAAAGACCCTCTACAAGTGTTTGCGAACACGAGTGAGAATAGAGTGGGAGGGGAGCGCATGACTCCGAACAAACCCTAGAAATTTAACCTTTGAAGCATGCATGCTGACAAGAGAATTTTAGAAGAAGATACAAATGATAATAGCTTAATCGACTTATTCAACTAGTACCTGTGAACTTATTGAATTCAAGAGAGATGTTTCCTTTAGCATCAGTTCTTTTATCTCCAAAAGTGCATTATATGTATCATAATATTTTTGAGTTTGTTGATGCTTTCTTTGAATGTGTGCATACAATTCTGAAGACCGGCAATCATACCTGCATATAGCCGTTTAAATGAGCATAAGCGGCTATAGATAAATGAGAACCCATAACCATTGGTGAAAACTAACAAAATCTCCTATCAATCATGCATAAAGAAAAAGCAACAAACAGGGGATTGCACTAATTTAGACAAGAAATACTGACAAAGCAAAAACTATGCCAGGATATCTTGATAAACTGTGTATGCTCATGTACCGAATTGCTTCATATGCTCTTTTACATACTACAAATGAAAACTTTCTCTTATTATCAGCTTTTCCTCTGAAATTCTTAAAGGATATCATAAAATGAAAATTTAACCTCCTATTATGACTTTTTGCTTTCAAATTCTTAAGCATACAATACTAACCAATCATAAATAACCCTAGTCTGTAAGGGATGAGCATTTGCTAACAGTACAATGCTTAGTGAAATGGAAAATAAGAGGGCCACTAAATAACATACTGAATTAGTTCTGATTGGGATGGCAAATCATCCAGCTGCCGCTTTACTGCAAGTACAGCCCTTAGCCTAGCTGCAAGTTCCTACCAAAGACTACACCAAGTAATTGGGTGGAAAAAGGAGAGTACCTCATAAAATACTTAGCAGGTGAAAATGGCAATGAAATTATCCGTACCAAAGCATCAACAGCTCATAAATATAGCATGGTTACCTACTGTGATTCCTATACTGAGTGAATTACAGAAAATACAGAAAGCTACAACTCATAAACTTTGATGGATTGCGTGAATAACCTTTTTGGCTAAATCAAGTTCTTCGGATGACTCCCTTAATTTGTGATTTAAGCCATCAAGACTCTTGCTATCATAGCCACTCACTATTTCATCCTCCAATTCATTAATCTCGCTTTGTAACTGAGATTGTTTTGCATTATGATGGAACCGGGACTTAGATTCTTGCCTTTCCTGATCCTGTACAAAGCATACATTAGCAAGCATTCAGCCCATACGGATCGAGGAAATGTTACTGAAGACAAGTATAAAAAGGAAGAACGTCGTGCTTCAAGCAACCACATGTCCACATCAACAAACCCAAGAAAAACCTATCTTTTTCAAATCATATTCAACCCAGCATTGGATTAAGGTAATAATAATATAATATATGATTCTGGGTTACGTGCTAGATGCACCCTACATAGATCTTGACCCACAGATTACGACTTTTGACAATTTCATGATATAATCCCAAATTAGAATATAACCAGCCAAAGAAAAAGAGGAGGAGGAAAATTGAAACTGGAGGGAATTTACACTTCTTATAAGTTACAAGAAAAGTCATAACAAGGTACAATAAATTCATCCTTGTAGTCCAAACGGCACCATTTCCTAAAGTGCAGGGAAATTGCATAAAAGAGGTAGGTTAACATTGGAATAAAGATAGGTGATTAATTTATGAAGAAAAAGTGAAATTTGGACCTTCAACGATTGCAGAACTGATAACAACTTTTGAATCTTATTTTCAGCACCCTCCTTCACAATTCTATCTCGTAAATGCTGCAACTCGCTCACAACATAAGCCCTCCTCTTATCCTGCCATTAATGCGTACATAAACAAGTAAATTAGACCCAAATTCATGCTTATATCAGTGTATATGTAGACGACCGCGATACCAAAACCTGATCTCTACCTCTTCTCGAAATGTTCGAACACTATCAACAAGCCACTCCACAACAGGAAATACACAATCAACGTCAAGATCTTGAATTTGAACAGCTTTAAGAGGGTACGGGCAATTCATCAACCTCAAAGCTTCTTCAATCTGATTACATACTTCGCTGCATACAAAAACACAGTCGTCGGAAACTATGAAGTAAGAAATAGCTCACGCTCATAGGAGATCGAGACGTAGAGGGAGGAGAGTTACTTGCATTTTGTCCTCTTCCACAAAGGTTTTGCTAGAAACGACGTCGGATTGTGCGTTTGCGGATTGAATGGCGGCTATGCACCAGATGAGACCTCCGACGAGCTTGTCAGAGGCAGATATATCAGAAATTTGAACCTGATCGCAACCGATCGATGCGAAAAGGCCAAGAATCGGCTGTATGTGAGTCAGTGACTCGGCCATGTCGCCCTTTTGTCTCAGTATAGTCGGGCAATTTGAACGAGTTGCATAATATAGTGATATATGCAGGCAGCCAACGCCGTGATGCTCGATGGCTTGCTGGCAAGAAGAAAACTGGGCCCTACTGTTCAGATCAGGCTCAGACATAAGCCCATTGGTTTGCGCATTTTCGTATAAATGCTTCTAAATTGATCCACATTTCTTATAAGTTAGCTCATATATTTTAGCAACAAAATATAAATTTTTTTTCTTTCCAAATTAGCAACAAAATATTAATGAATCAATTCTGCAACATATATATATATATGTATATATTTTATTAATATATACTAATATTATTGTATTGTTCAACTTTTATTTATATTTTTGTCCAATTTTTTTATACACTTTAATTATTTAAATTTTTACACCGTTAAAGATCAATTTAAATTGGTCTAAAGTTTTGAGAAAAATTCTAACGTATTTTATATTTTACATCTATTACTCACTTTGTTCTGTTGGGATGTTATTGAGTAAATTTTTTCACAAATTGAACTTTTATGGCTGAGATTAATTTGAAAATTACGTACATGTTATCTACAATTGGCTTATACACTACTATTGTAACCAGTATAACAACAAGATGTTTCAAAAAGTTAGCATTTTTTTTTTTTTAAATTTGGCAAAACCTTATTAAATGAAAAAAAAAAATTACAAAATGCTTTTTAGTAGAGAAAAATATACATAATATCTAAATGCATAACACTTATCAATTGTCGTTTAATAAAAGATATTTGTTCATAGTAAATACATTAAAAACGTGAATTTGAATTTCATTAGTTATAAATATATGTGTGAGTTATATTTAAAAAATAAATAATAAAAAAAAAATCATAACACTTTACTCTTTTTGTAAAATGTCCAATTATCCTTTTACACCCTTTAAAGATAACGATGTATAAATTACGGATGTTCATAGGGGGTGGGATGGGGGGCCTCTTCTATCCAAGAATATTAAAAAAAAAAAAATTAGTAATTTTTTGATTTTATTATAAAAGAAAATTCATAATTTACAGATTATGATGGAAAATTAAAATCATTCGTACGAAAATTTCAACACATTACTCACTCAACTCCAATTTTTAAAAAATATTTATTAAGACTTTTACTTTTATTATTTTCACTAACATTTTCAATTATTAATTATAATTTTTGCGATACAAATCCATAAAATTAAATAAAATAAAAATCATTATAATCCACATAATTTGAACAAAATTTATAAGAATTATTAAAAGTTAATAAAAATATTCAAAATTTATACGTCCTTAAAAATAACTCAAAATAATAATCGAACAATACCCTTCTAATATATTGTGGAGACAGGGCAATGATTTTTAACCAAAAGTTTGAGCATCTTAGGATTTTCAGTAATAAATAAATTAAGAAAATTTTAATATTAAATAAGCTAAGTATTCCTAAAATTTCAAATATATTTATTTATATGTAATCAAATATAATAATTTAAAATTTTGAAGTAAAAGTTATAGTTTGATTATATTCTAGTGATAATATATATTATCACAATTTAAATTTAAATTATTGTAGTAATAATTTATAATATTGATTATGGATAAAATATTATTTTAATCAAAATTCATTTAATTCAAATCTAAGACTTTTCAAATATATACAAGAAAATGGGAATAAGGAAATGGCATTAAGATCACCATATCCACGGCGAGAACAAAAATGTAAACAAAAAAAGATTAAAAAATAATAATTTTTTTTACACACATATTTACTAATAATTAATATCACAGTATCGATCTTCATCCCTCCCCCTAAGACATTTCTCAAAAATCTTATGCTCAATAGTAAAGATTTTTAAATATAATATTTATAAAATTATAAATAAATTATATTCATAAAAAATATATATTTTTTTTATACTTTTAAATTTTTATTATTAAAAACCATACTATAAATATAATAATTTTAAGAAAAATTATCAAAAATAACACCCCTAAAATTTATAGTAATAAAATTAACATTCTCAATAATATTGAACGTTCAATTTAAACGTAAAATATTGAACGGATCTAAATTATCGTCGTTTAATTTAAATTGAATGGGTGTTAAAAAAATGACATATTAGTCATTTTTTTAATTATAAAAATATAAGCTTGAAATACAAAATATGCTAATTTTATCCTTACAAATTTTAAAGACGCTAATTTTATTAATTTTTCTAATTTTAACATATTTATCCATGAATAAAATATAATAACATAATATATGATTCCCTTTCTCGATTAAAATTCCACAACTTTTTCTCATAGGTTACAAATTTGGTGTTTTCCACTGATCAAAATAATTGTGCCAATAAAATTCAAGTTGATCACCTAGTCAATTTTTAAGAAAGTGACATTATCTGATCCAATTATCCATTTAAACTCCACTTAAATATCCGCAAAAAAGAAAAGTACGTACAAAACTAAAGTCAAATTTACTACTCTGATTTTAACCTAGTTGGAACTTTTAATTTGAAACAAAAAAGTGAATCTTACCTTATATAAATGAACCACTAATTCTAGAATTGAATTTATACAAAAACTAGAAAAATTACATAACCAAATCCAAAATTTTCTCATGTACAAAATATATAGTTCGAAGGGGAAAAAAAAAATTGAAGTAGTAGTCTAGCTTAGGAGAAAATTAATTGTAGCTTGTGATAACCTAAATTGCAGTACCAATCTAAATCCAAACATCCAGTTTTTTTTTTTTTTCCTTATTTCTACAGCTTGATTTGATTATGATTTATTAAGTAGAATAATGTGGGAGTTATTACAACAACTCTTCAATTCCTTGTATCTCCTCCACTGACCAGCAATATCTTTGGCAACATTAACGGCGTCAGAGGACGTTCCGAGCAGTCCTCTTTTTGTAAATCCAACAGTATAAAGCCCATTATACCCTTTCCATCCGTGAGGAAATGGTGTTTTAGGCATCCCATCTTTGGTGAAAAAATTACAACCCTGCATGCATAAATATCAAAATCAATTTTCAATAAAAAAATAAATAATATTAAAATCAATAAATCAAAATTTTATTTAAAAATAAACTCAAAATAGTGAGACTTAAAAGCCATCATGCAAAAAGAGCATTTTCAGGCTCTTAAATTTCATCCTACAAACAAACGCGTAAAAAAAAAAATGATTATAGTGGTTAATATTTACACATATCAAATGATTTTCATAAATATTTTACAAAAATAATCCATTTTAACACATCAATATAATCATTTTATTTTATGTAAAAATCTCTCCGATATATATTATAGGCAGGCCCTCATTTGAAACAATAGAAGAGGACACGTGAGTACGTTTGCAGCTTACGATCGAAAACAAATTACTCTTTCGGTGCACACACACAACGCATGCTATAATTAGCTATTGTGTGGGTTCATTTATACTTTATAGGCTTAAGTACGATAGTTACACATCACCAATAAGAAACATAATTCAAAAAGTAGTAAAAACCGAACTAATTTTATTCTTTTTGCATAGATAAAAATAATCAACATTAAAAGAAAGTGATAGATGATTGAGAATAAGATAGAAGGAAAAAAGAAGTGGTAGGTGGTGGTGACCTTGAGCCAAGTAGGAACATTGCTTTTGTATCCAGTTGCTAAGATTATTGAATCATACTCTTTTTCTTGACCATCCATAAATTTAGCACCATTATTTGTTATCTCTTTCACTCCATCCACCACCTGAAAAAAATACCAATAAATATGTAAGCAAATTTGAGGAAGTTGACTACCAAAGGGGTGGTCTTATTGGTTTATTTAGATAAGTATACCTTTATTTTACCAGATCTGATTTGTGATATTGCTCCCACATCTAAAACAGGTGTTTTACCAGTGATATTCTTCAGCTCAATTGGGCCAGTTTTAGGCCTCTTAAGGCCCAATTGATCCGTGTTGCCTAGAATGAAGTTTGCTATCATTAATAACAACTTGTCTACTAATTTCAGAGGAAGCCATTTGAGAAGTGTCATTGCAAATCCAAAAGTTGAGAAGCCAAACATCTCTCTTGGTAATACATGAACCTGTTTTCATCAAAATTACACAATAGTAAGTCAAAATAAGTAAAACCCAGATGGATTAAACTGTAAAAATGTCAAATTTTGCCATGTATTATTTAACAGGAACCCAATACAGAAAAGTTTAAAAAATATTAGTCAAACATTAACGTTGAATGGGATGATCCCATTGAGATATTTGGAGATGACTACTAAAAAGGGAGGCTAATGAAGAAGCATTAACTAAGGACTTACAGTGTTTCTAGCAACCATGTGAGGAATTGCATTGTTTCTACAAAGGTCTAAGCTAACTTCCATTCCCGAATTTCCACAACCAATTATCAAAACCTTTTGATTTCTGAAATTAGACCCAGACTTGTATGAAATTGTATGAATTACAGAGCCATGAAACTTTTCCAATCCAACAATGTATGGTAAAGATGGCTCAGCATTCTCTCCTGTGGCGACAATAAGCCAAGGTGAAATGTAGATGAAATCTTGAGTACAAACCTTCCAAGAACCTGAAGTTGAATCGAACGTAGAACTCAGAACAGCTTGGTTGAACCTGGGTTTGATAGAGAAATGAGAAGCATAAGACTCCATATATGAAATGAATTGTTTCTTTGTTGGGTATTTAGGGAAATTTTCAGGGAAACCCAGAAGTGGAAGCTCACAAAACTGTTTGGGTAAATGAAGTTTAAGACGATCATATGTTTTATGTTGCCAAAGAGAAGCTATACAGTCACTTCTCTCAAGAACAACAGAAGGAACACCTTGTTGAGAAAGACAAGCAGAAACTGCTAGACCAGAAGGTCCAGCACCTACAATGATAGGTCCTTGAACATAAACACACTTTGTTTGTTCTTGTTGTTGATCTTTACAAGAACCCATTAGGAAAATTCCAATAAGACAGAAATAAGAGAGTAGAAATAGGTAAAGAAAATGCAACGAAAAGAAAGCTCTGTTCTCAGTTTTGCTCCTTGTTCTATTTCTTTGTCTCTGTTCTGAAAGGATTAAGGGGAAGAAGATGAGAATTTAAAGAGAGTGGTTTGAAAATAATGAAATTAAAAAAGAAGTGTTGGGTGGAAATTAAATAAGTTGCAAGTGGTACTATTTAATTAGTTTATGTCAAGTAAAAAAAAATAAACAGTACGTTGAATATAATGATAAATTTAATTAAATAAGGAATATAATTAATAAAATATTTATATTATTATTAAATAATATAAATTATTCATACAACTTATTTATAAAAATATCATTCACATATTTTTCTATAAATAAGATCTTATAACTAAAAAAAGTACGCACAAACATATAGCCTCATATCCTAATTCTTTAAATTTATCCCTAAACTTGAAGTTCTTGTTCATATCTGCCTTAAATATTAAAGAAAATAAGACATTCTAAGGTATCGTACCTCTTAATGTGATTTGCTAATGATGTACAGGTTGACGTGTAAGACAACGTATGCTGCAAATCTGATCCAACATCTGACGCCTTTTGTAGGAAAGAAATTTGATTTTAGATTGATCGAACTAGTAAAAACTCAAGAACATTCATCGTGTTTCGTTTCTTCCATAAATCCCACGTTCGTTTGTTTCTAGCAAAAAATGAGCTTTTAATGTATTCCTAATAATATTTTACTTCCCCAATAGGATCATAACTAGGCTAGTCACTAGGACCACCAACCTGCTCTTGTTATGATTCCAAAGAATAGGCACACCTAAAAGGAACCTAATAGCCTTGATTTTGGGTCACTACTACTAGCATTCAAAATCCAAATCAAGTTATAGGCTTCAGATAGAAAACTCCTAAAAGCACTCGGGTAAGAATTGGACCCTATACTGAATCACGACCCAATCACTGACCTAGTTGAGGAAATCAAACATATCATCTTAAGAGAACGACAACCACACTTGGACTTGTTATGTACTATTAGCCAGCCAGGCTAGCTTAAGTTATCAAGCATCCACTCGCACCAAGCTCCAGCAATTTTTGTCATCCATTCTAATGATCGCCATCTATCCCAATCCTTGTAGTCAGGACTAGATTCACTTGGCTCGCCTTGGGTAACCACTCCCAAGGTTAGTTAAATAGCACAGTCAACTTAGGACAGCCACGTTGATGATGTCACTAACCTTGACGTGGATGACCATGATTGCAATTGCTGAATAGACATTGCTCTAAGAAAATAAGGATTCACACCAAAAGAGACACCAGACCTTATCAGGGTAGGTCGAGCCCTAGGGAGATACGTCGTTTAGAACACCACCCAAAAGTTAACACTTTCTAAGGTGCCGCCACCTAGGCCACGTCAAACTTGATGGATTACTACCTTCTAGGATGCGTTGTTAAGACAAGCTACCCTTTAGGTCGTATCTTCAACTTTACCATCTTCCAAATTGAGGAACAACACTGTGGATCCAAACCACACTAAGTGATAGGGGTCCAGGCCATACTTGGCAAGGTAGATACACTACCTTCCAAGATAATGACTCTTGAACTTACTGGACCCCAGGACGAAAAGTCCAAATTGCCACCACTCATGCTACGCCAAGCTAGGAACAAGCCACTTGTAAATAGCCAAGACATGTGATCAACATTTCCTCCAAAGCACAGTAACTTGGAGTCTCAGCCTTTAGAGAACGAGAGTCTCATTCAAATACACATCTCAAGCAAGGTAGAGCCCTTGCACATTGAGATACTTGGAAAAAATTTCTAAAACAAAAATGGAATCCAAGAAATAAGTGCTTATAGCACAACCAATTTTGGATGTCCTTAGAGTGGGACAACTTATCATCTCGTCACCTACAAAGCACTTAGAAGAAACAATCCGAAAAAATTTGAATGCACGCATATCAGCTCCAAATTGTTGCCTTCTAGGTTACTATGTCTCACCCTTGGGTTGGGAGCAACCTCTAGCTTAATTACACTCAGGAATTTAGTGCCTAAGTTTCAGCCTGACTATCCAGAAGGTACATTAAAGACATACTCAAAAAGTTACTCGAGATCTACACTTAGAGAATTTGGAAAAGCCACATTGGCTCACTAGTTCAAGACCCAAAGATCTCAACTCTCAGGCAGGATATCCAATATCCACATGGACCCCAAAGATATCAAGTTTAAGGCCAGGATACTCATATTCACTTAGAATCAAGAGTTCTCAACTCATAGGCTAGGATTCACAACATCCACCTATCCTATCTCACCACTATCTCAATGGGTTGCATCCAGGTTGGGAAAGAAGAAGGACCACACCCCCTTCAAAACCCATAATGATTGCAATCCATGATCAAGACAATGGCCTTTTTTGCTATTATGTGGGGATATACCAAGGCTAGAAAATGTGATTAGACAAGCCACTAGTCCCAACGAGAACATTGTCTAGACAACTTATGTATTTTTTTCTTTTTCTTATTTCTTGTAATTTACTTTACGTAGTATTCGACGAGGTCATATGCGACCATGTCAACACCAAAAATAAGGAATTAAAAAATAGTTAGAAATGAATACAAGTCATGTAGCTAATTTTGGCACTAATAAACATTGTACTTTACATTTCTGTAAGCAGTAGTCATACCATAGCTCGCCAGCCAGAGCTCACAACATTCGCCTTAGACCACACAAGTCATCTAAAGACTTGGCTAATCTTAGCTTGTTATCCATGAGCCCTACCATGTTTCAAGAGCGAACACTCGCCCTCCTTCAAGACTTGGTAGTCAGGTCAAGCCTTAGCTAAGATCCAAGCACTACAACATCGAATGAGCCTCAATAACTCATTATGTCAATCTTTGCTAGGCGCCTATGAGCCTTATTATGTCTTGGGAGCGAGCACTTACTCTCCTTCAAGACGTAGTAGCTAGCTCACTCCTTAGCTAAGATCCAGGCGTTATAACATTGAATGAGTTTCAGCAACTCATTTTGCCAATCTTAGCTTGGCACATATGAGCTTTACCCTATCTGAGGAGCAAGTACTTGCCCTTTCTTAAGACTTGATAGCCAACTTATGCCTTATCTAAGATCTAGGCACTACAATCAGAATGGGATTCAATAACTCATTCAACTATTACTCTACACTACCATGAGTGAGCCATGACCCTCCCTAAGACTTGATAGCTAGAATTAGTCAAAGTCATGATCAAGAAGATTTATTACCCAAAGTCCAGGTTGAACCTGGGACAAACTTGTTGTGTGAGTGGAGCCACGCCTCCCTCACCCCAAGAACACTAGGGGCTCAAACCTTGGAACAAGTAGTAATTGTTACCTGCCTATCCAAGCATCAATCAAGAAGTCTCATCTTCCAATAGGATCATGTATCAGACTTAAACACATATTGAAGCAAGAAGGATCCACAACCTTCCACTAGACCAAAGTGTGTAATCTTCATGGGTTAAGACTTGAGTCACCACAACTCTATTGTCATACTTGAATACATTAGGAACACCTACCTAAGATCAAGTCGTGATTAGGTCTTACACAAAAAACTGGGTAAATCCTATGCCCCATGACACTGTTTATCTTAATGGACCTCACGCCAAGTACCTGAAACTGACACCCAAGATCAAGACATTGGTCAACTAGCATCTCAATGGATCGAACCTCACAAGGCAATGATACGGGACTCACACCCGCTAGCACCAAAAGTTGGTCCTGCTTCCAAGGTCTGAAGAAACCAAAAACAAAAAAAAATTGCTAAGTCAACTACTTTGGATGAACTTTGTCCTGCATTCACAAGCGAAGAAATAAAAAATTTCTATCAAGGCTAACATAAAGTAAGGCAAAAAGATAGAGTAAAAAAAGTTGATGTAATATTGAAGTCATGATCCCAATAGAAACTACAAACTAAAAGCCAAGTCATAATGCTTTCCAAGTTCTACTTGAAAAAGTAAAGTAAAGCAACTAGATAAAGAGCTACCAAAGTCTAAGCCTAAGTCTACTGTTGACGACTAGTCTTTTTGGACAATACTATAGAGATTGGTGTCACTTGCACTATCTCTTGATTCCCGACTGAGTCATGAATCTGTGCCTCATCCCTTACTCCCGTTGAATCCTGGGCCATCTCTTCAAAGTCAAAGTACTCTCCGTACTCAGGTGCAACCTTACTGAAGTTGGGAAACTTATGACGAGGTATATGCTTGTCTGGGTAGAAAATCTTCAACCTCTTCTTGGCTTATTCAAAACCATGAGCCAAAGCATCTTTAGTGTCTGCTCTGAAGTCTTCAAAGTCCAAGTACTCATAACAACTTTGAAACCTGCAGCTTCTACCTTAGCAGTCAATCTTTGGATCACTGCTAAGTTCCATCACCTCAAAGCAGCTTGAAGTTAGCTTTTCTTTGAACTTGGAATTGTTGGTCTCACTAGTTGACAAGGAATCTGACAACTTTCGCTGCATAAAGGCCTTTTCATTTGGTGCCTTGACCAAGTCTTTCTTCTCTTCCTAAGCATGAGTGAGTGAGGCCTGAGCTTGATCTCTCTCAAGCCTTGCTAACCTAACAGCTTCTGTCAAAGGACTCAACTAAGCCCTAGTATATTGCTTACAATTGTCTACAACAGCCTTAAGCTTCAGAAATTCCTCAGACCAAACAGAGAGGTCTTCATGAGTATCACCAACGACATCTTCTAGAGCCTCTGAAACGATTGGGTTGCATGGAGGACTGTGATATGGAGCCTCCTCTTCCATCACAATATCTTCTACCGAAGGAGAAGTCAGGGCAGAGCAGTGAGCTTCAACTTTTGTGCTATAATAAATATAAAAAAATATATGTGCAAAAATAAATATAAATTTGTGATATATATATATATATATTAGTTCCATCTTAGAGATGAAGTGATAAAAAATAAAAGAGATTTTGGTTATATAGGAAGGATTAAAGGCTTTTGTCTTAAGAAATTCATTACCTTTTTTAAATACAGCATTTAAGTTTAAGTTTAGACAAGAACTATTGTAAGAAGGATTTTCAAAATATAATACTTTTTAAAAATTTTGTTTAAGCTTATGATTTAAAAAAAGAAAAAAGAAATATAAATTGTTCTTCCTTAAGTTTAATTGATTTTGAGCGAAAAAGTCACCAAATTTTACAAAATAAACATTTTAATATATTTACCCTTAAGTTATGCACTTTAAAGTTTTTTTTTACTTACAAAATTAAAGACTCTTTTTGAAAGGGAAATAGAATAACACCAATTTTCTTCTATTCACTCGAATCACCATATATATTTAAAAACATCAACAATGAGCTAGCATATGAGACTATTGTTAAGAAATCTTAGTAACCATTATGTACATTTTTACTGCCATAAACTCATAGTCTTATGCATGTAAATTAATAACATTACTAACTAGGTTATCTCATTACTGTTTATACCTTTAAAAGTTACTCAAGCTATTATTTTTTTCTAGAAAGAACATTTTTAGTAAATATGTTTTTAAAGAGTGCACTAAAAATCACTTGACATTTTAAAACCGTAAAGCTTTATATATCTTCCATAAAATTATATCCTCACTAAATCAAACTCAAAAATATATTGTATATTTTATAAATGCTTACATGATTTAATAATAAGACTTGTGTTTAAAAACAATATAAAATTAATATGTTAGTAGAATGTATGTCTGAATGACTCAATAAGAACAAATAGGATTATTCTTCAATAAATAGACTCAAATGTTATTTTTAAAATGTTAGGTGTTTCCTTTAAATAGTTCATTGACTTTTAGTACTTAATTTTTTTTTTTACTAAATTAATTTATAGTATTAGCAACTCAAATACTCCGTTTCAAAAGCAATTAAAATGAAGCCCTTTTCCACAGATGGAAACATAACAACACATGAAAGTGAAACGTTGTCCATATATATGTACCTCTGAACGAAATCCAAACATTGTAATTGATCAGTGTCTTCGTCTTATTCCTTTCACATTCCTTTGGTCCTTCAGGGAATAAAGAATTAAAAATAAGAGACCGAAGCATATAAATAAAATATCATATAATTAGAAATTCTTGTGTATGAGAGAGAACAGTAAAACAAACACGAACCAAGTTTAATAAAGGCATGTTTAATAATAATTTTAATTTATGATTTATGATTAAATAATTAATTTTATGATTTTTAATTTTTTTTATAAAAATAATCACAAATGTGTTTAATAACAATTTCTATTTAGTGATTTTCAAGAAAAAAAATCAAAAATTACTTCATAGTTGTTTGGTAATGATTTCCATTTTTTTATTTTATTCAAAAAAAAATTAAAAAAGAAATTTTTGGTTATTTTTTATAAATTTAAAGTTTTTAATCATTTTATTCTAATATTTAATTATAAAAAAAGTTATAAGACTTTATTTACTCTTTAGAAAAATGTTTGGTCAAAATAAAAAAAATTAAAAATAAAAAATTTGATTACAAAATTTTATGTTTAAAGATTTACGAATCACTCCATATTTTGGTAATGATTCCTTAAAAATGTAAAAATTAAAATCAAAAATCGTTACTAAATATAATTGATTGAAAAATTATTTAAAAAAAATTAAAAATTAAGAATAAAAATCTTTATCAAATAAGATGGAAAAAAATTAAAATAAAAGACGAATAATAATTTTGCATGGTCTAAATTGAATTTTAACAATAAAAGAAGTTAAAACTCAATAGTAATGTAAGGTCTTTCTCTTCCTCTAATGTCAGCTTAAGTTAAGCTGCACCAAAAGCAACTTACCACTGAGAGTGAGATCATAATTGGGTCCATGAGATCAAAGGGAATTTTTATGGGGACCTTTTCTCTTCTATCATCATCAGCTCATCACTTTAAAAAAACAAATGAAAGCAGAACAAATTAATCAAAAAAAAAAAAAAAAATTGGACAGAAAAGGAGAAAGACGGTATAATACTTATATTTTTTTTTCATTTATTAAGACTAATGTTCATATGAAAAATACCATCAAAGCTAGTACAAAGGTTGTGTCATGAAATTTTTATGCACAATTAAAATTATTTTATAATTTTAAACTAATAATTTTATATATATAGTTCATTTATTAATTGGGTAATTCCATTATCGGTAAATTAAACAAAAAAGAAATTTGAAATAGTAAAAATGTAAAATGGGAGAATTTTGAGTTGTCTGTTCCATAGAACGAAGAAAATTAACAATTTGCAATGCAAATTAGAGGCCTAGCGAGCTGCAAGGGTATGGCATGCATGCACAAGCATCAGGGTATTGATCCGTACATTTGCATGTCATGTCATGCCAACCTATATTTTCAACCATAAATAAGATAAAGTTACTTAGAATTATTAATAAAATATAAAATTAAAATATATAACATATAATATTTAATTGATTATAAGATATATAGATTTAATTAAATTGTAAAACGTTTATTTATTTATATAATTAATTATCTTTTAATATATTATTGTTAAATAAAATTATTATTAATAAAAAATTATTAGATCAATAATAATTTTAATAATAAAAATATTAATATTCTTTAAATTAATATATGTGTCAAATTTTAATAAAAAAATATTTTATCTCATACATACAGCATTGAACTTTATACAAGAATGTGTAATATTAAGGGCAGATAATCCAATAGTTTCACTAGCTTTTTAAAATAAATTACTTAAGTTTATTAATTTTTTTTGTGACAATTTAATCATTTATTTTTGAAAAATTGACGACACATATTCACAATTTTACATGATCAATTTTTTATATTTTTTTTCATTCATTGTATATTTTTATTTTTTTGAAAAAAAAAAATGCTTCCACAATTATTTATATTAATTTTTTTTTTCAAATGTAGATAAAAATAATAAAAGTTTTTGAAAAACCTAAAATTTGATAATTTAGACTAAATTATCATAAAAATTATATCAAACCTAAGTTCTCTAATAGCGTAATATCCGCCCAGCTTTGTAAGTTACTAACCTAAAATTGAAATTCACATGATGCATAACATTAGTAGGAATTAAGGGCTTGTTTATATCTATGTTTTTTTTTTTTTAGAGGGAACTAATCTAAGATCGATCAATTCTTTAAATTCCATAAAATATGGTAATAAAGTTTATATAATTATATTTATATTAATAGTGATTTTATACATAATATAATCTGTTATATATATATATATATATATATATAGGAAGTACAAAATGTGGGTTGTGAATGTGCTTGTCACCAAGTTTTTATTTTTTTTTTAATCTTAAAGTACATTTTTATTGTAAGAAGCGCTTTTTCTAGAATTTCAAAGTAAAAACAATAAAACTCATAATCTTTTTGCATAATGCTATAGAATTATGACTATGTCATATTCATTAAAATCATGAAAGAAAAAGTGACAAGTAAAATAAATATGTAAATTAAATTTGAGAATGAGAGGGCTTAAGAGCAGTTAACAATTTTATTGACAAATATTATTTATATGATATTTAAATTTTAGGAATTACACTATATTGATTTTTTTATTTAACTATTTAAAAAAATAATAAAAATAATACCCTTTAAAACTTTTAATAATAAAACTAACACTTTTTGTGTTTTCACAATTAAAAAAATGATTAATATGTCATTTTTTTTTTAATATCTATCCAATTAGAATTGAACGACGACAATTTAGACTGGTTCAATATTTTACATTTAAATTAAATGTTCAATATTATTAGGGTATTAATTTTATTATTATAAATTTTAAATGTGTTATTTTTAATAATTTTTTATTTTTTTCAAATTGCGCTATTTTAAGGCAAAAATGTTATTTTTAAGATGTACATTAAATAGAATTTTATTTAAAATAATTTTAATATTTATATAAAAAATTATGTGCGTTTTAAACTATGTCCCAGGTCGATTCATTTCAACTTTTTTTTTCTTGCCCTCCAACCACACAAATCACAATAGTACAAAAACCGCATGCATGGTTTTTACATTTTTAATTCATTATTTTCAATAATCAAACAACTTATTACTTAGATTTTCTATTGCTTGAAATCAATTTATCATATGTGGTCATGATTTATCGTACTAATTATTGAGATTTAGAGCTATTTTTATTGTTCTTGAGCTTTACCTTTCATACGAGGATTGCTAGAGATTTTGTTTAATTGAATCTACTAGCTAGCTTATAATTATTTATTGTTTAATTTATTTTAGGTCACATCTTGATGTGTTTAGTAGCTCGCGACTCTGATTAGAAAACTGTGAACAAAAGTGATAGCTAGGTGGTATAGTACGCTTTACCTGGATAGTTCTAAGAAATTTTTTATTCTAAGCGTTGATTTTCATATTCCACAATAGTCAATAGATTATTTTCACTTAAATATCTTGCGTTAATATTAAATTTTTACATTTTTTTTTATTAAAAAAATAAAATTTTTTAAAATTTAAATAAAATAAAACTATTATCATACACCATTATATTACCAAAAATTACCACCATTTTGTTTTGCATTTAATTTTTGTAAAAGATTGCTAGCTAGTCGTTCTGTGCTTTAATTTTTTTTTTTTTTTTTAGTAATAATTTGTGTTACAACATGTCTACCTCTTTAGATCGTTGAATTCGTAATTTAAAACTCATAAAGGTTATAATCATACAATAAATGTTACCCTATTAGTTGTCTGCTCAAGCATTTTTCTATTCTTTTATATACTTAGTGCACCTAATATTTAGTAAAAATCTTAACTATTTTATTAATTTTTAAATTTTAAAAAATTTTATACACATATTTTTTAATTATCACTAATTTTTAAAATTTCACTGTATGTTCATTAACTTTAAAGTTTTATAATTAATCTTTAAATTTTTAAATATTTATATATAAATCTCTAAATTTTATAAAATTTGCACGTAAATTTACTATTAAAATATATATTTATGAATTAAAATTTATAAATTTTTGTTTATAATTTTATGTATAAAAATTTTAAAGTTTAAATTAAACACTTTAATAGTTTGAAAATATATTCGTGGATTGAGATAAAATTTAAGATTAATATCCTACAACAGCAGCTGAGATCGGAGTAACAAAATATAAGAAAATGTTGATGCTCGAACTAATTATTTTAATGACTAAATGAAAGAAAAATAACTCCATTTAGAGCCATTGTAAGTAATATGAGAAAGAAAAATCCACGTACTAGTATTTTAGATGGCAGCGACAAGATTCTAATTTTATTTCATTGAAAAGTGAGTGAGGTACGGTCAAGATAGGGTGACATCAGGCATTCAGGTGCATGCAAAGAGGTTTGATGTGAATCTATCTAAAAAGCGAAAATGATTTTATAGAATTGCGACAAATTTATTAATAATTATTTTATCTAATAATAATAGTTGCAGTAATCAAGTGTGACTAAATATAAACATATAATAAACCATTCGTACCAATAATAATAAAAATTGATCGTAAACATATAATTATATTAAATTTGTTCTTTAATAAGGTAGCCTATAGTTATTTTAGAATAATTATATATATTATTAAAATATTTTTATTATGTAAAAGATTAAATTTAATCTACTATTAAATATATTTTTATATCATTATTTTTAAATAAAATTACTGTTAATAATTATTGTTATAAAATAAATTTTAAACTTTGGCTTACCATAGCACTTATTTTAAAATTTTAATCTTTAACTTCACATACAATTTAAAATTAACTTCACTCATAGTGCAAAATAATATAAAAATATATATCTTATCATAATTTAATATATGTTATTTAATTAATATTTATTAATAAATAATTTTTTAATTATTTTAGTATTTATATTTAATGAATTGTATACAACTAACTTAATTTATATTACATTAAAAATATATTAAAATGATATTATCGTAATTATATTTATTAATATCATAATAAAAATATGTAATACTTTTAATCTTACACTTAACGATACTTTAATAAATAATAAAATTATTATTAATAAAAATATTATTGATAATAGATACTTAACTTGTTCTAATAATAAATTATCAAAAAAAAAAAAAAAAAAAACTTGTTCTAATAATAATTAATGTTAATATACAACTATTTTCTTCTCACCTGAAAAATGAGAGAGGGAGAGAGGGGCTGCCCACTGAGAAAACCCCACATGCAATCTGCGCTAGTTTTTCCGTCTGCAAAACGTTTCAGTAGCCAGAAGGGCTCAGAAGAGAGAGAGAGAGAGAGTGAGTGGACATGAGGTTTACTATTAGGGCAAGAATAGAGTGACGTCGATGACAGCGTAAGGCGTGCTTGGAAGCGTGTGATGGGGATTTCGATTTCAATGCCCAAAACCCTAATTTAACTCCTCGCTTGGACTTTTCGTCAAACACCTTAGCAGCATTGTTGTCTTAACTCTTATGACGGCAGAGAGAGAGAAATGCACTATTTATAATTAAGATATACAATAGAATCTATTAGACACAGTGAGAGAAAAACGTTCTTTAGAACGTTAGACGTACATGGGGTTGTATTGTGTCGTATGTGTAATGAACGAGACTGAAACAAAGAGGGGTCAATCTTGGTAAAATATTGTTAGATGAGAATAAAGTTATCGACGAGTCATATAATCACATCGATTTATATTTATATTAATTATATTATAATAAATAATAAAATTATTTAAAAAATAAATAATTTTTTTAAATAATAAATATAAAATCAATTATAAATTTATATATTATTGATATTTTTAAAAAGGTCAGGCTGCATCATTATCTCAATTATCAGTGCTTCTCATAAATTCAAAGGGAGAAAATCAAATACATGTTAAGTAATATTTACAGAGATGAATAATTTAATATTAAATACATGTTCATATTAAATCAGGTAATATAATTGGTAAGAAAAATACAATTAATATTTAATTTATTACAAAAATATTTAATTAATATTTATGTATTTTTTATTCAATATTTGTTTAACAATAATGGTTAAAAAGAATATTAATATTAACATGTTAGAAATATTTTAACAACAAATTTAAGAGCATTTTTTCTGTAGACAACGTTAGGAACATAAAAAGATTTTATAAGCATTAACACAATTATATTTCTTATCATCGTAATTGCAAAGTTAAGGTCATGCAATATGCTATTAATTAAATATAAAATATTATTAATTAATTATGAGAATTTTTATAAATAGATTTATATTTTATAAGTCATTTATTTTCATAAAAGGTATATTTTAATATCTTTTCTTTTAAGTGGTATATCTTAAGTCTCGTATTTTTTTAAAAGATTCACTTAAGTCTAATTTCTTAAAAAAAAAAAAAATTAATTTCTTAACACATATTTCTCATATAATTTTTTAGTAAAATTTCAAACTTTTTTGCTAAAAAATTAAATAAAAAATTTATAGTTTTTGTCATTTTTTTTTATTTTCAAAAACTTATTTTTTAAAGATTATTTTATTTTCAAAATATTGAAGTTTCAAAATTATCTCTATAAAAAAAACCACTTGAAAACATGTGTTAAAAAATTGATAATTTTTTTTAAATAAATTTAAGTGTATTTTTAAAAAGTTAAAGAATTTAAGAAGTATTATTTAAAAAAAATACCTAAAATATATTTTTTTTAAATATAAAAAATTATTAAAGTAGTAAACTCATTTATAAAAAAAAATTAATGAATTAACATTTTATATTAATTTTTTTCTTCTAAAAATATAACTTTTTTAAAATTATTTAATATATGTATTAAATTATAAATATAATTAAAAAAAAAAAAAAAAAAAAACGGGTCCACTTGGAGTTCATCCTCTCTCCGACTCTCGCTGAGTCTGAAAACTGATCATAAAAGTTGGCAGCTCTATATGGTTTGAACTTATATATACCGTAAGCTTCGATATTGCATGAAAAATTTGAAAGGAGTTTTGAAACTTCGACGCACGTACCTTGACAATGAAAACAAAGAAGGGGATATTTAGGGACCAGAGCCCATCATATCTGATTAATTGTCTAGCTACGAACCTATTTTATAGCCCCTGCACTCACCTATTATTTTGAATACAGCTCTTTCCCTTTTCACACAAGATTGATTTGATCTACATCGAGTAAAACAACCATTTTACGTCATCAAAAATTAGTGTCATAGATATCTTCTGTTACCCATCGCTGTCTTTTAGGTTTATCTTTTTTGTTATTTTTCAGGTGAAGACTATCATCATTTATTATTTTATATAATTATATTTATTTAATTATAAAAAATTTATTTAAATATAAATACTAATTATATTTTTTAAAAATTAATAAAATAATCATACCTACATATCAAATTATAATATACATTAATTATTAATTATATATAAAATTAAAAATAAAAAATAAAAAAATAATTAAATTATATCATATAAATTATAATAAGAATATTTTTATAAATCTTACTCATCCAATTTTCTTTTAAAAAAATGTTCGGTTACACTTTTAGTTAATTAAATTTAATAAATATATAATCGATTTATAAATAATACATGTATTTATTTTATATATCAAGTTTATTAAAAAAAATATTATAAAATTATTGTTCCTAAAATATATTATAAAAATGATATTTTTAATATTAATTTTTAAAAATTATTTTTATTATTATAAATTTTAAGTATATTATTTTATTTTTATTTTTTGTCATAATAATTTATTATTTTATAACTTAAAAAAATACATATTTTTTATAATATATATATATAGATATATATATTAACTTTAACGTCAAAATAATTGAATAACTAAGAATTATATATCATTATTTTAGGTAACTTTATGTTTGTTATAACAAATTAAAACATTATGTTGCAATTTTGTATAAAGGTTTAGAAAAGTACTCCCTAAATAAATAGTTAATTAATTTATTATTTTATTTAAAAAATAAATTATAAGAATAATTATTTTAGGTAAAATATGTGTGATAATTTTTAAGAATGATATGTAATTCTAATACAATACAAACACGAGTGATGTACACAAATTTTTTTTAAAAAATTACTTAAAATAATATTATTTAAAATTTATAATAATAAAAATAATATATTTTATCTTAAAAATTGATATTTGTATGAGTTAGTATTAGATTAATACTTAAAATGCTATTTTTTGTTATAAGTTTTAGGATATGTTATATTTGATATTTTTTCAAATGCAAATTTAATTATTATTTAAGAAGATAAATAAACACAATAGACACTACCTAATTAATTTTAGAAAAAGTGTCATATAGGTAATTTTATTTTTATAAAAAGTAGCATTTAATTTCTTAGGTTATAAAAAATGTCTTTAAATTTCTTTGATTTTGAAAAATGTATTTTTGAGTCCTCTGCTTGTGTCAAGCAAGGACAAAATTAATTTTTTATCAAATTTTATAAAATTAATTTTTCATCCAATTTTAAATACAAGGACAAAATAAATACTAACAGAATAACAGATGTGTCACATGCATATTTATATTTTTCGATATATTATACGTAAAAAAATTAATAGTTAATTAAAAAATTACTTAATTTTTTTAGATTAAAAAAACTTAAATAAAATTTTCAATGTAATTTAAATATAATTTTCAATAAAATTTTAATTGTCTAATATTTAAAGTCACAACTTAGATAATGAAAATTTTATTTAAGTTTGATCGAATACAATAAAATTTAAATAGAATTTTCATTGTTTAATATCTAAACTCACAAATTAGATAATAAAAATTTTATTTAAATTTAATAGAAGAAATTGTAAAAACTTAGAGTAATTTTTTAATTAAAAATTATTTAATTTGATATATATCTATCAAAAAATATAAACATGCATGTGACACTGTACTATTCTGTTAGATTTAGGGAAAAATTAATTTTATCATTGTCTGACACATTTTTTACAAGTAAATGAACTTCAGAACATTTTTATAAGCAAATGGACTTAAAGATACCTTTAATAAGTTAGAGGACTAAATGATACATATTGCATAAACAAATGAACTATTTTGGCTCTTTATCCTTAATTTTAATAAGCATTTTTATAAATAAAAAAATTTCATAGTGTAAAGTTTATAAGTATTGGCAATTTTTATGGACAAAAGGTTTAATTGTAATCTAACATCTAGGCTTATTTTCAAGTCAATTGATTAAAGCTGAAAAAACAATCGAGCTCTTAATCCGTAAGTGTTAGGTAAAAATATTATTTTCATGCATACATCATCACACGATAATGCATAGAAATTTTTTTTTATATATATAGTTAAATCAATCGACTTCAATCTAACTGCTATTATGATAGAAAAATACATTATTAAATCAATCGAGGTTTCGGTTGATTGATCGAGGTTTTCTCATTATTGGTAGATCAATTAAGAATAGGTCCTTGATCAATCAAGCCAATAATTTCAATTCGTAACAACATGTTTTTAATTCACCCATATGCTATTTTTACAAATTTGATCTCATTTAATTGTCAAAGTTAAATTCTTATATGAACATAATCATCATTTACAATCAATTCTCTTATAAGTCAAATTACACTCTTTATAATCAACTTTTGTTTATGAATAATTATTTTCTACATCTATTTGAGCTTTTAAAGAAAAATATTTTTATTTTCATCAATTAATATTAGGCATCTTATTTTTTTAGTCCTTTAAGCATATTGTGTGGTTATGTTTGAATGATTCATATGCCTAATTATTTTTTATGATATTGAACTCTATATGATAATTTTAGAGTTTGCTAGTCGATTTAGTTATTACTCTTATACTGCTGTTGGATTTGCTAGTTAGAATTCTTTATTATTTAATCTATTCTAGGACACACTTTACACTTGTGTTATTTATGCTTACGTTTTAGGTACTAAAGGTGACGTGTTTTGTATTTTATGTGACTCAACATTTTCAAAATTGATGAGTTTAATTGATCTTGTAGAGACTGTGAAAGGAACGATGACACGTAAGTAAATTACATAGGGAGTTTTATCTGTAAATGGTAGTCTAAAACCTAGACTTGTAATTGAACATTTAATTTTCATAGTGAATAGTTAGGTGGTCCGATAGACCGGTAGTTTTCCTCTTAAATCATTAGAGTGGCGTAAAATGTTTCTACCTAAAAATCTCGTGTATTATTTTTTATTTCTTCATTTTACTTTTATATGCGACTGTATATCTGGCTATTATGTTTATGTTACTTAATTAAAGTTCAATAAAATTAAGAATGATCTATTCACTCTCTTTAAATTAATGTGATTTATAACTAAAAACTTTCACATATAAATAATTGATATTAGTTAAATTTTTTTAATTGATATAATATCTAAGACAAAAAATAATTAATTCTATATAAAAATTATTCGCTCATAAATGAAACGAGTAGACATGGTCAGTCACTAAATGGATAAGCACGAATTGCACTAATGGTTACCCTCAATGTAATTAAAAAAATTACCTAAGGATAATACTGTAAAGTAAATGCAAAAAAAAATTATTAAAACAACTATTTATAATAATTATATTTATTATGATAGGTCTGGTACCTTAGTGGTACCCACTACTTTGGTACTCATTTTCCTACCTATTATAAAATTGTATTAATTTAGTACCCAAATTCAATTATTGGTACTAATTTGCCAAAAAGTTATAATAACTAAAAATTTCTATAAAATAAATAGTTATAATCTTGATATTTAAGTTATTTCCTTAAAAAAAAAATATGGGTGATTAGTTTTATAATTAGTTTGAAATAACAATTATATACACAACCAAGCACACATATATACATTAACAAGATATGAGCACAAATTCTTTCAGTACTTACAAAAATTATATACTAACAATTGATAATTTTTTAATTGTTAATAACGTATTTTCTTACAAAACAATAAGGTGAGAATTTTTTTTTATAAAAGATAAAATTAGACTAAAAATGAATGTTATAAAGAGAGTATACACGCTTCCCATTACTCAAGAATGAAGCCTATCAGTTGCATGCAGGGTTTGGTGGTCCAAAATGGACTTACTTGGCTTCGCCAAAAGAAAGGCCCTATTTCTCTAGAAGCCTACCTCCCCGCGAGGCGTCTCTCAGTTCAGTAGGGTTGGTTCCTAACCTTGTTCTTGTGACATGTTATGTTTCCCCTCTTTCCAAGTAGTAAAGGGTGAATCTCATGCGTCAGTTTGTGGATTGTGGTCTTACTTATCCTAAACACACATATTCTTGACTTATTAATTAATAGGTGTTTGTAGATACCAAGTATCTTAGTACAAGATGTATATATAAATTGGAAATATTGGTTTGCCTAGAGTTGTCAATAGAGCTAGTATCAATCCCTAATACTTCAAGGATATGATTAAAAAATATATATATGAGAATTAAAAACACAAGGTCAAATACTACGGGATCACAACAAGAACGGAAAGAAATTCAATTAATTATAATTATGAATGAAAACTTGGAACAATAGAAATATAGATAGAATATTATGAGATGTTATGATAAATAAATGATTTCGTTAAAAATCTACATAAGGTCAATTGACCGATTAATTTATTGAAGTAATAATACTAATAGAGAACAAATTATTTACATATAAAGTCAATATATAGTGATCCTGTAAAACACCAATAAGGCAAAGACAAATAAGTTCACGTAGTTTAACCAAATTCTAGATTCAAAGGAGAAGTATTATAAATGAAAAATGCATTCAAGGAAACAAAATAAGGAAGATATCAAAATTGAGTACAGCCTGGTATGAAAATTTATATGCGATTCTCAAATAATTTCAAGCATGCAACACTACCACAACACAATCTAAAAGAACTATTATAATATTTTACAACTATTTGTAAATCTTTTTTTATCTCTAATTTCTAATACTATAAAACATAGGACACTCATGCTCGTGTCCAAATAATCCTGTCAAGCTCCAAGTTATCTACTACTCGTTGTCTGAAAACAAAGAAAATAAAGAATAAGCTTTCGTCAATAGAGTTATTCCGACATATAAATTAAGCAAAAATTATCATCAATATAACCAAATACATAAATAATCATATATATATATATTTGACAGCATAAATAATTTTATCTGCATGTAAACACCTTGTATTAAACTAACTTCTATTAAATCGTTTGTAAGAAAAATCAAAGTCCGTAAAATTTTAGTTTAGAAGTAAACCCAACAATTCATGGCGTGAGAATAAATTAAACTCTCAACACGTAAATTCCAAGATTACCAAGTAAATCATACCTATAGAGAATCAACATAAAAACATACATACACGTACCTTTGATCCCTTGTTCCATGACCTACAATGAGTTATCCTTTGTCCCAGAACTATAGCCCTCATGCTCACTATCCAGTGCCCCAGGATAAATCATCCTGTGTCCTAAGACTATGCGCAAACCTTAAGGTATAATGTTCAGCTTTACCATATTGATCTTAGGCACATACGTTGAAAAACACTCACCCCAACACTTATAGAACATATTATACAATATCAAAACATTGTAACACTTTAAACCATATTTCAAAAGCATTTAATCACATAACAATATTACATATATAAAATTTTAAACCATTACATTTTTAAAACTCATGTTGCAAAGTAAATATTAAACTTAAAAAAGTTTTGAAAACTTTTACGGATTTTATTCATTAGCAAATATATTCACAAAACTAAAATTCACATTATATCATTTAATATGTTTAATAACATGTATAGAACTTTTTTGAGTAACTCTATCTGAAGAATCGCCTACTTGACTCTTGTCACAGAGTTTATCTTCTAAAGACCCACACATGTTTCAATTCCAATTAATCAAAATACTATAACATAAATATTTTTATATTTCATCAAATTGTTCCTGTGACTCACAAAATTCACAAATTTTGGTTGATTATTTAATTACACTTGATAGACCTAACATAACATATGGTCACTATTGTCATTCAGAATATATATATATTTGAATTCCTTTTCAACCTAAAACACAATTAAATAAAATTAAAACCTAATTTATTTATTAGTTTACTAAAAAAACTAAATTACCAACAAAACTCTATTATAACTTTTAAAATTCAAGTTTCAAATACATAAACATATATACTTAATTTTACAATCTAATCTAAAAATAAAAATATTCATTTTTAAATTAAAGTATCCACATTAATTATAAAACATAACTTTTTATCCAATGCTAATAATATAAGCATGCATGATATAAATAATTGCCTCTATTTTCTTATTAAGTAAAATAATTAACTATTTTTGGATGTAATAAAATTTTAAATTTTCAAAAGAGCTTCAAAACACTTTAAAATAGTTAATAAATATTATTTTTGATATATACCCAAACAAAAACCCAAAATTTAACATAATTAAGGCCTAAAAAAGCTAAAATTATCAATTTATTATAATAATTATTTTAATCCGAAAGCAATTCTAAAATTTATGTATATAAACTGTTTAAACAACATGCAAGTATGAATTCAAATCACATTTATTATATGATTTTATAAATATATTAGAAAATTTACATGCATGAGTTCCAAAACACAAAAAGTAAGTAAAATCTACAATATTATAAGAAAATCTACTCAAATAAATATTAAATTTTAAATTCAATTTTATCCATGGCCAAAGAAAAAAATTTAGGGTTAGAGTTTCTAAAATTTACCTTAATTTACTCCAAATTAAAAAAGCTTGCAAAAAATCCTATCCTCTCTTTTCTTCTTCCCTTTTCTTTCTTTCTTTCTCTTTTTTCTCCTCTCCTACTCGCTCTGTCGCATCGTCTCTGTTTTCTTTCTTTCTTTTGCTCTTTTCTTTTTTTAGAATAAAAGATTTAATATTGTGAGTATTTGTATCTAATAATAAAAAAAATATAAAATAGCATATTTAAAAAATAAAAATTATTACTTTACCTAAATATTATTCTATTAATTAAAGTTAATGCAATAAATTAATTACAATCTTAATTAATGAAAAATTATTTTAAGTAAAATAATAACTTTATTTTTTAAAATATATTATTTTTATCATTTTTATTATTACTTGTAAATAACTATTATATCCATCATTCACCCCCTTTTTTTAACCCGTTTGGGCTTTGCTTTAATTCTTTTTTTTTTCTTCATTTTTTTAAATTAACTACTTGCCATAATCGTGGGTTAGTTTTAGGCATTTGTTTTAATTTTTTTTAACTTAACAAATTATTAAATTATTCCTTTTAAAAATAAATGTAAATAAAATTACAAATTTATTTCTCAATAAATAAATAAATAAATTACAATTCAAAACTTAAAATATATTATTTTATTATTAATATTATTTTAACTAGAAATTTGGGGTCTCACAAATACGGTGGAGAAAAATCTTTATTCTATCCGCCAGTCAATATTGGGAATGGGATCCCAACACGGTAAACAAAGATCCATATAATATTTCGAGATATTTTTTTTTAAAAAAAATTCTTAATTATAATTTGATATTAAGATAATAATAAAAAAATGACATTAAAATTATGGGATTCACAAATATATAATTGTAGATGAATTTTTAATATGCACATTATTAATAAGTTACAAACTAATAAGATTTTTTACATTATTGTTTTTTCAGTAGTTAGTTTCAATAATTTTAGCAAAAGAAAAATTATTTTTAAAATAATAAAGAATATAATATAATTAGTGATAAATTTATAATATGTTATATTGATGATTTATTTAAGTCTCAATAACTACATATTTTAATTTTTTTAAAGTATAAATATATATTTTAAAAACAGTATGAGCTAAGTTGACTCAAATAGCAGTTTCAAAAGGAGACAAATTGAAATGTTAATAATTTTTGTCCTAAATAATTTTATTTTGATAAATTAAATAAATTTTACTAAATAGAAACAAATCGATATAAAATTTACAATTTTATAATAAACTATTTAATATAATATATTATATACAAAAATGCATATATTGTAATGCAATAAAAACAATGATAGACAAGAAAGTAACATTTTAAATGGGGTAAATTACAAATATGAAATTTAAGTTATATTAAAATTTTAGGTTAAGATTTTTACAAGTTCTGTAATTATTTAAAATATATACTTTGGTTCTGTAACTTTTAAGGTATATTTTTAAGGTTTTATAATTCTTCAAAATGTACACTTTAATCCTTTGTTATTTATTGTATATCTTTAAGGTTCTATAATTCTTCAAAAATTTCAATAAAGTTCAAATACTCTTTTTTTTTCCAAGGTAAATTCAAAATTTTTAAAAATAAAATACAAAAGTAATTTTTTAAATAAATATTAAAAATTTAATTTTTAAAATAATATAAATAAATAAATAAATGAATTAAGATTAAAAAAATTAAAAATTAAAATTTTATTTTTACTTATTTTATTTTATTTTTAAAAAATTTGAATTTACCCTTAAAAAAAGAAATATTTGAAATTGGTTGTAACTTTTGATGAATTATAAGACCCTATAAGTATAACTTAAAAGATAAAGAATTAAAATGTACATTTTGAAGAAATATAAAATACTAAAAATATATTTTAAAAGACACAAGACTAAAATATACATTTAAATAAGTACAAAATTTACATAGACTTAACCCTAAAATTTGGTCATTTTATATCAAAAAATTGAGAATATATAGGGTTTAGTACTTAATAATTACCTTATTTAATAACAGGTAGCATTTAGACATATACTTTTATAATGTTACACCAGCAATTTTTATATTTAATTTTAGATATAATAATGGTCCAAAATTTTTATTTAATTGGGGATTAATGCATGAGTTATGACTTATGAATGGTAAAATTGTCTCTAAAATTGTTTTTTTTTTTTTTTTTTTGCCAACAAAAGCTTCCTTTTTCCGTCCATTGGTGTTCGTTTTTACTTTTTTTATTTTTTTGTTACCAAAATTTCATTAAATGATATATAATATATTTGATGTTATTTTTCATGTTTTCCTCATAAAATATAATATAATATATTTGATATTATGTACTTAAAAATTTATACATTTTCAAAACTCAATGTAAAGGTCCTAATAACATGTATTATTTGGGTTAAATTGTTCGAGAGTTAATGACATCATTAAATTATCAAAATAACATTACAAAATGCTTGTGTGAAAATAATAACAATTCACAACTAAAAACCACTTTAGTAATAGCTGTTGACAATCTAAAACATTACAAGCAAAATGACAACATAAACAATTTTAAATAGTTTTTTATGCACTTCTTTAAAATTTGGCCTTATGATTGAAGGCAACCTTACCAGACCTCTTTTTATATATTCTCCCTATAATTCTATGATTCTTCACATGTCCAGCTGGGAATTAGATTTTTGGTTTAGCAGATTTACATTGCCAACATATTGGACTTGACTGTGTTGAGTACCCAAGATCAAGTCAGGATGGTTTCTGTGTTGTACCTAAAACCAATCACAATGTAAAATTTCAATCACATGTTAATCACAATGTTTAATCCTAAGCCAAAATTACAATTGATAAATTCAAAACAAAACAAAACTTAGTTCTTGTATAGCAAGAGTAAGATTTGTTAAATGAGTTGAATCTCATTCTCAAAAGTTAGAGAAGGGAGACACATAAATATTATAACAATAAAGCAAATTGACAATATGAAACATAAATATAAATGTTAATTCAATAAGATTATCAGCAACCGTTACACCTAATTTTCGAACTTTTCACGATCTCAATAATACTATTATGGAAGAAAGAGATATTATAAAGGCTAAATTTGAGTTGATTGAGAGATTTGAGTTGATTGATTAAAAATAAGGAATAGATAATTAAAATAGGGTTTCATTTGAAAACACCTCATTGTATCTTTTGGGAATGAATCGAGAGAAACTAAAGTAGAGTTTCACTCACAGCAGTTGCATTTGGCTTTTTACTTTTTTTTTTTTTTAAGGCTGTTAAGGACAATTTTAACATATACTATTCATGTGTTATGCACATGTTTCAATTCTCAACTAAATTATGATTTATGATCATTAGTGTATCTAAAATTAAATATAAAGACTATTAATATATTACTATAAAAATATGAATTCACATACATATTTTTATGAAATATGAGAGCTATTAAAGTACCAAATTCAAATATATAATATATTACATTTAAATATTAAAAGAATATAATATATTATAAAATATAATACATTATATATAATAAAAGTGACGTACAAAGCTAAAATTAATTGAAGTTATTTATTAAGTTGTGTAATAAAGTTGTCACTAATGTTATGCATGTAACCCTGGCTAACGTAATGTTAATAATGTGTGTGTGTGTGTGTGTGTGTATATATATATATATATATATATATATATATATATATATATATATATATATAAAGGTGAAGTTATCCTGTTGGGTTATATAGATTATCGTTTTGGAGGTAATAAGAACAATAAAATGAGAAATAAAGAATAGAAAATGATGATTTATGTTTTATAATATAAGACTTTTTGTCCTATTCTTTAAAATTGTATACTTCATTTCAATAAGTATATAAATTTAATTACATAGAATTCAAACTAATCTAAAATAATATGTTATATATTATATATTTGTAACGCCCCAATATTTTACATACAAATAAGGGCATTATCTAAACATTTTAGAGATTGAAAACCTTGATACAATTAATTGTGGCTTTATTAAAAGAAAAAAAATTGAAAAATTGTATAGACATTAAATAGAAAAAGATTTTATAGCTAAAAACCTTATAAAGAAAAACTTGCCAAAAAGTTTAGCACTTATTAAAGTTTACAATTTATTAGCCAAGAAAAAGGGAACTTAATCTTAAGGAACCAATAACAATCTTCAAGCATTGCCAAATTTTCATCATGGTGTTCCTGAAAACGTGAAAGGAAGCTTGGGGTGAGTGAAATCACTCAGTAAGCAAACTTACCTTACTTGAAACATTAAGCAACCACATGTAATAAACAATTTATTCAAGACAAACAACATGTCAATGCTTGTGTTTTCAATATGAATGTCGATGTAATGCATGGTCTCTACTTAAACAATGATCTTTGAAAACCATATTTCAAATAATGTCGTGACTCGTATCCAAAACATACAAAAACTTATCTTTCTTAATAGGTCGCTTCTCATAGCAAAACGTTAAAAAATGATCTTTCTCAATATGTTACGACTCATAACAAAACTGTTCAAAACTATATTTTATAGAATGCCATGAACTCTATCGCATGAATGGTGGAGCCAATACAAAATGTCACCCGTCGGCAACCAAAACAATAAATCACCCGTCGGTGACCAAACAATAAATCACCCGTCGGTGATTAGCACACGTGAAGGGTAAGTGCAAGTGAGTCATAAAATCGTAGGGTCAAAGCTGGAATTCCATAACAAATGCTCACATGCAAAAATACGTCCAAACCATATGGTAAGGAACCAAATATCCTCGGGTACCCAAGGACACCTCCCCCACACGGCTCAAAACAATTACAATATGCTCCCAATTAGAGTCCAATCATAACGATGGTCAAAAGCATTCTATCAAACCATTTTCAAAAATCTGTTTGATTTTTAAAGTCGAAAGTTATAATTCAAAGCATGAGTTTTTAACATCAAAAGTTTTGAATGTTATGCATATGAACATGCTTATGCCAATACTACATAACCAATAATCAATTATGCAAACACAAAGCACATATACATACGAAAATGAGATAACGCTATCTATTTAGCCATAACGGTTACAAACAAAACATATATGTAAAAACGACCACGAAAATATTCATACACAAACAAAGCAAACAATACTTAATATTACAAGTAGGGTTAGTCTACTTACCTGATACGAATAACTACCACAGCTAAAATCACCCACTAATTCGCTTGAAATTTAACCTAAATACATTATAATTAAATAAATATTAGACTCTCGTATTATTTCAAATTACCTTCCTTTTCTTAATACTTAAGTCTAACTCTCATTTTAAGAGTAATATCCTTTTCTAAAAAATTTCGTATTTTATCACAAATTTATTAGTTATTTTTACTGTCAGCGAAAACTAAATAATTTATTTCAGGCTTAAATTGTGTCATAAAATAATAACATTATACAGAATTTTCATAGAGGTATAGTAAAATGTCCAATAAATTTTATGGGTAAAACCGAATGCTTAACTATTATAAAAATGATTTTTGTTCGCTAACTTTTAAAGCTGTCCGTTTAAGAAAATCAGGTACCCTATTAAAGTTAAACATTTTTAGAAAAATATTAGTAAGCTATCTTGAATTGAAATTTTTACAGTACCTCTATAACTTAGATATGAACATATGTCTAAATTTTCAAATATTTTGGAATCCTTTTTCATGGCTAAAACAGGTTTTGAATCTAGTTTATAAAATCTGTTGTAAACGTTTTTAGCAGCGAACATATATAAATAAAAAAATTATTAAATTATTCATATCTAATCTAAAAATCATAAAATTTTAACACATAATAAATAAGACACCTATAACATTCTATAAAAAATTTCATATATTTTTAACATATATAACACCATAAATTAATTCCGAACTTTTTGTTTTAATCCTTCAAGTTTCCTGTTTTCAGCAGAAAATTTTGACTTCGAAAAATTATATAAAATTAAATACATGGATTTTTATAATGATTATAAAACCAAAAGTTTTATTTTTATGTCTAGTTTCAAAGATAAAAATTTCACGTTCAGATCAAAATCGAAAGTCATATAAAATAACCCTAAAATTCGAGTAGTTCAAAAACTGACAGATTCAAAACACAAACTTCACAAATTCATAACAAATTCAATATAAATGATATTTTGACAAATAAATATTCGTTGAACTCTTCAAGAAGTCTAGTTTAATATAAAAATAGTTTAAGATTTTATTGAATAGTATAAGGTTTGCAAACTAATTTATTTTCAAGATTCTGCAGAAAATTTGCAAACAATTACTTTATAAAATTTCTTAGAAAAATCACTAAACATTAACCATAAACCCTTAAATCATAACTGATAAAGTGATGGAGGAAAATTAACAAACGTACCTAGTTTACTTCATGAACTTCTATTCTCTTATGACTGTTGTTGTGAAAGACATATGTGAGAAGAATAGACGTAGGGTTTTTGTTTCTCCTTTGGTCTAGTAAATGATTTATATATTTTGTTCTAATAAAGAGTTTATATGTGAATAGAAACCTATTCTTATTAGGATATTCTAATTATTATTGTCATATTCTTTGAATTAAATAAGAGTCCAATATACCTTAGACAACAAATTCAAACCTACTTTCTGCTTTATCTTTAAAGAGTTTATTTATACTTATAATTCTATTTTAAAATTATAACTTACTCTCAAATAACTCTTTATTTTTTAATAATTAATGTTATTTCAAAATTTGGGATATTACAATTCCTCCCCCTTAAAAGAATTTCATCCTTCAAAATTCATCAATCTTATTTCATAAAACACAATTTGAAAACATAACACATATAACAAATTATACATACATATACGTGCATACATGCATATAAATACTTATATAGATATTTTTCAATATCAACAAATTTACCTATATATTTAAACTATTAAACATTTAGTAAGGGTATAAGAAATCATTTGTTTTGTATATTGGGTACTTAAAATTTGAAAAGTAAAATTTGCAAATATTGGTCATACTTAACTCTCATCTTATAATAAAATATAACACTTAATGTCATGATTAGCTATGCATCTTTAGCTTTTATATCATCAACATGAAATACTTTATTTACTTTATAGGTCTGTAAGATTGTAAAGCCTAACAAATAATATTTGATAATAATATTTGCTAAATTGTACTAGATTTACTATGTTCTATCCACATAGGTGAAAGTGTCTCAATTCTCTACCACAAAATCCTTCATTAACTTGAAGAGATTGTAAGCTTAAATACACGTTGCAATCAATGCTCTTAAGAGATCCATCATAGCTGTACTACTTAGATAGCTAGTAATCCAAATATGATAAAAAATCTCTTTGTTCACCACAAAAAAATAATCACCTAGGCTCCAATCACTAAACAATACTTCAAAATTCATCTTCCAACAATAATTTTCAATATTGCACAAACTTGAAATCTTCTTTACTCTATTTTCTAAGCATAATCCAAATTGACATCCATGTACAACTTGTTCCATAAAGTCAACCCCATTTTTTTTTTTTTTTGAAAAGATGACAAATATATCAGATAATTCTTGGTAATAACATTTGCTATTGATACCCTTAAAATATCCATCATATCAAGTAATTTTCTTATCGTCTATCAAGCAAAATAAATATACACTATTTAGAGAAACTATTACTCAAATAAGATAAGGCCCCTTAGTTCATGACAACACATTCAAATTTAATCATTTATGTCTCCAATCACCAAAAATAATAATATTTTAAAATTCATACTTCATAAGGCATTGTTCAATTCTTGTTCAAACCTGAAACCTATTTTATTTCATTCTCTAAATTTAAGACCTTAAACAATTAACATTAACCTTCACTGTTAATTGGTCACAAAGAAATAATGGTTATGGTCATATATCAAAGTCTTTAATTTGATGCCGGTAACCTGATAACTCAATACCATCAATTATAAAATTTGAGTTAATCCTTTATTCTAATTTGTCTCGCTAAGTTTCAATAAATTCTACTTAACCAACTTAATTATTTTTCCACTTCTCCTTTCCTAATAAATGTTTATAATCACTTTTGACCATTATCCCAAATATATAGTCACAATACCTTGACTACCACAATACTTTGATTACCACTATTAGAACTTCAATCCAAGTGGAAAGTATGCTTATTTGTGCTTGGATGTCATTACTTAATTTCTAAGGTAATTAATCAAATAATATATATAACCAACAACATTAGATATGACATACTTAACAATGGCAGAGTGAAAGCTAAGTATGATACTATCTTATTTTATCTTAAGAACTTACTATAGTGACTATAACATTTCTCATTCTTTCTCCATATTAAGTTAATATCTCTAATACTTAATATTCTGCCAAGAATCCCAAAATTCAATAACGTTTCTATATCCATATTTAATGGTTGGATACCAACTAAATATCATTCATACTTGTGTTATTCTCTTTCCAACTTGGGAATCATGTATTATGTAATAGATAAAGTCGTGTTCTCATGTAACATTTTAAGTTATTGGAACTCTTCATTTTTTATAAGTATTTGTTAAATGACGTGATTTGAAGAATCAAAAATTAATTATGGAATGATTGAAAATTTGATTGAGTTGTAATTTATTTATTATTAAGATTAGTTGACTGATTTAGTTTCCTTTTATTTATATTTTGTAATCATTGTATTTATATAGTTTCCTTTTATTTATATTTTGTAATTATTGTATTTATGTAGTTTTCTTATTATATAAGGTTGTAACTAATATATATATTATCTTTATAAATAAATATATCAAAATATTCTATCAAACATATTAATATTCTCAACTTGGCATCAGAGCAAAGATCCAATTTTGGACTTTATCTCTTCTTTCTCTTAGTATTGTCATTCAATCTCTTTTTTCTTTCCCAGTAATCGGGAATTGTTTCTTGTGCTCATGTGATTAAGAGCCTTTAATCCATTAAACATATTTTCTTGAGTTTTTTAAGGTTTCCTCAAAATTTTCATCAAATTTCTCCTTGCCTAATTGTTCGCTCAAATTCTTTTTATTACTCATTATTTCTACTATGGTCAATATCTTTCAACAATGGGAGAAGGAAGTTTAGGCAAAGAAGTCCAAAAGGTAGAGGTGTCTTTGAATCATGACTCCTCAGGAGGTACCAAATTGAATGACACTAATTATCTTACTTGGAGAAAGATTATGACAGCACATATGTGTGGCCTTAAGAAGATGGGCTATGTCCATGGAACTATTGAAGCACTGGATGAAAAGGATCTAGGGTATGGAAAGTGGGAGAACAACAATGGATCAGTAATGTCTATTCTTTATAAATCCATGACAGATGAGATGATCTAGCTGATTATTGGGTGCGAGACTGCAACTGAGATTTGGAAGACACTGGAGCAGTTATACCTGATGACTCAAAATGAGCAACCTGTGTCCATATTCTTTGCTACCCAAAAGAATATATTATTGGAGATTGATCAGAGGCATCCCAACAAAATGAAGAATGTAGATGATATCAAGCGATACAATGAGAAGAAATATCTGATGTGGTTACATATCTTCCTGAATGAGCTTGACACAAACATGCCAGTGCCAAAGATAAGTTACTCAGGTTTGCTAATCCTCCTTTCCTTGCTACGCTTTTGCTTATATTAGCAAGGATGAGGCTCAATTGAAGAATTCCAAAGTAATTCAATCTGAATTGTCAAGCCTCATGGTTCAGTCTAAGTATGTGCCACCACAGCAGCCTCATCTCCAATCTACTAAAAATTTTCCTCAATCTCAATCTTAGCAATATTTCCTTACTTTTACTAGAAATCGTCCTTACTGCAAATTTTGCAAGAAACATGGACATGTGAAAGCCTAGTGTCACATGCTAAATGAATACCCGACATCTTAGGGAAGATCAGGTCCTAATCAACAAGAACGTGGTGTAGCACATTTAGCTCAAAATCCTGATTACTATGGTGTGGAGGGGTAGAGTCATACAATAGTTGCTGCTGGTAATCCTTCTGTATCCATGGTTGGATGTGGTAAGATAGTATAGCTTTAAATGTTTCTAACTTTGTTGGGGAAGATACCTAGATCATTGATTCTGGGGCATCAGACCATATGACTTCTGATAAATCCTTTTTTATCTCTTTATCATCACCACCTGTGTCTGAAGTTACTAATGCAAATGGTGAAGACTGAAGCCTTCCCTGTTTTAGGAATAGGCTCAATTAGAATCACACCCATCATAGAACTTCAGAATGTGTTATATATGCCTACTTTATCTCACCACTTGATTTCTGTCCCACAATTGAATATTGAAGGTAAGTGCTCTGTAACCTAGTTTTCTATGTATGTTGTGTTTCAGGATCTTTAAACAAGGGAGATAATTGGCTGAGGATATTTGAGAGGGAGATTGTTCCATCTGGATCAGATGTACGTAAGGGAGATACTAGGGAAGAAGGTCCTAACTACTTTGATTTCGAGTTCTGAATAGTTGAGTGAGCTATGGCCATGGCATCATCGTCTTGGACATTGTTCATTTAGTAGTATGAAAAAGTTTATGCCTTCATTATTTTTGGGTGTTAATGAGTCTTCTCTTAGGTGTGAAACTTATGTTTTGGCCAAGAGTCACTGTGTTAGTCATCCTTTAAGTATTTCCAATAAAAGTATTATTCTGTTTGAGTTAATTTATTTTGATATTTGAGGGCCTTTTCGTTATACTACTCCTACTGGAATGTGTTGGTTTGTTTTCTTTATTGATGATTGTATTAGGGCTTCATGGGTTTCATTACTTAATTCAAAATTTGATGTGGTTTATGCCTTTAAAATTTTTTAAAACATGATTCAAACCCAATACTGTGGTCAGATTAAAAAAAAAATTGTTCTGACAATGGGTAGGAGTATATGAGTCATGATTTTCAGGACCATCTCAAGGCATAAGGCATTATACACCAAACCACTTATCCTCAAACACCTGAACAAAATGGTGTATCTGAGTGTAAGAACCGACATCTACTGGATGTTGCTTGCTCCATCCTCTTTAGTGCCAACATGCCTAAGTATTTATGGGAGGAAGCTATTCTTATTGCTTCTCATCTTATCAATCACATGTCATCCGGTGTCCTTCAAGGTCAAATTCCTTTTGAGGTACTTTCCAAGCATGTTTCTCTTTCTTCGTTCCATAGCCTACCTTCTAGAGTTTTTGGGTGTGTAGCCTTTGTTCATTTTTCTAAAAATTAGCGTTCTAAGTTAGAGCCTCGCGCTTTAAAATGTGTCTTTGTCGGGTATGTAACTCATCAAAAAGGGTATATATAAGTGTTTTCATTCTCCCACCAAAATTTTTTATGTTACTTTGGATGTTACATTCTTTGAGAATGCATACTACTTTTCTCCCACTGACACTTCTCTTTAGGGGGAGACATTTAGCTATTTTGAAGAGATGATTAGTGGAAGTTAAGAGAATAAAAAAGATGAACGATCAAGTGTTCATATCGTACCTGATATTGTTCTAAAAAAGGATGTTGTTCTTGAAAAAGATATCATTCTTGATTCTAGAAAAGATGTTGTCCTTGAGGAACAAGCAAAAGTTTATGTCGTTCATGATAGAATTCCTCTTGACTAGTCAAATTGTAGTGCAGAACAAGCTTCTAAAACAACTCCCCTTCCTTCGTCTCTCCCCTCTAGTCAAGATTCCCTAGGATCTGAAGATCAATATGAGGTAAATCCTGAATATGTCTCTAGTTTCATTGATAATGTTATTCTTGGTGAAGAGGCTGAACTTAATCAATTTATCCTGCCTAGTCAAACCACCCGTGTGAAACCACCAAAGAGATATGAGCCCAGTATTAAAGCCATATCTAGATATCCTGTTGCCCATTATATGTCAACCCATAAGTTTTCTAAGTCATATGAATCATTTGTGCACAAGATTTATTATGTATCTATTCCTAATAAAGTGCAAGAATCTTTGGGAGACCCCAAGTGGTCTAAGGTGATGGAAGAAGAGATGGAGGCGTTACAACAAAATAATACTTAAGAGCTATTACCATTGCCTAATGGAAAGAAACTTGTGGGGTGCAAGTGGATCTATACAATCAAGCACAATGCAGATGGTTCAGTGAGTATATACAAGGCAAGATTGGTAATCAAGGGATTCACACAAACTTATGGTGTGGATTATCATGAGACATTTGCACCAGTTGCAAATATCAACATCATCAAAGTATTATTGTCTTTAGCAACAAACTTGGATTGGGCACTCAAGCAATTTGATTTGAATAATGCTTTTCTCCATGATGATTTGACCGAAGAAGTTTATATGAGTCTTCCTCCTGAATATGAGACTATAGATAAGACAGACATAGTATGCAAATTGAAGAAGTCATTATATGGCTTGAAGCAATCGCCTCGTGCATGGTTTAGGAGGTTCACTCAGTTAATGAGGTGCTTTGGTTATAAACAAGGCAAATCAGATAGCACTTTGTTCCTCAAGCATCAAAAGGGCAAGATAACGGTGTTAATAATTTATGTATATTATATGGTGATTATAGGAGATGATAATGATGAGATTGAAAGACTACAATAATAATTAGCCTCTGAGTTTGAGATGAAAGACCTTGGAGACTTGAGGTATTTATTGGCATTGAGGTAGCAAGGGAAGGAGTGAAATCTTTCTATGTCAACGAAAATATGTTCTGGACTATTGACTGAAACATGTATGCTAGATTGCAAACCCATTGACACACTAATGGAACAAAATCACAAATTGGTAAAGTACCCTGATCAAGTTCCAACCGATAGAACAAGATATAAGAGGTAAGTTAGAAGATTGATTTATTTGAGTCATTCCAGACCAGATTTGGCATATACAGTTAGTGTAGTAAGTTAATTCATGCATAATGATGTGCAAATTATAGTACTCGTAAGTGTACGAATCATTTGTAACAAGTGATAAGCAAACCTCCGAAATCGATTTCTCAAAGAATTACAATGGTTCTAAATAACATTTTCTTGATTTCTCTAGAGTTTTAAAGCAAGTAAAACACTAACTAATTATAATTCTAAAACTTATAAAACTCTAAATAACTAGACTCCTAAAACTAATAAAATTCTAAATAACTAGACTCCTAAAATAACTAAAATTGTAAATGAAGTTGGACACGAGAACAAGATTAATGGTAGCTGATGAACACTATTTTGATCTACTATTTGTGATGTTTTTAAGTGTTTATTTTGCATGTAATCTCGATATAATCTTGTTTTGGAGGGTATTCTACTGTTTTGCAGGGCAAAGTAAGTTTGGAGAGAAATTTGGAAAAAGAGAGCAAAAATGGAGTAAAAATGCATACATATGTAAGCCTTACATTAGGTGCCATACATTATGTAAGCCTTACATTGATAATCAACAGAATATGTACAAGGCATGTACATTCATGTACAAACCATGTACACCCTTACATGCAAGGCGCGCCGCGGCGAGGGAATTGTATGCCGCGGCGAAAGGCTCTCGGGTTGGAACATGAAAAACAACAAAACATTGCGCGCCGCGGCGAGGGAATTGTATGCCGCGGCGAGAGGCTCTCGGGTTGCAATTTGGAAATCATGAAAACATCGCGCGCCGCGGCATGGAAAATGTGCGCCGCGGCGAGGAAGTTTCTGTTTTGGCTCGTAAATTGTAAAAACATTGTGCGCCGCGGCATGGGAAATGTGCGCCGCGGCGCGCGCGCGCGTATTGGAATCCTTTTAAGGCACGAGACTTACATCAATTATGGAAACCCTTACAAAACCTAATTGGACAAAACTCTATATATACTCTCTAGCCTCCAAGTGATAAAAGAACCAGCCTCCAAAGGATTCCAAGCCTCCACCACTCCAAATATTGAGCCTCCATCTACAGATTATCATTGAGCTTCCACCAACTCGTGAACAGTGACGTGAATAGTGCTTCATCTTCTCCAAATTCTTTAGAGAGAGATTACTCCATTAATGCTCCTCCATTGAAGCTCCATCAACAATCTTGAAGAAGGTGACCATCCAACATCAAGAGCTTGATCTAAGAGTGGAAATAGGGTAATTTATTGTTTGTAATCTTTTCTCTCTTTAAGAATTCATAGAATGTTATTTGTAATGAAAAATATTGATTTGGATTTCATTATGAGTAGCTAAGCTTTTTATGTGTGGGATTTTGGTGATGTAACTATGAGTGGATAATTGGTTTTGTGGAATGTTTAATGTTAAAGTGATTTATTTCGAGTTTATTGATTTTACTATTATGTTCATTAATTATTTCTGGCCAATTTAATTTGTGAATGTATGAAATATTTTGGAATTGAGTTTTAGAAACGCCATCTGAATTCAATTAAGCACTCTTAAACTTGAGCCTAATTCAAGTGCATTGATTTGTCTTGAATTAGGTGATTAAATTATTTTCTTAGATTTAAAGCTGATTGACCAATTAACGGTCCAGATCAAAGAAGTTAATTGGTTAATTAAGGGGAAATCACCATTGATTTGGGGTCTTCTAGGTTAGAGAAAATAATCAGTAGGTTCCACTTTTTTTTCGTGCTTAACTGTTACAACCACATAAACCAATTCATCCATGATTAGCTTATTAACCAATTTCCCACACTCATTCACTTCATCGTTTTACACAAAGTCTACGCATTCACTCTATTTTTCCTGTCAACTTTTACAACTTTAGCAAGAATCTCCACAACCTTCCTTTGTTAGAATGTTTAGATTTAATTTTATTGTAATCTTTTAGAAAACAATTCACATTTTTGAAAACCACCGCAATTCCTTGAGAGACGATCTTGGGAGTATACTTGTCGCTTACTACGAGTGACTCGTGCACTTGCGAGCTTTATAAATACAAAATTTGGTATCAAGTTTTTGTGCATCAAGTTTTTGGCGCCGTTGCCGGGGAATTGGCGTTTTTGAAATCGTTATTTGTTTTCTTTTTATTTTACTTACTTTTTAGTCTTTGTTGTTTTATTTATTTGTTTTTCTTGTTTTTGTGTTTTTTGTTACTCGTTAGAGTCGTATAGTTTCTGGTGCTCTGATTTTTTGTTGTTTTTGATTGTGCATGCACGGAAGGAGATCTCTTGGAAATCCGCTCGTGCCGTTCATAGATAACGTCAACAGGAGACGAGCACATTTGAGACCGTTCGGCGCTAACATTTTGGAGGACGAGCAACCACCAACAATGGGAGAACAACTACCTCCACACAGAGAGATGACGATGAAGGAGTATGCAAGGCCAATCATCGGCACTGCAACTTCTTGCATCCAACTAGGGGAAGCAGCTCGAAACTATGAAATTAAGAACATACATTTTAATATGTTACCGTCTTTTTATGGGATTCCTAACGAAGATCCTCTAACTTTTATTCGTGATTTCTATGCTACTGTGCAGACTTTTCCGCTACAGGGGCTAAATGAGGATCAGCTGAGGATGAGATGTTTCCCGTACACGCTTAAAGACAAAGCTAAGTCATGGCTTATGACTCTTCCACCTGGATCTCTTTCAACTTGGGACGCAATTTTCAACAAGTTCATGGGAAAATTCTATTCCCACCAAAAGACTGCGGACCTAAGAACCAAAATTGCAACGTTCTCCCAAATGGACGGAGAACCATTTCATGAGGCGTGGGATCGCTTCAAATTGCTTCTGATTCAGTGCCCACACCATCACTTTCCGTTGCAACTCCAGAATCAATTCTTCTATGACGGGTTGATACAACAGTGTCAATTCACTGTGGATAATGCCGCGGGAGGAGCAATGGGAGAGAAGACCGCAGATGAAACATATGAGCTATATGAGATGTTGGGTGCTAATTCCCAACAAAAGAGTTCTAGAGGAAGGAGAATGGGAGTTAACGAGGTAGCTCCGGGGAATGACATGTCAATGCAAATCGCAGAGCTCACAAAACAAGTCGCACTCCTCACCTCCAAGAACTCACCAACTCAAGAGGTATGCGGTATCTGTAGTACGTACGGACATGGTGCTAACATTTGTCCTTTTGTTTGTGATCAAAATGCAGGTACAAGTTATGAGCAAGCGAATGCTATGGAGGGATACCAACCGAGGCCAAGGAATGATCCTTACTCGAACACGTATAATCCTGGTTGGAGAAATCGTCCCAACTTCTCATGGAAAGGAAATAATAATCAAGGCTATGCTCAGAATAACTTCCCACATCATCCAAACAACAACAATTCACAGCCTACTCTACCAAACAAGCCAAGTTTAGAGGACAATTTGAACTCCTTCATTCAAGTGAGTCAGGAAATTAATCAGAAGAATGATCAAAGGATAGGTTCTTTAGAGGCTTCCATGAAAAGGATAGAGACTCAGGTGGGACAATTGACTGAGTACGTACACAAGCAAGATAAAGGGAAGATGCCTGAACAATTGAATGCTATCACAGTCATTGAGAATGGTGAGGTCCTAAACGATAATTTTACTGAACATTCTGATAATTTGTTTATAGATGCAGGAGGGAAACATGCAATTCCCAAAGAAAGTCAAGCTGAGGACATTGAAGTCCTAAGACCTTCTGTAAAGTGTACGGAGAGCCTTGAAGAGTTAACCGAACGTCCACTCCTTCACAAGTCACCTAATCCATACAAACCTCCGATTCCACTCCCACATCCCGTAAAGGCGACTGATCAGGATAAGCTATTTCATGAAACTTTTACTTCACTTTCTAAAGTTAATATTAACTTACCTTTGTTGAGTATCATTAGGGACATTCCATCTTATCCAAAATTTCTCAAAACCCTACTCTCCAACAAGAGGAAGTATAAGAATGAGGAGAAAGTAATAGTTTCAGAATTAGCTAGTGTAGTGTTACAAAAGAAACTACCTCCCAAACTAAAGGATCCAGGTAGTTTTAATATCAAAATCACTTTGGGAGATAAGATGGTGTCGAATGCTATGTTAGACTTAGGGGCAAGTATTAATGTCATGCCTTATTCTGTGTACTTGCAACTAGGTTTGAGGGATCTTAAGCCCACAAATATGTCACTTCACCTTGCTGATAGATCCATTAGATATCCCAAGGGCATAGTTGATGGTTTGTTGATACAAGTGAAGAGCATAATTGTACCGGTCGACTTCGTAGTTATGGAAATGGAAGACACCATACCTATGGACAATGAACACACTATTATTCTTGGTAGACCATTCATGGCTACCACCAATACAATCATTGATGTCCAAAGAGGGAAATTGACAATGAGAGTCTTAGGAGAGACTATAAACTTCAAAGTGTTTAACCCTTCACTTACTGCTCCTATTTCTTCTGCTGATAATTGTTTTGTTCCAGATTCTAATGATTTATCTATTTTTGACAATAATTTGCAGAATGGTTCACACAATAAAACTACTGTTTCATCTACAGATAGGAGGGTGAAGGAAACACTTATAAACTCAATTCAGGATAATGCCTACAAAGACCATGTCAAGTGTTCACAAATTAAAAACCTGGATTGTGAGTTTTTCTATCCTGGAAAAGATTGTTATGCATGTAATACTCGTTTTAAGTCTTTTTCAGGTGACATGAAGCCTCGTTTTTGGATTGGCAAAGAGAAAGGAGGAAGCAAGCACTTCAAGGATGCATTGAGGCCTCCATGATAAGAATGAGCATCGTCTTGCTAAGACGTTAAACTAGGCGCTTGGTGGGAGGCAACCCACCGTTTTAGGTATTCTCTATTGTTTCTTTTAATTTACTTCAGTTTAGCTTTTCTGTTTGCCCTTTCTAAACTTTTTTTTTTTGAACATGTGTGTAGTTGAAAACCTTGAGGACAATGTTTAGTTTAGGTTTGGGGGTGCATTTTGCATTTTTGATTGATAACAATACTTTCATGCTTTGGTCAATTTTTGATGAATAACTAGTCTTTATGCATTGTTTATCTGATTTTTAAAATATTTGAGGTTTGTTGTAAGGATCGGTTTTAATTTGCAATCTGTGTTTCATGCTTTTGATGTTGAAACTGAATGAACCCAAATCTTGTGTTTAGGAATTGAATTGTGGAGACTACCTTGTGAGAATATTGTTGAGCCCTTAACGTTTTATTCGGAGAGATAAATGTTCTTCTACTCTTTTAAACACCTTTCATATCATTTCAAATTGCTAGATGATCTCTATAGGTTTTTGCATTGAATGTTAGGATTTTAAACATTTAATGGGGGATCATGTGCTTAATTGAATTGCTTAGATTAAATGACTTAAGTAAAGTTTGAAGTGTTTGCCTATTTCATTCGTGCTTGACTTTAAAAAAAATATATATATAAAAGGGAATTCCTATATCAAACACAAAAAGAGCTAAGAAGTAGCCATTCACAAATTACATATGTATGTGGGTCTTAAAAAAAAAAAAAGAAGAGATAATAAGTTTATTATGACCCTAAGTTCTTCAAGTATGAATGGTTAATACAATACAAAAAAAAAAAAAGAGAGAAAAATAGGAAATAAGTTCCCCTAAAGTCAAAACATTTTCATTCTATGGCACACTTGAAGTTTTTGCTTGAGGATTTTAATTGAAGCATGAGATTAGTAATGTGATTCCTTCATAAATCCTATCATTTGATTCCTTTCATGAGATCAATGTTATGCACTTTTGAGCCTTTCTTGTTTAATCATATGCGAACCTATTAGCTCGTTTCTTTACATAACTTCTATTCGCATATACATTGTTGAGTGCTTGAACCCATAGGATCGGTGTGATTTAGAGAGTAATTATTGTGAGGATTAGAGTTGAAACGAATTCATATTCTTAACACTAGGTTTGGGGGAGTCAATGTTGATACGCTTTTAGAATTGGAATTTAGATTTGTGAAGCAAAATTGATCTAAATGGTGAACCTTGATGTGCTTGATTGTCGGATAAATTTGTGCATGAATTTTTGGTTATGATTTGGAAAGAAATTAAAGCATGACAAGTTTTGTTAACTTCAATTTTAGTTTTGTTATTTGGCTTTTTAATTTTAGTTTTGCTTGAGGACTAGCAAAAAGTAGGTTTGGGGGTATTTGATGAACACTATTTTGATCTACTATTTGTGATGTTTTTAAGTGTTTATTTTGCATGTAATCTCGATATAATCTTGTTTTGGAGGGTATTCTACTGTTTTGCAGGGCAAAGTAAGTTTGGAGAGAAATTTGGAAAAAGAGAGCAAAAATGGAGTAAAAATGCATACATATGTAAGCCTTACATTAGGTGCCATACATTATGTAAGCCTTACATTGATAATCAACAGAATATGTACAAGGCATGTACATTCATGTACAAACCATGTACACCCTTACATGCAAGGCGCGCCGCGGCGAGGGAATTGTATGCCGCGGCGAAAGGCTCTCGGGTTGGAACATGAAAACCAACAAAACATTGCGCGCCGCGGCGAGGGAATTGTATGCCGCGGCGAGAGGCTCTCGGGTTGCAATTTGGAAATCATGAAAACATCGCGCGCCGCGGCATGGAAAATGTGCGCCGCGGCGAGGAAGTTTCTGTTTTGGCTCGTAAATTGTAAAAACATTGTGCGCCGCGGCGCGCGCGCGCGTATTGGAATCCTTTTAGGGCACGAGACTTACATCAATTATGGAAACCCTTACAAAACCTAATTGGACAAAACTCTATATATACTCTCTAGCCTCCAAGTGATAAAAGAACCAGCCTCCAAAGGATTCCAAGCCTCCACCACTCCAAATATTGAGCCTCCATCTACAGATTATCATTGAGCTTCCACCAACTCGTGAACAGTGACGTGAATAGTGCTTCATCTTCTCCAAATTCTTTAGAGAGAGATTACTCCATTAATGCTCCTCCATTGAAGCTCCATCAACAATCTTGAAGAAGGTGACCATCCAACATCAAGAGCTTGATCTAAGAGTGGAAATAGGGTAATTTATTGTTTGTAATCTTTTCTCTCTTTAAGAATTCATAGAATGTTATTTGTAATGAAAAATATTGATTTGGATTTCATTATGAGTAGCTAAGCTTTTTATGTGTGGGATTTTGGTGATGTAACTATGAGTGGATAATTGGTTTTGTGGAATGTTTAATGTTAAAGTGATTTATTTCGAGTTTATTGATTTTACTATTATGTTCATTAATTATTTCTGGCCAATTTAATTTGTGAATGTATGAAATATTTTGGAATTGAGTTTTAGAAACGCCATCTGAATTCAATTAAGCACTCTTAAACTTGAGCCTAATTCAAGTGCATTGATTTGTCTTGAATTAGGTGATTAAATTATTTTCTTAGATTTAAAGCTGATTGACCAATTAACGGTCCAGATCAAAGAAGTTAATTGGTTAATTAAGGGGAAATCACCATTGATTTGGGGTCTTCTAGGTTAGAGAAAATAATCAGTAGGTTCCACTTTTTTTTCGTGCTTAACTGTTACAACCACATAAACCAATTCATCCATGATTAGCTTATTAACCAATTTCCCACACTCATTCACTTCATCGTTTTACACAAAGTCTACGCATTCACTCTATTTTTCCTGTCAACTTTTACAACTTTAGCAAGAATCTCCACAACCTTCCTTTGTTAGAATGTTTAGATTTAATTTTATTGTAATCTTTTAGAAAACAATTCACATTTTTGAAAACCACCGCAATTCCTTGAGAGACGATCTTGGGAGTATACTTGTCGCTTACTACGAGTGACTCGTGCACTTGCGAGCTTTATAAATACAAAATTTGGTATCAAGTTTTTGTGCATCAGTAGCAAACAAAAGAAAGAAAACAATATTTCAAACTTGAACTAATTCAAAAAGGTCGATAAATATTAATGAAGGATGTATGGACGTTTAGCTTGGTTGACCATGCTTGCATCGAAATATTATGGTAAATTAACATGAATGTTTTAATAAATAAAGATTACCGGCTTTCCTTTTGTTTATGAAATTTCCTACGATCGTGTAATTTTCTTTGTTGATTAACTAATCAATATCCTACAATCGGGTATAATTAAATAACAATCAAATTATGCATAACAAAAAATATGCCAATCATACCAATGTCATGGCTAGGTCATCAATTTGAAATTTTGATTAAATTTTTCAAAATATAGTCAAGATGACATTCCTAAACTAAACTCTAAGATTTTTCAATCCATTTATAAACCTCAAATTGGCCCATAAGTATTTGCAAATAAACATTTAAACAAATTCTTAATCAAATGGCAATTTTATTTATTTAAGCAATAAAAATATTCACCATAACAAATCTAGAAAACATGACAACAAAAGCTAAACATGCATAGTTAAATTCAGCCAAACATGTTTAGATAGACAAATATAATTTAATATGCATTCTAGAGAGGAAAGAAGAAGAAGAAATATCTAACAACAACAAGTAACCAAAATTTAGATACCACAATTGGCTTTAATGATGTTTCATTTCCTCAAAACCTTGATCTTCAATCTTAAAAGGCTTCTTGTCTCCTTTAGATGTGTCTCTCTTACCTCCCTAGGATGTAGCAAAGCTTTAAAACTTAATTTAGTTTAGTAGAAAAATCATCCCCAAATTGTGTGAAAAATTCTTTTTTGTAATGCTAAAAACGTAAGGAAATTTTATAGATGTAAAGGTTGTACAGAATTGGGACTCTCCAAAAATATAAGCGCGCTGCAGCATAACTTTTTGTCCTCTGCGGTACAAGCCAAAAAATTACCCCTTACAAAAATCTGAGAGCATTGCACCGCAGCACACAAAAACCTCCGTCGTGACACAAGCTGATTACATAACCTTTACAAACTGGTTGATTTCTGATGTAAGGCTTACATGTCTTAGTCATTTTTGCTCCTAGGTTGCTATTTTAGTGTTTGAAGTGTCCCATCTTTGTGTGCTTATATTATTCATCTCTTTTGAAACTAAAAATACCTAAAATACATTAAAATATACCGTGATTCTAAATTTTGATAGATTTATGCAAATAATTAAATAAAAGAGTTATAATTAAATCTATTTATCACAATTAAGCACAATAAATCACAGATTATTAATACTTTTTAAGCACTCATCACATAACCCAAGAGAAGGTCATATGGATGCTGTTGGAAGGATCTTAAGGTACTTGAAGACTGCACCACAAAAATGTTTAATGTTTTCAAAACATAGTCATCTTGAGGTAAGTGATTTCATTGATGTAGATAGGGCTGATTGCATTACTGAAAAGAGGTCTACTTCTGGTTACTTCACATTTGTAGGAGAAAATGTTGTTAGATGGAGGAGTAAGAAGCATAAAGTACTAGCAAGGTTTAGTGCTGAAGTAGAATATAGAAAAATGACACATGAAGTTTGTGAGTTATTATGGCTGCATAATCTATCGTGTGACTTAAGATTCAAACCTAAGCAAGCTATGAAATTACACTGTGATAACAACACATCTATTGACATATCACAAAATTCGGTATAACATGATCATATTAAACATGTGAAGGTTGATAGGCATTTCATTAAGGAGAAGCTTGATGCAAATTTAAATGTCTTTCCGTTTGTTCCAACTGAAGAATAGTTAGCAGATGTATTAACTAAATGAGTATTCATTGAGGTATTTCATGACTCATTTAACAAGTTGGGTGTATGCTCCAACGTGAAGAGAAGTGTTAAATGACGTGATTTGAAAAATTAAAAATTAATTATGGAACGATTGAAAATTTGATTTAGTAATTTGTTTCCACATTTATTTAATTCCCTTGTATTTATATAATTTCCTTTTATTTATATTTTGTAATCATTGTACTTATGTAGTTTTCTTATTATATAAGCTTGTAATTAGTGTATATATTACCTCTTATTTTGAGAAGAAATATATTAGAATATTCTATAAAACATATTCGTATTCTCAAATATATTTGTGTCTAACAATTATATAATTAATTTGAATTAAAATTAGATCAATTTAAATTATACTAATTTAAGCCATCTTAAACTAACTTATGTAATTCAAATTGCCACTCCTATTCCATTAAATATGAAATGATATTTAAAATATTTTATTCTGCTATTTTTCGTATGTTTTTTTTTTATTATCCAAAAGGAAAATAGAAACATAAAGATCTTCGAATGAAATTGAAAACTGATAATAATAATAATAATAATAATAATAATAATAATAATAATAAGCAATGATTTAAAGTAATAGAATTTTAAATGATTAGTATTCAGATTAATCAATTACAAAAAGATTGATTTTCAGTCCATGATAAATAATAGAGTTAAAAAAATGTATTTAAATTCTAAATTAATGTATACTTCATATCGTGATATAGATTAATTTATTAAATAATGGACCATAAATTAATTATTTACATTTATATGTTTTTCTTTGATCAATGAATTTAATAAAAAAATTAATTAATTAAAAAATAAAAAAGGACAAAAATGCCACATTAACAATTTCTGCCATGTTATTAGATTGCATCTAACGTGTTGTCGAATAGGCTGTTCACAATGAATGTTAAGGTGGCAAATAGGGATGGACATTTTATCTGCAAGTTTAGATAATTGCGGTTAACTGATCTGACGGATCGATTAATATCTGCTATTTTTGGGGGGGGGGTCGAGACGGATAATACCTGAATATAAATTGTCGGAGACAAGGCGGGAACAATTATACATAAAATCGTACCTACCCATACTTGAAATATATTTTATAAATTTAATTTAAATATTTATAAAATTTTATTCATAAAAATTAAAAATGTTTATTGAGGGACTCAAACTTGGGGTAGTGGCACCAACATTCAATGTTATATCCAACAGGTCACTTATTATTTTATATCAATTATAACATATAAATATATTTATTTATCAAAATTATTTATTAATTAAAACCTAGTATAAATTTACAAACAAATGTAACCTAAACAAATGTAAATCAAAATTATTTATCCAGCTTGCGGCGCGATCCACTTCTGGTTCAGAGTTCAGATTGCTTGCCAACGTGTCGTGATGCCATCAACCGTTGATCAACGCCTCGCCATTGTGCTCCAACCAATTCCTTTTTAGACTGCTCGCCGTGACGCCTTCAACCCTTGCTCAACACCGCGCCATCGCGCTCCAGCCACTGCCCGTTCCACTGTCCCCTGCCATCGCACTCCCAGTGCCCATTCCACTATTCCCTGCCCATCGCGCTCCATCCACTGCATTCCACTTTCCCCTGCCCATCGCGCTCCAGCCACTGCCCATTCCACTGTTGTTCGGGGCTACTTGCTTCTCTTGCCTTCATCGTCTCAACACCGTTGTCCTTGCTTTCTTCGCCGTTAAGGTAAGTTTAGTTCATGCTTAAAATAAATCTTTGACAAATCATCTTTCGGCTTGGCCATTGTTGTGGTAATAATATTTCAAATATGAAAAATATAGCATATCCTAATATCATCTAATTGTAAGCTTTAATTTCTTATTTTAAATTTGTGGTATTGAAGATTGTAGTTGCATTTTGAAGACTTGTGGTATTTTTAAATTTTATTGTGATTTGTGAATTAGGATTTATGAATTTTATGTTATGGATAATTGTATTTTGATTTGCTTGAACATATCTCGGTTGCCTAGTGATTTCTTCATTAAAGTTTTGAATTTAACTGGCAAAATTTCTCTTATATTTTCTGCAAACACATAGGTGCACAAAGTAGAAACTGCAAAAGCTCACACTAATATGTGCTGATTTTTTTTCTTTACATTAGATATGGGACGGTTTTTTTGTTGTACCCGTCCCCGCCTAATCCCCGTCCTGTTATAACCGTACCCGAACTGGAACAATTTTCGGACAATTTTAATTACAAAGTTAATTGTTCGATTTTGGGAACAAATATGGTAAAAACCGTCCCCGCACGTTCCCATACCCATCCCTAGTGGCAAAAGTAGTCGTTTGGCTAAAATATGTTTTATATTCTTAACATGATAACAAAAAATGTCCTTAATATTTAACGTTTAATATTGTTAATATTTTTATTATTTTGATCACTATCATTAATATATTTATAGGATTGTATTTAATTAAGAATTTAATGATTTTTTTGGAATTTTAAAGTTTTTTTTTTGAAATTTCAAATGTATTGAATTAAAAATTTATTAAAATATAGGTGTATTTATTAAGATTTTATAACAACTTTTAAAATTTTAAGTGTATTAAAAAAATTAATTTTAAAATCTAACAAAATTTTATGAAATTTGATTTTTTTTTTAAATTATATGTAATTTTTTTTACTTATTCTTCTCACCACTGTCAAAGATTTGTAATGATTTCAAGAGTTTTTGTTATTTTCTTTTCTTTTCTTTTCAACATAATATATATTGATTGTTATAATATATCTATCTTATGGTTAGATTTATTTCGAATGAAGATTTATCTCTATTGTATCATAAATTTGTATTTAATTAGAGATAATTAGAGATTTAATATCTATCATGTCTTAGATTCAAAATTCATATTGTATCTTTTAAACCCTATAAATAGGACATTTAGTAATGTATTATTAACACAACAATATATAAGAATTACTTCTACTGTTTGTTTTTTCTCTACTTTTTTTTTAGTTTTATAATACGTTATCAGTATGATTATTTATTCAAAACTTGTGGTTTTAAATATGTGAAATGACCTTAGTCATAATATATCACAAAAATTTTGTAGTATAATGTCATATCATAAAATTTTTGTAGTATAATGTCATATCACAAAATTTACAAGTTCTTAAATCTTTGTATTCTTTATGATTAAACTTAAATCTTATTTTCATTCAAAATCGATCAAAATTTTTATTTATTTATTTATTTATTTATTTATTTATTTAAATGGGTATCATAAATTAATAATTTTTATAGTTTATTTGTCTTTTAAATTTATTAAGTTGTTTAGTTTGTATACAAATATTTATATATATATTTATATTGTAGTCTCATCTCTTCTTATCTAATTTTGTTCAAAGATAAAAATCTGCAAGTATATTATTTGAGATTTAATGGAGATCAATAACTTTTATAATGATCCTACAAAGTATGTATTTTATATTTTAATCATATATTATATTATTGAAATAAGTAATATTCTGTTGTTTGTGATTGATAATTTTAATAATGTGTACGAGAGCAATTTGTTTCCATGTGTAATTATGTTGTGTATTATTTTTTGACAATTTTAAATTTTTGTAAAATTTAATTATGAAAAAATCGATATTGATTCAACCAATTTATGGTTAAAATTGTAGCTATATTTTTTAATTAAATTTAAGGCAAAAATTTATCTGATGATACCTTAATTATACAATTATTTATTCATTTATTAAATTGTATATATGTGCGTGCTTATCTTGATGTTTCTTTGAAAATTGATATGTTGCTAAAGTAATATATATTGCTATTAATTAATCAATATCATCAAATTTAGTGAAACAATGGAATATTAAAGTTCTCTCTATCATTGATTGACATACATAATTTATTTTTTTATAAATGATATATGATTCATTTGTTGTGTATTTTACATATGGTGACTGTCTTGTATTATTTTTTATGAACCTATAAAACCTTATTTTTGTATAAAATTGATGCCATGTATATTTTATTTGCTTCCTTTAAAAAAATTAAGGTTGATGTGCATATAATATAATTGATCATTAAGATTTATGCTAATAATTTTAATAAGCTATATGTTATTACTTATCTTTAATTGCTTTTGATACTAGATATATAATAATATGATATATGACACCATTTGAGTCCTATTATTGTTATCCATTCTAAAATGTGTACTAATTATTATGATTGAACTTATTGGTTGAATTAATTATCAAATTAATTTACTTAACATTGGATTAATCTGTTTATAAGTTGTCATATTGTATAATCCATACATGTATATGTATTACATAAATTGATTTTCAATTTGATTTTTTTTTTTTTAGTTTAGATGTACAAATAAAATTATAAAAAAAAAAAAAAGAAGAAGAAGAAGTTATGTATATGACTCTTGATTATATGATTTTGATTAATGCAAGAACATGGTGTATGACTTTTAACTGTAGAGTTATGGTTTATTGATTAACAAATTTTGATATTTTTGAATTACTTGGATTTACACATATCATATTATTTAGTGTGTGGTTGCATAAATAATAATATTTAAGGGAGTTCTATCTAGGAGACTAGTTCTTGAAAACCTTTGTACTACTAGTCTTTGTCTAGGAAGGATTGTTTTTAAGGAGGCATTGCCCCACCATTCTTTCCTAGGAGCACTTTTAGTGAATATTAATTGTGTTACTACATTATTAAAATATTTCAAAAAAATCTACATATATATAAGAAAATAATGATTTAATTATTTCCTCGAAGTTAAAAATGTAATAATTTTTAATTGCATCCTTGAGAGTCCACAAACTATGATGCTAAAAGAAATATATATTTGAAAATATAAAATACAATATTTTAGAATTGCATCTATGTCATTGATTAAAGCCCACAGACTACAATGCTAACATAATATATGATAAAGTATATTCATGACTTCGTGTATGCTATTAAGTAGCAATATTGAGAGCAAAATTAATATCATAAAAATATTTATATATTATTTTACGAGTAAAATATGCTATTAAAATAACAAGATTATAGCATCTATATAAATAATATATATCCTAAATATGACTATGGATATAAGGGTATTTCTATTATATAATATTTGAAATGAATGTCATTTGATATTAACATTGAATTGAATATAATGAAAGGAAAAAAAATATATCTTGAAGGATTGCAAGTAATTAATTTGATAATCACTATCCAATATTGATCATTCAAGACTTTTAAGATTTCAATATCATTAACCTTTTATTTGAAAATTTTTGAAAAAAAAAGTTATTCAATCATATATTTTATTGAGAGCCAAAAGAAATATATTCTCGTGTATGCTTACATAGTAACATTGAGAGTGAAATTAATAATAATTATGAATCTTTCATATGCTATCTTTACAAGTAAAATTTGTTCATAAAATAGCAATAGAAAAACACAAATATATATTTAAATATTATGTGCTTGTGATCATATACATGATTTAAGCTATTGTGTTAATATTGTCAATGTGGTACTTACAATGTTATTGTATTATTAAAAGCTCATACAGATAAATAAAATTTATTTTGGAGTTGTTATATTATGACGTATTTAAACTCCATATTTAAACTCCAATTTTATAATGAACCATGAGCTTCTACAGAAATAGAAAAAAAATATTAATTAAGGTATAATATTTTATCAAAATTATCCAATATATATTCCTCTTTTAATCTTATGGATAATAATAGATAAAGAAATATAAAGTGAGCTTATAACTATTGCCTATCAATTTAAATGGTGAATAATTATGTATATCAAAGACAATGCAATAATACTCATAATTGTTCAATGATATATGAGTTAGCACAATTTCATGCACTGTGCACAAAATATTATTTCAAGCACATATTCATTCACTTATGCGCAAAGTAAAATAGATATAATATGAACATCTGATATGTTCATTAGATATTTATAAAGATTAGTTGTCCAAGTGCCTAGAAATGTAAAATGTGTTAAAAATACATGAATTTATATAAAATATGATGATGCTGTGAGATACAAAATTTTACTCTCTTATGTATGTAATGATTTTAAAATGTGATTAATGTTCACATAATATTACTTATATAGAGTTATTGATTTGAATAAATTAATTGTACTTATTGCTTATAAAAATATTAACGTTAAATGTCAGATATTATTATGATAATTCAAAATCATGTACTATTAAAATAATGTGAATGACTACATGAGTTCTAATATATATCTTATGCATTCACATTCACATTAACATTAAAATTTAATATTTTTACAAGCCACAGACTTTGTTATGGATACAAAACATGTTAATTATTTCATGTGCTCTTAACAAATATGGCAAAATAAGTAATTATCTTAAAGAGAGAGAAACTTATATTGATTTACTTTTTATAGATAAAATATATGCACATTATATATCAAGTTACTATTTGGTTGCATGATATAAAAATTATATCATATTATTCTTTATTTTATAATCAGTTGGCACAATTTAATAAAATAATTGATGCTCAATATATTTATTAACATTGATAAATATTATCAAAGTATATACAAATGTTAAATATTTTAAAAGAACAAAATGATGAGTTTTATTATAAATTGGATATATTAATTATTATCCTTACTATAATATATTTTATAAGTGTAAGGTTTCTAATTAATTTTGTAATGACCGACAAAATAAGTTATTTTGTAAAATAACATGTACGTTACAAATTAGTATTTGAATGTACTATTGTTATTGAAGTAACTACATTTAGCTTACAATTATGATATTGTACTACATATAAAGTCAAGTAACGACCAAATAGGCTCACTCGATATGAGTTATTACATTTATTTCAATATTTGAGAGATTGTCATAGTGATGTTAAAATGTGCCAATTAAAGGGACATTTTAACTTGAATGATTGTCATCATTATGGAGAGCACATTTGTATACACGTTGTACTCTTCTTTTTTTTTCACAATTTTATCTAACTGAATTTTCCTGTAAAAGTTTTAATGAGGTAACTTAAGTGTATTGCATGGAAATAATGTACTCTTTTTTCTTTTGCAAGTTTTTGTCCTATTGAGTTTTTCTAGCAATGTTTTTAACGAGGCATATTCTCAATGCATTTGACATCCAAAGGGAGTGTTATAATTTGGATGTCAAATCTTAAATATGATATATCTATCTTATGGTTAGATTTATTTCAAATGAAGATTTATTTCTATTGTATCATAGATTTGTATTTAATTAGATATTTAATATCTATCATATCTTATATTCAAAATTTATATTATATCTTTTAAACCCTACAAATAGGGTCTTTAGCAAGGTATTATTGACACAATAATAAATAAAAATTATTTCTACTATTTACTTTCTCTCTATTTTTTTTCTCTTATTTTCTTTAATTTTATAACATTGATTTAATTATTTTCATTATAAAATTAAATTAGAGGTTATAAAATTATATGAAATAAAATTTACTATAATTTCAAAAATTATTAAAATCTACCAAATATTTTTAAAAATTCATAATTTTTTTTTTAAATTTATAACATTAAAAATCTATTAAAATTATAATAATGACAATCTCATTAGTTTTTTATATCACGTTTAACCATTCATTTTTTTTACCAAAAATAATTAAAAAAAATATAGATATTAACATAATTGAACATTATAATATATATATATATATATATATATATATACACATTTTTTAGCAAATTAAACCTTTGGAAATTTTTTATTTATATTTAAGGCTTATTATTTTGTGAAAGATGACTTAATATGCTGGGCTTCTTTGCCCATCCATTTGCTCCAATTATGTCTCTCAGTAGTCAGTTCGCTTATGTTCTAACAATCCAGACTCGAGCTTTTCCCTCTAAATTCAGCAGGTAGCCGTTGCTCGTGCCTCCGCATTCACGGCCGGCTCCGTTCTGTCTCCATCTTGCATCGATCAAGGTACGTTTTTCTTGTTCATTTTCTCGTTATTCCTCACATTTTTCTCCCCTGTTTTTCCCATTCGATTGTGTGCGTTTTGATTTTTGGATTACAATTTTGTTCTTTGCTCCCTCTATAATTTTTAGTTAAGGATTCCCAGCTACCCAATTGGTAAAAGTGATTGTTTTTACTTTTGGATGCTTTTCCTTTTGTATTGCATTTTTTTTTGTTGCTCTTTGATTTTTTTTTTTTTTTTGTTTATTTATAAAAGTGTTGAAGTTTTGTTTCGGTGGTGTTATGGGGTTGATTTTGATTTGCTTATGTGTTTAGTAAAAAATCTTTGGCGGTGTTATCTGTTGCCTAACCCCCGCCCCCCGAACCTACTTTTCAATGTTCTATTGCTTGATTGGGATTTCAAAATAAAGTAATGCTATATGCATTAAGTTTTTTTTTTTCGTATCAAGTGAAGTATCAGTGTTGTATTGTATGTAAAATTGAGAAGGTGAGTGTTGTGTTGTTTGTTAAATCGGCAAGGTGAGATGTTGAAGCTTACTATTGTGGTCCTTTTTCTACTGTGACATGTATACGGATTCATGCCACAAAAGTTGTTGGAAAAAAGTATTTTCCTTTCAAAATATCTTCCCCTCTTTTCGTTGGATATGGTTGCTGAAGCTTAGGGTTGATCTTCTGGGTTTATATATTTATCATAAAAGAGTGAAAATTTCTGACTGTATTGCTTTTGCTTGATTTTGATTATTACTCTTTCTCAGCTCTGTTGATAAATATTCGCTCCAGTCCTGTGCCCATTTAGGTAATAACCATTTGATACTTGCAATTCCTTTTTTTAATATGTCTGAGCAAAAATAAATCCTTTGTTAGTGGATTGTGATTTTTTAGTTAGTGTATGTGAAATTGCGCTTCACTCTTTTTTCCCTTACTATTTATGAAAATATCATGAGTTCTCAGTTTCTGATTGATGGTGCTCTAGGAGACCCCAATTCAAAACTACAATGTATTGAGTGCCTAAAGCAACATCAATCTGTATGATGTCAAACCGATCAAATATAATGTCATTGAATCTTTAAACTTCAAATGAATGCAGGCTACAAATTCACTTTGTGTATCGTTGGCATCAACAAGAAGACTAGCTTATTTCTTGGAACAGTTCTATTCAACTATATGGAGCTATCACAGAAATTATATGAAGCTATGAAAACTTGTTCGTCAACACTCTTTGCTCAAAAACTACATGCTCAACTCATCTCCATAGGTCTAGACTCTTCCATTTTTCTCCAAAACCATCTTTTGCGCATGTATTTGAATTGCAAATTGATAGATGATGCCTGCCAGGTTTTCAATCGCATAGAAAATCGAAATGTTTATACCTGGAATACTATGATTAATGGGTTGTTAAATTTGGGTCGGGTTAAGAGAGCAGTGCAGTTGTTTGAAAGAATGCCTGTTAGGGACACTGTTTCTTGGAATACAATGATGTCGGGTTATTTTCGTAATGGGCAAGCTGCAGATGCTGTAAAGGTCTTTGGCTTAATGATTAGTGGTTGTGAATGTTCTCTTGGCCCATTATCCTTCTCGTGTGCTATGAAGGCTTGTGGCAGCCTTGGTTACATCAAATTGGCTCGTCAGTTGCACAGTTATGTGGAGGTGATTGATTTGTTGAGTAACATGACCGTTCAAAATTCAGTTATTGATATGTACATTAAGTGTGGCAATGTCATTGCTGCTGAGAACATTTTTCTAAGGATACCAAAACCTAGTTTGTTTTGTTGGAATAGTATGATTTATGGTTACTCTAAATTTCATGGGGTTGAATTGGCTCTTGATATATTCACCAAATTGCCTGATCGTGATGATGTTTCTTGGAACACTATGATTTCAATCTTATCTCAACAAGGATTTAGAGTTAGGAGTCTTGGTGTGTTTTTAGAAATGTGGGATCAAGGATTTAGACCAAATTCCATGACATATGCTAGCATACTTAGTGCATGTGCAAGCATATGTGATTTACAATGGGGTATCCATTTGCATGCACGGATTGTTCGTATGGAACCACATATTGAGGTTGTTGTAGCCAATGGTTTGATTGACATGTATGTCAAGTGCGGAAAGTTGGGATTTGCGAGGCAGGTCTTTAATAGTATGATAGAACGTGATACAGTTTCCTGGACTTCTTTCATGAATGGTGTTGCACTATATGGGTTTAGAGAAGAGGCTTTCTTTCTGTTTAACCAAATGAGAACAAGTACTGTCGCCTTGGATGGGTTTACTCTCACAACAGTTATCAGGGTTTGTTCAGGCAAAGAACATGTTTTGATTGGTGAACAACTCCATGGTTACGTAATCAAATCTGACATGAACTCCTTGACTTCTATAAAGAATGCTCTTGTTACAATGTATGCTAGAATGGGGGATACTTGTAAAGCAAGCTATATATTTGAGTCGATGCCAATTAAAGATATAATCTCATGGACAACAATGATCACCACCTACTCCCAGGCAGGCAATATTGAAAAAGCTCGAGAACATTTTTATAAGATGCCAGAACGGACTGTGGTAACAATGAACTCAATGTTAGCTGCATATGTTCAAAATGGTTTCTGTGAAGAAGGTCTAAAATTGTATATTTTCATGCGAAGGGAAAGGGTAAACCCAGATTGGATCACTTTCACCACATCCCTCAGTGGCTGTGCTGATTTAGCCGTATTAAAAATTGGGACCCAAATTGTATCCCAAGCTGAAAAGTTAGGACTTGGTACTAATGTTTCTGTGGCAAATAGTGTTGTTACTATGTATTCAAAATGCGGAACAATAGAGGAGGCCCAAAAAGCTTTCAATTTTATACACGATAAGAATTTGGTATCTTGGAATGCAATAATGGCAGGGTATGCTCAAAATGGTCAAGGGATGAAAGTGATTGAAATTTTTGATAATATATTGGAAGCAGGCTACAAACCAGACTGTATAAGCTACGTATCTGTTCTATCAGGTTGTAACCATTCTGGGCTTGTAATAGAAGGGAAACGCTATTTCTGTTCAATGATTAAAGACTTTGGTATCTCTCCAACTTATGAGCATTATGCTTGTATGGTAGACCTCCTTGGACGAGCTGGGTTGTTGGAGCAGGCCAAGAATTTGATTGTTGAAATGTCTGTTAAACCAAATGCTGCTATCTGGGTAACTCTACTTACTGCTTGTCGGACACACTGCAACTCAAAGTTAGCAGAATTTGCAGTGAAGAATTTGCTTGAACTGGATGTGGACTCTGTAAATTATTCACTTTTAGCTAATATATATTCAGAATTTGGAAAGCTAGAAGCTTTTTCTGATCTGAGAAGAGTGATCAAAGAGAAGAAAATCAAGAAGAATCCTGGTTGTAGTTGGATAGAGGTTGATAACAGGGTAAATGTGTTCACTGTAGACGAAACTAATCACCCCCAGATCAACGAGGTTTATGGGATGTTGAAAATTTTAGGATGCTCTCTTAATCCAATAGATTCTGTTTGTAATCAGGGCTACCATAGTGAGAAGTTGCCTTTGGCTGATTAGCTACTGCCTTGGATGCCTACTCATGTCAAAGAAAAATATATATATCAGTTTGCTGTGGTTATTGACTTATTTTTTACTTTATAGAGCTAACTTCTCATTATACCTAAAAAATAATGCAGGATGGATTTTGGTTGCATCTCTTTGAGAATGGATCTTGTACCTGTGGGGACATATATGATGGTAACACACGGTATGATGGTCTATTTATTCAAATTTTTCTAGTTTTTTGTGTATTCGGTTAGGGTATGTTGGTCACCAGTCCTGTCAAAATGGTTTGCTTTGATTTCAACATGATACCTTTTGCTCTAATATCGTATTCAAAGTTGTTTGTTAACAATCTTTGAAAAGCTCAAGTTGTTGGGAATGAGCCATGTGCCACAAATTATTTTATACATTCTAACATATTCATATCCCTTATTTTTCCTTTTGAGAAAATTTAAAAAATCAACATCATTTTTATAACTTTTAGTTAATTTATTTCTCCTCACGGGCTAATCATTTATTTGCTTCATAGAGAAACTGCATCCCCATCAACCGATATAAACTTTGATTAGTTTTATCCTAGAAAAATTGTTCCAGGAATCCTTGTGACACCACCAATTTCATATTTAAAGATTTTTGATAAAATGATGAGATTTTTTAATGTTTATCTTCTTGTTGTGTACTACCAGGAACCAGGAACGAGGAACGGAGTAAAGAGTATTTGTATTCTTGTCGAAGTGACTATGGTACTCTGGCACTGGAGTTCGGCTGAAAAATTCAAGGCAATTATTTCTGAGCAGTAATGGTAATTGGAAAGTAGTTTTGCTTCTTTTATTAGGTATTACCTATTGAGAAATGCTAATGCAAGCAAATTTTCAAAATTTTCTGGAAAAGTGAATAAATTCTTCATTTCATAGGTTATTCCGCTATGTGGCAAACCATAACTAGTGTGAATAGGTGCAAACGCGGTACAAATTTGTGTTCCTCTTCCTTGTTATTGTGGCTGAATTCTTATTTTACTTGCATATCTTTCCTGGATGATACGTAGTTTAGGAAGAGTCGACTTCATGAGAACAAGAGCGGGGGAGAGCCTTGCATTCACACCAGTTCTTTGAGAAAGCTTCTGAATTTTATCAAAGAATGGAGAACTTTCTAGACAAACTCCACCTAGTGATCATCACTGGAAAATATCAACTACAGGTTCCTATCAGATTGAATGATTGATGCATGTTGACTTGTTTATAGTGTTCAATGGATTCTGTAATCACACTAATCATAAGAGAACCGTGGTTCTTTAATGATCATCAGTATAGGGTTAATGAGACACCAAACTTGAACCTTTAATGGTCATTAAGTGTAACGTTAAGCTGTTTCTGACTTGTAACTAACAGATACATAAATTGCAATACGATTTGATCAACATGGCAATGAATTCCTTGTGCAAGAGACTCTTGATTTACCTGATTGGATTAGGCAACCTTCTGCAAAGACAAATGAAGATAATCACAACCAACTTGTCGTTTATTATTTTTTGAAAAATGTTATCTATAAATTTGTTATCATCACAAATCAAGTTTTCAAGATTTTATTGAACAAAACAAAATCTGAACCCTTCGTCTATAAATTAGTAATTAGTTTTAAATTAATTTTAATTTAGTTTACATCAATAAGAAATTAGTATACTAAATTTCAACAGCAAAAGAAAAGAAAATGCATAAGTGGGCACAGAATCTTTCTACATTATTATTATTTTTCCTAATAATATATTATTAGTATGACCCATTAAATACCTATTACAAAATGTATGCTAACTTGGAAGCATACCACAAACACACACCTGGCCTAAAAATGTTTGAAAACACCGTCGTTTAGTGACCCAAGCCCAATTTGATGATCGACTTCGATTATTTCATCCTAATTTTCACGCCCAGTGTATAAAACTGAAACTTAAAACCGGACGTTGTCCGTACAATTTCGATCCCCTGCTCTGCAAAGCACTCTGCTCCCTCCTTCTCCCTCTCCCTGTAAATCTCTCTGTTTATCTTCCTACAATGGGGCCTGGGCGAGAAGTTCAAATCTCTCTAGACGGAGTGAGAGACAAGAATTTGATGCAGCTGAAAAAGCTTAACTCTGTTCTTTTTCCTGTTCGCTACAACGACAAATACTTCGCCGATGCCCTCGCTTCCGGTGATTTCACCAAACTAGGTTCGCTTTCACTTCTGGATCTCCCTTATCTTCTGCAATAATTTTCTTGGTTTTTCTTCTTTTGTGTTTATACCAAGATTTTTTTTTTAAAATTCCAATGCACTTCAAACTAATTTGATAGTACAATTTTAAAAAAAAATATTATTTTTACGGAGGCTTTATCTATTTGAATTCTGTGTTAAAAAATAAATTCCAAACGGCGGAATAAAACTTATTTCAGTAATATAATAGGTGAATAATGTAGTATACATACATGTTTATATAATTGATGTGGAAGCCATTGATCTCGACATTGTTTCTTCAATTGTATACCTATAAATACGTTAAAAATTTTGGTGTGTAGGGCTATGGAAAGGACTTACTATCTCTATGAAATTGATAGGCTTACTGACTCTAGTATTTATGTGCCACATTGGGTCAGTTTAGTTTTTATATGCAGTGGCCGGTGAGCTCATGGCCTATCACGCATTATAAAATATTTAGTCCATTCTTTTATTTAATATTTGACTCATTACACTAATTTTGTTCTAATATATTTTATAAATTATTTGATATAATTTAAAGTTGATATGATTATGCTAGTCCAAATAAAATAATTCTAATATTTTGTGCCTTTGTTCCTCTTCTGGATTTTATTAATTTTTGCTTATTATTAATGTTAGAAGTTGTTCAGAATACTTGTATACATTCTATCACTCCCTAAGTACTATGCATGTTAAGCACTTATAATTCAATAATTTGAGCTAGTGGTGTTCAAGCATAGGATTTTCAACTCGGATACCATATTGTTAGAAAATCAACTCTTACAAAAACTTAAACTATTGGGAGAAAATGCTAACAATACTTATATAGATTTTTTTAAATAATAACTTTATATTCTAGGGTTTTTCTTGTTCTGTAATACTTGTTTTATGCTTTCAAGAAAATGGAAGCTGCTGAAACAAAAGGGGAAGTTTTTGCTGTATATTGAACGCATGATTGGAATAAGTTTTGTGTCCATTTGGTTGCTCTTTGGGACATATTATCAGTTTGTTATTGAAAAGCATAGATAATGCAGAAGAAGTTTTGTGCTTTGTCTGAACAAGTTTGAAGAATGGGGCATATTGACGCGCTTCACCTTCCAATTTATTTGAGTATGCCAAATTAACCTGTACTTGGTAATGTTAATTGGTTTACTAAGTTAGGGCATGTTTGTTTCTACTTTTGGGACCCTATTAAAGTGCTTATGATGAAAAAAAGCAAATCAGGACCAAATAATAAAAAATTTGTCCAAAAGTGCTTTCAGAGCTCAAAAAACACATTATGTGCTTGCAAGAACCGCTTATGTTACTTATGTTAGAAATCATTTTTAACATAAGTACAAGCAAACAGACCCTTAATGTTAAGATAATGAATTATTTTCACTCGGTTTTATTTTGGATTCTTTGTTGAAATCCTCATATTCCAAGAGGAGCTGCAGCTGCTTGTACAAAAAAGGGTTATGAGTTTTCTATTGAGTATTTTATTAAAAGTTCTATTTCATACTGAAAATTTGATTTGCTTTCATTTTAGTATTTAAGTCTTTTTTATTTATTTATTATCAATTTAATATTTTATTTGTTTCATTCTATAATAAATAGGTATTTTAGTTGATATGTACATTAAATTTGGATACAGACTTTTCCTAATTCTTTTTTCATATTTTTTGGCAGCTTACTTCAGTGATATTTGTGTTGGTTCAGTTGCATGTCGGCTTGAGAAGAAGGAAGCTGGTGCTGTTCGTGTTTACATAATGACACTGGGTGTTTTAGCACCATATCGTGGACTAGGCATTGGTAAGAAACTTAGCATCCATGTCTGGTATTGAACTTGTAAAGGTTAATCTTATATCTCGGTTGTAAGTTGTAAAAATCATCATTCATGTTTGTTACCAGTTACCATACCTTAATAACTTTGTTTACATTTTATGTTTATATTCTGCAATTTTGGCAGGTACAAAGCTCCTGAACCATGTTATCGATCTTTGCTCCAAGCAAAACATTTCTGAGATTTACTTGCATGTGCAGACAAATAATGAAGATGCCATAAACTTCTATAAGAAGTTTGGGTTTGAAATCACAGAAACTATTCGGAACTACTATACCAACATCACTCCTCCGGACTGCTATGTTCTTACCAAGCGTATTGCACAAACACAAATCAAGAAATAAAATCTCTAAACAAGTTCCCAAATTAAGCGTATTATAGGTCTTATCAAATTTTTGCACGTTATTTATGTATTTCTATTTTATAGGAATCAATTATTGTTGAATATGGTATACTGTTGATATTGCTAGATGGGAATTGCTTGGTTATTTTTTAAAAACCTACATGCTTTTCTGTATGCTCTTTTCGGGTTTAAATAGATTGCAGACAACAGCTTGATACAACATTGCAGGCTCGTATGCTTTTGTTGTATTGACAATATGTTAGTCGTGTGAAAGCAGAAAGGAGCATTGTTATTTGTTTAATTGGTTCAAGTTGAAAATAATCGTCCCTGTTACCGATTGAACTAAAGGAGTTCTGTGAACTTGTTTTAATTTGAAATTGTTTGGATTTCTTGTGAAAATAATTACAGCTCGGTGGTGAAGATTCAGAGCTTCCATGCTATCCAGAATGTGGCAGCATTCTTGTGTTCATCTATCTTCTAATATTCCACCTATAAAGGCTGTTGCATCAATTCGAAGCTAGAATTTAATTGTGAACGGGTGCAAAGTATGACAATTGTACTAGTTTTGTGGGAATATCGTGTGAGATGACCTCGAAGGGGCCCTTTCAAAAGTGTTGTCGGAGCTTTGACAATTCTAGCGGAGGAATCATGATATGCCTCAAAGATAAGTGTAGAACTATCAACAAATGTGGAGTTGGTTTGGTGATATTCTAGTTAGTTCTTAAACATCAATAGCCTACTGCATGCTCAATTTGTATTGTGTGTGACACATCACTTGTGCGGTCCAAATCGACCCGACCTACTTAATAAATGAGTCGAGAATAGAGGTGTCAAAGAGGCCGAGTTGGTCCCAACTCGCCAAATTAGCGTGCCGAGTTGATTCGTGGCCTGTTAGCTAGCGTGCTGTGTCGGCTCTTAGCTCGTATATAGGTTGTGCCGTGCCGTCCCGTGCCTCCATTCTTGGCTTTTGATGTGTTGTGCCTGGCCCATTGGGCTGTGCTTAAAGGGCCGGCACGACTCATGACCTATTTATTTTATTTTTATTATATATTTATTTAATTATTTAGTTGAAAATTATTAATAATGCTTTAAAAAGCGAAAAGTGATAATTGAACTCTCAACCTTTCATTTGATATATTGTTAGGAATCATTATGTTATGTATGATTAATGTAAAAAAATTTATTTATTTATTTATTTGATATTTTTTTAAAATTAACTTTTAAAACAATAATGTTTTGCGTGCTGACTCGATCGAGCACGTTATCGATCGAGGAGGCCGTGCCGTGCCGTGCTACTCTTTTTAACTAATGGGCAGTATTGTACCGAATATTTGGTGGGTCGTACCGTGCCGTGCCGGCCCGTTTGACATGTAATACTTTGATGCCTTGCTACTAATCCACCCCTGAAGATCTACATTTTGCCTTTTGTTTTAGTTGTATTTGAAAGAGAAGACATATACAACATAGCAAAAGAAAAGCCAGAGCAGCACAACTTAAGGTAAAAAAATTTGTATGTTGTTACAATAACGATTGTTGTTTATTGTGTTGAAATATTATTTAGTTGAGAAACAAGCACCATCGGACTTTTGCCGTACATTGGAAAAGGAAAATTTCAAAGCTAGCAAGATGAGAGAAATCATATGGAAATGATTTGTGAAAGTGTTAAGCTTGATAACATATGCAAAGTTGACTATATATAAATGGATTGAATATCCTTTAGGCTGCATAGTTTTATTGCAAAACTTTAATGTAGAATTTTGGATTAAATTGCCATAAAATAAAAAAGCATTACAATGTAGTCCTTGAATTTAGATGTTAGGCGGATGACTAATTATTTACGTATAAAATTTGATAATAATATTGTCACAATAAAAATATATAAAATATCTATTTTATCATTAATTTTAATTATATCTTAGTGCCATTATTCACGAATATAATTATCATTAATGAATTGTTATTATAGCAATATTGCCACCAAAATATATATATATATATATATATATATATATATATATATATATATATATATATATATATATATATATATATATATATATATATATATAATATATATCAGGGGTAATAATATGCTACAACTTTGGCGTTATTATCATTCAGATACTCAAGAAGAAAAGGGTATTATTTGTGCTTGGCTCATTGTCGAAGTGAGTCTCAGAATACAGTTTTAAGGTTACATTATGAAATCTATACCAACACTCGAAGAAGTATTCACTAGATTTTTTTTGCTCGCTTTTTATTTTTATCCTTCAAATTAAAATAATAGGTGTATGTTTTCACGTGCAAACACGTATTGTATCGTTGGCTAGTACCTTAAAATGGTAAAGTTATTCGATTTAGTGGGCAAATTTACATGTGAGCTTGCTAAGCAAAAGCTTACTGTCCGCTGGCTAAGTAGTTCAGTTGGTATCATTGCCCACTATGGTTTAAAGTTGTGGGGTCGAGTCTCGCGAAGAGTGTGTTTACCTTTCTAATGTCAAAAAAAAAAATTTGCTGTCTGAAAAGTGGCACCCAAATAGCACTAAAGATTCTTGTAATAGTTAAAATGTACATGAAGGAGCAAAGATATATTGAGCACCCTCTCAATATAGAACATATGATATACTTGTTTTATGTAGAGCACATTATACAAGTTCTATGATTTACAGTTACAACCAGAACACATAACAGAAGAAATCTTCCCAACTTTTGCTAATCACTATGTACAAATTCTAAGGACACCATACCAGCAGATGAACATTGAAGAGCAGATAGTATTCAGGCGTTCAATATGCCAAACCACCAGCAAAAGTATCTCCATCATGAAGTAGACTTTCAGTCAGCCAATAACCGTCCCACGAACCACCAACTCTCTGCCAATAAACATGCTTTCAATCAGGGCTGGTTTTAAGACTGGTTTTCACTGTTCTATATTACGAAAATATGAGTGGTAAAATTCAATATAGATTCAGGAACACACGGGCAGAGTCACAATTACAAGAATGATTTCCCCTATACAGGTTACCAAATTCAAGAGACCACCCTTAACTTTGAACAATCTACAGTTCATAAATTACACAGTTTGGCAATAACGATTTCTGACCACTCACCACACCAAAATGGCTTTAACTCCCATACTTAAGAACATGATTAACAGTTCACAGATTGATGTTCTTAATTATTTCTATCTTTAAAGTGGAAGAACGCAGAACTCAATTTGAATGCAGTTTTCCACTTATTACCCTAGATGCGTGAAAATAGTAACAGATAGTGGAGGCAACTTAACCCCAGAACTTGAGTACCCTGCAAGTACACAATTCGGGTCACAAACTGTTTCTTAGAACACCAGTTTGGGTCGAATCTAACCATTTTAATATTTATTTTTCAAATATTTTTAAAATGAATTATGGTTTGGGTCTTTTTCCCACAGGTAATGCCTGAGCCGAACCATATACAAAATTACATAAACGGTTTCAGTTTGCCCATGGGTCAATTTAGTACATTTTGCACCTTGAACTGACCACTTGCCATATCTAGTAAGAGATTTGTATTTATTTACAAATCCATGTTACCTAGTAACATACCCCTGTAAGTTAATTAAGAGGGTGTGTAATTGCCAACATTGTGAAACACACAAATATCGTTCCACATTGTGATTTGTGGCAAAATGGAATGTCCGTACTATGAGCTTGCCCTAAATTCTTCACTACCATACAGGAGGAGAGATCAACTAAAAACTATATCTCCATAATGTAAGGATTTTTCTTCTTCTTATAAGATATACAAAAAGGAGACATTAAATTCATTAGATGTATTTTGGTCGCACAAAACATATAACAAGTAAACCAAACCTGAACCATGGTAAACTGAAAAACTTCTTCTTCCTCTGGACGACTTCCTTGTACCCAAACTCGCTGCTTGAAACGGTTCTAATTAACAAATTAAAAGTCCATCACAGCTGATCAGAAAAGGGAATTTCATTTGGGCACCAAAGGACTTAATCAAATTGCAAACGTGAGTAGGAAAATGCATTTTATCTTCCAAAGTTAGTTCATATGCATGCCAAACTAATTTTGTACCTCTTCTACAAATAAACTACTCAAAATCTTTCTCTCCTTGTGACCTAGCAACACTCGGTAGGTTGAATGGTGAAAAATCCGTCTAAACCTTTCAAACTGTAGTCTCACCGCAACAGTCAACCAAGCATTAGCTCCACAATACTAATCATATAACAGTAGAAAGCTTCAAATACTCAAAATACCAACCTGACCCAAATCAAAGAAGGGACCAAAATAGGTGGACCTTTCAAAAGGATCAAACCCTGCAAACTGAGAAACAATATAACATTCATTCACAAGAACACCAGTTTCCTATGGAAATTATAACAAACAAGAAAGACAGTAAGTACCCTGTACATAACCTCGATGCCATAATCTTGACGGGGTTGATCATTGTACTTGAGTGAATCAAGCTGATGCTGTACAGCTTCTTCTGCACTAAACTATAGCAAAGTTTAGCTAGACTGACAATCTATTAGCAAAAGAAGATCCACAACAAGAATTTCCTAGTGTATAAGCAGATGAGTTTACATTTAATCTAGGGCCAAATGGTCTCTTTTTGCGAGATTCAAGCCTGCAATTAAAAACGCAACAAAATTGAGGGTAAATGAAACCGATTAAAATCTCTCCACATCACATACTTCAAATGGCTATTTGTCAATGATTTCATCATATGTTATTATTTTCACAATTGCGGAAAAAGTAAAGAAGTCAAGAGAGATGTAAATATATAATCTTTGGTTTAAAATTTTCTTTTATAAAAAAAGTCAATCCAATTCCTCGAATTAGAATAATCATTAGTTTGAAGGAATACTAACATTAAAGGAGAGCTTAAACGGTATTATTAGAACAAAAAGGTAGGCCATAAGATAGAGAGAGAGACGAACCAATTAGCAGAAAGGAAGTCTGGGACATCCGCAGAAGCTCTGAAGCGAGAGTCACAGAAGTCGATCGAATGTTTACAGTCCCTTGGGGAGGGTTTGGTTTTGGAGGGAAGAGAAAGCGATAAAGGGATCGACAGAGAGGAACAAAACGACATCGTATCTAATCCACAATCTTAGATGAAACAATTATGTCTCTGTTTTTTCTTCTCTTTGTGTCTTTCTTCGGAAAAAATGGTGTGAATGGAATCGGAAGGAGAAGGAAGAAGCACAATTTTTTTTTTTTTTTTTTTAACAACAAAAAAAAAACCTTAAAAATTTATAATAACCAAAATAATACTTACAATATTAAAATTATATATTTTCATAACTAAAAAAATAATTATTACATCTTTTTTTTTTTTTAAATCATTTAAATTAAATAAAAAAAATTTAAACTCATTTAATATTAAACGTTTAATATTAATTTTCGTTCAATATTATTAAAATATTAATTTTATTATTATAAATTTTAAATATATTATTTTTAATAATTTTTTATTTTTTTTAAATAACAAAATTTCAACCAATATTTTTAGGGAGATATTTTTTTTATACTACAATGTTATTGATATAGATATAGTAGGTTCAAAAATAAAATAAATACGTCTAATAAATTAATATGTAATAGAAGAAAGTTTAAAAGCATAAAAATTATAGATAGGTGAGATTTAAGTTTATCTTTATCATAAAATATACATATTTTTTACATTATTGTTATATAAAAAAAATTCACTCACATAATAAATAAATAACATAAATTATTATATTATAAGATAATTGTCCAAAAATTATAAGTAATTTTTCTTAACTATATTATAATATTACAAAGCATTTGTAATTATTTTGCCTTAAATACACTTTGTTAAAATGTTTTCACCATTAAATCAATCTATCCAAATCCCAATTAAATTTTAAAAGGAATGTAAAACTAAAATTTTAGGATTTTTTCCTGTGAAAGGATATATAAAAAAAAATTTAAACTAAATATATACAGTCTTGCTAGCTTTCCAAGTAGTTAACGTGTCTAAGTACGAGACTATAGAACGAATATCGTGGAGGGGTGAAAAAACAAAAGCCTCCTTTCAAAATTGCAATTTTTTTATTTTAAAAAAATAAAATTATTCATACAATTTCTAGCTTTGGTGTCTTAAGGTCATTTATATTAATTTTAATGATTATAATTTTTTTGTTCTATATTATAAGATTTATTTAAAAATTCATTAACATGGTTTATAATTTTTTTTATATTACTATGTTCATAGAGAGCACAATTATTCACCCAAAAAATTAAAAAGTGCGTTCCTTTTGAAAAATTTTTGAGAAATTTTGAATTTTACTTCAAGACATTTCATTAAATAATTAAATATTTTAAATATAATAAAATAATAAATTTAATCTTTTTACTTAAAATTAAAAAAAATATATCTCACTCTCTTAAAAACAACATTTATTTAAAAAAAATTCATACATCTCATATTTTCTCTCTCATTTACCTCCACCTCTATCTTCATATTTACTATCAATAACTCTAAACTTTAACTCAAAATATTAAAAATGGAGTATACATATATGAATCATACAAAAAAAATGAAATTTTTTGAAGAAAATTGAGACAAAAGGCAATTAAAACAGGTATATAATTTTTTTTTTGCAAATCGTGCAGTGGTTCGGTTAAAATTACCAACATATCATATAGGTTCGGTAACCCCTACTGAACATACATGATATGTTCGATAATCCCTACCAAACCATTTTAAAATTGGCGCTTAAAATTTTATTTAGGTTCGGCACCCCTACCAAACTTTTTGTAAATTTTTCACAATTTTCTACCTATATTTTTGTAAATTTTTCAAAATTTCCTACCAAACCTATGTGAGAAAAAATAATTCAATTTTTTTCACAGGATTTAGTATACGAGTTATAAGATGGACAAAGTATCGACTGCACCAAATTATTCGAAACAGATAGAGTAAGATATGTTATATATTTTTAATAAATATTATGTATTACGTAATTTAAATGTATCAATTTTTATTAATTTATTACATATATTTATTTTAAAAAAAGAGTTGATCTCATAAATGAAGTCTAATAGGACAAGTAATGGGATGGTGGTTATAATGAAAAAGTCTGACAAGGGTTCAGATGGTAGGAGACTTAAGATTGATTTTGCATGTGAAATAAATATAGTCTATCATTTCAAAGCAAGATTGAAAGACTCCAAAGATAAAAAAGAGGATAAGAAGGAGAAACGAATTGAAACAATAAAATATAATTGTCTGTTTTCTTTAAAAGGAAGGATGATCAAAAATAGTTATCATTAGAAGTTGACAGTTAGTTGCAGTACACATAATTACTGATTGACACGATATCTTAAGGATCATTCACATGCCAAAAAACTTAATAATGAAGAGATAAATTTGCTAGTTGATATGAGAAAGTGCAACGTTAGGCCAAAACACATTTTGTATAGGATGAAGCAAAATAATGAACAAAATTATAGTACAATAAAACATATATACAATGCCCGTAAAAACATAGGCTTAAATAACAAAATGGAAGGTCAATTTCTCAACAATTGATGCATTTATTGGGTGTTCACAATTATATGAAGTGGCATAAGAGCAATGATGTTGATGAGGTTATTACAGATCTAATTTTTACTCATTTAGTCTCCATTGATTTATTAAGAGATTTTTCTCACGTGATTATCATAGATTGCACCTACAAGATTAACAAGTACAAATCGCCGCTTTTTGAGATTATTGAGGTTACTTCTACAAATATTACATTCTCTATTGCTTGTGCATATCTAAAATTTGAAAAAGATGATAATTATCGCAGGGTATTGGAGAGATTAAATCATTGATGTATACAAACTCTATGCCAAGTGTCATCTTAACAGATAGAGAGAAAACTATTATGAACGCAGTCACAAAAGTGTTCCCTGCATCTGCTAACCATCTTTGTAAATGGCATATCTCAAAAAATGTATTAAAAAATACAAATCAATTATTCAAAGATAAATAAAGATGAGAAAATTTTAACCATTTTTTGCATAATGTTGTATCATCTAAGACTGTTATTGAATATGAATTGAACATATAATATATTGAGAAAGTTTTTTTTTGAATATAAAGAAACAATACATTATGTGAATAGTGTATGACTCAATCCATATAAACAAAAATTTGTTTAAGCTTGGACAAATTTATATATGCATTTAGAAAATTTAACAACATATAAGGTAGAAAGTGCACATGCTGCGTTGAAATGACAATTGAATACATCACAGAGGAACTTAGTGTCAAACTGGGATAATATTCACCAGTTACTTGAGCTCCAACATACACATCTTAAAGCTTCATTTGAGACGAGCTTAACACACTCCAACAACATTTGAAGTCGGAGTGGTTGTACAAGAAGTTGAAACGATGTGTTTCACGTATGGCACTAAAAATTATTTTTAATGAATCTCATAGAGTATATCAGGTATCATTTGATGCTACAAATTATGGGTGTGCAAAACTTTAAACTCTTGGACTACCATGTGCTCATATCATTAAACAATACAAACGATTGAGTCATCTTATTGAGTTTTTTTCACTTCATTCTCATTTGAAGAAACTCAATTTTGCACCCACATCACAAGATAATGATTTAGATTTAAATTTGGATTACAACTATTTGTATGAGAAGTTCATGAGACGCTTTCATAGTTGTGACAAGGATGTAAAAATTCCTTCCACATATAATGTCGTGGTTGTTGCATTCAGTTTACATGGATCATGAACTTTTCTCCCTATTTAGTCTGAGGCACCTATAGATCAAAAAAAAAATTTTATATGTTTTGTCGATGAAAATCATTTTGTGGAGGTAGATTTGATTTTAATATTTATGTTATAATTGTATATTATATTAGATTTTATTTTAATATTTAATTTCACACAATACAAGTAGATTTGCAACCAAGAGTTCCAATATCATCTATTCATTCAATTTGGTATGCATTTTATAAACTGTATGCACAAGATTGGATTACACCATATGCAAAGCAAATTAAAGATTACAATTCATTACTATTATCTTCGAGTAGTATAATTACAAATTCAAATATTGTATTTGACTTTGATTGCAATAATTAGTTCATCTTATATTAAGAGTTCTATGTATGTAAATTTATGCATTCATTGAATATAAATTATGAAAGAAATAATTTATATTGATAAAAAGCATTCAAACCAAATACAACTTATTACTTTAAACGTCAAGTACAAATAACAAACAAAAAATCAACATGGCTCATGTGCATCTGTAGTTGAAGAACTAATACATCCTTGTAAGATTTTTTTAAACTTTTTAAATTTCTTGTACCATTTTTTTTATGGTTGCTCTTTTCTTTTTGAGAGAGCACGCTCAATAATATGCAATACTTTTTACACACCCTAACTAATATAAAAAAATTAATTCGTTCATGTGATAGAAGCATATAAAGTTAAAAGTAACTATTATATTAGTTAATAATAATAGTCACATATCGTTGTGATTGTTGGGTTGCACAGTGTGTCTAAGTCGTCGTTCTACCGCGTGTTAATATATGTACTAGGTTTTGTCCTCTCATATGCTATACATTTTCATACCATTTCATATAATTTGAAGAACAATTATTTTGGGAGATTAACAACTTCACTTCTAGATTGTTGAAATAATACATAACTATCCCAACTTGTCCAATATTGATATGCAAAATGAAACTTTACCTTGTACATCTTAGGGTTAGACCCTTTATGTACTTTAAAAGGCTCAACTGGATCAAGTGAAATATTCTAAATATGTTTAAATTGGCGCAAGACTCTATGGCTATGATAAGGTTCAATAACTTCTAGAAAACGAATGCATCCATGAAAAAACGTTACCTTTAGAATCTTTGTGCAATATGGATCCCAAATAACCTGACAAATGAAAATATAAACATAAATTAAAAAATGTAAAGTACAAATAACTAAACAAACTAATTAAACTTAAAATACATAAAATAACAGTAACATATGTCATATACTGTTGGATCATCGAGTGTCTCTCTTAACTCCTCCAACAACTTTTTGTTTACAGAAGCACGGGTGTATAACCCCCAACACTGTACAAGAAGAAGTTGACTAGTGTAGTTTGGGTTTAGCGATTGAGTGCATATGAGAATATGTTCGAAAATTCATGCTTGTAGCAAAGTCAAATATCCAAATATTTGCTTGACATCATATCTACTAGCTGTCCCCAATTGTCGGTATAAATAAGCTAATGCAGCTGCCCCTCAAGCATACTCATGTATACTATCTATGTCTATTAACAATGTCAAGTAAGAAATTGGAACACTATTTTTAGTTTTATTAACAAATAGCGTACATCATAACATATGCAACAAGAATGCCCTAACCACTTGATCATCTTGTCGGTCACTAGCAAAAGTAAAAAGAGTTATCAACCAACTTAGTTTGATATATAATTCTTTTTGACTCAGTTGAGATTTTGCTACATTTGTACTAATTTCTAATGCCTCTACAATAAGTGAAATAGCATCACTCATACTTAATTTCATTCAAGTACAAGCATTTCCTGTAACCTGGAGGTCCAATAGTTGTTGTACATCATATAGAGTGATTGTCATCTCACCAAATGACATGTGAAATGTGTTGGTCTCTGGATGCCATCTCTCAACAAATGTTGATATCAATACCTTGTCGACATGTTTGTATGTGGCATGACATAATGAAGCAAGGCCTGACTGATATATGCGATGCGCAATATGTTGATTGTGAAGTTGATTGAGATCCCAGTCACTTTATCCAACAGAATGACCAATATGTCTTAACAACTCACAATCATCCTAAATACAGAAAAAATTACAAACAATTGAAAAAAATTATAATTATAAATTCAACTATTAAATTTAAAAATTTAATAATTAATTACTTACTGCCTTGTTTCAAATTTTATATGCAATGTGAGTTTTGAAACTCTTCAACACGGACATATTCAATGGACCAATTGGGAATGAGGAGGGGTTTTCATAAACATTATCATATTCGATCTCATGTTCTACTGTCATCTCTACAGTATGATCATTTGGCTCATGTGTCAAAAAATGATCCCTAAGTTTAAGATAATCCTCTTCAAACTCTACGGAAACATCTACTATTGCTTGAAATAATTACTTGAACCTAAGTTCAGGCTAAGTTCAAGCTGTGTCCATTTGCCTAGTTTTTCTTCTTCTATATACAAGTTCTTGTGCTTTATACAATTCTTAATTTTTTTTATATGCGAAGCAATTTGAGGTATTTGACTCATACATAAAATAAAAAATTAGTTGTTAAATCAATGAATATATCATGAATATTTACAAAAAAAATGATAAACACTCATTTAGTATAAATCAGGGTGGTTTGATAGATTGAATGTAAATTTGAATTAAGTTTGATAAGAAAGTGAAGGAAATATGCAGTAGGTTCGGTAGGGGTTGCCGAACCATACAAGTATGTTCAGTAGAGCCTACCGACATAACAGTATGGTTCGGTAACCCCTATCGAACCTACTGCAAATTTTCTTCGTCCTATTCATCATCTCCTATCTCATAAAATACATAAGATTGATTAATAAATACATAAAATTGATCAATAAAAATAGATTTATTTCAATATATATGAAATAATCTAATTTATCTATAAATGTAATGCATATAAAGTAAAACAAAAAAAACATTGACAAAAAAAAAACCTAAAATTAGACAATAAAATACTTTACAGAAACTAATTTGGCACGAACAATCCTCGATTGGTGCGATTGGTCAGCCTGCCTGGTGGTGCGGCTGGTGGAGTGACTGGTGCGACGGTGAGTGGATGTAAATTTAATAGATATGCGTTCGGTATGGATGTATCAGCCGAATGTCTCTTAAAAGGGTATATTTGACATTTTATATTTTTACATTTTTGTTATAATATTTTTACAATTAATAAGATGTCTCATAAAATATTTTTTAGGATTTTTTAAAAAATTTTCGTCTCATTTTAGAATTTTAATTATTTTAATTTATAATTTTAAATTTTTATCGACCATATATTTGTGTTTGTCCAAAGACAATACATTAACATTAACTCAAGATTAATGTATTATTTTTCGAGAATGTGGAGTACACGCGTTATCGAACAAAATGTGTTGATCTTAGCGTCAAATTCTCTCTCACGAGTCACCAGTTACGAGTTGAGTAATGACTTAAACTCGTATCAAAGTGTGAGATACTTTCCCTCCATGAGATGTGGCGTCCTCTTCATCCTCTCCAATTCCTCGCCGTTTCTTCCACAGACGTCGTAGCCATGTCTATTCGCCCTCCTGTATGGCTGTATCCAACACCTATCTTTCTCTATTTCTCTCTTTCACAGTTACAGTACTTCAATGCATTTATTTTAATATTCATTCAAACACTGAACTCACTCACTGTCACTGCCAATGTTTCTTGTAGTACCGAGGCGGTCGAGGTCAACCTCGTAGAAACTTCTCCGATCGTCCGGTCACCTCTGGTAGAGACAACTTAGTCACTGGAGATTCTCACCTCCGGTCAGTTCGGGACGCCAATCTAGGGTTCCGGCGTGGGGATAGTGGAATTGCAACCGGAAGCTTCGCGATCCCCTCCAGGTTTCCACCTCCGCCTTCTACATTCAATCCGAGTCCCTGGCGTTCGCCACATTTTAATCAAAACCAGCAGCTTAGGCCTCAGCTACCGCACTATGGTAATCATACTCAACCGTTTCGTCGTTCTCGGCCGTTTGATCAAAATCAAGGGCCGCAGCGTCATCCGCAGCAGTCTCGGCCTCGGCCTCTGGATTATCGGAATTGGGAGTATGCCAAAACGAAACCGCCTCCTGATATAGGTAGATTAATATATTAAGTGCGGTTTTGCTATATGAATTATTTGGAAATTTTGTACTTGTTTTAGCGCTTGATGTAAGTTTGAATGTTGTTAGCAGATCGGTTTATTGTGCTATCGTACAATATACTAGCTGACTATCTGGCTCAAAATCACCGGAGCAAGCTTTACTATCACATACCTCGTTACATGTTGGATTGGGAATGGAGAAAGAAAAATATGCTTTTCGAGCTTGGGTTGTGGTCTGCTGATATTATGTGCTTTCAGGTTGTTACCTTTTCTTTCTTACAAATAACTTTTTATTATTTATATTCTTAATCAAAATATGGAGGACTTTCTACGGAGTTTATGAATGAAGTGAAATCACCAACATGGCAAAATGGATTGTTCTTTTGGAAACTGAACGAGGAACAATTTTGGTATCTCTTTAGCAGTCCTGTGCAGTTAATTCAGTGGTTTCTTGGCAAGCTCCCATAATTTATTATGCAGTATGTCTTGTCATCCACAAGGGATATGTCTGGTCATCCACAAGGGAGCAACCCTTCTAAATTTCAAATGTTGAGAGATTTCGAGGCATGGGGGTGGAAATGGAATTGCTTGAGAGTATATTGCTATTCACTAGTACTAATGCAAAGATGACAAGTCTCGTCATTTTTCTTTGTTTTTTCTAAAATTGGGTTTGGTATGATACTGGGTTCCAAATAATATGATTTCTAGTTTGCCTTCTTATAGTATTCCCTTGTGATGGTATATCACTTTTTCAGGAAGTTGATAGATATCAGGACTTAGAAGAGGAGTTAAAGGCACGGGGATACAATGGCATTTGGAAGGTATGCTTGAATAGTTTTACTGTTTTCCACCATCTCAGAACCTGGATAATCAACAGAAATCTTTTTATTGTTCCCTTTATTTTATTTCTATTTGAGACAATATACAAAATCTGGGCTATGTGCTCATACCATTTTGGCTTCAATGTACAAACAAATTAAACTTTTTTATCCAGTTATTTTGTTAGTATTTCCATGCTAGATAGACTAGATTTATAGATTTAGCTAATAAGGACTTTTATTTATTTTGTATTTGTATTAAAGAGATGCCATTTACTAATAAATCTTTTGTGCTCAAAAGAAGTCTAACTATGTCTTGGGTTTTATATAGAGGAGGACCGGCAATCCAATTGATGGATGTGCTGTGTTTTGGCGTTCATCAAGGTAAGGTACTCCTCTGTCTTTAATATGCTGACCAGTTTGGAAATGTTCAATACTTGATTTTTTGTGCTACTTGTCAACAAAGGGAGAAATTTATAGCCTCTGATAGTCATGTATATTTTTTTGTAATTATCCGGAGACAATATATCGTTAGAAGGTAGCTATGCTAACATATTAATTATGGCATAACTAATATCTCAAATGAACTTTCTTTTTATGAGTTTTTGTCTTCTTGAATTCTGAAGGTGCTCTTTTGATAACAATGAGATTGTTAAATGATAAACGAATATTAACTAAACTTTGATAAACGAATATTAACTAAACTTTATGCCTTTTTATTTTTTTATTCATCTTCTGATACAGCTGATGTGCAGTGAAAAGGGAAGTGTGTATGTATGAAGTGTAGACGTTTTCCAAGCCAAAACAAAACCAAGTGCATTTTGGAAATTAGTAGATAATGAAATCTGATAGTCTATACTCAATATGAAAAATAATTCAAATATCTGTAACCTAAAGTTTTTCTTTTGAAGTGGCCTGATGGCAGGAGGATCTTCCAGTAGGCCAATGCTATTTAGCTTTGTAATATTTTTATGACATGGGGTTCTTTTTTAGATTCAAACTGCTCCATGAGGAATCTATTGAATTCAATAAGCTTGGGCTTCGAGATAACGTTGCTCAGATATGTGTACTGGAGGTATATCAGATGTTTGTACTTTTGGTACTAATTTGCTGTCACCAAATTATGTTGTTTTAATTTTTAAATTTAATATGAAGATTTATCTTAACTTTATGTCTGCTTATAATCCTATATATGGTCAGTTGCATGATGATATTGCACTGTAATTGTAATTTTTACTCTTTTTTCCTATTAATACAGTTTATAAGACGAAATAATGCTGAAAAGAATACGACTCCAGTTATGAGGTGATTTAATGATTTTCTTACAACTTACTCGTGTAAGCTTGTGTTTGTTTCAAGGGAAATGTTTCCAGATCATGAGTAAGCTTGTGTTTGTTTCAAGAAAATGTTTCTAGATCATGAGTAGTATATAGTTAAGGACAATGTTGGATTTGAATTTTTCTGAATCAGATTAGAAAAAAGTAAATTTGAGAAATTTTAAAATGCTATTAGATAAGAGGCCACAGTATATATCATTGACTTGTGATATAAGCAGTTTATTCATATGAAATTCCCTAATGTTCGTTAGTATGAAACATATCAGTCTGGATATTTTTCCAGAGGTTGAAAATTTAAGATTGTGCCCAATAGGTCCCTTCCCTCCTTTAGTGTTTGCTCAAATATGATTTTTTTTAATGGGTTGTGGCCCTCATGATGAAACTTTATGTAACTTTAACTGTTATTTTGTAATTAGCATTTGTTTATATTTATAATTCATGATGAACCTTCTGTTATCTTATTTATTTGATACGCTATTGAGCTTGTGTTAATATTCTCCATTTGCAGCTCAACAAACTCTAATAAAGTAGTCGTTTGTAACATCCATGTGCTTTACAATCCCAAAAGAGGAGAAATCAAGCTTGGTCAGGTAATTACTTTATCCAGATCAGGATATATATGTTTCTATCTTCAAGTATATTTCCTTCTCCAAGCTGTATTTGATGAAAGCTCAAACATCAGAGGTTTCCAGTTATGTTTGCCCCTTGAAATATGACTATTCTTCTGTCCTTGCTGTGGATGATTTTTTGTTTTGTTTTTAGTCATTCGTTGTGATGCTTTGGTCCACAGAAGATGGGTGTCAAGTGTCTTATTTTATAGTAATGCATGTTAGTTCCTTCATAACTCAATTGTTGGTGTACACATGCTTAATTATAAACCAAGTTGCATATCCATCTTGGTAGTTGGTTCCTTACATTATGAAACCATTAATGCTTCCATATTGATGGGTCAATGCAATTGATATGAGCTGATATGATGCTATAGCTTGCATTAAATTCTGCTGATAGTTCAACATTGCTTGTATTTCTCGAAATAGGTGAGGATACTCCTCAGTAGGGCTCATACTGTTTCAAAAATCTGGAATGATGCTCCAGTTGTCCTTTGCGGGGATTTCAATTGTGTTCCAAAGGTTTCCACTTTTTGACTCAAGTTTCATATAAAATATGTTTTGTTTTGTTTTGTCATTGATGATATTTTTCCCCTTTCAGAGTCCATTGTACAACTTTATCTCAGAACAGAAGGTAAGTTCATCTCACCTTTACTTCTGATGATTAAGGAGCCTCTGAATTAGTGTGAGAATTATATGTTTCTGGTGCAGTTGGACTTGTCTGGACTGGATAGAGATAAGGTATCAGGACAAGCTTTGGCTGAAATCCTAGAACAAAGGAGATACAATCGAAGTCCTGGGTAGGGTTTGTAGTGGTCTGATACTAAATAGTATACTTCTGTCCTTATATCAATTTTGGGGCCACACCCGTTAGTATATTTCTGTCTATATTAAATACAAGCTGAATGTTTGCAGGGTTCAAACTAACAATAGTTTGGCTCAAGCACCATCAATGCTTCAAGTTAGTGAACCTGACATCAATTTAGCTGATTCTTCGTCAAATATGCAGAAACCATATAAGCAAGATACCAATGTCCAGAATGTAGCTATCATGAACAACTCATCTCAAGCTCAATCCATAGATAACGTAGATGTTCTCAAACAATGCACCAGTGTAGACCATGAAAAGCATGATGGCACACAAAATGATGAAGGGAAAGAAGAAACTGAACATAGTGTTTCATATAGCTCCATGGATGAAGCTGGAGCAACTTTGTTTACTCAAGCTAATATCTCTGAGGAAACTACAAGTACATCTTTCAGTGAAAGGAACCCTTTAGCTGGTCAGTTCAGTAATTCCGGTAATAAAGTTTCTCTTTCTAAATCTTCCCATGCCGAAGAAGTTTATTCAGATGTGGCTCGGGCGGAATATGAAGAAAAAGTTGATTCCTCTTCTGATATAAAGTTTATATTCTCGAAAAGAAATCTTGACGAAAATAGTCACTCAGAAATTCCTTTGTTAGAACAATATTGCGAGACTTCTTTAGCTGATGCTCAGGAAGTTCCTTCTCCTGACATCTCTAGAAATATGTGTTCTGTGCCAATTTCTAGCATGGATTGTGATTGCTATTCAGACCCATCTCAAGTCAGCAATTCATTTGTGCCTGGTTCTGATGAAAGACAGGAGAAAATGCAGAATTTGTCACATGATGAGGTAGATAATTGCATGACAGAAGACATAGCTGAAGACAGCAGTACATTTTTATCTGCATTACTTACGGATGAGACCTTACAGTCTAACTTTGGGCAATTAAAATTAGAGCAGTCCCATGGGGTTGAGGATGATCTATCTCCAGATTTAGATTTGGAGCCACTCAATGTGGAGAAGAATAAATATGACCCATCACAGTGGACTCCCATGGAAATAGAAACTGCAACAGGCAATGCAGACTGCACTCTTTTAGAAAACCCTCTAGAGCTTAGAAGTACATACACCGAAGTGGAGGTAGATTCTATTATTCTGAGCGACTACTGTTATTCCCTCTTAAATTGAGTGGTTCTGTATGGGACTTACCTTTGAATGTCTTCAAGTTGCAGGACAGTGGTGAGAACAGAGACTCAAATGGGGAGCCTCTTGTGACCAGTTACAATAGGTGTTTCTTGGGGACAGTTGATTATATTTGGTAAGTTTTCAACAACTTTTTTCTTCTACTTGGTATGTACTTGCTGTCAAACAATACTTTTTTGTTTATCTTTCCTTAACTCTCCTTCCCTTGGCTGTGCGAACAACCCTATGCTGTTCCTGTTCCTAAGGACTAGCAAAATCGAAATAGCGAAATTCTTGGGTCATCTCAATGGGTTCAGAAACCACACATTTTTTTGGATCATCATATTGTACTTCCACATATCCACTCAGAGAAAGGTCTTTTTGTAATGGATGACCCTCGAAACCGTAATCTGTTGATATACGGAGTAGATCTGGATGATTGATGGAAGAAACACCAAACATATCCCAAACTTCTTGTTCCCACCGACCGGTTGATGGAGATAGACCGACTATCGAAGATATTTGTTACTTCGTCTACACTGGTTTGTACACGTATGCGTGAGTTATACTAAGTACTCAGTAAATTATAAACAACTTCAAATCTTCGTTTTCGAGAGGGATCATCAACTTTGCAAATATCGATTGAAACTTGAATTCTTGTATAGGTATGCAATTTAGAAAGCACAACAATTGAAATGAGTAGTCCGTATTGGTATCAGATCTATTCCCATGTTCTGATCTTTCCATTTTTTTAACCCATTTCTTGGGTAAAGTCTCTCAACTATATTTAAAAATGAATTGGTTATCCATAAAGATAAAGCTTTCTTGTAGTTCTTTCGCTTCAGGAGGAAAAGACTTGTCGAAAATTGCTAGTTGGACCAAGAAAGGAGTCTTTGGGCATTGCTTGGGGCCCCCCTATTGGAAATGGATACGCCCACATTTTGTGACAGTAGTGATAACATAATTGTCTTTATCGATAACTACTTAATTAATTAAAGTTGCTAGTTCCTATTTTTTCATTTTGTTATCTATCATAACAAGTGGAGTGGTACCAAATTTGGATATTGGAGAATCATATTTCCTGATATTATCAAGTGCCTCGCAATAGGAATGTACAATGTACCATTCCTTTCTAACTGCATATTGGTATCAGAATAGCATACTATGTACTTACTCGTGATAACAAAAGTGGTGCTTAGAGGGTGTGATACCTGCAGTACATGGTTCAATACCAATTCAATTTGGAAAAGAAGCTTAAACTCTTTCATATTGTGTTAGGTTCATTATTAGTGTCTAACTACAGTAGGTTAACGAATAACAAGTGGAAATTCACTTTTCATGTTAACCAATTGTACATTTGTATTAAATATAAGCTTTATTTAAGCTTTCTAGAGTTAAGACTTTCTAGAGTTAAGAAAGCTTTATTTAAGCTTCTTATAGTTAAGAGTATATATGAGCTTTTATTTAATACCATTAATTACAATTGATAACTCTTATTGGTATTGGGTTAACTACTGTACTGCAGGTACCATATTAACTCTTTGTAAGAAGTGGTACCATATAACAACATTAATTAATTAACGAAGTTTTGTTATCATATTTGTTAGCTCTTTGTTATCACAGTGGTAGCATCATTAACAATAGACCAAACCCTACCACTGCATTAAAACAATCTGACTGAAACATATAGGAATCATAGAGCAATAACATAATAGCTGCATATTGGTAGGTACATTGAATTCACTATAGATAAAAAATTCCTATAATAGTGGGCTCTACTGGAACTATGAGTTGTGGCGGGATTAGATGTCCTGAGTTGAAATCCCATTTGGTTGTTCTTAAGGTTTAAAGATCCACAATAACCGTATATTGGTAGCCAATCCCAGTATTAACACTGCATCCACAATAACAGTTATCATGATCATGGTATCAGTGATAACACAGTATCATGGTTGCCCAGCAGAATTTAGTTATTGCATTAACCGCCTTAATAGGTACGGTACAATACTGCATATTGGTACTACTTTGCATACAATTTGTACTCTTAAACTCAATAGTTATACGGTTTACATAAATAGAACAATTAATTCTCTATTTAGGATAACTGCATTAACTTTAATAACAATAGAGCCTGGTAGCTACGTGATAACATAATTTTGTCTTTATCGGGTTAACTAACGATTTGGTACACTGAACCGTGCATATTGGTAATTACATTTTTGTTATCATTTTTGTAGTTATCATAGAGCGTTAACACAAAAGCTTTATCAAGTACACAGAACAACCTATGTACATTCAGTATCAGTAATAACATTTTGCTGCATAGTTGCCCACAGGTCTTATTGCTGCATAGTAGCCCACATTAAGTCTTAGTGAGCTTAGTAGCATCATTCAATTGAATTTCAAGCTCAAGCGTCATTGTTATTTAATCTTATTGTGCTACCACAGGTACTCTTTCTTAATGATTGTTAGTTAACGCATTAAAGGCATTAAAAACTAACAAAGTTTGTAAGGTGTGAACTTCACTTAAAAAATACAGAATGTGGTAGGTACATCTTCGAGGGATAGTTGAACGAGCTCATGAATGTTGCCGGGTTGGACGAGCTATTAACTCGAACGCATTTGGTCTTTTTAAGCAAGAATCATAGTGTTACCTTCACCATGATACGGACTCCAAGTTCTTATTTATGGCAGGGCACGAGGATCAATTTGATGAAACCAGTGGCACGATTGGAGTCTTCAGATAAACATCAATAACAGTAATGTAGTAAGCATGAGATTTTTTGGTAGTACCGGTGAACCAGTATCTAGTGATGGAATGAATTTGGGACGGAGGACTTGTAGTATCTCTAAGTGAAAGACAAAAGATCCCAAATTCAAATCCTAACTAAAATGGGGGGCGACTAACTAACCATAGCTTATTTATGGCTTTTTAGCATTAGCCCCTACAGAACAGTAAGGATAACGAGTAGCGGGTTATGTTGGTCAACATCAACAACCGGGAGACTATACGAAATGCTTCGGGGAGTACCCAAACTGAGCTACAAGTATGATTGGCCCCGCTCCACTTTCCTTGAAGGACCTATGGAAGTCGGGGTTCGTCCGCCCCTATTGGATCAATAGGGGGCTTTCGGCCTACTGACACCTTTAGTTTTTGATATTCAATGACCAACGACAAATGATCCTCGGGCATACTGTGAACAACCTGGTATTCCTAGGGCTCAAGGTTAAGAGAAAGATTTGGGTGGGGAGTGAAAGGCTTCCATTCTTGGGGGCTCTTCTCGATCTTAGAAGATTCGTAGTTGGGAAGGGGCGTAAGAATTTACTCTTTCTTATTAAGAGTAAGATTCCCTTAAGTTATAAGCTACTAACTATAATTAAGCTCTAATGCCTTAACTAAAACAGTCAGTTGCTAACTAAGTAGCTTTGCTATTAAAAAAGACTCCTTTTTTGCTTCTTTCCTTCCTCATTTGCTATAGATAGGCTATATTATTTGCTATAGGCTACAATGGGAGAAATAACTAGTTAAGAGAAAGATTTGGGTAATTATGAAAAATAATGGGCCCCTATTATTGAAGAAAGATTTGGGTCAATAGAGCCCCTATTTATGGTTTAATTAAGCTTTGTAGTAAATGCAGTATTTGTAGTTGTAGTATGATGCCTCTTTTCTCTCTCAAAGAAGAGAGAGGGTAGGTAACTCTTATTAGAAGCTTCTTGATTTCAGAGGAAGAAGGTGCTATTGATTCAAATTTGCACTTCACTTCATTAAAGAAAGGAAAAAGGGGAAGGAGTCTAAATAGACATGACATTAATGAACCATCATTGATGTTGATGGACGTTGCACATGACACGATCAGTTCGACTCAAGGTCTGGAGGTTCAGCGCTAATAGAAGTTGCTGACTCTTAAAGAGCGCGGCATAAAGGCCAAAGTGGACATCATCCTTAACTGATTTCTACGCAATCGGACCTAGGTGTACTTTGTACCGCGTACCGCTTGATTGATCCAATAGATGAGAACCCATAACGAGTTCTCTTTCTAAAAGACCCTAGACTAGAATGGCAAACAAAATTCTTCGATACAGCTTTCCACTTCGTCAAAAGTTCTTTGATCTGTACAGCACAGCTTTGCATGCACACATCATGCATGTTTGATTCTTCCTTCCCCTTTGGGATTAGACCTTTTTTTATGAGGTTGTGTACAATAACTTAACACAAGTCTAGGTTGGGTCGTTCCTAGAGGAACCGTATGAGGCGGAAGCTCCACGTACGGTTTTGAAGTCGAGCTTTTTCAGCAATGGAGCTTAGGGACCGATATGATGATTGGTTTAGGTAGGGCGGTTGGCGACCACTCTCAAATCTTGGCCAAGAGGTTTGGTGTAGTTAACAATTGTCAGATTGTCAGATGTTACATGTTAAGCCTTAGATCTTCTATAGGACTAATAAAAATGAGCATATGCTTGGGATATCAACATAAATTATCTAAATATTTATTTTATTAGTTTTCTGGCAAAATGGAGTATGTACGTGATAGACTTTGTTCAATATTCAGGCGATCACAAGGCCTAGAGACTGTAAAAGTGCTTGCTCCAATTCCAAAACATGTTATGCGGCAGATGACTCCAGGATTCCCTACAAAGGTATGATGGGTATTTAGTATGCCTTAATGAGCTTTTTTTCTTTAGAAGGCTATAATAATTGAAGTCACTGCAATAATTAGTAAATTTCAAAATTGAGCCATTATTTCAGTTTAATTTACTAATTATAATTTAAGAACCAACACTTATTGAAATTGTCCTAATAAAATGTCTTCATATGATGATTTAGTTTGATGCGTATTTATTTATTGAATCAAGTGAATGCTGTATAAGGTCACTAGAACTTTCCTACTTTGTTTAGACCATTATTATATTTCATCTTTTGAGTATTATTACTGTTTATATTTGAGACTTGAATAGTTTGTTTAGTCTATAGAAAATATGTTTGAGACTTGGATATATGCAGCAGAGTTCTAAAAAAAAAAAATCTGGTCTCTTTCAGAAATGGGGTAGTGACCATGTTGCCTTGGCGTCCGAGCTTGCGTTCGTTAATGGGGTGCCTGATGACACAAATGTTCAGTAGTAGTGTACTCTTTTTTTCCTTTTCTTTTTCTTTTTTGCCTATTTAAATCAGAGGAAAAGTGGCTTGTGTCAAAGTCTAAAAACAATGGGCTACTAAATCCCAAAAGTTTAATTCTATGATTCTTATGAAGAATATCATACTGTCTTTAGTCGATGTAAGACTTGGATTTTTACTACCAACAGTTTGATCTCTTAGTAATAATAATAATAAAACACACAGGAAGTGGGATTCTGCTCTAATGCTCCGAGCTTGACACTCTACCTAGACTTCTAGGTCAAATTGGGAAATTTGACTGATTTTGTATACATGTTAGTTTAAGGAAAAATATAAAAGATTATTTAGGCTTGATGATGATCCTGAACTAATTAATTTTTTTTTTTTTTTTGTAAAATAATGATTAATGTATTTGATATTAATTTTTATTTAGTGTTTTTTAAATAATAAAAAAAAATCAAAAGTTACCCAAATGTTTTCTAATTTTTGATTTTTTTTCCGCAGACTTGAAAATAAAGAATTTTTTTTTTTGTTATTAATTACAAATTTTATGTTTTTAACCATTTTATTTCCATACAAAAGTCTCAAAACTTTAATCTTTAAAAAAATGTTTAGTGAAAATAAAAAATTTTGAAATTAGAAACCTGATTTAATAATGTTCTTTTCAATTATTTACTTTATATTTTGTTAGTAAATTTTCAAAAAATTTGAAAATTAAAATAAAAAATTGTTTTCAAAATTTAAAAATCACGTAAAAAAATAAAAAATAAGGAATTAAAATTATTATCAATTACACAGATTTGAATTTTGTTTGAATCTCCTACTTGAAATGTATGTATAGTTTTATCTATCAGATCATTAAATTGGAAACTATTTAGGCCTATATCAGACGATACGTGAAACACATGAAATTGAAGGGTAAAATAACATTCCCTTTTCTCTTTAAGACTAAAGTCTAAGAGTAATCCATTTAATCATTTTAGAAGAAGCTACCAAACAAGTGAGATTTTCTATAACAATTATATACAGTTCCACTGGATTGCAGCAAATTGGAGGTTACTAAAGTTGACGATAAAATATTTCTTAAATTAAAATGGATGTATAAGCACTTTGACGGGTGGTTTAAATTATGCAAGAATTCACAAAATAATACTACGAAATTGTGAAATAAACAATTTTATAAAATTAAAATTTAACTCGGTACTTTTTATGTCAAGTTCAGGCCAAACTCATAGTAGAAATATTGTTTCTAAGTTCGACCTAAAATAATTTGGTATTAGTCGAGCTAGAGTTTTTTTTTTTTTTTTGGGACCTAATCAAGCTTAAAATTGAGTTAAAATATAGAGAACTAACAATGTTTCAGCTAGAGTACTAAACAAAACAAGATCAAAACCAACAAAAAAAGTAAAAATCAACATATTTGTAGCCATAGATCACCAATAGAATCACTAGCCTCCTCAGGAGTCAGGAATAGGAAGATAGCCATCATCTTCATTGCCATTCTCAAATTCTCCAATGCTACTGACGGAATTGAATCACTCGGATTGTGCAGAAACTGAACTTGCAAACGACCTTTCTAATAAATGTAAAGCTCTGGCAGATTTGGATGGTGAGTCTAAATCAACCTCCATATCTTCCATGTCAAAAATTCAAGTAGAAAGCAACATTACAAAGAGTCTAGAGAGGGGGAGATTCAAACATAAAACCAACACTAGGAGATTCACAACAGGAAAGAAGCATAATCTCGACGAGAGGGAGTTGGAAAATACATACATGCAGCAAATCTCAAAAAATCAAAAAACACAAGCTGTAGGCAGGGGGAAGAGAAACCTGGTATTGTCCATGAAAGATCTGAAGGAAAAACACCAAAATAGGGGAGATCAAATAAGGATCATTGAGGATGATACAGAACATAAATCATCACTGATTGTAAGCTCCATATCTCAACACCACCTCCATTATTCTGCAAATTAAATCTAAAAAAACCTAAAATCATGAAGTAATTAAAGATTAATGGGAGGGAATGGAGGAGAAGACAAAAGTTGATGGAAAGTGCAAGAGATTTAGTGAATTTTTGTGGAAGGGAAGAAAACAGGGGATGAATAAGCCCCAGTAGGCCTCACTGTAGATTCATAAGGTTTCACAGTTCAATTGACCTCTCAGTCACAAACTTGTTTCATCTAAAACTACCTCATAAAGTCTTTATGATATATAAGACCATATCCTTGAGCTAGAAGACAATTACAAAAGCCGTAGCTACAGGACAAGCCAAAGCCTAAGGCATGTTTGTTACACAGTACTAATTGAATATTTCTATACAGTTATCGTTTGGCTATGAAATCAGGCCGTATTGTACAATAAAAAAATAGTACGTTTATATAGGAATTTTGTATAACCAAAAAGTGCGAGTCTAAACCGTACCGGATAGTAAATTTAGTTTATGTGAATTTTCAATTATAGAATTGTGTCTTTAACTTTTTTCATCTCAAATTTTTTTTTTTTTTTTAAATGTAACAAAAATATAAAATAAATTAAATATTAAAGTTTAAATCAATATAATTATACTTGACCTATCTGATACGGTGCGCCAAACATACCATACAAGTCTATGTAGTGAAAGTGCTTTGTGACATAAAAGGGTCCATTTGTTTATTCTTTTGGCAACCTAAAATATATATGAACTAAAAAGGAAAAAAATATCAAAGGTACTTTCACAATTCAAAAAGCAAAGCTTTCTAACAAAAACACATTACAAGTAGTCAGTCATTCTGATCAGCCCCTCCCTCGTATGGCATTTTAAAAAAATTAAATGTCTCAAGCACCTCCACAAGCACTAAAGTTCAATGTGGTTGGAAAAGAATGTCATTCTCAGATCTGAAATTAACGGCATAATTATATGCACAAACTATAAACATGGTCAGAAACATTTTTAGAAAACCTTATGCCACTAATTGTCTTGAGTTGGAGGGAAAACAAAAAAATGGTCAAGCACAGTAACAAGTCAGTATTTAGAAACACCTAACAGCTAATTATTTAATTATATTGCAGTTCACTAAATATATCCAGACCTGGCGTTTCTAACTAATACATAAAATTACGAGAAGAAAGAAAACCAACCTAGTCACTCAATGCTGGCATGAAACAGAGGAGAGACGGCTGGTGCAACATGAAAAGAACCAACCAATAACCAAGATCCCAACCAATATACACAAACTCTCAAGATGAACAACATTGGACTTCACAACTGCATCATTCCTTGGAAGACTTGTTAATGAGAGACTTATGAATGTGAGGAATCACTCCGCCGCCTGCTATTGTTCCCTTGATCAGAGTGTCAAGTTCTTCATCACCACGAATAGCAAGCTGCAAATGCCTGGGAGTTATACGCTTTACCTTAAGATCCTTGCTTGCGTTACCAGCAAGCTCCAACACTTCTGCAGTCAAGTATTCCAAAATGGCAGCAGAGTAGACAGCAGCCGTTGCACCAACTCTTCCATTTGCTGTAACCCTGGACTTAAGAAGCCGGTGGATTCTACCAACAGGAAACTGTAGGAAGATACTAAAATATGAGATATAAAATGAAAAACATCTAAAAGAAGAAATTAAAACATTGAAAAGGCAAGGAATGCGAGCAAGAAATGAAACATTGATATTTCAATATTTTCAAGGTACTGTTAAGCAATTCTCTGTTTCTAACTAATACGAAAGTAAAATTGATTTATTTTTTAAGGGAACCCCAATAAAAAAAAAAAAAAAAAAAGGAAAAATGAAAAGAAAAGAATCTGCTAGGCTAATAAAATATTTTGCTAAAATAGCTAAGCACAACCTAGGCCCAAAAATTATTTCAAACATGTCAATGAAGGATTCCTTCAAGAACATAGTCTGAAAATATGCTGCACTCTTTAGTTGTTTTTCTGGCACTAGCTCCAAATAATCTTCAAAATATTGAAATAATACAAAATCTAAGAGCAAAACTATATATCATAATCTCAATTGAAGTGGCAATGCCTTATTGGATACAATTACGTGTGCCCAACTCTACTCACCAAAAATATTGTGCCACATTAGCTAAAATATATCTCAAATTTAAAATATATAGAGTTTTCCAAAACCAAATGATCATACTCTGGCCAACCAATTGAACAACAAAACAATGCATTCAAACACTACAATCAATGCTATGATGAACGGGTTTAATGCAACATGCTCAAATGAAACAAGTCGGTCTAATCTCATTAGGAGATATGTTCCTTTAATTAAACGGCCGCAATAGTACAATGAATAGCTGAATTACTAGATGAAATACATTTGTCAACAAAAGAATAACTCTTCATGAAAACTTTACAATCTCTAATTCAGCTAGTACACTTCAAATTTTCAGGAGAACTTTTTTAAAGCTTATGAGAGAAAATTACCATACATGTGAAAGAATAAGAAATGAATAAAAATTCAGAGAGTGCTAACAATTTACAGCATTGCTATCATAGTAATTGCATACATGGGAGAATTAACATATTGGCTAAAGATGAAAATTTGACCCGCCGGTTCGGGTATCCGCAAGTACGGGTCGGAAACGGATCGATGCATTATCCATTTTATTTAAAACAGTTTGGTTCGGTTTGTTTCGTTTCGTTGCAAAAAATTGGGTCGATTCGGGTCATTATTCGAGTATCCGCTTATTACTAAGAACTTTAATTACATGAAAAAAAAAAAAAAAAAAAAAGGTATACTATTTTTTTTTTAATAAAAATGGGCCAACGATTTGTTTCCGAACCGAACAAAATCCGTTTTGTTTGAAATTGTTCAGTTTAATTCGAACCACAGGTTAAAAAGAGTCAGATTGAATTTGACTCGAACTGACCCGTTGTCATCTCTAATATCGACAATGATTTTTTTTATATAAGAAACATCATGTTAATATAATACATGTAATAATTAATTAACTACAATGGTATAAAGTGGGACATTTATCTGCTAACAAAATGTAACAAACTATACCAAATCATAGTTACATGCCCTATCCATTTCAAAGCTCTAACACCTAGCAAGATACGAAAGCTCCCTAGTTCCAACTTATGAGAAATTGAGAATAATCTTTCTTCAATTCTTTAGAAACGGAAATGATAACAAAGCAAAACTATCAGCTCAAACATGTTTTCAAAAAACATTGTGAGGCCAGCTTTAAGACTATATTTCCAATTAGGCAGCCTTAAGGGTAGCTGATTAGTTAAAAAAACACATAAAAATCATGTACCAAAAAATTGACAATTATTTTGAAAATTCGAACTTAAGTACACTTTTATAGCAATTCTTAAAGGTGAAAAAGAAGAAAGTAAAAAAGCATTTAAAATCTAATTCAAGTCTAGATGTTCTATACTACATATACATATAAAAACAATTTATCCTTTAGTCCACCATGTATAGACGAAGCATTACTATAGAACATCATTATAGGGCTTAGCCGCTTTGGAAGAAGTTCATTGCAAAGAAAGATGCAAAGCATAAGGATTTCAATTGAAGAGCTCACGAGTAGGGGTGGCAGTCGTGTCGTGTTCGTTTCGTGTTATTTGTGTCGAGTTTTCGTGTTAGTTAACACATGAAAAAATTCACTCGACTTTTTTTCGTATTGCTTATTTATAATATTAAGAAATAACACAACCTTTAAGAACATGAAAAAATTATTGATTAATTCATACTTAAAAAATTTCGAGTCGTGTTCAGATTGTATCAAAAATTACCACCCCTACTCACAAGACCAGGAAAAAAAAACATCACGAGACCAGAAAAAGAAAGCCTTAAAGCTTTAAGGTGCACGTCATAGTCTGTGTAACCTCGTAATCCACCATACAAATAACATCTAGATCCTCTGCATGACGACACTCTGAAGAGGATGCCATCACCTAATCCCTGTTACTCCTTTATGTGTCATAGCTTTAAGCTTCATTTATTACATTCAGTCTCGTTTCTTTGTTAGTGATGTATTCTGCATTTAGGCTATGTTTCCTTGTATTTATGTTACAATAGTTTCCATAAAAAATTATTATAGAAGAAAGTGCTTTTGAACCTAAAAGCAGTTCTTTGTAAATTGTTTTTGTGACTTTCAGCCGCAGGGTTGCTTTTATAGGTCTCAAAAGCATAAACAAAACATACCCTTGCTCTTTTTACCATGCTAAGCAGTTACAACTTACAAGTGTTAGCGTTTTTTTAACTTTTTTTTTTAAATATATAAATTGTTGAGTGGGAGATTCAAACTAGAAGAACACCTTAAAGAATGTCAAACTTTCAACATCAGAATAATAGTTGAAATGGCCGTATAATTATGTAATTTTAATGAAGGTCTAATTTAAACCTCTAACTTTTAAGTTAAGTAAAATAAGTATACTAATTATTTTAACGATATAATTTAATATTGTAACTTTTTGATTATGCATAATAAGTATATTAATTTTATAAAAGTGCTAAATGAATCCAAAAAAAAGTCATATTTAGACATTTATTTTAACATTTTAAAACTTATTTGATACTTTTGTAAAATTAGTGTCTTTATTATGCTTAAATAAAAAATTATTGAACTAAATTTTACCTTTACAAAAATTATTATCCTTTCTACATCACTTAAAAGTTAAAGTACTACACCCTTTTAATAACCGTACTAGAAGGCTTGACAAAGTCAAGTGATCAACTCAATCATGCCATTACGACATGTTTTGCGTAGCCTTTAAAGCTATGAATAATATTTCCATCCGAATATCGTCCATTTCAGCTTAGGCCTTTCAGGTTCAAATAACAATCTTTACGATCCAATCCTTCAAAATTAATTTTGTCGTTCAAAGATCTAAATTTTCCCATATTAAAAAATATATATGTTTATAAATCAAAACCCATTACTAAAATTTTGATAAAGAGCCATAGATCAGATAGGTTTCACAAGATAAACAATGTCAAATCTGAGGAAAGGAACAAATTCAAACAAACATAGAAACCTATAGCGAATTGTGAAAGAAGAATTAGAATCAATAACCTGAAGGCCAGCTCGAGAAGAACGAGAGACAGGTTTCTTCTTGTCCTTATCCTTATTGACAGCTGGGGTTTTGCCCATTATCAAACCCTTTGCTCCTTTCCCAGACATAATTGAGCTTCGATTCAGAGAAAAGAGCAATGTGAGACAACACAGAAGAGATTATTACGAAGAAAAGGCTAGCGCTTTAAGTTATCCAAGGAAGAGATTTGAGAAATGAGAATGATCGGAGAAAAGATCGCTGAGCAAAAATGTTCGTTTGTTACTTACAGTTCCAATTAGTAAGATAATCTCGGTGTTGTTAATATTTACGAAAGTGCCATTTTGTAGTGTAAAATGCAAGTTTAGGTAAATTTGAGGATCATATTTTTGTTGTTTTTAAAATAAATAAAAAATTAAATATTGAAAGAAAAAAATATTTTTAAAAATATGATAAATTGATATTAATATTTTAATTAAAAAAATTGTATAATTTAACCAAAAGATATTTATTACTAAAATTTGAATATTTGAAAAAAATTTAGTTAAAAATTATAATTATTTAGAATATCAAAGTAAAAATTATTGCACTCCAAAAATACTAAACCCATCGCATTATATGACAACTTCTGACCAAAAAATACAAAATGTAAAAAAAAAATAAACTTATATTAATTATAGTATAACTTAACATAATTTTCTTAAAAATAAGTAATTTTATTATTTATAAAATTATTTTAATAGGTAGAAATACTGAAATTAATAGTATAATTTCGTTTACCAATTTTTATCTTTAATAATGATATTTTTGACGATCATAACTAAAATATAAATTGTATATAATTATATACAATTTTAGAAGTAATTTTATATGGGTTTTATAAGTAATAGTTCATACGTCACGTGGGTTTTATACTTTTATTAGGTTTTAGCTCAAGTAATTAATTGACCACCCTAAATTAAACATGTTAGTGTTGGCTTATTCAACAAATTAAGTTGCTTACAATATTAAAATTAACTCACTATCATTCTATTGAAGCTGTACTTTATGTTTTTCTTCTCATTTATATATTTGTGGTCCTAGGACAAAAATTAGGTAATTGATATGACTGGAAATATTTCCTTTAAAAAAAAAAAATACTGGGTCAGAAATGAAAAGTACCCTAATAATTATTGCATTCAATTTGGTAGAATAATATTATAAGTATTCTATTGTGTTTATGATCATTGTTTTGCTCCTAATAATATATTATGATATTCTCAAATATTGCTCAGGTTTGTCCAGATGATTCCATTTGAGCATGATGAGACTCTGCAGATTAGGATATACACTGAGCTCGTTCGTTTCATGGACGACGACGACGTTGATGGTTGTACTCAAGGAGGAAAACAAATAGTTTTCTTTTTATAGAACCACTTAAAAACTGCACAAAATAATAAATAAATAAATAAAAATGCAAAATTCAAACCCAAAAAAATAAAGAAGAAGAAAAGGAAATAAAAAGGTAATGTGGAAATGAGGAAAGGTATAGAGAGACAGAGAGAGTCTGCATTTCAAGTGTCTAGTGTGACCCCATTTTCAGTTGGTGAACTCCTAAGATCCTTTTAAGAAACATATGTTTTTAAATTTTAACCCACCATTCTTATTTGATTTGATTTCTATTGGTTTGAAGTTTTACCTATTAAGAATTTGCATTAGATTGCATAAATTGATATTGGAGGCATGCACAAGTATAGAATAAGTTGGGATTTATATGTTTTATTCCATATAATTAATGAAAATCAAACTTTTCCTTTCATGTTATGATAATGAAAATACAATAGATCTATTTGAACAATATAGCTGAAACATAAAATTGCTTTCTCAAAAAAAAAAAAAAAAAAAACTCAATGCATTTTAATGATTGATCTAGCTAGATTACCGTAATTCTCTTTGTAAATATATATATAATGTTATGCGTTGTTCAAGATACAAAATTGTATTTGAGGAACCAGTAAGCTCAGTTTTCATATCTGCCGAGTTTGACTATCATCAGTACTACTAAGAACAAGATGGTCACCATCTCTAATAAGCTGTATATCATCAACTTCCGCTCCTTGTTTGGTCAAGACTTTAATAGGACAGAAATCAAACTTTTTGGCACCAATATCGAGTAATTCTTGGAGGGACTCTGGAAGTAACACTAATTTTCCTGCAACTTCACCTTTTTCTGGGCAACTAATTATAACCCTTGCTGGGTAATTCTCAGCCCTGCTACTTCCCAAATTGCTTCTTAGTCCCATAATATCACTTTTATCTGCATGTCATATACAGAAGGAATTAGCTTTCAGCTCTACATGACTTAACCAAACATATCAACCAATAAAGTAGGTTTAAGTGCACGGATGTCCACGTTCAAACTCCCAATTTTTTTTTCCTTGACACAAAATTTAACCAGACTTTTAAAACCGATATACATAGATCTTAAGTGCTAAATGGATGAGATTCCACTTTCACACCCGACAACCCATCATGGACAATTTTCGCTTCATATTGAACAAATTGAAACAAATTATTCAAAGTTCTATAAGATTTGTACAAGTCCTCAATTCATTATAAAAAACATGAAAAACGACAATATAAAGAAAAATAGAAGGCATTGCTCACCAGGAGAGGCACCAGACACCATCCCAAAGATAGAATTGGAAAAGTTGCAAGGTCTTCGCCTTTCCGTACTAGCTACCAGGACATCTTTGGAATATGGAGATAAGTTAGGCTCACTCTGAAACTTTGAAAGACATGAATTCTTAGGAACAGGCACTGCTTGTTTTTTAATCTCTTCTTTCTTCTGGAATAAAGCTTTTATTTCTTCATGGCCCTGATGATCTGCCAAAGCCCTCGGGGTCCATCCATGAGCATCTGGTTTATCAATGTCAGCTCCTTGTTCTAACAGGAACCTCACAATTTCATAATTTGCTTCACATACTGCAGCATGAAGTGCCGTAGTCCCATCACTCTTGGGTTGAGTAACATCACAGCCAAACCGAGCAATGTCTTTGAGAAATTCTAAGTTGTTCTTCTCAACAGCAGCACATGCAAAATGACCTGCATCTGCTGAAGTTATCTTTGCACCATTCTTTAAAAGCAGTTTGATCACTGAGTCATGCTTCCCTGTTATTGCTCCCAAGAGAGGAACATTTCCTTCAAAATCTGCAAAAATAGAAAAATAGAAGTGATTAGCCCAAAAACCAATTGTCTTGTAGTGTAATGGTATATGGTGGGCACTGAAAAAACGGGTATTTAAACCATGTTATTGAATATATGTGCCCATGGGTGTGTGCATGTGTAACTATTATTCAGAAAAAGAAGTGATTAGCCCAGAAAACTTCCACATAGAAGACGACAAGACAACAGACAAATTAAGAGGACACGTTATAACCATATTTTTTATATACCTTTTATGTTAGGATTTGCACCATATTCTGAAAGTAGAGTTACACAATGTACATTTCCATTGGCTGCTGCAATGTGCTGTAAAAAGAAAAGAAAGAGAGTTTCAACTCTCAAATTCAAAGACCTCTTTAAAGAAAATCTAGAGTATTTAAGTAAGAAGATAAAATGTTAAGCACCATAGCTGTCCTTCCATTAACATCCACTTCATTTGGATCGGAACCCCGCCTAAGCAACTGATGTAACAACTGATCATCGCCTCTCATTGCAGCAAAGCATAAACCAAGAGGCAAATCCATTCTTCCTCGAGTCAGCATTTTCTCCGTATCCATCAAAATTTCTTCCATGAAAGGCTGCCTTTGTTCTTTTAAATGCTGCATCAGTGACAAATATGTAAATGAAACTATAAAATATTTTGCTTTATACAGTGACTTGTAAAAGTTGTTTTGATTTGAGTGAACGTAACAACAAGACATCACAAGCATGTTGTGAGGAAAGCCATTGTATCCTTAGAAGTATAAATTTTGTGTGAAAGATTTCACATACCATAAGTAGATTGTTGATAATAATTGTGCCATCTCCAACATTTGCCTGAACAATATTAAAAAATGTTGTTCTGTCCAAACGAAGAAGTTGGCTCAGTCTTTTTGTCCGAACCGTGAATGGCTGTGGCCTGTAACAGAGAACGCCTATCTCACCAACAACATCTCCTATCTCTGCCTCACCAATAGACTGTATTCATAGATTATCTTTTTGATCAAAATAGGAATATATAATGAAGGCATTGGACAATTCATCTTAAATTATACTTGCCTGTTCTACTCCATTTTTCTCCATAAGAAATTCCTGTAGGGAATTATAATTACAAAATATATTAACATGGGTGTAGAGAACCAGGGAAAAATGCATAATATAGGAAGAAACATGTTTGTTTTTCAAATTTCCTTTGGGTGCGACACTGAAAAGAATTCGGTACTACGAATTCTTACCAAAGCACCGGTGACCAATATATAGAAGTCAGAAGGTGCTTCATTCTGCAAGATCACATCTTCCTTAGGAGGAAAGTACTCTGCCTTCATTTCTGGGACCTTCAAAATTCTCAATGACAGAATGGATGTTAAAAAGGGCATAAAAAAACGAAAGAACTTATAAAACTTGCTAAGTTATGAAAATACAAGTTTTGAATTCTACTTGTCATGAATTTATTATAACAAATATATTAACCTGCATGAATAATATATAACACATATAAGGTTTCAAGTTTCAACTCTAACAAAATTTCAATTATAAAGTTAAAATCATTAACAAACTTCTTATTTTAATATCATCAAAGAAACTAGGAGGCTCAAAACCCTAATCATAGTAAAGGTGTAGCAGTGTATTTGAGATTCTAAATAGGATAGTATTGTTACCAGTTGGAAAAGCAAGTCCTTTGTTACCCCGCGGAACAAGTAGATGTTATCCACAAGTGAATAGAAGAGATAATTTGAAATGCTAGATCGAATGGCTTTAGGAAGTGAACTAAGAGCCTCATGTTGTTGGAGTCCTTCTGAGTCAGTTCTGTGCTTCAAACACAAATGAGCAAGCATCTGCTCTTGCAAGCGTTGAGGTAATTGATTCCTTTGAGCAAATGCGGAGGCAGCTTGAATTGTGTCTCTCTGTAGTTTAACATTCCCAAGTAAACGAAAAGATGCATATAACTCAGCAGATCTTCACTTTGAACAGCAAGATAAAAATTCAACATTATGCTCTTCAATAAGAAAAACACTGCTAACTTTTGGACGTTCAGAGCACTTTAATGTATCATATTATCAATAAAGACTCCCAATACCTCTTAAAATATCTATAAATTCTATCTTTTCTACTGCTGATTTATGCTTCTCTTTGTTTAAAAGAAAGAATATGACTTAGCAGCCCAAAATAACAAAAGTAGTCTCCATACTTGAAAAGAATACATGCTCTAGGCATGTCTAATTTCAACACACAAAAGCCTCAATGCTTAGTATAACTGAAAGGATTAAGATCCTCTGCTTGTTTTTTCTCTACTTGTTTGTGCTTGTTTTTAAATCCCAACCATTCACTTTTACATCCAATGTGTGGATTGAATTTAAGGCTATTAATAAAAAATAATATTTAACTCTTAGATTAAAAGTACACCTTAAATTTGACAAGGAAAAACAATAACAAGTAAAGGATCCAAATCCTAACCGAAAAAAGAAAAAGAAAAAGGTTTTAACATCTCTGGCTCAGTACCAAACTCTTTAGACAGAGAAGATGAAATTAACTTACAAATTGTCGAGTTCTAGCAGTGGCATGGACGACCAAGCTAGTCATATTTCCAATCAGATATGCTTGCATACCAATATTAAAAAACATGTAGAAGATGTCGAATATCATCTCGCTTGTATTTACAGGATGCAGATCACCATATCCCGTGGTTGTCATTGTGACTATGGACCAGTAAATTGAGGTGACATAGAGGGAAGACAAACTATGCTTTTGAAAGTCAGGCATAGTTGATCCAATCCATGTCCTTGATGAATCACCGTAATGTGCTGCAAGAAAGTAGATGAAGCAGCCAGCAAAATGGATGGCGAAAAGGGTAACCTACAAGCACATTTCCAGCATAGTCAAGTCACATGATTATCAGACATAATCCTCAATCATCAAGGAAACAAAAAAAAAAAAAAAATTGAAAATTAGTTATTTGTCCGTGTTACTCACACAAATAAACTTCACATAACGAACCCAGAAGTAACTGTAATTCTTGTCTTTCTCTAATCTGATAACAAAAGAAAAAGAATGAGTTAAATTGGAAATCAAAATAGTGGCCTAAGTAACTTGCTGGGAGTTTGGTAGCTTAATTACGTCATTAGTTCCCAAACTTTGAGCAACAAAGGTCCTTGAATTTTTAAAACGTATTATTTGAAATGAATTTCTTAAAACTTCGTACATAAGTCCTAAACTTTTAAACCTCCAATTTTTATATTACCTAGTTATTCAATTGATTTCATTTTTAATCCTTAAAAAAAAAATATGTTTATCACGTTATAAAAAAATATATGTTTAGTGTATTTATGAAGATGCTTTAAACATATGTTCAACACATTATAAAAAAACCATATGTTTAGTACCTGGGATGAAGTTAAAATGAAACACTATGAATGAAGGTTACTATGTATTTATTATAATATTTAAATCTTATGATTTGGTACTCAAATTTTTAAAATTTCGCAAACAGATCCTAGTTTTACAACTAACATATATAGATTTGTGATTCAAAATTTTAAGACTTATGTAGAAAGTTTTATATGTTTGAGGAGTAAATCATATAATTTAAAAGGACTTATGTGTAAAGTTTTAAAAGTTTAAGGACAAAATCATAAAATTTAAAAATTTAGGGACCTACATGTGAAGTTATAAAAGTTTGAGGACTAATTTATACGTTTTAAAAATTTAAAGACTTATACGTAAATTTAGTTAAAATATAGGGGCTAATAATATAATATAGCCAAAGTTTTATTTCTCACTGTACCTTGCAAACATAGAACTGACCCTCCTAAGACGCCAGAGACGAAGCATATTGAAGTATCCATATGTATGAAGAGGAGGAGGTAAGATAGCTTCAGCAGCTTCATAGGGAATTGTAGAGATGATATCAAGGACCAACCAGGTTTTTGCATATCTTTTAGCAATTTGTTTTGGGTCGTCAATGAGGAGATACGTGGTTTTATCAAGATAAGCAACAAAGAAGGTCAAAATAATGTCAATGGTAAAAATGGCATTCACAATATTATCAATTACAGCCAAGGCAGTTGTAGGTCTATCTAGGAACCCAAATTCAAAAGGACACACCCATGCAGTGTAGAAAACAAGAGCTACCAAAAATGACTGCCAAATTCTGCAAAACCACACACAAATCATCTCTATGAATGGTTGATTTCCAAATAAACAGCAACATCATATGAACAATTTCACTAAAAATATAAAAAATAGGTCATCAAACTTGATTGTTCACAAAAACAAAATTCATAAATAACTATGAAAAATTACTGATTTTAAAAAATTCAATAGCAGTAAAGGTACATGTTCAACTTCGACAACAGTGACATTAATTACTAAATCATTAAGCTAAAAATAAAAGCACTGTTTGTAGACTGCTGGGAGAAGACTTTTTTCATGGTGAATGAGGAGGTAGTTCGTATAAAAGAGAAGGGAAAAAAAATGATAAATAGCTGAAAAACCAAAAATCGCAATTGAAAAATAATGTGAAAGAAATCAAGATACGATTGCAAGAGCAGAGCTTCAATAAATAAAAAATTGCAGGAGCAGGACTAATCATGCATCTCAAGAATTTGATAAATTCCAATTGGAAGAGACTCCATGTAAAGTTTCAAATAATTAACTGATTGAAAAATGACTGATCTGAAATAATTCAGTAGAAGTCCAAAGCCTAAAATTTATTACTGAACCATCATCTAAAAGGACAAAAAGGACTGTTTGGAAATGATATTAAGAGGTTCCATATATAAGGGAATCAGTAGTACTTAAGTTAGTCTACCCTCTAAAAATAGAGGGAGTAGATCGAATCCCACCAATTTCATCCCATGCCCACGACCAAAAGGTGCTTATAGCTAGATTGAACTAATAGCTACCTGAAAAACCCAAAAATCCCAATTGAAAAATAATGTGAAACGGATGAGTATATTAATTGCATGGTATCAATTATAATCGGAAAACAACCCCTATAAATTGCATGGTCTCTGAACTAGTCATTCAATTTTATAATAATTTCTCAGATTTGCAACAAATTAATAAGATGATTGACACTTAGTTAAGAACAACGTCAGTAGTAACAAAAAAGATTGAACATAAATTGAGAGAGAGATAATAGAGACCTATAATAGGGACGAAAAGGAGAGATAATGAAGCCAAAAAGTTTGGAACCGCGATTGATTCGAGCGGTAGCACCAAGAGAAGGAAGAATAGCAGGAAGACTGTACTGGCTATCGCCGTCCCTTGACAATTGTTGCTCTATCTGATCTTGCTCTTCTCTTTTCGCACAAACCCAACCATTCAACGTCCCTTCCTTATTCGATTCTCTATTTCTTAAAAACAACGCCATTGTTTCTCAAGAACCCAAGAAGAGAACTACTCGAAATCTCTCTGTACCTCTCCTTGACTCCAATTTGGGTTGTGGTTAATCTCGAAATTGGTTACGGACTCGCTCTGTTTCAATGTGATTAGTGTTGGCTCTGGTTTTAACGTGACTTGATGGGCATCTTCTGCAACTTACGTAAGTACTACTTAGGGGACTTTTACGTGGTGTACTGGACGTACTCATGTATCATGTTATATAGTTGATTTGGCTAACTGCCTTACGTTATTTTCAGGAATATAAATGATAACTTATTAAATGTAAACAAATTTACACGTGTCAATTCTTTTTTAAATATGAATATTTTTTAATGTTATTATCAATTATTGTACCCTTATTATTATTTACTATTTGACATGTGAGATGAGATACCTTATTATTATTTTATATGCCATCAATTATTAATAAATATGTGTATAAAAATTTATATTTTATGTAATAAATATTCACATTTTTAATTATTTTTATCTATATATTTGCTGTGTATTATTATACATATAATAGCATACGAAAATAATACCAAAAAATTGGACTCTAGCATGTGATTAAGTTCTTATATCTTGAAAATTGTTTAATTTTATTCTTATTTTAAGAAGATGTTTGCAATATTTTTTTTTAATGTGTAAGTACATATTAAACGTGGTGGCAAAATAAATTGATGAAAGATTATATTACTGCCACTTTAATTGGATTTTAAAATCTCTCTAACTTAAATCTCTCTTTCAATAATATATTATTATGTATTATTCAAATTATATTTGTATTTTTATATCTCTTTATTATTATATAAAATATTTAAGTACTGTGGAAAAAATGCTATTATGATACAAGGCACACTATAATTTGTGTTAGTACGTGAAAATTTGTTGTAATTGACATTATCATTTTAGAAATACACTAATTATTTTATTTCTTTTTTTTTTTTCATTTTTATTTCTTTCGTTTATACACGTGTATGTCCCTTAAATAGCGACATATGCATTTCAATGATTGGTAAAAAATCTAAATAGGAGGTCCACTCAAGCCTCCGACAATAATCCTTGGTAGTATGGTGGTATGTAGCTGTGGTCTTATCCTTCATATACCCTAATGAGCCATTTTTTGAAAAAAAAAAATTTTGAAATTTGATTAAAATTAAGAGATATATGCTCATGTTCAACTATTGTGATTCTTCAACAATTTTTTTTAGAACAATTTAATGCGTTTGTTTGAAAAAAGAAATAACATTGACACATGATAGAATATTGATTGATCAGACATATTTTTCTTGATCATTATTAAAATAAAAATAAAAAGGTTCGAAATACAATTTTAGAAATTTCGTATAAAGTTGATTTTGTATTGTTGGAATAATTACTAGACATAACACAGTATCTACATTTTATATCCTTCTGTTTGTCTCGTTGAAGAGTTGTTTGATGTGTGCGTCATCTACACCACACACAATATATATACATATATTTGGCGACCACACATTTTAATTTGCATTTTAAATAAACCGGCAGTTTTTAAAATGATTTGTGAATTTAATACGATTTACCCACAAAATAATTAAATATGAGTTGAGCTTATAGAAGTTGGATCATAAACATATCGATTTATTTAACTCATTTAAAAAATCAAGTTATAACGAATTAGTTTAAATAATATGTGACACGTATAAGCAACCCGAGTAAAATCATTAGAGTATGTAAGTAATTATTTATAATTTAATTATTTTATAGGTTTTTTCTTTGAAGTATTTTTCAGATGATGTTTAAATTTATTTCATATTTTATTTTTGTGTTTTTATCAATTAATAGTAATATGTTGTTTAGTTTAATTTTGTATGTTTTGATTATTGATTGTTTATTTTAACTTAAAACAATTTTGTACTTACAAAATTTTTATGATATATATGTTTATTAAACTTTTGTTATGTTTGAGACTTTAACACATTAACTTTGATGTATCACAGTACTTATAATTATTGATATTATTTTTATTTTATATTAATTAATATTTTAACATTTTTTTTTGTTGAAATAATGGTTAAATTAATATAGTTTTTAGATTCTAATTAGAATTTATTATTATATTAATAAGTTACATAGGTATATTTAGATACTTGATATAATACATCAATTTTTTTTTTTTACATTATAAAGTATAATATATGTTATTTAATATATTTAAACAGGTTAAATAGATTAAACAAGTTATAGTATTCAAGGTAAATGTATTTCATTATTGTAAAATTGAATTATTAACAAAACTAATACAAAATATTGTCTTATATAATAGATATAGCATACCTTATATACAACTCTACACTAAGGTGCACGTTATTATCATATAGTCCAACACGAAGATGAAAAGATCATTAATTTTAAAAAGATAAGAAAAAACTGAAGAACATTATGATAATGATCCACTTTTAAAAAAGTGGGCAACGTTTAAACTCATTTCACACCAGATTCAATTTATATTGTGATATTAGGGATTAAAAAAAAAAAACAAGTTGAATTAGTGGAGGTATACCATTGAGGAATTCTTTGAAAACCAAAGGAGACAATATAACTGACAAGTTAAGCTTGTCATGACTGATAGCAACAACAAAATACTCATAGGATGAACATAAACAACATTCTAAAAACTAATCCAAAGAGTGAAAAATTGAACATCAACATTCGACACACTAAAAGAGATTTGAACTTAACAATGCTCAAATATAGGTGATACTAGTGGAAAAACATTGTACAGGACAATATGTGTCAGCTAACCATACTGACCAAGAAACACTCACAAGCAACATTCTAAAAAATAATCTAGAAGTTTGAAAAACTGAAACACCAACATTTAACTCACTAATAGATGTCTGAACAAGATGCTAGTCAAACACTGATAGTGCTTGTAGTAATACATTCGTAAAGGCTTGCAAGAACATTGGACGAAGAAATAGAGATGATACCACATCTCTATATGAAATATTATCAAGATTTTTGATCATTATCAAAGAGTCAATACAAACAAAAAACTTATACATTACCCGTAGAATTGAAGCAAATACCCAATAGTTGAATTAATCACAATAACTTCTCTTTTCTTCCACACACTTAAAAAGGCTATTAGATTCTTGATTGGGATTCGTACAAGGTCAAGCAACATGTAAAGACCCAATTTGATGGGAATGAGGGCTTGAAACTAATGGAGACAAAATGGAACCATTTTAGACGTCTTCGAATGCCCTAATTGAAGTTGTACACTTTGAACTCCTATTTCTCTCAAATAAGTAAAAGTGATGTTGCTATTATTACCACCGTGACATGAAAAATGATTAATCTTGAGTTGCAGAAGAATAGAGGACTGTGAGACCCCAAATATTGTCTTTGCCATATAACTGTGAGACGCCATCAATGAAAATAATGAATCAAGAAATGATGAAGACAGTCTACTTTCTCTCAACTTATCGGTGAGAATTGCCTGGTGAAAGTCAAGAACCAACAAAAATGGTAATGGTAGATAAGCTTGGTGAAAATTGAAAACCAATGAAAACAGTAATGGTGGAAAAGCCTGGTGAAAATCAAGAACCAACAAAAACGAAAAAGCCTAGTGAAAATTAAGAACTAACAAAAATAATAATGGCAAAAAAGCATGATGAAAGTCAACAAGAACTACCTGGTGAAAATCAAGAACTATCAAAGAAAAGACCAGCCACCACATTCAGTGGGCCTAATGACAGTAATTCTTGAGCACAAGATAACTATGGAGCCGCTAAGATCCTTTTTCTAAACTAATCGACGAGCGACGAACACGACATTGCCAAACAAAAAAACTTTGGACTATTACTTTTCTCCTAGTTTCCATTTCCTAATTTAGCTTTATAGCCTTTGGAATTGATGTAGTGTCATTCATTCTTTTTTTATAAGCAATTATTGCTCTCACAAATTCCTATTTATAAAAAATTAATATCCAAACATTAATGAATAATTAAAACTTACAAGAAAATACATAAACAAATGGTAATTAATTAAATTTAAATTTAAAAACCTGATAAGTAGCTGGATAATCAGGATAATCAAAATCTTCAATTAATCCATCAGGTGCATAAAACATTAGAACAAACCTTTGAGCCAATCTTTTTACACCTTGATGATGATGATAACTATTAACCCATATTTCATTTTCTCATCTTCTAATGAATCCTTAAACCAAAGCCCTAATTATTTTCATAAAAATTAGGAATAATGAAATGATGACACCATCGTTCCTATTTTTATGTTTTGAGTTGAAATAAGTTCGCTGGTTTTTAGTTGAACATACGTCCAACTCTGTTGTGTTAAATTGGATGTATGTTCAACTAACTATGTCCGGCAAATGTGGTTGTCAATTACCATCGTTCTTATTTTCTTGTTTTGAGTTGAAATAAGCTCGCTGGTTTTTAGTTGAACATACGTCCAACTCTATTGTGTTAAATTGAATCTATGTCCAACTAACTATGTCCAGCAAATGTGGTTGTCGATCAATCAAAATTTGGCCAATTTGATAGCCGTATAGCTCAGTCTCAGCTTCAGCTGGTCGTCAACTGATCAAAGTTTGACCACTTGGATAGTCGTCCAATTATGTGCAATCTAGTTGGACATGTATCCAACTTGGCTCTAGCCAATGGAGTCGTCGGCCGGTCAAAATTAGATTAGTTTGACAGTTGTCCAATTTTGAGTAGTCTAATTGGACATGTATCTAATCAAAATTCATCATAATTTATCAATAAAATTAAGGGCATTGTTTGTCATCATATATAAAAAAATCAAGTAGAGGAGGTCAAATCTAATTTTTAATAAATATGGAGTCATGACAGCATATAACCTAAACAAAAATCAATGGTGATTGACAGTAATGGCGATGGGTAATTAGAGCAACCCATTAACAACTTTTTTCCCTCTTGTCCAATACAACCAACCAACAAAAATGGTGGAGACAACTACTCTCTGAAACACAACAAAATTTCTCTCTAAAAACACAACAAACAAAGGCAATAGAATCACAAAGGCATTAGAGGGTTTTCTTCATAAGGAATAAGAGGTTTGGGGGTTTGAATTTGGCGAGAGAAATATATGTTTGGATGAACAGGAAATAAACTCCGAAAATAGGTTTCAAAACAAAAAAGACAGCAGCTTTGTGGACATCATACTAACAGATCTTGAAATATCTTAAATGTTCTGATACCATTTTAGAATTTAAAGTAAATGTATTTCATTATTGTAAAATTAAATTTTTAACAAAATTAATACAAAATAATAATTTATATAGTAGATATAGCACACCATATATACTACTCTACGGTAAGGTGCACATTATTATCATATAATTTAACAACGAGTCAATCTATTTATTAAACAAATTGGATCAGAGTTACAATTTTTGACTTGTTTAATAAACGAATTGAATTTGAGTCAAGTTTATACATATTTGGTTGTAAACGGATTGATCTGAACCCAATATAACCCACCCAATTGACAGCCTTAAATTTATATTTGATCATATTAAGAATATTGCTCATTGTTATTTGTGAAAGTTTCATATCAAAATGTGACAAATTAGAGTTAGACACATTTTTACTCGCCACCTTTGGCCACCCATATTCTTTACTATAAGTATTTAGCCCTTGTTATTAAATAGTGAGCTATTATTCAACTGGCCTAATGACAGTGATTCTTGAGCACACGACAGCCATGTAGTCGCTGAGGTATTGTGAATCAACAATAATGGCGATGTGAAACAAAGAAACAAAAACCAAAATTGACTGTGATTGACAGTAATGGCAATGGGTAATCAGAGCAACCCATTAGCAGCTTTGTTCCTTCTTATTCGATACAACCAACCAAAAAAACGGTGGAGACAACTACTTGTTGAAACACAACAAAATTTATCTCTGAAAACACAACAAACAATGGCAACAAGAATCACAAAGGCGTTAGGGGTTTTTCTTCTTAAGATATAAGAGGTTTGAGTGTTAGAATTTGGCAAGAGAAATATCTGTTTGGATGAATAGAAAATAAGTGTTTATGGAGAAATATTTGTTTGGATGAACATAAAATAAACTCTTAAAATAAGAGTATTTTCTTGGGTCTTTTTCAAAACAAAAAAACTTTGTGGAAACCATACTAACAAATTTTGAAATATCTATAATGCTCTTTAGAATTTAAAGTAAATATATTTTATTATTGTAAAATTGAATTCTTAACAAAATTATTACAAAATAATCTTCATATAGTAGATGTAGCACACCATATATACTACTCTACCCTAAAATGTATGTTATTATCATATAATTTAACATCGAGTCAACCTATTTAATAAATATGTTAGATTAGAGTTGTACCTTTCAATTTATTTAATAAACGAATTAAGTTTGAATCAAGTTTATACATATTAAATTGTAAATAGATTGACTTGAACTCATACAACTTACGCAAGTGACAACTCTATTCTTAAATTTATATTTGATCATATTAAGAATATTATGTATTGTTATTTACAAAAAATTTATATCAAAATATGATAAATTAGAGTCAAGACACATTTTTACTAGCCACCTCTAGCTACCCATATTCCCTTGCAATTAAATAACTAGCTATTATTCATTATTTTTTAAATATATATTTTAATAATTTTATTAATAATATTTTTATTATATATTAAATAGTTGTATTTTAAATAAATAATTATATTAATTTTATATTATATTAATTTAAAATAACATATCATTATAATTTATCGCAATCACCGTGCAGTGAGGTTTGGTAGGGAGCAGCATGCAATGATAGCCATCATACATTTAATGCATCATAAAAATTATAGTTTGTCTGTTAATAGTTAAGAGGGTATCAATTTTATGGGGAAAAAGATACAATCTGTAATGGCATAGTCAAAAGATGACCTGACTAATCTTTATAGCTGTTCAATTTCAAGCCCCTAACTAATAATGTCTTCACAGGAATCTTGTCTTCTGCAGCACTATTTTTTTTCTTTCCCAAAACAAAGTGTCCAACCTTTAACATAACATAATTTAATTTAATCATATTAATAAAATTTTATTTTTACTTTTTTTACCTTACGTTTATAATTTTATATTTAAACAAACCACCGATTAAAATACAAAGCACTCCTTTTTCTAAAAAGAGTAAGGGTTGATATTATTATAGAAGAATACACGCTTCACTTAATATGTATTAATTATTAATTAAATATAAATTTAAAATTATTATATGATAAAATAATTATGAGAATTTTTTATTAATCATAAATTAATTAATTTATGATATATAAATTAATATATATTTAAAATTATAATTAAAAATAATATTAATAAATTTATATATAGTTAATATTCTTCGGTTGCGTAAAGCTTAACCCAATTACTGTCTTTTTTAATTTAAGAATGTTTTTATCTTTAACCTCTTGTCTTCTACATTCTATTCCCTTATACACTACCATTCTTTCTTTTCAAATTTTTTTCTTTTTATATATTTAAAGATAACGTTTGGTTTGTTAAATATAAAAATAATTATAATAATAATTATAATAAAATTAAATATAAATAAAATATTATTATTATAATATTTGTTTAAGTAGTGTAAACAAAATAAATAATAATAATATTAAAATAATGATTATAAAATTATAAATAAAGTAAAAATAAAAAATAAACTTTTTTTATTATTAAAAGAGATAGATAGCAAAAAAAACTATATAAATTGTAAGAAAAATATAGTATTACAGAGTACTGTTAAACTAAACACAGTAATACCCTGAATGATTCTCATTACGATTACAATTACTATCAACCAAATATGCCATAACTTCTTTCGACTTAATTAATTTATACACAAAATTAAATATATATTTAAAATAAAAATTTATTAAATATATATGTAAAAATAATATACACAATTTAAAATTTTTAATTCTTAAAGGCATAACTTAATTTATCGATGATATTGTGGCTGTCTATTGCCCAAAAATTTTGGGCTTTTAAATTCACATAAAAAATATTTTTAAATATGTATTTTGAAATAATAAGTTAGTAAAAAATGAAAGTATCCCTTTAACATCTTATGCAATATACTCAAGTCGATTGTGCATATTAATTAAAAGATAATGGTATTTAAAACAACTACTTTTACTAATACTATAATCAAAGCGTATAAAATAAATTTTTAATTATATAATTAATTATATTTTTGTGCTATTATTATTAAATAAAATATCATTAATAAAAATAATTATATCAATAATAATTTAAATCGTAACAACATTATTATCGTAATTAAAAAGACTAAAATACATAAATAATTACTTTTTTAAAGTTTATATTTTAGTTTTCTTTTTTTTTTCCCCTTATGATATGATCTATTTACTTTTTTATTTTACAATTTGATCCCTTATAATGTTTCTTATAATTTTTCCACTTGCTTTTTAATTTTCAAACATTTGGTAAAAATTTAAGAACAACTTGAAATTAAAGTGTAAAAATTACAAACTAAAGATATCAACTTATACGAAAAAGCAAGAAAATCAAAGCATAAAAATTAAGAAAATAAAGAGACTAAACAATAATAAAAGTAAAGAGACCAATTAAAATATAAGATGTATAAAAAAAATTATGGATCGTTAGTTTGACCTAATTAAATAAAAAGATGAATACAATCGAAAGTCAGTCTTGTTTCATTTCAATTTTCAAGTCACGAGATTTTTTTGTTTTTTTTTGGGTCAAGAATTATATGAAATATCATTTCTCACTAATTAGCATTTTACCTAAAATATTAAAAATAATATACAAATACTTCTTCATTTACTCTCTGTTACATATTTTAACTAAGAGTAATGATACTTTGACAATAACTTTTTTGGCACCATCACAGTAATATTTTATAAATTGTCCATTTATCATATAATTAATTACACTTTAACATAATTATTATTAAATAAAATTAATGAGATTAATAAGTCAGACAATGTTATCGCATTTTATAAAATATTAAATATTTTATTATCAATTATTTTATATTGTAATAATATATGCTCTTTATGAACATTAAATCATGTTACAACATAGATTTTAACCCCAATGTAATATGTGCACGAGTACCAATTATTTAAAAGAATTAGGGCTTAAATTATTTAATTATTCTCCAAAATTTTACTCTTATGATAATAAGACTTCAAGCTATTAGAGTTTTTAATTTAATATTCAAATTTTTAAAATTTTAAAAATAGATTCTAAGTTAGCAATTAACATAGTACATGCAAAATCATTTTGCGTTTGCTAGATGAGCTAAGTTATGGAATAACTATTCATGTGAGTATTAGACGAGTGTCAATTGATATCGTTAGACTCCTCAATGAATTAACATTTTACCCAAATAAGCCATAAAAAATTTACAAGTTCATGTATTATTTGTCGAATTAAAACTTATGTATATGAAACAATAACAATTTGTTTAAAAGTAATTGCAGCTTTTTTTTAATCTATATTTATATTATATTTTATATATATAAGTCTGAATCACGGTTAATAATATTTTCTATTTTTGTATATAGTAATTTTTTTTGGAAAAAATTATCCTATATTTTAATCTATTAATATTAGTGTTCATTTAGTATCTATTATCACATTAAATAATGACTTTAAATATTATTTTATTTTCGTAATTAACTTAGAAGCATATATATTGTAGAAATTACTTAAAGAAAAAATAAAAATAAGTAAAATAATTCAAGTATAAGACATATATTTTTAACTAATATACATGTACATGTACATGAATAAGAGTAATTGTAGCTCTAATCTTAAGCTCAAATTTGTATAGTCTAGCAATAAGTTTGTGGTGTCCTGTGATAAAGAGTATCTGCTCCAGTTTTGGTAGTGACATAGTGCATATTTCTTCTTTTGGTAGATGGGTAGTTTAGAAATTCAGAAATTCACTTCCCAACCTACAATAGATTAGACATTTATCAAGTATATATTAAAATTAAGATTTTCTGCTATTATGGAATTATTTATAATTTTAGTTACTATGGACGTTACTCTAACAACACATTAAAAAAAAAAAAAAGGAAAGCAACATTTATATTACTTTTAAAATTTGTAACCATAAAAATATCACTTGTTATATTCAGTTCATATATTTTTTCTAAATAAAAGACCCTATCCCAAAAATTTCAATTTGATATAACGACATTCAATTGAATACTATTTAAGTTTAATTCCGACCAATATTTAATTCATTTAATGTTGAATTCTAGTTAATTAGATTTTATTTAATATTATTGGATTGTTATTTTTGTTATAAATTTTAATAGTGATATCTTATGTAATTTCGCAAGCATTAACTATTACTTGACAAAAATACTCTCCTGTGAAATTATTGAATTATATTTACTTTGTTTTAAGTTTTTTCAAATATTTTCATTAAAAAACCACTTTTGTAGCTGCTATTTATTTTACTTTAATAGACATATCTTAATTAGATGGAGTAAATAGAGTGTATTTTAAAATATCAAGCCTTAACCATTTTGTTGAAAGATGGTGTTAAAAATGTACTTTGTTATTTAAAAAAGTGAAGGGTTGTTTTGATAATTATTTTAATTATTAGTTTTAAAAATTTTGAAGTTAGGTACGTTCGATAATTTATTTTAATTTTAATTTTTAAAATTTTGAAATTTAAATTTAAAATTTGATCAAATTTTAAATTAAAAAAAAGTCAATTTTAAAATTAAATTTATATTTTTTTATTTTTTAATACTAAAAATTAATAACTCAATCACACTCTACTATACTCAACCTTACACAAATGATTAAAAGTAATTTAATCAAAATTTACAAAAAAGTTTGGAATTGGAATTTAAAATTTAAAATGTTGAAAATTAAAAATTATGACTCTATTATCAAACAAGTAATATTCAATTTTTAATTTATATATTTTAAAATTGAAATTAAAATTTGTTTATCAAATGGCGTTCAATAAATTTAGAAATTGAAAATTAAATTTTAAACTAGAAATAATTAAAAATTAAAAATTAAAATGACCTAAATAAATAGAAATCAGAAAATCGGAGATTGTAATTCTACTATAGTCACCTCATTGGTTGGGAAGCTTGGCAACATGGGTGGATGTAGTTTCAACTTTGACTGGAACATTGATGATGAATTCCAACCAAACAATCAAAATCAACTTTACAAAAGCTTTGGTATCATCATATCAATGATCCATAGCTTCTACGATCATCAATTATGTCTAAAGCCAAAAATGAAAAATATTATGCCGTCTAAAAACGGAAGTAAACCCCAATTAGAAAAGTTTATTTATGAGCGAATTGTATTCATATTTGTCTAACTAAATACCCATAATAAAAAAATACTAATCGAGTGGCTTGAATGATGTTATTGTGTCTATCGTGTGTGGCACATTTATTAAATAATTGAAAAATAAGTAAGTTAACCTTTTATTAATATTCTTATGTAATGTTGGCTCTTTTACTGTATAAAAATACAAATATGATGTTTATATTAAAACAAAATTAGAACCCAAAAAAAAAAAAAATTAAGTTAGATTATCTCCCTTAATAAATTATTTTACTTCAAATTTTAGCAAATAATTGAATCAAATTAACGCCCTATATTATGAGATATGAGACACAATATTATAACTCCCTCATATATTTTTATATGATATAGTTATTTAATTGAATTTTATTTTTAATTTTTAAAAAATATGTGCACTGTATTTTTTAATATACAATAAATATATTTAAATGTTTAAAAAAATTATATATATACCACATTAAAAAAAGTTAAAAACGAAACTTCAATTATGAAAAAACTATACTATAATGCTATGTGTTTAAACCTAATTTATACTATAAATTAATATTTTATAAATTTGAATCTATATTTTGAATTTACAAGAACAAAAATATTAATATTACAAAATTGAAAAAGTGATAATATTATACAATTTTGTACATACGTTTTTAGTATCATGTCATCTGTTAAAACTGAAAATTAAAAAAGTAATTTATTTTTAATCATAATACTGATATGTGTTATAACATGAATTATATGGATCCAAAAACATATATAAATTTATGTATCTTTAATATTTTTTACGCCAAGAATGTCAACATATATTGCGCGTCTTTTCACGAGAAAATAGTGAAAGGTCGAAGCATCGTAGCTTTATTCGAACAATAAAGAGTAGGTCCTTTACAAAGAAATCTTGTGACTAACACGTAAAGCATCTTATATCATTTTCAATTTTCATGCATGATTCAGGAGTTTCAAGCTCCATCTTTTTTGCACGACTCTTGCAACTATGTTAGCTATAGATAACGAAATGGTGTGTGACTACTTTAGGATACTTAATGGTCATGTATATTAAATTCTAATTATTTAGGTAAATCAATAATTAGCACTATATCTATAATAGTTTGAAAAATAAGACCCGTTTTATAATTCAACAATATGTAGTTTATTTTTACTATTTGACATATAAAAAGTACCAGGTTCAAGTTACAATTAAATGTAAATGAATTATGTAATTATTTTTAAAAAGATAAAATAAAACAAAAATAAGACTTGGTTGGACTTGGATGCATGTTTTATTGGATTTATCTTCTAGTTACGTAGACTTTCAATCATTTGGACTTTGTTAAATCAATGTCAAATATTTATAGAATATTTGTTTTGAACTAATTTGTTTAGTGATTATCATTTTAAAAAAGAGCTTTTTGGTGTATTCAAATTTCTATATAATTTAGTCTGTTGTTTTGGTTTATGGGCCCATAAGATAAACACTTTCCTTTAAGCACTACCGCATTGTTTGTTATATTGTATTAATATAATTTATATATAATTATATATTTTGTTATGAAATTAAACTGTATAGTAAATAAATAGTACGATTATATAAAAATTTTGTATGATCAAAAGTGTGAGTCTTTCTAAAAAATTAACTTAGTCTATTTAAATTTTTATTTATAAAATTATATGTCTTTATTTTTTCTTTTATCATAAATTTAAATAATATATTTTTATTTTAAAATTTTAATAAAAATATAAAAATGAATTAAGTATCATCTTTCTAAGTAATTAACCCTTAACCTAAGACTTCTCATGAAACATTAGTTGTTCTATAATGGAAAACAAATTACGGACTTTGATACATACAGACACATCTTAAATTAAGTAATACATGGTGTATGGATTACCAGTTGCATTCCTGTATTCACATCTATAAATATATCAAAGATGAATGCTATAGTGTCATAAATTTTAATTTTTTTTTTTTCACTCATATTATTTATATGATAACACGTAACATAATTATCTAAAAAAATAAATTATGTTTGTATTTTTTAAAATAATTATGCTATGGATCACAATATTAGTATTATAAATATAAAAATATATATAAATTTATATATCGTTAATATTTATCGTATATCAATCGAACGATTTACACTCAAGAAGTACATCATATAAATACTTAGAAATACTACTACTATTTGTTTTTAAGTTTATTGACGCCTTCTTTGATAAAAGTTTTAATTCTTGATTTTTAATTTTTTTTAAATAATTTTTCAATTAAATATGTTTGGTAACGATTTTTGATTTTGATTTTTACATTTTTAAGAAATCACTACTAAAATATGGGATGATTTATAAATCTTTAAAAATAAGATTTTTCATTCAAATTTCTGATTTTTTTTTTTTTTTTTTACCAAATATTTTTTATAAAGAGTAAATAAAATCTTATAACTTTTTTATTATTAAATATTGTGATAAAATGATTAGAAACTTCAAATTTATAAAAAATAACCAAATATTTTCTTTATTTTTAAATTTTTTTTGAAAAAAAATCAAAAAATAGAAATCATTACCAAATAATTTAGAGGTAATTTTTGATTTTTTTTTTTTTGAAAATCACTAAATAAAAATTGTTATCAAATACATTTATAATTATTTTTAAAAAAAAATTAAAAATTATAAAATTAATTATTTAATTATAAATTATAAATTATAAATTTAAAATTAAAAGTATTATCAAATATCCGAGTTAATTCGTAGTGGGCTCGTGACTACGGAAGACTTAAAACTTAAAATCGCACAATTCAATTTTATTCGTCTATAATATAGGTATTATATTTGAAAATATTTTTTTAAAAGGTGAGGAACAACAATACCCTTCTAGCCCCTACGGCTTGTAGGCATTCTTGATCAATAGTTCACAAGTGTCACACCATATAAATTATTGGGTGTATTTTAGTGGGTTAAGGTTTTTATAAATTTTGTAATTATTTAAAATATATATTTTAATTTTTTTATTTTTAATGGTATATTTTTAGGATCTTATAATTCTTCAAAAATTAAAATCAAGTCTAAATAATAATATTTTAAGATTCAAAATTAAAAAAAAAAAATACAAAAAGTAATATTTTTTAAATGAATATTAAATTTTAATATTTAAAATAATGTAAGTAAATAAAAAAAAATTAAATTAGAAATAGATTAGAAAATAGAGAAGATTAAAGTATTAAATTTTGATTTTTTTTTTAACTTTTTTTATATTATTTTTTCAAATTTTTGAATTTACCTTTAAAAAAAAAATTATTTGAATTTTGTTGGAACTTTTGATAAATTATAATACCCTATAAATATAATTTAAAAGATAAAATACTAAAATATGTATTTTAAAGAATTACATAATTAAAGTATACATTTTAAAAAATTACAAGACTTATATATACCTTAGCCCTATTTTAATCCATGTTAACACTTGGCTTAAGTTCGTAATTAAGGCTTGTAGGCTAGCTCAATAGGGCTGAGTTAGTAAGTAGCTTAACTATCAGATAAATATCTAGCATAATAATCATTGAGAATTATTTAATAAAGAGATGATTATGGAAAGATAACTCGAACAATAGAATAAGTTTATCATAATTAGTAAGAATCAGCGGCAAGTAAATTATCTTCCTATATATATTCTTCCTGCACACTTCACATATTACATTGAAACTAATATATTAGATCCTACATCTTAGATCTTACATCTGAAAAATATTATAGAGAAACGTAGGGATAAGCATTTTATTCGTAGGTTCGAGTATCTGGGGATATCCGATCCGATGGATCGGTTATTACTCGTTGTTTTCCACGACGGGGCAAGGATGATTATACATAGAATTGTATCCACTTGTACCCGAAATATTTTTTTAAATTTAATTTAATAAATATATATATATTAAAATTATTTATTAATTAAAACACTAATATTTATTAAAAATTATGATTAATTAATTTTTCAATTAAAAAAATTGGGTGATTTTTTTTTTTTTGTACACGATCCCGCTCGATTATACATGTCCCAAATTGGAGTAATTTTAGGACGGTTTCGAGAACACAATTACTTGTTCAATTTTGAAAATGGATATGATAAAAATCATCCCTATCCGTCCCCGTACCCATTTCTAAAGACGCTGATCTATACGAAAAATACTAATTCTCTCTTTATTTGCTAACTACTTAAACTTATTTAAGTATTAGAAGGCTAAAGGCCACAATATCTCATAATAATATGAGATTATAATGGTATATTCTTTACTCTTGTGTCTAAAGCAAGGATAGCAATCAATTATTGATATTAACAAAAATTGTCATCACCGTAAACATATAATACATTGGTTTATATATTAATGTAATGTAAATAGAGGTAAATGCTGTGAATCATATACGAACTGATGATCATCAATTAGCAAATTGTTTAATTTATCAATTTATTGCCATCATCTTAGAAATCTACTGGTAAAAGTAGTACTGTAAATTTTGTTGAATGTAATTTTAAATCTCACTTCTCGTAATTTAAAACCATAAATCAGTGTGTATTGTATTGTATCCATTAAAAGTAAAAACCATTCAATTCCTATTCTAGTTAGAGTCATCTCAATTGTCACTGCTACTAATGTCACCACAGTACCCAAAATCTTATAAAAAGTACATAACTTATATCAAATTATATTATTATAAAGAAAGAAGGTCGTAAAAATTTTACAATTTTGAAACATGTGTCATTTAACTTTTAAATTATAAAATATATTTTTAATATTTCACTTATATGAAACATGTCAATTTAGAACAAAAATTATATTTTAATAAATATTTTTTATTAATTTAAAAGTAATGGTAGTTATTTTATAGCTTTTGCCACCAGTTTTAGATGTTTTAAAGGAATATCAATTTCCCATCTTTGTCATTCACCATCTTCATCTTCATCTTCAAGCATCTCTCTCACTCACTACCTCCCTCTTCATTTCCATCTTTTTCATTGACCATCTTCATCTCTATCGATCTTTCTATTATTTATGCCATTATTGTTCCCTAAAATCCAAGAGATTTTCATTTTAAAGAATCAGCAAAACGAAAAGTGAGTGGCTAATGAGAATTAGTGAATGGGGGAAATTTGTTTCTCAGTTTGGGATTAGGGCTGCGTGAGTGGGGGAGTAAGTTCATTTTCTATAGGACTTAGAATATCACTAGTGACTCTCAGCATGTTTAATAATCTATATATATTTTGCATTTTAATAGCTTTATATTTTAAATTTTTTTATGAGTGTAAATATTTAACATTTTAAATTAATAAAAGTAATTTTTTTTTAAACAATAAGATTATAAAACTTAACTAAAAGAATCAAACATAATAGACATCTAGACAACAATTTTATATAGATACTAATTTCATTAGATTGTGATGCTCAAGATAAACTAATTAAGGATCTCTTTATTTAATTTAAATAGACAGATATGTCCTGATTGAGTTCAAACTGACGTTAAGTAATTGATTATTCTAAACATGACTTGATCACTGACATTTTAGACCTCAGCTCAGCAGAGACTTGTTCCATCATCGATCACTTTGCATAATTTTTAATTACTTGAACAAGTGCTTCAAAATTGCAATAAGAAGAACCACCTTCACTAACAGCATCTAAAGCAGACCTAGCAATTTTATCAAATACTGAACTTTGAATAAACTCATCCTCCTTTCCACTACTTTCCATGAAAATTTTAATTTTCTCTTTAATTTTCAAACTTTCAAGAGTCTCCAATTCAATACCAATTCTCCACAATTTTTTCATGCATAAACTATTCATATAAAGATCACCCAAACGAGATCCACTCCAATACATCATAGGCACTTTAGCTACAATACTCTCTAAAACAGAGTTCCAACCAGCATGTGTAAAAAAGCCTCTAATTGATTTGTGATTCAACACTTGTTCTTGTGGAGCCCAACTTACTATATATCCTTTTCCATTAATACCCATTTGAATATTAAAAGGAGCTTTATAATTCCCATTCTCTCCTTCTGAATTTAATATAAAATCTTCTCTTATGACCCATAAAAATGGATAGCCACTATCAACCAAACCTTCCCATAGTTCTAATAATTCACTTTTTGTGATTCTTACCAATGTCCCAAAGCTAACATAGAGAACTGAACTTGTAGGTTGTGAATCTAACCAAGAAAGACAATTTTGCTCTTGTTTTACAATAATTGGTGATGAATGTTTAAGTTTAGAGGTTAGGAGAGCATGAACTGGTCCAATTCTGTAGATTTTATTATAGAAAGTAGTGAGATGTGGGAGACATGGAGCTTCTAAACCATCAAAAGTGTTGATTATGAAAGCTATAGCTTGAGTTGTGATCTGCATTTCTTTGATGAGGAATTTTAGGCTTGGGGTGTCCTCTCTTGCTACTAAATACGGAATATCTTTGCGTTGCATAATTCCTTCAAGTCCTGGGACGCTGTTAATTTCATATTCTTCCTCGTTGACATCTTAAAAAAAAAAAAAAAATTTATCAAAAATAATACCCCTAAAATTTACGGTAACAAAACTAGCACCCCTAATAATATTGAACGTTCAATTTGAATGTGAAATATTGAACGGGTCTAAATTATCGTCGTTCAATTCTAATTGAATGGTGTTAAAAAAAATAACATATTAATTATTTTTTTAATTATAAAAATATAAATTTGAACACAATGAGTATTAGTTTTGTTATTTAAATTTAAATAGTGCAAAAATTATGATATTAATGTAGAAATAACCAATAATTTTTTTTAAAAAAACAAGAGTACCATACTCACACACTTTTAATATTCACAACAATCACATATTATTATACTACAAAATAATAGATAATTAATAGCCAAATCTACCAACATAATTAATTATTTGTTGGTAGAATCACCTAAGCGTTTAATTCTTGAATTTTGGTGTGCTAATGTGGCATCAATATACTTCGTAAATATATACTGAAAATCTGTCTTTGTTATATTAAAATGTGAAATTTTATATTTTTGTGTAGTTTAATTATTAACAGTACATAAAATAACACATACTTAAATTAGAATAAGTGATTTTGGAGTTTATAACTCAACTTCTTTTTATTAAAGCAGGTGAACAGGCAGGTCTACTATCTTTTTGAAATGAATCATTTAGATCAAGTATTTTTTTTATGAAAATTTAGCCTACAGCTTTTGCAAAACTGATATCACATGTCCAAGTGATTAATCTTTATGTTTTCTTAATTTTTATTTCTTTTTTTAGCAATTATTCATATTAAAATTTATTTTTTCAAATTAAATTTTTTTAAAAAAAAGTTTTCTAAAAAACATAACAATAAATTATTTAAATTAAATTGTCACTTTTTAAAAAATTATACGACTAAATTCTATAAAAAAAAACATTACTAAACTTAAATATTATAACTGAAATAATTAATAGACTTTTCGATATTTATCTCTTTTCATTATCAAATAAGCGTGTTGATTGGCCAAGAGCATTTTCTTTTATAAAAAGAAGTAGTTTAGTCCCTTATTTATATTTTGCATCACTTTAATCATTTTTTTTTAAATGACAATATAAGTCATTTTTTCACTATATAAATTTTACAAATCTTTATTAGATATTTGTAAAGTTCTATAAAAATATCTTATTATTTATAACATTTTATTAGTTCAATTATAATTTCGTTTAATTGTTGGATTCATTTTACTTGTTTCAAATTTTTTTCTTCTTATTAGAGTATTAATTTTATTAATTCTTTATTATAATATTTTAAATAATTTACTTTTCTTGTTGTATTATATTAGATAAATCTAATTTTAAAATTTATTTAATTTCATTGCTGACTCTGATACCAAAATTTTATGCAATATTTTAATTTTAATAATTTACAATATTTAAGCAGATAAATTTTTTAGAATAATTTTTTATTTTTAAATTTATATTTAAATAAAATTTCTAATATGCATAAATAAACTTTTATAATATAAATGGAATCCATATGTATTTTTTATCATGAGTATTTTTTTATATTTTAAAAAAAGAGGACTTGTGCTATCATTTTTTTTATAAGAAAATGACTTATATTATCATTTTTTATAACAAAATAACTTAAATATCGTTAAAAATAGGTAAAAGATTAAATTTTTTCTTTTCAAAAAATTAAAGGACCTCTAACATATTTTTTCCTTTTAAATATTTTCAAATATTTGTTTTTTTCTTTCTATTTTTAGATAAGATTTCAAGTGACCCAACATATTTTGATTTAAAGAAATGAACTTGGTATTTTTTTTATACTCATATTTTAACAAAAATATTTTAAAATAATTATATTATAAAAAAAATTAATTTAATATCTATATTATAAAAGAGGTCTAATTTAATGTTCATATTATTAAAATATTTAAATTTAGTACTCATATTATCAAATATTAGTATTTTTTAGTACATTTATTTTTAGTAAAAAAGATTAAATTAAAATTATTTTTAAAATTATAAATATTAAATTAAAATTATTTGAAAATATAATTAATTTAAATATTTTTAATATAATATAAGTATTAAAAAGTTACGATCGCTGGAGAAATTATTGTTTCACCAAAATTTCTGATCCTATCCTGTCAGAACCTATCTTGAGTTAATACAGGAATGGTCCAGAAACGAGGCAATTACACCTTCGTCCCATTATAGTATTTGGAAAGGCAATTTTTTTAATAATATTACATAATTTATGTACACTTAACAATTTTACATGTAACGATTATATGTAATTGATGTTTAAGAGAAAAATTTTCCCATATACATTCATTTCCATTTTTAAGTATATTCGATCTATATTAAAAATTAATTTTGTGTTTAAAAAAAATTCATTTAAATATATATTTAAGAATAACTTATGAGTTGAAATTTTTTTCAAAAACATAATATAATTTATTAAAGCTCTAATAACCTTTGTACATCTAAACGCATCTGATGGCATGTCTTCGAAAATAATAAAAAATTTAAAAATAAAAATACTATTTAAAAAGGTAATATTCCTTATATTTAATTACACATAATTACCCTATGACCTATTATGTATAACCAACTAATCAATTACTATTCTTGAAGTCAGTTGCAGATTTAAAATTTATATTCAGGAGGAGGAGTATCACATATATAATAAAAAAATAATATTTAATATTTTTTAATAATTAATTATTTTTAATTAAAAATATATATTATATGTATCTTATTTTAGTAAATATATGTACAAATTATTAAGTTTGTATTGAGTTATTGAATATTAAGTCTAAAATTTAAAATTCAGATAGAGCACGGAAATATTTTGTATATATAATTATCTATAATTTTATAAATATTACACTTAAAATTTTATTTATCAAAAATTGAGATAAAATACGTGCCCCTCCTCAACTATTAATAGATCCGTCCTGCTTGAAGTTATCGAATTACTCCATTTCACGTATATAAAAAAATTTCGGGTATATATTAATTACATTCTAAAGATTTTATTAATTATTAATTTATTTTCAAAAATAATGTTATGTATGAAATGCCTAAAGTTTTAAAAATTATTATACAAATTTTTATTATCATTATCAATATTATATTAAAAAATTATCAAAAATAACACCCTTAAAACTTATAGTAATAAAACTAACACCTCAATAATATTGAACGTTCAATATTCAATTTAAACGTAAAATATTAAACGTTTAATATTAAACGAGTCTAAATTATCGTCGTTCAATTCTAATTGGATGAATGTTCAAAGAAAAATGACATATTAGTCATTTTTTTATTGTAAAAATATAAATTTGAACACAAAGGGTACTAGTTTTGTTATTAGAAGTTTTGACGATTGTTAATTTTATTATTCTCCCTATTATATTTTAAGTATCTTTACCAAAAATAACATAATTTTATTCTTTAATAATATTATTTTGTAATGAAAGACGAGTTGATAAATTAATCTTAATGAGGTTATCAATAAATGGTTACCCAAAGTTTTTTCATGTCTCCATAAATAACTATTTATGTTTGACTTTTTTTTTTTAATGATGATTTATTTCAATTTTAGTATTAATTAATAAAAAATTGTTAGACTATAAATCAAATAATTAATATGTCACGCATTTCAATAAAAGCAAATATTTTTGAGTTTGGTACAGGATATACTAATATCACAGCATATATTTTTTAAAAAAATTATCAAAAATAATAACTTTCAAATTTATAATAATAAAATTACTACTTTAATAATATTAAATATTTAATTTAAACATATAATATTAAACAAATTTAAATTATCGTTATTCAATTACAATTGAATAAATTTTCAAAAAAAAAAAATGATATATAAATCATTTTGTTAATTATGAAATTATAAGTTCAAATACAAGGGCTACTATTTTTATTATTATAAATTTTAAAAAGTGTTATTTTTACTATTCTTTCTATTTTTTATCAATTAATAAGTAAAAGTATGAAAAAGAGAAAATTATTATCTTTATCAAAATTTGAACTCATAATTCTTTAAATGTGAGACTCTTCCATTTATTATCTGAATAAAGAATGGGCTATTAATATCATAATTAAACAAACTATTTAAATTAGTCACGAGATTAATATTATCTAAAACATAATAATTTTTTAAAAATATACTTATTATGACACATTACATACCATAAATAATACATGCCCAAATATACATGTCTACAAACTTATTTGTTGTTAATATGTTTATTTCGCATAAATAATGATAATTAAGTGATAGTCTATCAGTGACAAAATATTTTAAAAAAATGAATAATTTTGTAATATTTAAAATTATTTTAACACGTCTATTATATACCATAATTAGTATGAGTATAAATATGTTTGCAAATTTTAGATCTTTAGCATTTCTCACTATTTTTGAACACATTTAAAAACATTTATATACAAGAAATCATGTTATGTCATCCATAAAAATTTTGGACCATGAATACTACTATTCAATATGTATTTAAATAAATTTTATTTTATTTTTTAATATATGTTCAATTTTAACCGTAAATTGAATAGTGATTTTAAGTTTAAAAAGAAAGCAGGAATATCTAAACTATCATGTACGTAATGCAATGATTATAATACGATCAATTATGAGGCTAGACTCACCTGGGATAGTGACATGATTTTCTTCACTACTGAGCTTTGTATTATTCAAACATGCCAATGCATAACGAGCACCAGTACCATGGAAAGAGAAATAAGGAATCCCCAAATCTTGAGCTACTTCAAATGGAAAAGACATGAATCCATCAGCTATAATGCAAGTCACTAGAGTACTATTTTTCTGTTGAAAGCTTACAACAAGCTTCTTAAAGTGTGGTTTAGCTCCTTCCTTCAATCCCAAAAAATAATCAATGCCCAGCATTCTTGGATGTTCATCAGGCAAGCCATCCGAAATGGATTCGAACCGAAGATTTGGTAAGGAATCGGACAGGGCCGTAATCTGGTCGGCAAAACGAAGGTGGTAATGATTTGTATGAACAAAAGTAACATGAATGCCAGCAAGGCTTAGTGACTGTGCTATGCATAATAAGGGTTTTCTATGGCCTTCTGCTACAAAAGGAAATATAATAATATGAGGCTGCTTCATAATTATGTTATGAAGCTCACTAAGGGACTCAATGTTTGTGAGTGATTTTTATGCTTTGGAAATTAAATCTCAAGTTTTAGAAGTTATTTATAATGAAAAAGTAGTGCTAGCCAAAGTTGAAAGTCATAAATGATCGCACACATGATTGCAACTTAAGCACCAACCAGCCAGCCAAATGGTAAATGCGTGTTGATTAATGATAAGGATATATTTTAATGTTGGTCCTGCTTCTAATTGTTTGAACTTTTTAAGAAATTAGTTTTTCAACAACTTGAACTTCGTATCAAAACTAAAAGTTATGTGTTTAAGGCTCAAAAATTTCAATTATTAAATTACAAGTGTTTGGTCTACATGATATATAAAGTAACGCTTGTGTGAGAATAATAAATGTTTAAAAATATTGTTAGCTCTCCTCCCAATAGATTAAGATTTTAGAAAAATTATTAGTTTCTTGGTAACTTTTAATATGATATCAGAGTTGGAAGTTTTGATGTATTCAAAGTCTAGTAACAACAATTGTTGAATTACAAATTTTTGATATGCATAGTGCATAAAATAACACTTGTGAGAGAGTAATAAATATTTAAAAATATAGTTGAACTTCCTCCCAATAACTTAAATTATTAAAAGAGTTAATTTTCTAACAATTTTTAACATGTATAAAAATAAAAATTTTATAAACATGTATTTAAAAGTGCCAAAAATACGAGCACCTTTGAAGAGGATAATCTTATGCTGTATAGTATATAATTACATACACATTATACAGATTGTTGTCTATGTGCTGACAGCGAAAACAAGAGTGAAGGAGACGTTTAGCGGTGGAAATTAAAAATTTACGTAAAAAATGGATAAAACGTAAGAGCACTTTAAATTTAGATAAAAACAATAAGCTTAACATATGGAACTGATCAATAATTGAAAGGAATCATCTATCATACTTCAATAATATGTTATATATAAGAGACCATTTTAATTAAGGTTGCACTGCTTAGCATTACGGAAATTTCAGTTTTAACGCGAGCGCGCGCGCATATATATATATATATATATATATATATAACATAAAAAATATATATTTAATGTATATTAAAAAAAGGGATAAATAGCAATATTTACCTCCCTATGGTTTGGCTAATTATCAACTTTATTTTAAAAATTATGTTTTTTATCGATCAAATATCAAAGAGATCCTATTGTCATTGACAATATCCTAATATCAATTCATTGTAAAATAATGTTATTTTGTCCTTAAAAAAAATATAAAACTAGTTAAATAACTACTGATTCATAAAATAAAATAAAATAAAATATTGAGGAAATTAATAAATTACCTGCATTTGGTCACCAATCAACAAAAGAATTGGGCCATTGTCCTTTATGATGGACTTGAAGGCCACCCATGTGATTTTGAGTGAGTAGAGTAACCAAGCCATGATCTGTAGGAGGGGGTATATGGGTATCCCTATTGCTTGATCTGGTTGTGGGCAATATTTAATTGTAAATATTTTTCGAATTAATTGTAAATTAATTTTCTGTTATTATTTGCAGCCCTTGATGATCCCATTCTGTTGTTTTCTCTACGTAGTGGACTTCTAAACCCAAGCTCTCTGATATTGCTCTTATTAGCTCAGTTCCTACTTCTCTGCATCTTTTGCTGTACTCCAATGATACCTCGCTACAATAATAGAGAAGGGGGGGGGGGGGGGAGGGAATCTCAATTGTTGAATTCACTTGGGGGATATATGTACAAAATTATTGTTTGTTCTTATCTTAAGAGAATAATAGCTTAAGTTTTTAGGAATGTTAGTAAAATACAATTTAAACTACAAATATATTTGCTTAAGTAGAAATATTATGTTTACACATGGTCTTAATTATATCATTGGACTTGATCTAACAATTTTATTTTTATTTTTTGAAAATGAAAAGGAGGGAACATACAAAGCAACATCCTTAATATTTATAATAATAAAAATATCTCAATAATATTAAAAACATCTTAATGAACGGAATCGATTAAATTATCGCATTTTAACTTAAACGGTGTTTAATGTAAAATAATTATAAACCATTAATTTTTTTTTATTATAAAAAAATAAGAGTTGAATATAAGTATATTAGTTTTGTTCTTCTCCAAAAAGAAATGGAAGAGCATTAATTTACAATTAATTCGAAAAACAGGAACATAAAATAAAAGGAAAAGGAAAAGAATGTTGTCAACACAATACTGAAGTTAATTGAATAACTATGCAAATATTATTTGTTATATGATTTTTATCATTATATAGATAAACATATCTTTCATTTTTTAGTGGAAAACCTTGATAATAAAGTTTTATTAAAAAAAAAATAACAAATGAATAATGTTGCCGGCTTGTTAAGGGAGTTAAAACAAGGGTGAGCAATGACTTTAAGAAAATCTCTCCAAAGAAACACTTCATCAATTGCAACATCAAAACTTGTACCACACTTGATTGGATCCAACACACCCCCTTGTTTGAAATTCTCTCTTCTCTTCTTCTGGTAGATTGAAAAATCTCTCACATGCATAGATCATATTTTTCAGGAAAAATTTCAAAGATATCCTCAAGGTTTAAGTTATCTTAAAAAATACCCTTAACTTTTTAAAAATGAGCTCTAATGCCCTTTTAACTTTTAATGTATATTCAAATATACCCTTTGTTTATAATGGGCGCTAGTAAATCCGTTACTTACATAATAATATCTAAAAATTGATCATAAAATTACCTTTTTACCCTTCTCAGCATTCCCGTCTTCCTCTCAATGTAAACTAGAGAAATGGTGTAAATCAATATAGGCTATTTTATATGTTTGAAACACAGTGCTTAAATATCTCTGGCCCTTCATCTTCCACACCTGTAATGCAATCTTTCCCGAAGACAACAACATTTGAAAAAGCTCCGGCATCAAGACACATCATCAGTTCCTATTTCTGAGTTATTCGAGCTTTCTCAATATTAGAAATGGTGTCTAAAAGTTTCATCGGAGCTAGAAAGATGGTGGATTTATGGATATTTCATCTCTATATGTGAATAGGTCCTTGATATATATTGACATTGAGCTGGAAAAAAACTTGCAGTGCTCTTCTTTTTAATAATCAATTTCAATGTTGCGCTACCCATTGAATGTCAGCAACATCTAACTTTTCTTCATGGAATTAAATGTCTAAAAATTTAGAGGAAGAGAGATAGGTATGTTATGATAATAAAGAAGAATGTGAGATATGGGTGATGGTGAAGAAGAAGAGTGCTCCCTATTATCTGACAACTTTTCCTAACCTAAACATGAGAAATTGTATTTTTGCCCATAAAGTTTACTGTTCATTTAACTCAAGTTAATTCCATTTTATTAAGTGGGCATCTTTGACATTTTTAACAAGTTGGTAGCATCTTTGGAAATAATTGAAACCTTGGGAGTACGAGTAAAATTTTTCCTATTTTTCATTACTCTTTCTGGAACACTGTGATTGATCACCTACAATATGTTAGTATGTTAATTAGCTTCATATTTATTCAATCAAGCAAACATAAAGTACGTTTCCTGGTGCTGGTTCTTAAAAAAAAGAAGTTTAGAGAAAAACAGTTTCAAAAGTAAGCACACATATATATATGCTTTAATTTTTTTAGTTCTGAAAGCTCTTGTAACAAAAAAATTTTGGTTATCCAAAAGTGAGGAGAGAATAATCAATCATGGGGATTGTGTGTTGAGGATCATTAGGTTCACCCTGGTCATTAGGGTTTGCAGTCAGGGGCGGATCTGTGTACATACCAGGAGGGGCACGTGCCCGCCTCATTTTTTGACAAATAAAATTTTAGGTGTAATATTTATAAAATTATAGATAATTATATATACAAAATATTACCGTGCCCCACCTGAATTTCAAATTTTAGATTTAATATTCAATAACTCAATACAAACATAATAATTTGCACATATTTTTACTAAAATAAGATACATATAATATGTATTTTTAATTAAAAATAATTATTTATTAAAAAATATTAAATATTATTTTTTATTACATATGTGTGCCCTTCCTGGATATAAATCCTAAATCCGCCACTGTTTGCAGTAAATGTGTATTCAGTTGGTACAGAATCTAAACCAACTGACTCAACAAGTTCTTTGATGCTTTTTATTTGTGTACCCTTCAAAATGTTGTAAGATGGTTGTTGAGTACTTGTAGCTATTAATATCGAAAGTTTTTAGTTACAAACCAAATATATCTAAAGGGGGATGAATGGTTTATTTTCAATTTTAACAGATTTTAATTATGTAACCTAAACACAATAGCCAGACATACAATTGCGTGTAAAAATAAAATATTGAATTAAAGAACAACATACAAAATTTTTAGGTGGAAACAACTTAGGCCACAACAATGACCTAAGAGGAAAACCATTTGTCTACCGAACCACCTAACTATCCACTATGAAAATCAATGTTTAATTACAAGGCCAAGTCTTAGACCAAATAGGTTTAGTTTTCTTACCTTCTGAATTCGTTGGCATGAGTTCTCTTCCTTTACGATCTCTTGTATGACTTTATTTTTCTTTACTTTGTAGATCTTTTCTGTTGAACATTTTCTTGAGTTTTCTAGCTAGGATGAGTAGTTATTCATCTTCCATGACATCGTCATTATCACCATCATCAGTGTTGGTGGTTTTGAAAGTAACACTTGTGTTCCTTTTGGGTATTCGAAGGTTCATTTCAAATGTTTCGAATTGAACCAACAAGTTCTTCAATCTTGATGGTCTTAATGTCTTTGCTTTCTTCTATGGCGATGACCTTTGCTTGAAAGCGTTGTTGTAATGAATATAAGACTTTTCGAACTAACCTGTGTTCATCAATTTTATCTCTAAGATTTAAAGATGAGTTAGCAATATCATACAATTTAGCATAAAATTCAGAAAACATTTCATCCTCTTCCATTCTAAGATTTTCAAACTTAGTACCTAGCATGCGGAGTTTAGTTCGTTTAACTTAGGACATGCCCTCATGGCAACTTCTAGAGTGTCCCAAGCGGCCTTAGCAGTTTCAACATCATAAATGCGTTCATCCGGTGACATAGCACTAAAAATGGCATTAATGCCCTTTTGATTCCAACAACTACTAATTTTATCTTCAGTAGATCATTCAATCCTAGGCTTAAGTGTGACTACATTATCCTTGGTAACCTTAAGTGGCTCCCAACCATAAAGCACAGAATTTCATACACTTTCATTTAAGGAACGTAAAAAGACTCTTATACGAGCTTTCTAATATGGGTAGTTAGACTCATTAAAGTAGAGTGAACAGGTTGTAAAAGAACTATCTCTTAAATAATCCATAACAAGGTCCTAAGCAACACTAAGTTTATCTAATGACTTACTTTGATACCAATTAAAAGTTTTTAGTTACAGACTCAATATACTTAGAGGGAGATGAATAGGTTATTTTAAATTTTAACAGATTTTAATTATGTAACATAAATATAACTACCAAACATGTAATCTTGTGTAAAAATAAAATACAAAATTAAAGAATAACACACAAGATTTTTAGATGAAAACAACCTAAGCCACAACAATGACCTAAGAGAAAAATTACTGGTCCACTGGACCACCTAATTATCCACTATGAAAATTAATGTTCAATTACAAGGCTAGGTCTTAGACTATTCTTCATAGATAAAGCCCCCTATGAATTTACTTACGAGCCGTCACTTCTTCACAGTGTCTACAAGCAAGGTGTCTGGATCCTGACCAATGTTCCAATCTATTTGAGTCCCACGAGATCAATTGAATCCGTCAACTTCTATAATTTTGAGTCATACGAAATACCGAATACGTCACCTTTTGTACCTAAAATGTTAGCACAACTAACATAAGTGTAAAGTGCGTCCTAGAGAAGATTCAATAATGAAAAACCTTAACTAGTAGATTTAAGAGCATATATTGTAAAAACAAAATCGGCTAGCAAACTCTAAAACAACCATGTAAAGCTCAATACTATAAAGAATAATTAGGCATATTAATTATTCAAATATAACCACATAATATGTTTAAACAATTAAATCAAGAAAATGCCTAAGATTAATAGATGAAGAAAATAGAATTTTTCTTTTAAAAGCCCAATCAGATATAAAAAATATTATATTCAATGTAATGTATTTTTCTCCAACAAAAATTGTTTATATAGAATCCAATTTGACATAAATGAGAATTAATAATAAAAGATAATTCTGCTCATACAAGGATTCTACTTTCACAATTAAGTATGGTTAAATTGATAAAAATAATATATGGGTCGAGTTAAAAAAAGAGTTGTTATGAAACTGAAAAATTAGATTGACCGATCTAGCCGAAGTTCGATCTATCTATCCAAAGCTTGATCAATTGAAAACATATGCTCAATCGATCTACCAACGATGAAAGACCCTTGATCGATCGATCGATCGATCTAACCATGTATTTTTCAAACCTAAAAACAACTGGATTGAAGTCGATTGATCCTCGATCGATCTAACCTCAATTTATCTAACTGTGTGTACAAAAATTCTTCTAAGTGTACGTGCATTATTATATGATGGTGTATGCATGAAACATATATTTTTACCTGATACATATGTATTGACATTGAAAGCTTAGTAGTTTCTTCAATTTTGATTTATACTTTGATTTATTGACTTGACAACGAGTCTAAATACTAGATTATAGTCAAATATTTTATCTACAAAAAATACTAATACTCATAAACTTTGCAGATATTGATAAAGAAAAAGAGAGAGTAATATAAGTGTTTAATAATATGACTATTAGTTTAACAATGAAGTAGAAAGAACATTATATGGTACATATTTATAGGCAAAAGGGTGAAATACGACTACAGAAATTATGATGGGAGTTCATGTTCAAAACTGGGAGAGAATCTTGTGAAATCTTTGGCCAGCAATAACTAAAAAAATATAAAATAAAAAAAAATAAAAAAAATTGATTTGATGCCAATCGTTGAATTTTTTTTTTTCATCTTCAGCAAATATATTGAGGTATGAGTATATAAGAAAAATATATTCAAATTATCTAAACCCTATTTTTTAAGATTCTACATTTTTCTTTATTTATCATTGCACTATTTGTCTTTATCACTATCCTGTTGTATCCAAAATTTTCATACATCCATGATACTAAAACAATTCACCAAACATTGACCTAAACATATTTTTGTAATGAAATTCATTAATTTTAATTTTATTATGAGATGTTAGACTTTTTGTATGAAATTTTAGTGATTCTATCATAAATAAATGAATATTTAAATAATTTTATTTGAATTAAATTTATTTATTTCTTATTCATTGTTTTTTTAATATTTTTGTTTTTGAATTACTTTTGGCTAATTTAATATATAAACAAAGTGATTATTTTAGAACTAACCATTAGAAATGCCATTTATGTTTTATTTTTGCACTTATGAACAATAGTCTAATTTAATTGTATTGATTTGTGTTAAATTAAATGGTTATTTTATTTTTCTATGACTTATTCTAATTAATTAATTAACGGTTCGAATAAAAAAAACTAATTAGTTAATTGTATGGGAAATTACAATGGTCATTGAGATTTTCTATTTTAATGAAAAAAAATCAATAAATATAACTTTCAAAGCTTAATTGTGAAAATTATTTAAAATATTATATCCATAAAATAGTTAGCTAGTTAAAATCTCATACTCTTTTATCATATCACTTCGACAATTTATTTACTTATTTTAATTGTTTTAAGATTTTTGAATGTTTCAACCTTCTTACAATTAACACTTATTACAATATTTAAGATTTTTTTTCATAATTAATTTAAAAAATAAGCAATATTTTAAAATCATCACAAAATTTTTGAGAGACTAACCTTAAAGTAACTTGTCATTTGTTATAAGGAATTTGTACACTTATAAACATTTAAAATTTGTACACATCACATATAATAGTAAAATTTTAATTATATGTCCACGTAAATTTTTACACGTAAATTTTACACCATTATATAAATTCATTTTTTTCTTATCATACGTCATACTTATTTTTTATGGCTTTACTTAATCTTTATTACAAAATTTTACAAATTAAATTATGAAATACTATAAAACTTGTGTGCATTTTGAATGATTACCATAAATTTAAATAGCGCAAGTGATTTTAAAGAGTGTGTATAAAAGCTTTTCTTTATTTTAAAAAAATGTAGGCATTTTGAGTATGTGTTTTGGTAGTTTAGAAATAAAGTTTACTGTGTATATTTAAATATCTTATTTTTATTGTATATGTTTTATGGTGTTAATTTTATAATTTTTTTTTAAAAAAATTAATGATTTTAGAAGTCATGGTATTATGTGAAAATATATATTTTTATTTCATAATTTAAGTAGAACAATTTTAGTCCTATTATTTATAAAAATTAAAAATATTAATATAAAAAGTACAAGTTACTCTGATTTGTATTTTTTAAAAAAAATTATCCGACTGCTCATTTTAATTATTATGATAAAATTTATAATAACATAATTATTAATATCAAATTTAATAATTATTAAATTTTTAAGTTAAATTTTTTATAAAATATAAACAATTGTATTGTATTTCAACGAAAAAATATTATTAACATTCATTAACTTTATTCTGTAGAAAAAAAAATCCATTAACATTTCAAACTGCCTATATTTATATATTAAAAAATGTTAGGTAATATAACTTTTACAATAATATTTTATGTTCCTATTATATTAATATGACAATTAATTTAGTTATTTAATTTTAATTTGATTATTTAATTTATTTTTACTTGTTGTTTTTCTAGTAATTAATTGTTGAAATTAAATAATGATACAAAATATGATTTTAAAGTTATAAAATATTATTTATTGCTCATAAATTCTAAAATTATAGTATATTATTTATTACTTGCAGAATATATATTCCTTAATAATTATATTAATTATTTTTTATTAAATATTAAATAATTATATATATTTTTAAAAATAATTACATTAATATAATATTTTATACATTATTACTTATTTTTAAAACAACGAAGAATTTTCCAGAAAGTCATGCTACCTCTGCCGGGTAGTATTATACCACGACTTATGTAATGGTAGGCCAAGAAGTTGGTCAAAAATAAATATTGTCTTAGCGTGGTGTTTTTAACACTTCTGTGTATATTATTTACTGCAAATTCATATAATTTTTAATGGGAATTGTTTGGCATACAAGAATTTGCTCTTAAATTTATATTTATATTAATTATAATATAATATGTAATTAAATATTTTTAAAAATCAAAAAAAATTTATTCATGTATTATATTATAATTAATATGAGTGAAAATGTGGATATAAATTTATATGATTTTAATATTTTTCAATTTTTATATTATGAAAAAGAGTTATTTTTATAATTTTTTATTTATTATAAAATAATTAAAAATTGTAGTATTGTTTAGTCTAAATTACCCTCATGAATGAAATGGCTGTTTATGATTGTTTAATTTTTTTATTTTTTTTTTGGCTAATAAATTGTTTTAAATGTTTTCTATCAATTCAACAAATTGGCATCTTCTTGTTTTACTTAGTTTAATACAATGTTTTCTATCAATGTTTTCTAATGAAATGGCTGTTTATGATTTTTTTATTGGTGCATTAATTTTACTTTATTTAGTTTTTGTGAGCTTTCTGTATGTTCCACTTCTGACAAAGTTTTATCAATGATCCAAAATTTGATTTTGATCCGGCACTACCAAATGATTTTGGGAATTTTTTTATTGAGGTGATAAAATTTTTAATTTTTTTTACTAAAAATTTAGGTTTAAATCCTACCAAAATATGTAAATATATATTTTTTTATTAATAAAAAAAATGAAATTTTAGAACTCTTTTTAAAAAATAAAAAAAACTATATATTTATATTATTTTTTGGAAATAAATTTTGCTAGAACTAAGAATGTAAATTCGGGAGAGTATTCATGTTCGGGCTAAACTTGGGTTGGCTATTATCGAGCCATGTATGTTTTTGGTTTGGGTTGGATTGAATTTTTCAAATTAAATGTAAGCTCAAAATCCAGTTTTAAAATATTCAGGTAAATTAAGACTCCATTTTCAAACTTTAAATTGACTTAAAATAGTACTTGAATTTAAATTATATAAGAAATTATAAAATAATAACATATCATATTCAAATGTATTTATACTTTATAATTTAAATTTAACTCGCACCACGTGACAAACTCTTAATATAAATATTTGGTTCTTAGAACGTTTTTAAAATTATTTAGATAGAGCCGGGTCAAACTTATTCAACTTAATTAGGTTTATAGTCAAGTCAAATTTTTGTTGGATTGGGTTAAATTTACATTCTTAACTAGAATTAACATCCCACTCTTGCTACAAAATAATATTCTTTAATTAAAATATATAGATATATTTTCAAATTTTTAAAATTTTACATATAGATTTTTGAATTTTTAAATTGTACAATTTAATCTTTAAACTTTTAACATTTTATATATAGGTCCTAAAATTTTAATTTACAAATATATATTTTTGTAGCTAAGTTAGGACCTATGTATAAATTTTTAAAAATTTGGGATCAAATTGTAAAATTTAAAATTTAGAGATCTATGTGTAAAATTTTAAAAATTTTGATGATTAAATTATATGATTTTAAATTTTGTAAACTTATATATAAATTTAATCAAAATTTGAGGATTAATAAATTTAATTAAAATTTGAAGACTAATAAAATAACTACGTGAAAAAGTAAATATTGCCGGTAGTTGTGTAACTTGTGTCATTTGGGGTGTTTTTCACATTTATATGTTTATTATTTTTGGGTCAAATTTATATAATTTTTAATAAAAAATATTAAAAATATATAAATTTAAATAATTTATATTTATATTAATTATCTTAGATATATGATTAAATAATTTTAAAGACGAAAAAATTTAATCATATGCCATAATATAATTAACATAATAGCAAATTCTTTTAATATTAGTAAAAAAAAAAGTTATTTTTGCCAATTTTTTATATATAATAAAAATAATTAATAATTAATTATAATTAAAAATATTTTTTGTTAAATTATCAGTAATTATCTTGTAAAATATTTTTTGTTTATAATTGTTTTAAAGATGGTATTATGGTCATATAAATTAATACATAATTTTTCACTCATACATTTATAGTGTATCATATGCATAATTATTTAAAAAAATAAATTATTATTTTATTTTTAAAAATAATTCTATCACTTATGATATAAATTATGTAAATATAAAAATATTATTAGCTTTTTTTTTTGTTTTAAATGTTTTTAATTGAAAGTTTTCTATCTTTCACTTGCAGTCACTCCAAAACCTTTTATTTCTTTTAGTATACGGTAAGATAATCCAAATAGTACATATTTCACTTTTATTAAACATGAGTTTTTTTTTTTTTTTTGTTAGCAAAAAAAAATGAAAGTATATTTTTTCAAATTGCAGAATGTTGGTTTTTTTTTTTTTTCAAGAAAAAAAATCTCACTAGAAAGAAGAATTGTGAATATTTTATAGACACATTGATATATTCTTCCTAAATTATTAAAAATTATTGATCATATCTAAATCAGAGTACACAATTCAAGCTAATGGGTATGATAGTTTGACAATTCGCACTGAAAAATCAGCAGTTCAATAAAAGGAATTATTCGTCCCTCAAGAATCGAACTGCTAATTTTTCATCTAAACGATCATCTACGCTTTTCACATTTAACGAATCTCATTTTTTAACTTGAATACTTGAAGGTGTGTAGAAAGTTGTTGGTGGTATCATTTTTAGCACATGTGGAAATATTAAAAATCCACGAATTATGTTCTAACATATATTTTTTTTCTACTATTCTTTTTTTGACATTTTTCACTCATATTACTTTAAATAATGAAATATTTTAGTATATTTGTGGCTTATCTGGTGGTTGAAAAATAAAATTAACTATATATTTTTTTTATTTTAAATCACAAATTTTAAATAAACAAAAGATGTTCAATAAACAATAAGACTATAAAATAATAATAATAATAATAATAATAATATAGCAATAATACAATAAACAATAAGACTAGAATAAAAATAAAGTAGATTAAGTTATAGAGATACATGTTGTACTTTGTCATAATGCCAAACATGGAAACAAGTTGACAAGAGCTTAAGGTTGCCGATATATGAAGAACTAAAATTGAACTTGTGAGGGGCCAAAATAGTAGTACATAAAATATATTAGAAAAACTTACACTATTTGCATAAACTTTTGGTAGTTTATAAGATGTCTTTCAATCTTGAAGCAATATAATTGTGCAATATTTTTGACATATTTTAATTTGAAAAATTAGCAAAAAAATTTCAATGAAATTTAGTGTACAAAGTTAAATGCAAATAGATTTATTGATTTCTTAATCTTAAAGAAAAATGATAATTTTTAAATTGATAACTTAATTTGATTACGAAATATAATATAGTCAAGTAATAACTATAAAACCTGAAATTTTTTGTATTTAATTTTTTACCCGACCTATTCATTTCACATAGTCTTTGAGGTAAGAAATGTTTATGGTAAATGTTAACGCTCTTTATCTTCGCATAGATTTTATTTTTGTTTATTATCACTAGATAACATTTTTTAAATTTATTTTTTAAGGTTTTTTATTTGTTGACATTAGTAGTAAGTAACTTTATATTTTAAAAAAATTAATATTTAACCTTTAATAATGGAACATGTTTCTTAGATGGGCCACAAAGGCATGAGCTAGAATCCATTTATAGCTGAGAAATTTCACACAAAAAATTTACTATATATAAAACTTGTAACCTTTCAATGCATGACTTACAAATGAAACTAAAATTGTTTTAAAAGGGGTTTGTAATTTTCAAACTAAAAAAAAAAAAGTGGTGTACTAAACTCTTTAAACATATTGAAAAGACTATTCGCTTGCACAAGTGAAATTACCTTAATTTTAGTTTTGAACCTCCATTTTTTGTAATACCTTCCTTTTGAAGGAGGTCAATGAACTAGGTCTTGAATTTGACCCTTTTGACCAAACTTCAAATCACACATATGGTGTTGATGCAAAGACTGAGATATGCAAGTTAGCATTGTTTATGACAATTAGAGGTAATATTTTACATTAAGTAAAGACAATAATATGACATAGTTTATAAGTATCATTGGGTAAGGTAACCTTTTAGAATTTAACAGAGACTCATTCTCTCTCTCTTTTTTGTTACATTTTTTTTGTCACTTTTCCTAAACTAACAAAAACTTGTTCCAAATTTCACATCTTTGAATCCACAAAAACCAAAATATTCTTACTACATAAATTCATTAAAATAAAAATAAGATTAAACTCTACAAGATTTTCAAGAACCACCACTAGCCAAATTCTACACGACTGTCGCCAACTATAGGAGTTTCAACAACCCTACCATAGTACCATTATTATAGTAGTCGTTTTCTTTGTGTAAGGTCTTACATATTTTTTAAAAATATATGTAATATAATACATATGATCCGAATGTAAAGCCTTACATAATTTTAGTCTAGATCTACGGAGATTGCTGACAGATGTAAGGCCTTGCATATTTTTAGGCTGAATGTAAGCAACTTTAATGGTGGTCGCTGGAACTTCAATAGTCCATCAGTGACTGTCATTATTGAAACTTTGTTGAGTCTTTTGTCTTTTATTAGATAATTTTATATAAAATTTTGAATTTTAAGATAAATTATTATTAGTTAAGAAAAACTAATCAGTGTAACAAAAGTGAAACTATTTATAAAAAAAAAAAACTCGGGTTGAGTTCATTATTCATCTCCTACTCGAAGTAGTTGGGGCCCAAACTTTTTCTACGTGAAAACCCAATATGAAGCCCACTTTTCTATTCTCAACAATCGATTATTCCAGAACATCTGAAACCATTACTTGAGGTAGAATCATTGAACCACCACGGGGGCTACTCAAAAGCTCAGAAAATCGAAAATGTCGTCGTTCTTGAAGACATTTCTTGATCCAAGGAAGAACTGGTTCGCTGCCCATCACAAGAAAGCCCTCTCTGAACGTCTCCGTAGATATGGTCTGTACCGCAGTAACCCCAATTTCACTCTTTCAATTGCACCAAATACACATTTTTACGCCATTTATATTATGTCCTCCTTCATTAACGTTTTTGAGAATTGAATATATTAGGGCTTCGGTACGACGATCTGTATGATCCTTATTACGATCTGGATGTCAAGGAGGCTCTCAATAGGCTGCCCAGAGAAGTTGTCGACGCTCGTCATCAGCGTCTCAAGCGCGCCATGGACCTCTCTATGAAACACGAGTACCTTCCCGAGGATCTTCAGGTATTTTCCTTTTTCTCTTCATTTCTCTATTCATCAATGTCTTTTCTAATCTGATGTGGGAATTTCTGTAGAAAAATAGCCCCTTGATTTCACCTTTTTCCTTCTATTTTTATTGGGTTCACTTTTGTATTGAGGAAAGTTTGAATCTTGACTCTCTTGGATTTTATATTAAACATGGACGTTTGTGCACCTGCATTTGCTATTCTTGGTGGTATTTTTTAGAATAAGTGGTCTATATGTTGTTTTGGTGTCCGAATCCATTGGCATTTGCTCAAAGATTTGCTCTATCTGTCTTGTTGATACTTTTGTGTGGTTCATATAAGTGTGTTTTGAGTTCATGATTAGTTCTTGCTTTCAGCTTTCTCTTATTTGTTATCGCTATGAATGTCGTAAGTTGTCTACTAATGGACGTAATGTAAATAGTTTAACATCCTTATATTGTTTAAGTACTGTCTAAAACCTTTTGTTCAATATATCTCACTCATATAATAAGGCCAGAATTACGTTTTAGCCTTTTGTCTGTGTACAGTTGGGTAATTGCCTTGTTGCGTATGCAGAGGCTGCAATCCGGTCTACAAGACACAAATTATCTTTTAGTTAGTATTAACTGTTAATTCGTGTATGCTTATATTGAGTTTTTTTGCCATTATAAAGACACTAATTATCTTTAGTTAGTATTAACCGTAAATTCTTGTATGTTTATATTGGGTTTTATTGCCATTATAAATAAATAACTTTATTAAAATAATTATATTTTTATAATATTAACAAATTTGTAAATTTGGTTAGAAAACATGAATACGGATACGACCCATACATGAATACGATATGAACACACACAAAACAAACAACCGCGAACATGCACAAAATGAACAAACACACACAGCATGCCATGATTGACACCCCCAGCACAGGAGTGGCCTTGTCCCCAAACAATTCCTAGGTGGCAAAGCCTAGTGGCATTCAAGTTGTTGACATTTTTGAGAAATCACAAGGAAACTTACCATGTAATCACTTGCGTGTGCGCTTGCGCTTGCGCATTCTGTGAACTTAAATTGGTTAGGTCCTTTACTTTGTATTGTTGCTAAACATACATTTTTGCATGTTTTCAGGCTATGCAAACACCATTCAGAAGCTACCTCCAAGAAATGTTGGCTCTGGTAAGTGCATTATGAGAGATGAACGTAACAAAGTTGTGTTTGTGTGCACCAATGTCTTTTCTTTTTGGGTACTTCGTACTTTGCTAATATCAATTAATTTTTCTTATTTTCAGCTAGTAATCTTCTTGACCATTAATAATATTAGCTTTTCTCCCCCCCCCGCCCTCTTTTCAGGTTCAAGTTTGTCTTCATCCAGAATTGTGTTTTCTTTCTATGGATTATTATAGAACATGCTTTGAATGAAATCATGCAGCCATAGATACATTCCATATATTATAATTCCAAATAAAAAAGTATTGCATTATATTGCTTTCAATACAAAACGCCAGTTAGATTTTTTACTTTGAACACATAGGAGTATCTGGCAGTTTATACTGTAAAGCTTCTTCCCTGGATCTCATCCTTTCATTTTTGAAAGGACAAATATTGCATTTTTTGGGTTTTCTCCCTGCGTGTATCTGGTTAGAAGTTGTCCTCATCATCCTATAGTGAGTGTATTAGTCAGGGTTAAATTAATTTATTCAATTTTGGAATGGCGAATATTTTTCGCACAACAAATATTGTGTTCTATTTCTTGTGTTTGTGCTCTTTGAAACGTTTGCTTTCATAAAGTCTCTGTACTCCTATGATCAAGTCTGCTTCCTTTCAAACATAATGCAGTATTCTGTTTCATATGTTTATTTTTTGTTAAGGTTTTTATAATTATTCAAAAGTACACTTTAATTCTGAATTTTTAAGTTAAATCTCTAGGGTCTTATAGTTTTTTAAAATAAACACTTGAGTCCTTTATCTTTAATAGTATAACCTAAGTTCTGTAATTATTCAAAATGTATATTTTAGTTATCTATCTTTTAAGGTATATTATTAAGATTCTATAGTTCTTCAAAAGGTACATTTTAGTTATTTATCTTTAATGGTATGCCTTTAGGGCCCTATAATTCTTCAAAAGTTTCAATCAAGTCTAAATAGTCATTTTTTCTAAGGATAAATTCAAAATTTTGAAAAATAAAATGCAAACAATAGTTTTTTTTTTTTAAATGAATATTTAAAATAGTATAAGTAAATAAAAAAATTAAATTTGAAATAAATTTTAAAAAAAAATGGAGAAGATTAAAGAATTAAAATTTTGAATATTTTTTATTTTATTTTTCAAAATTTTGAATTTACCTTTTAAAAAAAAGGCTATTTGTATTTGGTTGAAATTTTTGATAAATTATAGAATTTTAATGGTATAACTTAAAAGATAAATGACTAAAATGTACCTTTTGAATAATTATTAGATTTTAGGGATATACTTTAAAAGATACAGGACTAAATTGTACCTTTTAAAGAATTATAGGATTTCTATAGACCTTGACCCTTTATTTTTAACATTATCCTTTTATTATGGAACTATATCCTTTCAACTTTTTAATGCTGTTTGCTGGAGTATTTTTAGCTGTAATTTAACTGTTAGGTTAGTCGCTTTAGATAATATCTGAACTTTTGCTTATGCCTGGCTGTTCGCCCTCTGATGGTGATTATTGCATTAAAGCTACTGGTGCTCCAACCAAACCAAACCGATAGAAGTCTAGTTCTGCCAGAGTTCCCAATTATTGTATGAGACATCTTCCCAATTATTGTATGAGACATCTTGCTACTTCTGTTTTGCAGGTGAAGAGGGAGCGAGCAGAACGTGAGGCTTTGGGAGCTTTGCCCTTGTACCAGAGAACCATTCCCTAAGCATCTCATTACATCTTGTAATGAGTGGAGTTTACGCCTGAACATAATCAAATTTTGATCTTTGTGTAGATGTTACATTATCCATAAGTGGACATTGAGTTCCTCCTTTATTAGTGTTTTCCCAATTATTGCACTGTTGAAAGGAATGTACTGCATGTACTTGTGATCCTTTGATTTCAATAATAATATCTGTTTTTTATTTTGAAATATTTCCGTGCATTTTTTAGTTTTTAGTTTGTTTTATGAGATTTTGATGTGATTCGAACCTCCAGATGTGAAATGAGAATTCTTATGACCAAATCTTACACATCCGGACCAAGCTCATAAAACCATGCTTCTTTTAGTTTGAGTATTGTATTTCATGCCATCTGATTTGGATTATGTTTCAACACTAAATATTTGGCCTATACCTCTAGAAAGAGGAACCAATATGGGATTTAAATTTTGTTATTTAACAATTCACCTTGACACAAACAAATAAGACCTCACTATATATTATGTATTGGGTGCATTGATTTTTAATTAAGGAAAATTTAGTCTTCTTAATAATTGGAACATTTTACTGCCATGATACACTACTTTTCATTTTTAATTTATTTTTAAAACCAAACACATCTCATGTAAATTTCTTCTTCTTCTTCAACTTTTTTTACTTAAAATAAAGCATGCATTTTCATTCCATTTTTTCATAAATAATATTATTAAGCATTTTTCTTAATTTAACTATCGTAAATAAGCAAATTATTTTATAATGTTATGTAAAACGTTTCAAATAAACATTAAAAAGGCATGGTTAACTGGTCTTTCAAATGTTATTGACATTGCAATTATTATGTAGTTTATTTGGATATATAAAAGATTTTAATTTGTGCCTCACTTATAAATATGTAAATGATGTAGTTATTAAAAAAAATATTAGTGACAAGAAAAAAAACTGCAAGTTTTAATAAAGAACGAAAAAGATGAGAAAAATGTTACTATAATTCTAATAGGTAGGAACACATAAAAATTTATTAAATTTTAAATATTAAAAGTTTAATAATTATTAAAATTTAAAAATTATCTTAATTTTATTTACATGATTTTATTTATCGTAAATAAATTTATAATAATTTAAAAATATTTATATTTATTTCAATATTTATTAAATTTTTAATATTTTACGTAAAAGTTAATAAGTTCTTATACACTTTAACCATAGTTAGTGGTTACTTAGTGACTTATAGTATTTTAAATAAAAAAAACACGAGTGCACTAAATCGCGATGTAGACTAGATCGAACGGTCCAGATAACTGCGTTAGTGTGAAGCTAAGTGGAGAAATCATAGCCAAGACTAGGGTATCTCACCAACCAAACGCCCTCCTTGTATATAAAGCCCCCCTCAAAACCCCAAATCCCTCCCTTCTTCCGTTTGTTCTCTATCTTCGCCACTTGCAACCTTCAAAACCAAATTCAAATTTTCAAAAAATGGTACACCTTTCGTTTATACATTTCTTCGATTTTTTAATTTTTAATTTTTAATTTTTATCGATCTTAGCTTTTTTTCTTATATTTAGATACTAATGAAATCGAATATCGTGCTTGATACTGTGTTTTAATGTATATTTATGGCATTGTGTAGGCTTTGCCCAATCAGCAGACCGTTGATTACCCGAGCTTCAAGCTTGTTATTGTCGGCGATGGTGGAACTGGTATTTTTTTAACTCTCTTGAAGTTTCTCTTTATCGCGATCTGTATGCTTGCTTGGAAAATTTGAAATGTGTACCAGCTCTGTTTTTCTTGCGTATTTGTACCTTTGTCATTGCTTTCTTATAACTAAATGATCGGCTTTACTTTCTTTGTTAAACGGAGGCCGTCGAGTTGCGATTAGCGTTGTCTATTATTTGATAGTTAGGGCAAGATGGTTTCATTTCAGTCCCTTTTATTATCTGATCTGATATATCTTTGTGATATGGTTCACAAATTTTCGATCTTTCTCTAGATCCCTAACTTGAATTGGTAAGGAGATGAATACCATAAATTTATTCCCAAAATTAGTTTGAGTTTTTGTGGTAAACACGCAATGACTATTGCTTCGTATTTATTTTGTCTCTGTTGAGAAAAACAAAAATTAACTCTTTCAACTTATTTGACCTTCTTACTTAAAAAAAAAAAAAATCGTCCCAATGACCAGCTCTAACTAATTTTTTGAATCAGTTGAAAGGTTATAGACCAATATTTTGGTTTTAATGCCTTCTATTTATGCTATGCAGGAAAAACTACATTTGTTAAGCGTCACCTAACTGGCGAGTTTGAGAAGAAATATGAACGTAAGTATTCTGTTGTCTTCTTTTAGATGTACTAGTTTTCTTGGTTCAATGTAAGTTTATCCGAAGCAGTGAAAGACTAACCCTAATTCTTTTCTTTGTACAGCAACTATTGGTGTAGAAGTGCATCCTCTAGACTTCTTCACCAACTGTGGTAAGATTCGTTTCTATTGCTGGGATACAGCTGGCCAAGAGAAGTTTGGTGGTCTTCGGGATGGATACTAGTAAGTTTTTTCTGTTTTATTTCCATTTGTTTGTTCTAGAAAGTTGATGTTCATTGTGTATCAGAATTCCTAAAGCATAGCTTGATAGCTCTCAACACTTTTCGTAATCACCCGTTTTGTTTTTACATTAAAACTCAAATTCTGTTTCTTTTGCATCGATTCCCAATTTACACTGGCTAGACTTATTGTAGTTGGTCATCGATCATCATTGACATTGCACTGTGTTCTTTACTCATAGGCTCGTAGCTTTTCTTGTTGAGTATGGACAGTGTCATTGCAATCTTAAGTTTTGCTTCCCAGAGTTTGTCAAATTACTTAGTATGATTAAATTGTTTTCTTTTCCTTTCAATCAGTCGCATAGAATATTTACTTGTCTTGGTTGAAACTATTTTTGCTTCACAGCATCCACGGACAATGTGCAATTATAATGTTTGATGTTACTGCCCGGTTGACATACAAGAATGTTCCAACGTGGCATCGAGATCTTTGCAGGTTTGCGGGTTGCCTCATTTATAATTGTGAATTTGCTATTGTTTACCCTATTTCATATTCATCTTATGGTTCTTTGGCAACTTTCAGGGTTTGTGAGAACATACCTATTGTTCTTTGCGGAAATAAAGTTGACGTGAAGAACAGGCAAGTGAAGGCTAAGCAGGTCACTTTCCACCGAAAGAAGAATTTGCAGTACTATGAAATATCAGCAAAGAGTAATTATAACTTTGAAAAGCCATTCCTCTATCTAGCCAGAAAACTTGCAGGGTGAGGAGCAAACATCTTATTGTAAAGATTATGTTCTAGACAATTTTGTTCTGCAAAGTGGGTTTTAAGTTGATGCATGATGGTTGTTTCAGGGACACAAATCTGCACTTTGTCGAAATGCCTGCCCTTGCTCCTCCAGAAGTGCAAATTGACATGGCTCAACAACAACAGTAAGAATTTGAATGCCAATTATCAGCAGCACTGTGGACTTGTAAATCTAAGCTGTTAATATTTCTAACAACGAATTTTTGTCAATGATTTTTCAGACAAGAGTCCGAGCTTGCTCAAGCTGCAGCACAGCCCCTTCCTGATGACGATGATGACACATTTGAATAGACGTGTTGTCATTACTTTTGCAGAGGATTTGTTGGGTCAATTTTTTCAGATGTTGGTGGCATTGCTGTGAGGATGTGGGATTTTATAACTTGATGCGCCAATTTTATCTTTTAACTTTTTTTCTAATACATTATTATCTGGTTATAATCCAGCGTTGTCCAATCTTCATTGTTGGATGATCTAAATCACCAATTTAAAATCATTGAAAATTGAATTTATCTCTATCCCAAGAAAAATAATACATTCTAAACCGTGTGATTTCTTTAAAGAATGGTGGAGGGTGGTCATTTTTTATCGGAAGCTTTGACAAATGTTAAGCATTAGTTTAAGAATTTCTACCTGTAGATTTTCTCTTTTTGGGGTATGATTCTTAATCTGATGACATCGTTGACTATCTTCTTTAGTAATTGGACTTGGAATAAAGAGAACCCTAATCTTGAGGTATAAGCTTCGTGAACTTGTATTTTTAGTGAAGGGAAATTTTCTGTCATATTAGTGACATTAGTAGGCACCTCACAGAATAAACTACTACTCAGAACAAGAGACTTTTATCGCTTAAATAGCAAAATAACGAGTGCTCTCTTCTCGCATTAAGGAATAAAAAAAATTAATAATAATTTATCAATAATTTTTATATATTTTTTTAAGGGGCCAAATACATTTTTAGTCCCTAATTCTTTATGCATGGAACATTTTAGTCCCAATTCTTTCACAAAAAAAGATTTAGTCCCTATTCTTATGTTATTAATGACAAAATGCAACTTCAGTTTATATTTTTAACGTAATGCTAATAGATGTTAATATTGTGATACAAATTTAAGTAAAATACCTAAAATTATCACAATTTCTCTTTCCCTCGTAAATCTTATTTCTTGCATTTTTTGTATTACTGAAATCTTGTACCTTTTAGTCTTTTATGTCGCAAGACGATTCCTTGGCTGACATTTTGCAATGGATAATGAAACACTTTTTCAAGAGTGTAGCAACCATGGTATGTAATTTTGGGATGTCCAACTATGATTTAGAAAATTAGTTTATTGGTTTTTTTTTGCACAAATTGAATGAGATTTTAATGAATTGGTCGATCGATAATTAGTTGATTTATTTATAAATTGACTAATGTGGGATTGTTTTGTTATTTGCTTAAGAATGATGTCCATTTTGAATATCATATAGAATTTTAAATTGTGAAGAGGGAGTCTATGTTAGCATAGATGAAAAAGTTGTCCTTTTTTCTTTACCTCGTCTATAAGAAGTTGCTCCAAAAAGTTGGCATAGTATATTTTCTTAATTTTTAGGTAATTACAAAAAAATTGTCTTCAATGCACACTTTTTGTTGTCTTATGTTTAATTATTTTATTATTTTATTTTTTTTTTTGATTTTGCATTTACTATATCTTAGATATATTGTTTGAAAACGAGAGAAGATAACAAGATTTGATAGAGGTTCTCATTGGAAATGACAAAGGAGAAAATGAAGAAGGTGATTTGTCTGATAAATAAGAGAAAAGTGAAGAAGCTAAAGAAAGAAGGAACAATGATGATATAATGCATGACAGTGAGTACGAAAAGGATGAAGATGTTCAAATTTGTGAAGTAGTGAACCAAAATGATTATTTTGCATTATTTAATTATGGTTCAAATGCAATGCCCTTCATAGAAAATGATGATGAATCTGATTCAGCTAAATCTAAGGAGCTAAACAGTAGTTGTGATAGCTCAGATGTGGATAATTGTGCTAATTCAAAGTTTCCAATTTTTAGAGAAGAAACAGATATGAGAAATGTGCAATTTAGATTAAAAATGTTATTTTTTTTTGTAGACCAATTGAGAAAAGCAATACGAAAATACACGATCTATAATAGTATGAAAATGAAATTTAAGAAAAATGAGGATAAAAGAGTTAGAGTCATCTGTCAAAGTGGGTGTGAGTGGTTGTTGTATGCTAAAAGACAAAGTAACAATAACATTTTTCAAATTAGGACACCTATAGTTCCTAAATGATACTTGTGTACTAAAACTCACAAAAACAAGTTTGCTAGTTTCAATGGTTAGTAGAAAATTATAAAGATGAATTCAAAATAACCCAACTAATTCTATTTTTGCTATGATTGAGAAAGTTAAGAAGGATCACAAGGTTGACATCACAAGATCTCAAGTATGTAGAGCAAGGAGAATAACAATGAAGAAGATTAAGGGTGACCATATTATCCAATATGAGATGTTGTGGTCATATGCACCTGAAATAAGGACGAATCCTGGAACTACAATCAAAATTCTTACTCGACCATTACCAAATGGAGGCAACAGATTTGTAAGGTTTTACTTGTGTTAAGAAGCATGTAAGCAAGGTTTCTTTGATGGTTGTAGGTCCTTGATTGGATTAGATGAATGTCATTTGAAAACTCCATATGAAGGACAATTACTTGCAGCCATAGGACTTGACAGGAACAACCAAATCTTTCCTATTGCATATGCTATTGTTGAAAGCGAGTCAAAGGATAGTTGAAAATGGTTTCTCGAGTTTCTTAAGGATGATTTAAGTATTGAGAATACTCTTGGCTGGTGTTTTATCACAGATAAGCAAAAAGGTTTAGTTCATGTCCTTAAGGATTTATTTCCTGACACATACCATAGGCATTGTGTTCACCACTTATATAACAATTTCAAAAAAAACCACAAAGGACTTGCATTGAAAGAGAAGCTTTGGGCTGCTGCAAAAGCCACAACTATGTCACAATTTAAAATTGAAATGAAAAGCTTGAAGGACGTAGATGAAAAGACATATAAATGGTTAGTGGATAAACCAGAATGTCATTGGTCAAGAAGTCATTTTACTTGTATCCCAAAATGTGACATATTACTGAACAACATATGTGAAAGCTTCAACGCTACTATACTTGAGGCTAGAGATAAGCCTATCATTACATGCTTGGAGGAAATAAGGTTGTATATTACTAGAAAGATGCCTATTAAAATGGACCAAATAGGAAATTGAAAATTACCCGTTGGACCTAGAATTACTAAGATTCTTGATACATTTATCGACAAATCTTTAGAATATGTTGTTATTTTTTGTGGAAATGGACAATATGAAGTAAGAAGTGCATATCACTCATTTGCTGTTGATTTAGTAGCTGCAGAAAGTGGGATTTAAGTGGTCTCCTATGGCCACATGCAATTAGGTGTGTTCATGAAAGGAATGGTAATGTGATGGATGATATGCACCCCTGGTACAAAAAGGAGAGCTACTTGAGTGCATATACACCTTTCATACATCAAATGTCAATGTCAATGCTAAGTGAATAGCCACGTACCTATTATCTAAAAATAAGCCATATTCCTTATAAAAAAACGTGGTAGAAAAAATAAATTGCGCAAGAGAGAACCTGATAAAGCCCCCTTTACTATTGCCAAAAAGAGAATATTCAACATTGTCATTAATTGTATGAAATGTAGAGATCCTGGACATAATAAGAGGGGTTGTCCACATCTACCAAATTCTGCTAACCAGGTTTATTTTCTTATTTTAAGAATTTAGATTATACGTGCATTTAATTGTTGACTATATATTTATCTTAAGTACATATAAAAATTTGTTACTTATATTTGAATACATTTTTAGAGATCAATAGCTTCTAAAACCAAGAAAAAAAAACTACAAAAGTTAGAATGTCTCAAAAAACAAAATAAAAGTCATGAAACAAGTAATTAGATATGTGAAGTTGGACAAGTAAGAGTTAATTCCACTTTCCAATATAATTAGTTATTTATAATTTAAGAAAAAAAATCCAAGTGTAATACATACACTAGGTTGCTGGTATTGATCCTTTCTTCGTTGCACTCATAAATATTGACAATTACTTGAAAACTCGAACTATTAGATTTCAAGTATATCAAATTCTCTTTACTATTTGTTTTTCCTTTTCTTTTTATTTTAAAACATTTATAATTTAAATGAATATTTTGACTTTATTGTTAGTAGACTAAAGTTACAGTAGACTGGGCATCTTTTGAAGTTACATTTGAGTTGGCACAAGAAACAACTAATATACAATTTAATCAATTAAGTGCGCTATCTAAAAAATTCACTGTATGTTTTGGTACTATCTTCATAGTATTGACTAGCATATATTCTATTATGTATGAGACTTTTATATTAGAACTTTCTCTTTAGGTCAAAAAGTGCAATATTGGTGCTAATGGAGGAATGAGACAATAAATATAACATTTTCAAGTGCAGGAGAAAGAGAAGTGAAGTGTTTGTTGATGATCTATATTGTGGTGCACCAATTTATTTTACAAAATTTGGCCATTTTGTATTGACATTTGAAATGTTCAGTTTATATCTAGATATTATTGTTGCTTTTTATTGAGAGAGAAACTATTGGCTCAAATTACTCTTATGATACTCATTATGTTATTATAACAACTTTGGTTATGATCATTTGGAACAGCTTAATGAATATAATATATTTTATTAACATTTTGTTGTGGTTTTATTAATATTAATACATAAATATTATATAAAAAGACATTCAGTCTATAATAGACATAAGAAAGAGCTATTGAAATTCATCACCATTAAAGCAAATTTTGTCATATTTGAATTAATTTTTTAGGCAAGCAATGAAAAAAAAAAATGAGTCAAGTCAATTCTAACTATACAATTATGTTATAAGAATAAAGTTAAAATTCATTAGTATTATGTTAAAAACATAAATTGAGATTGCATTTTGTCCTTTTATGTTATTATTGGACAAGAATAGGGTCTAAATCTTTTATGGTAAAGAATAGGGACTAAAATGCTTCATAGGTAAAAGAATAGGGATTGAAAATGTATTTAATCCATTGTTTAAGATTTTATTATTTTTTACTTTATAATAAATATAAGTAAAACTTTTCATATATTAACTAACACAAAATTTTAATAAATACGATATAAATAATATAAAATAAATATGACATGAATATGGTAATTGCCACCCACTTTCATACATTTTAATAAATATATAAAATAATTGTTAGACATTCCTATTAAAAAAATTAAGCTACTAAAAAAATGGTCTAAGATTACATTTATACATCAATCACATTTTTCACTATATAAAAGCACACCTATTTAGATCCTCATCTTCTCTCCTTGTCCACTATTCTTCATTTTCTCGACTCGTCTCTACTACATTAACTCAATTTTTTCATCTCACTCTCTTCATTGAGTTGATGTACCTCACATGATTTGATCTTTAATTGTTATTCATGCTAATAGTTTTTATTATTTATTTATTATTTTTTCAACAAATTAAAAAATATATATATATAGAGAGAGAGAGAGAGAGAAAGAATGTACGAATTTTTCTAGAGGTTGATAAATTATCTCTTGAAGAGGGAGCTACTAGGATGGTTAAATTGAGGATTATACTCAACTTGTGTAGGCCACTACTCGCACTTGTAGGGTTTGGGTGCCATTAGTTGGTGTTATGATATAAATTATGTATGCTATGTGTATGACGTATCTTACAATCAGGTGTTGTATGACTAGAGTATTATATGACTTAAGAATTGAAAATCGTCCAAGTGATACTAGGTATGATTTAGACAATATAACTTAGAAGATTTGTCTTGAGGTACAACCCGTAAATGTTACAAATTGGAGATGATGACATTTATGTTCAACTTAGTGATAGTGCATATATGAATTGGAGAATAAGAACGAAAAGGAGATCTTACTAATTTGAATATGAATTGAAGGATATGATCGGAGTAATGCGACCTAAAAGGTGCGATCAAAATAGTATGAATATAAAATTTACGATTTGAAGATACAGATGAGATAAACATTATTTAGATTGTTTGAGCACGATCTAAAGTGGATGTCCTGATAAAGGCTATAAAGACATATATTTATTACTCATTAACAAATTTAGTCATTATATTGGATATCCAGGTCTAACATCATATATTTATGTCATAATTGGTCATGCACCTGTAACTTTATAAGGTTTATATATACACCAATGTAACTATTTTGAATTGATAAAATATTAAATACAATATTTTTAGTAATTCATTATGTAAGAAAATTCTCTAAAAATAGTTGAAAAGATGAGATTTGGAGAGTAATTTTGTAAAATCAAATAATAATATTTTGTAAAAATTTTGGCTAATATTATTGCTACAATCAATTTTATTATTTTCACAATAAAAATTTATGAAAATTTTATTGTATTCATGTCATTAAATACGCCTTAGTATAATTAATATTAAATGAAATTATTATTGTTATTAAATTATTATAATAATTTAAATTATGATAATATTATCACTCAAAATTTATATTTATTAGTAATATTATTTGAGTTATGGCTTGAGTTAGAGATCTGCTTTAGGCTCGATAAAAAATAATATTATAATTCAAAAATTATTATAATAATTTAAATTGTTTTTAATATATATATATTTTAAAATAGTATGTATTAATTATTGGGAATATGATTTAATGAAGTAATTAAAAAATTAAAAAATTGATTAAATTATAATATATATTGATATTGATAAAAATAATTTATTTTCTCTCAAAATTGTAAATAAAATATGAAGCATCAGCAGCGGGGACAGTCCAGTAACTTCACATTGCAGTACAGGACTAGTAGTAGCGGCCCCGATTTATACACAGTCTAGGTTTGTTTTTCGACGACCCTCTCACTTTCTCATCTAATCGTACCTTACCTGTGGTTACGCATCTTTCAGGTGAATCTTAGGGTTTCTGTTCATTTCTTGTTTGATTTTCATAGATTAGATAATTTTTCATACATGTTTGTATTCATCCATCATGTTTGAACTTCGACCCTTATTTTTATTTATGAATTTGCTCGTCAATTCCATTTACGCTGTTCCTAAACCTGGGGATTCCAACATCTAAATAATCACTTGAAAAAATATGATCAAGCTGGTCTATGTTTTGTAAGGATGCCCTATTTCTATGCGACCTTTTTGTCTCTTTGTTAAAAGAAATCAGAATAAGATGGAAATTGAACTAGGGTTTAAGTTATTGGTTCCTACAGTGTTTTTATTCGGTGTAGGTGTTGATATATGTTCTCTTGAAGCTAGTTTAGCTTATTTTTTTTTCCTTCGATTATCTACTTAATTTAAGCTCTTTGTACATCTACCTGTTTGTGGACGAGAGAATAATGTGCTTATGTTCTTGATGTGTAAGACAACAGTGTCGGTTGTCATTATTAATATATTCTGGCTTTTCTTATGATTATGCATCAAGGTTTTTCATAACCAATCGCTTCATCTTGTTGTGATTGTCGTGAAACAATGCTGGGAATTCTTTATGATTGATAATGTAAGAACTCTGCAACTAGCTTCTTCAGGTTTAGTGCGTAGATTGTGATATGTGCTTGTTTATTTAAGTATTTTCGTTTAGTTTCAAGGTGCAAATGTTGTCATTTTGTAAGAAAATGTGGGATTTATCATGTATGTTATACTATGATTGGCTTTTAGAGCCTTAATTTTGTACACTTTTTATAATTCATTTACTGGATTTTGGAGGATATCTTTTCTGACATATGATCCTTACTGGTTTAAAGGGTCTAGCACCGTTATTTTATTACTTGTATCTTTTTTTCTTCTCTTTTTTCTATAGTTGATAGAAAATACTACAGGTAGTTTATTGAATGAGATACTCATGGATGCAGGATTAGCCACTTGAAGCTGTGACTTGGGTTTGTTTTTTCTTTACATGTTTAATGTAGCTACATGTGCATCATTTCAGTAACAGGCTGCTATTATAATCAAACATGCGATACTATATGTTCAGTTGAATTAAAATGTCTCATCTATTGGAAGTTGATTACAATATCTGGCAAGTTCCAAATGATCTTATTTTGAGCCAGATGCTTTACTTGGAAATTTTCACCGACACTCATGAATTAAAGTCATTCTCTATGCCTATACCTACCCCGTGTTCCTGTTTTAATAGGAGTTAAATGTCAAAATGATTGAATAATAATGCTTGTTGGCATGGAATTATGTTTGACGGTTCAACTCGACGTTTGCACGTATTGCAATTTTCTAACTTTAGTGAGGATTGTTCTCAGGTTGTCTGATTAGGCTGTGTGAATATATGCTGGATTGAGTTTTCTACTTGAAGACCAGAAAAATGGCAAAGAAGAAAAACCCACATGTTTTTATGGATGTCTCCATTGATGGTGATCCTTTTGAAAGGATGGTTTTTGAGGTATTCTTGAATTTATGTACATATCATGCATATTTGTTAAACTTTGTACTTTTTCTCCCTATAACGTATGTTATAGAGTCCCTTTCCTTTCTTGCATGCTCACTATCTTTTTCTTCCAACAGCTTTTCACTGACATTGCTCCCAAGACTGCAGAAAACTTCCGTTCCTTGTGTACAGGTAATATTCATGTCATTGTACGGCAAAGGAACTTTTCTATTTACTTGCTCCATTCTTATTCAACTCTCTTTTATAGTATACCGTATAAATTTTTTGATCCATAAATATATGTTTACTCTTTATTTTTATTTCTCTCTCTCTCTCTCTTTAAGTAGACAGCTATGATTACAAGGAATATTCACTATTCAGTTTAATAATATTGGTGTGTTGATTCTGGAACTGGAATTCTGACGTAACTGTTGGTTTCTTTCTTATATTCAGGAGAGAAGGGAATTGGCCCTCATAGTGGTAAACCACTGCACTATAAGGGGTCCTTTTTCCATCGTATTATTAAAGGTTATCTGATGCAGGTATGCTGTCTTCCTATCAGACACTAGATTATCCTTGTGTAGATTGGCTGGTTTTACTCCAGTCCTTAGTTTTCTGGTTGAGCACGACTTAGAAATGGTCTGTCTTTTAGTCAGTTACCCTTGTTTATGCTGTAGGATACAGGGCTGATGGTCTCGACTGCTTTTCTTGTGATGTAGTTTTAAGGTTGTACTTGCGAAGATGCTATACTCAAAAATTTTATATGCTTGTGCATGCACGAACCAGTTTTGTTTACGAAATCATTTTTCTACCTCTGATGCATTGATATTGGGTTTTATTTTGCAGGGTGGTGATTTTGTTAAGAGAGATGGTTAGTATTTTTTTTTCTTCCCTTTTTTTGCTCTGAAGTATTTTTTTTTCTTCCTTTTTTGCTCTGATGGTTAATATATTTTCATTATTTTTTTCTTTTTTGCTTTGGTTTGCATCCTGTATTTTAATCTGAATTATCAATTAGTAACTTGAAGCAATCTCTCTTTTGCATTATTTCTTGGTTATTTCCTTGGTACGTTTACGTCTTTAGTATTATCAAATAATTCTAGCAAGGAGTTCGCTGAAGAATTTATTGTGCCTAAACCTTCACAAATCCTTCAATATATGAAATGTTTCATTACTAGTATTACTAGCAATTATTTTGGGCCAGCTTTGGGCAACACTGTCAAGATAAACTCTTGTCCTGATGGAAATGGAAATTTCTTCAAGAGAAGAACTACTTCTGACTTTTTATAGTTAATCAAAGCATGTAATATGTTTATGAGAAGGGGAAGCTGATAAGGTGACTTATTGGGTATGCAATTTGTTAAGGACTTCTATTGTCCTTGCATTACCAAAGTCGTCGTTTTGAGTGGAAGCAAATTTAAGTTATGGCACTCCCTGAATGGCCATATTTCTAAGATCTTGTATTTCAAATGCCAATTATAGTCATGAGATTGCTGAGTAATTGATTGGAGTCTTTGGAAATTTAGTGTTCTGAATAATACAGAATGTGATGAGTGTATACAATTACTTGATGGTATTCCTTTGTCATTTGCAGTCTGAACTGAGATTTTTTAGCTTCAAATTTTGTCGTCTTTTGTTCTGCTGTTTTTGTTTGTATGTTGGTGCTACAATTTCTCCCTAAATCCTTCCCCTCACCTACCAAAAATTTAAACTGGTTTGTTTTGGAGCATTAGCATGACTAGTGAAAAGTGGTCAATTGTTGAATCAATCTGTGTCACATTTAATGTTTCCTTTTCATTTGTACATTTAATTGCACAGAATGTTTTTAGTTCAGATGGCAGCGTCTGTTTATTTGTTTCTTGTTTTTGCCAGCAGTATAAAGAATGCTGTAGTATACTTTGCTGGCATTCAGATGATTTATCTTTTACATGCATTTGCACTCAGATGTACTTCTTCTATTGTACAGGGAGTGGAGGTGAAAGCATATATGAGGGGAAGTTTCCAGGTTGGTTGCTAGTATTTCTTTCACTGTTCATCTATGTTAGGATAAGTCTGAAAGATAAATCTAGAAAGGTGCATTCTGTAATCTGTAATGGTTTAAAGGTCTAATTATTGGAAAATCATTCTCTATTAATAAGAGGTAATTGTCAATAATTGTTAAACCAATTACGTTAAGAGTTAATCTGTTTCCCCACTTCATTTCAATTGCCTTGTTCTTTCAATTCTTAAATCCACTGTTCTAGCTTTTTTGGGATTTGTTTCTCTGCGCTTGCTATTTATCACCTTCTCTGCCAATGCCCTTTTTCTAAGATTGATCCAAGTCTTTTTTATGGTCTGGTCTGGTCGAAGGAGATTTTTTGTTTTATAAAGTTCATAAAAGAAATATATGCTAGCTGGTTCTTGATTTATTAGTTTTCTGCAACTTCATTTCTTATTTGATTATTATTATTATTTTTTTCATTTCTGCTAATTTTCTGTTGGAGTAAATAATTCATTAGTTTCAGGCTAGAAACTTGTGTCTTATGAGAGTGATTCTTTGAGTTGTTAAGTTTATTATTCTTGGTATGTCCAAATTAAGGAGTGTTTAGCATTTTTTTTTTATTATTTGATTTCGTTGTAAATTGGATTTTTCTTATCCTTTTCATTTTCGGGGTGAATAACAAGAGGTAGTTGTGATATTATTTCAGATGAGCAGCCAAGGCTAAAGCATGATGGACCTGGTCTTCTGTCCATGCCTGTTGCTGATCGTGACTCTTTGGGTTCTCATTTCAATATTACCTTTGCAGCTAATCATAGTCTTGACAGGTGTTTATCGACTTTCTTACACATGGTTTGATTGTTATGTACATTCAAACAGTGGTCAAACTCAATATGCTATTCTTAATGTATGAAATTTTCTTTGCTGGTTTAACATGTTTCTTTGCATGTATATTTATATTTGTAGGAAGCATGTAGTTTTTGGAAAGCTTGTACGCGGACATGAAGTTTTGACCAAGGTTGAAGATATGGGTGATGAAGATGGGGCTCCAACTGTGACAGTGAAAATTATCAATTGTGGTGAATATGGTGTGGGTAAGAATAAAAAATCCTTCTTAGGAGGACCATGCCTAAATATCAAGTGGTAAGTTATAAAGGTGTAATCATTCTTTCTGCAGGCAAAAAGAAAGAGGGAAAATCAAGAAATGGAAAAAATGCTTCTTCTGATGCTAATAATCATGAAGCAAAGCGGAAAGGAAAGCACAAGAAATCTTCTACAGAAAGGAAAAATAGGAAAAGATACTATTCATCTGAGTCAGAGAGTTCCTCAGATTCTGAGTTGGAGTCATCAGAGTCTGATAGTGATTCTGATTCATATTTGTCCTCATCATCTTATCTTAGTTCTTCTAGCGAGGATAGGCGCAAGAAACGAAAGAAGTCTTCAAAAAAAGATAAACATAGGCGTGGAAAGAGAAGAGAGAGACGTCGTGGCAGAAAGAGGCGGAGGCATGATAAGCGATCTAAACGTAGATCAAGAAGGTTGTGTTCAATTTCTATATCCTAAGTTTTTATTTGTCTACCCATGATTGTACCTATTGATATTGCTTGGTGTGTTCTTTTTAAGTGGATTGCTGCTCCACTTTATGAATTTTTGGGCTCGGATATTTATATGATATGGATTTTTAATTGAAAAAAAAGAGAGCAAGTCAAGCTATTTTTCCTATGTTTGTGGCCTGAATTTTCTTGACCTTTCTTGTCTTGTAAAAGATCTATTTGGATCCATGGTTTCAAAAAATGTTGTGAGGCTAGCCTCAAGGCTCACCTTAGGGCTATTTTTCCACCCGTACAACCTTGAGGCTAGCTTATTAAGGGTTGAAAAAATTATATACCTTTTGTTGTTGAGGCTTAAGCATTTTTCAGGCACTGATGCTATGCATTGAGACTATTGAGGCGTGTAGCCTCTATTTAGTACTAGTAAAAGAATAATTGGTGGGCTAGAATGTAAAATTAAGGCTTCACCTTGACTCTTAGATAAAATCTATTAAAATTATGGCCCAAAGCAAGTAAAATTGAAGCTAAACCAATAAAATTACTGATAAAGTGAAAGTAAAAAACTTGTAATTTTTACGGTGGAATTTCTTAACATTCCCTTTATTCCTCTTCTTCTACCTTTAGTCTTGTTTTGTTTGGTTCCTTCTTCTTTCAACAACTTCATATTTTTCCAACAAACAATTTTTGAAAAACACAAGTGAATATATTCTTTTTTGCTGAAGGAAGAAGGTTGAATTACAAAGAAAATGGGTTGAAGTAAAAGATATTAAATTTGAAGAAAGAAATAAAGGAAATAATTACTTAATGAATATGGTGGTCATGACAATGATAATGACAATTCTTTTGGTGATTATGAGAACTATCCTTTTGATGATGATTGTAAAATAACAATAATGCTTGTGGTGATAGAAATAAGAATAAAGAATATGATGATGTGGGTTCTAAACACAAGATATCTTAGTTAAATGTTAATCAACTAGATTTTTGATAAAATTTATTAATGTATTTATTTATTTATTTATGTTTTTGTGGTGGTTGAATTGTTATGTTATGAACTATTTAATGTTATTTTGGTTATTTGATGTTATTTTGTTATAATTTGTTTATTTAATTTTTTTTTAATTTGAGACTTAAGCCTTTTACTGCCTTAAGGCTTACTCCTTACCTCAGTGGAAGGGGTTTGCATTGAGGCTAAAATGCGCATTTTAAAACATTGTTTGGATCTGCAACTTGTATTTTTATTCATGTATCTCTTTTATGCATCTTTTGTTTATTGTTTTTTCCTCTTACGCCTTGTAGGGTTGTGGGTGGGATGCTAGAGGTTGTGAGATTGGTGCATGTTAAAGTTCCTTTGCTTGTAGTTGTCTTCAGATGAATTTTATGAATTTACACTTTTATTTAGTTGATAAATGACCTAGTGCTGTGTTCTGGGGATTTAACTAGAAGGTTATTTTGAACACTTTTCTTATAAGTTACCTTTGTTGTCTTTAGATCTTCGGGTAGTTCTGCAGATACCGATGGTGACAGTGATAGTGAAAGTAGTTCTGAAAATGATGATATTGGTCGCAAAGGGAAGTCTAAGAGGGAGCGTATTCAGAAATCAGGTATTTTTGGGAACTTATCTTTGCCATAAACTTGAGTCTGATTTTGTTTTTTTTTTTTACTCATTTTCCCCTTCATGGATGTAAATTGTTTTTTTAAGTTTTAACTTGAATTTTTTAATGCTTGCGTATTATTTAATATAAGGGAGCCTTAAAGTGTTTCAGGTGCAGATCTTATCTTTATCTAATCTTCATTTGTAAATCATGATTGCAGAACAATTTTTTGGGGGTTCAAAGCATGATTGCAGAACATTGTTATACTTATTGGGTGGACTGTATTTATGTCAACTTGTTTTGCTGTTAATTTTTGGGGGAACATGACTGCATTTTGTTACTATATACTTGCTTTGCTTCTGCTTGTTTTAGATGTCTCATCTCTTTTTTTGTTCAATCTCAGCTGTTGCTTTCTCCACTAACTTTATATTATTGATTTGTGAGCCCCCCAAAAAAAAAAAAAAAACTTTGTACTATTGGTTGCGTTGCATACTTCAGTCATCTCAAGGCTTTATATGTTCTTATGTGTACTTTTGCAGTTGGCAACCGTTCTTCTGAGAATGTGGATAACAATGTAGCTTTAGCTCATAATAAAAGGAAAGGAGAAGCAGACATGCATGTAAAAGAAGATGGTGAATCCCCTAAGGACAATGGACTGTGGCAGAGTAATGGCATTGAGGCAGATTCTAGATCAGACAGAAGCACGGACAGGCAACCAGATATAGTTGATGATCATCCTGGCAAATCTAGGTCTACTTTCAGTTTTTGTTGAATCTCACTTATTTATGCATACTGAATCTTCCAGATCCAGTATTTTATTGAAAGTTGATTAGCAGGAGTCGAAGCTTCAGTCCTAAGAGGACTGTAAGTAAGAGTATGAGTATTAGTCCCAGGAGGAGTCCAAGCAAGAGTCCAAGAGTGAGTCCGAGGAGAAGCCGGAGTACCAGTGTCAGCAGAAGCCCTCCTCGTGCCCCTGAAAGGAGAAGTATCAGCAGTAGAAGCCAAGCTAGTAGTGTCCGCAAAAGTCCAGAGAGGAGCCAGAGACATATAAGTAGGAGCCCAGTTAGGATTCGGTTTCAGAAAAGCTTCAGCCGGAGCCGTGAAAAATTGCTTCCGGGGAGAAGTCCAAGTAGGAGCCCGAGGAAATCATTTGACAAGTCAGTCAGCAGAAGTCCAATTAGAGTAAGAGGTAGAAGCAGAAGTCCTGTTAGATTTACTCGAAGGAGTAGAAGTAGAAGCTCGAGTAGGGAGCCTCCAAAGAGAAGCATTAGTGGAACTCCAAAAAGAGAACCAATCAGATATAATCGACGCAGCTATTCAAGAAGTCCAAGTCCAGTGCGTAGGGTGAGATCACCACCATCCGATCGACGAAGGAGTTTGTCAAGAAGTGTTTCTCCTGGTGGATCACCCAAGCGCATCCGAAGGGGGCGTGGTTTCAGTCAACGATACTCTTATGCACGACGATACAGAACTCCATCTCCATCTCCTGTGAGGTCTTATCGTTACAGTGGCCGAAATGAGCGTGATAGGTGAGATTTTATTCAATTATTATGCCTATTTTAAGCATGTGATTTGCTGAATATTGAATGGATATTAACCAAGTATGAATGTGCTTGCTGTTCTAGATATTCAAGTTACAGAAGGTATTCACCTAGGCGGTATAGAAGTTCACCACGAGGAAGAACACCTCCAAGGTATTCACCACGAAATTTTTTAGCCGTTATATTTACCAGTTATTTTTAATAATTACTTGTTTCTTCTCTTCCCATCTACCTTCATGTTTTGCTCCTTGTTAACCATTACTTTGATGTACTTCAAACTCCTGCAGATACAGAAGCAGAAGAAGCAGGACACCATCTGTATCACGCAGCCCCCCTTACCGTAGGCGTCGTTACAGCCGCAGCCCCATTCGTAGCCGCAGTCCCATCCGTGACCAAAGTCCTGTTCCCAGTCGCAGCCATTCCCCAGTGGAGCCTTCCAGATCACGTGGCTCTCCACCAGCTCAGAGGCGAAGATCCCCTTCTAGGAGCAGAAGCAGGAGTCTGTCTGAGTCAAGATCATCCCTGAACTCACAGTCTCCTCCCAAGGGTACAGGAAGAAACAGATCTACATCATCTGGAAGTCCAAGTAGGAAGAGAGGTTTGGTTGCGTATGGAGATGGGTCTCCAGACTCGAGCCCAAGGTGAAACTGTATTGAATAGGTTACTGGATTGAAAGCTAAATTTCTCTCTGCGAAGCAGCAGGCAGTTACCTGAGTCATTCCCAGTTTTCTGGATGTGCTTTGACTGAGCTGTCTGTAATATATTGGTTGGTTCTGTTTCGTTTTCAGTGGACTATATGCATGATTTAAGATTATGTTTACAGAAACGGATAATTGTGATGTGGTAGTCGGTGGCTCCTATGAGTGAACTGGTGTTTGCTAAATTGACAATTCAAATGCATCTTTTTTCTTCTATAAATCTCGTGTTTAAGGAATATAAGTAGTGTACATATGCTTGGTGCCTTGGTGGGACTCCACACTGTCCAACCAAAGCTAATATGGAGGTGAGAGATTGCACGAGCAAGCTTGGAAACTCAGTTTTAGCTCGATATTTATGAAAATTTGCAATGTTGGGTTAGGTTTATTTTCAAATATAGGTTTTTGAAAATAGTTGCACATTTGCAACCATGTTACAGCTATGTAGTTGATTTGAAAAATTTACTCTGAAATTGTCTTAATGCAACCTACATTGTCAATTTTCTTATATCTTTACCCATTAGGTGATTATGGAATAATAATTTAAGTATTCTGGTGAGTTCAAAAGTTGGCGACACGGTGCACTGTTCGCGGTTTAGAATTTTAGGTCCTGTTTGTTTGGGTGGCGAGCGAGATAGGTTTTTAGGTACTTGATATTTTTATTAGTTTACGTAAAAGTGGTTTCAATGAAGAATTTACATGTTTGGTAAATTTGAGACATAAAATTTCAGAGGTTTTTGATTGGCATTTTAAGAATTTATTAAGTATTATTTTCAATGAGATAAAAAAAAATGTATTATTTTTAAAATTATTGGAGTTATCATTGCAAGTATTTTAATCTATTTAAAACCAATTTTTGTTCAAAAGATAATAGTTGTAGAATATGAAGTTGGTTATGTCTCGCTAAAACTCCAAAAACTTCATAACATGCACAAAATTTTAAATCACAATTTTGTATGTTAGTTGTATGTACAGGAAGTTCAAATTTTTTTGAAAATTTAAGATATATATATATATATATATGTGTGTGTGTGTGTGTGAAGTTGAACATTAAATTATACAATTTAAATGTATTGCAACCGTTGTAATGTTCTAAAGTCAAGTAAATATTACTAACTTTTCTTAAGTTTACACATTTTTAGCTCGCCTTTAAAAGTTAAATGTTAGGTGGTGTTTGGTTGGGTATAATAAGAGATGTAATGTAATTGATTCTGCACATTATAGTGTTTGGTTGGTACAAACATATGTAATGTAATGTAATTGATTACATTAGGAGAAGGAATAAGGATTGCATGAGGTGGGAGAAGGAATGGAGATTACATTACATGTGTGAACAGTACCAGGGAAATCAGCCATCGCGTGCGTCCCAGCCCGCGTCCTCCATGTGCGTCCCAGCCCATCCCGTGCGTCCTCCGCCATCGAGTCATCGTCACCGGCCAGCCAACGCGTCGCCTCCAGCTCGCGTCGTTGTCCCGGCCAGCTCACGTCCAGCCAACCATTGCGTCGTCTCTGCAATCGCTCGCCTCTAGCCTATCGCGTCGCCGCCAGCTTGCGTCGCCGTCCAGCTCGCGTCCCGTCCAGCCCCCGTCCAGCTTGCGTCCGTCCATCCTCCATCGCCCAGCCCATCGCGTGCGATTTTGGCTCTTTTTTTTTTTTTTTTTAAATTGTATTTTTTTTAAATTATATTTTTTATCTGAAATTGTATTTCTTTTTTTAAAATTGTATTTTTTTATTAATTATTGTTATAAAATTGTATTTTTTCTGAATGTAATTTTTTTTTTTAAATTGTATTATTTTTTTTTTTCCTAAAATTGTATTTTTTTATTAATTGTTGTTATAAAATTGTATTATTTCTGAAATTTTATTTTTTGAAATTGTATTTTTAAAATAATTATATAATTTTTTTTCTATTCCATTACATTACAGTTGTCAAACTAAACACTGTAATACTGATTCCTTTTTTGATTACAGTGACTAAACCAAACACTGTAATCGTAATACTGATTCCTTTACATTACATTCCATTACGATTACGATTACGATTACATTCAGCGAACCAAACGCCACCTTAATTTAATCATATATCATCATGTTTACATTTATATCATTAAAGCACAAAATTTTATATTTGACCGTTAAACATAACATAGTAATGGCACGTTTTGTAATTTAATGTGAGAAAAAAATAAAAAATAAAAACTAGACATGTAAATGAGATAATTCGAATTATTGTTCTAGTTTAGTGCATTTAATAGGGCAATTACACTTTTTTCCCTTTTTCAGGAGACGACAGCGTTTTTATATGTTTGTATTTACGATTTTATCCCTACTAATATTAGAACTATTTTTGCCCTAGTTCAAGGAGTTCGCACTTCATTATATCAGATGATGATGATAGTGAATCTCTCGCTACAGGTGGAATAAAGGATTAGGATGTCGTTTCCTTAGGAACTCTTCATGGTGTGTTTTAAATTCAAGCTCTGGTGATGTATTTGGGACTTGTTTTATGAATAAGTGGCTTGGCAGGTGTTAAATTTGGGCTTGAATCTCTCGCTGCTGGTAGAACTCTACCAAAGGTGAGACAGATGAACGTATACTTGCTAGTCGGTGCTAGCTTCCCTCTCTTGTGAAGCTGGAAGATGAAGATGACACATATTACAGTTATAGGTTTCAAAGCTTAAGCTTTTAAAAAAATTGTTCACATTTCTTTCTTGGTAAGAGCACCTTCTATATTTTTCTTTGTTAATGGTAGTTCTAGCTCTTATTGCTCTTGTAAAGCTGGAAGATGAAGTTGATAGATATTATAATTATGGGTTTCAAAGCTTTTCTTAAGCTTTTAACAAAATTGTTTACATTTATTCCATGGTAAGAGATCACCATTTCTATTTCACTTATTATTATTATTTTTTTTCTTTCTTGGAAATTTGTGCTTTTTGGTTTGATGATGTGCTTCATTTACTCTATTTTATATCCTATAAGTGGCTTTCTTTAATTGTCTTATTGGTAAAGGAACATTTTTTTTTTTGAAATTTTATATCTCAAGATCATATAACAAACAACTTTGATTTGGGTTATAAAAAAAAGCTATGATTTGGGTTATGTATAAAAAAAAAAACTATGCTTTGGCTTCTTGTACGCATATATTGTATGTAACATGTTATATAGATCTATGTTAAATATTACATACACCTTTGTTTTATATGTAACATATTACATATACATCTATTGTTGTATGTAACATGTTACATACACTTTTCGATGAGGTCGTTGGAGCTCCTGTCAATTTATCGGTAGAGTTGCCAAAACTTCGATGTATTTGTTTGTTATTCCTAAAGAACATTTTAATAACTTGTATGATTTTTATGTAATTGAAACTCACAATTTTAAATATATTTTTGTTAATTTTGAAAAATATTAACTTATAATTTAAATATAAGTTATTTAGGCTCAAAGCTAGAAATTGTTCAGCCCATCCCAATGTCCCATAAGTGTGTTCTAATGATATATTGGGATCACTTTAAGCCCATCCCATTTAGGTCTGACTCGTGAGAATCTCATCCCATAAAGCCCCATTCCATATCGATTTAACTTCTGTTTTCTTTTTTTAATTTCATTTTCTTTTCTGACATCCGATTCCATGTCCATTAGTTTCACATAATTGATTTTCATACAAAGAGCAAACTTGAGATCCACTTCTTTGCTAGAATATCAAATCCTCAATCCTAAATTATGAATCAAAACTAAAATAACAAAGAAAAATTGAAAAATTACAAAAAATAACACCCTTAAAATTTATAATAACAAAACTAGCAGTCTAATAACATTGAACATTTAATTTGAACTTGTCATATAAAACGTTTAATATTGAACGGGTCTAAATTGCTTTCATTTAATTCCAATTGAACGGATGTTTAAAGAAAAATGATATAACAATCATTTTTTTAATTGTGAAAATATAAGTTTGAATACAAGGAATGCTATTTTTGTTATTACAAATTTTAAAGGGTGCTATTTTTGTTAATTTACCAAAATAATTCTGTTGAAAGTTGTAAACAAAGAGAGTTGAGCAATCTGATAATGATAAATCACTATTCACGAGGTGCTATTACCCACTGAACCCCATTTCAAAATCTATGATAAATTTGAGAAAAATGGCGTCTGGGTGGGTTGTTCATTGAAGATAATGATTGAATATTGAAGATGACCCAATTTGACTCGACGACGACAATAGCTATGGCGTATCGTTGGTGATGATTTTGGAGTGAGGAGTGTCATCAGTGATGACTACGTGCGAAGTGTGGACTATGGAGGATTGTTCGAGATTGCTAAGGAAGATCCAAAAATTGAATTTTTTAGTATTCTTTTTTAACTTCATTTTATTTTAGAAAGAAAAAACAGTATCTAATGGGCCAGCACGACCCATCCTGCTAAAAGCTTGCTCCATCTAATTTAAAAATTAAGAGTATTGTTTCAGACTTTCAGGTATGAATTACTCAGATTAGTGTTGTTTTGTAGTATATTGCTTTTTTAACTTATGTAACTAAACGACAGAGTTTTGGGAAACGAATTTTACGATTTTGTTCCTAGGTCATTTATTTTTGTTTTGCTATTACCAGGATCTTCGTGAATCACTAATTTCATTCATCTTGTGGCTAGGTCCTTTTCTCCCTCAGCTTGGATTACTCCCTCATCTCGCGCTGTGATTTACATGATTTCCTTTGGCTTGCTTCAGGTAATCGTCTCACTCTTAGCTCGCATTTCTCCCTTATCTTGCACTGATTGGTTTGCAAATCACCATTTTCACTCAGCTCGCACGCCTAGGTCTTCGTTTCACTCTTAATTTGCATTTTTCACAATTTTAGCTTTTGCTTTCACGTGTTGCGCACTAATTTACACGATTTTGTTACTGATTTAGCTAGTACTGATAGTATACTTCCATTGTTGATTTCACATTTTTTTTATGCCTGCTTCATTTACTGATTTAGAGTCTTACTATAAGATTTTGTTCTTTAGAGTTTATTAAGTACAACTCTAGTTCAAATATGAGGCTTTTTTTCACATGTATATTAAGGAAAATTACAAGATTAAGAGGCATATTTGGTGCTAAACTTGATAATTACACTTATGTTATCACATAATTTTTGTTATAAGATAAAACTTAAGATGAGCTGCGTCAAGCCTAGTTAATTTGACAACTCTAAATAAAAGAAAATAATGCAAAATATGCTCACTCCATTTAAAAGACCTTTGTTAAAGCTGGTGCATTAAAGAAACAATAAGGAAACCAAAAAAATTGCCTATGTCTCTAACAATATTGTAAATAAATACAAAATTTTTTTTCTTTTGAAACATAAGACATTAAGAAGAAAAAAGAAGTATTTCTGTATCTTCTTGTTGATCATGATGTTATCTTGAAGCACAATTATGATATGATGATAGCTCATTATATACCTTCATGAAATTAACTCTTTTATGTTTCTTTTGCTTGATTCATTTAGGTCAAACTTTTTGTTTAAACTAGTTGGTTTCTTCTTTGCATGCATTTCTTCATCCATTTCATTCAATTCGTAATATATTTTTCAAGAATTCAATAACAGGTTTGTTACAATTATCCTTTGTTTGTTCAATTCCTAAGCAAAAACAGGTTTGTTTTCATTTTGTCCATTTTTGGCAAATTAGTTATTTCTTTTGTGATTGTGATTCAGTAACAAAATACACAACATAGGTTCTGTTATTCGTCCTGATAAAACTAAATATTATATGTAAATATAAAAGTTTTGTTTAATTCTTATATTTTTTGTAGGATGGTTAAGAGAAAAATTGAGGGTTATATATCACCAAAGAAGCGTAAGAAGAACAAGGTACCTATTGACGATGCATCTTACAAGATTGTAATTTTTTTGTTGTAATTAATTTTTTTTTTATGTTTTTTGATGTTATATTCATTTATGTACTACTTTATAATGAAAACATATATATGTATTCACATTAATGTAATGTATACATTGTCTTTTATTTTCACACGTAATCTATACATTCAGATTCTGTTATACAATCTGATGTTCTATGTATTCTTTGTCCTTATTTATAGTTTGTATGTAAGATGTACATTCTGTGTAAATAATTGTACGTTATCAAGAACTACGTTGTAGTTTTTTTTGTTTGTGTTTTTTATTTGACTGTACATGTCTCAACACATTGATGTAATGTGTACATTCATATTTATAATTTGTATATAATGTAATGTAATATGATGTTATGTATTCAAGAATTATATGAATGTATTTTTTTCTCATATTAGAATGTCTATTGATACGTACATTTACCTTTATTTGTGTATGTAAGCTATACATTCAGTTTATGTTCTAAAATTTAGAATATGCTTAATTTGTACGTAAAATCTACCTTAGTTAGATTGTAATTAAATTTTTTTCTCCTCTTATATTGGAATGTTCTTGTACTAATGCATAAATGTAATGCATGCATTCACATTTATTTTTACATGTAAACTGTACATTTAGATTATGTTATAAAATTTGATTCTTCTTAATCTGTTGTTCTATGCATTATTTACATATTATTTATAATTTCCATTTAATCTAATGTATTCAAAAAATAGTTGATTGTATTTTTTTTGTCTCTTATTAGAATGAGTATCGACATATTAATGTAATGCGTACATTGACATTAATTATTGTATGTAAGCTATACATTTAGATTATGTTCTACATTTTTGAAACTGTTGAATGTGCTTAATTTGTATGTAAGATATACATTAGCTAGATTGTAGTTGATTTTTTTTCCTCTTATATTGGAATGTACTTGTACTAATGCATAAATGTAATGCATGCATTCACATTTATTTTTACATGTAAGCTATACATTCAGTTTATGTTATAAAATTTGATTCTTCTCAATCTGTTGTTCTATGCATTCTTTACATATTATTTATAATTTCTATTTAATCTGATGTATTCAAGAACTATATGATTGTATTTGATTTTTTTTTTGTCTCATATTAGAATGTGTATCGACATATTAATGTAATGCGTACATTTACATTTATTTTTGTATGTAAGCTGTACATTTAGATTATGTTCTACATTTTTGAAACTATTGAATGCGCTTAATTTGTATGTAGGTCATAAATTATCTAGATTGTTGTTCTTTTTTTTGTCCTATTATATTGGAATGTACTTGTATTGACGTAAAAATGTAATGCATACGTTTACATTTATTTTTACATGTAAGCTGTACATTCAATTTATGTTATAAAATTTGATTCTTCTTAATTTGTTGTTCTATACATTCTTTATCGTTAATCAGATTATTGATTTATTTTGAATTTTAACATTTCATTAATTATATTATGTAGGGTGGATTTTTTGAAGATGATTATTCATTTTGTAATATTTTGGATCCTAGGAAGAAATTTTATGTTAGATGTGGTAATTGTACACAACCTGATAAAGTTATTAATCGTATTAAAGACGTACTTAATGCAAAGTAACTACTTAGATTCAAGGATTCTTGCTTTGGTAAATTTTTGGACATGCCAAAGTGTCGTTTTAGTGCACAACTTGTTCACGCTATTCTTTTACGGAAGTGCAAGCCATGTAAGTTCGTAAAAGAGATTTGGTTTCGAATTGATTCCAAAGTTCTACGATTTTCACGTACAGATTTTGGGTCACTTTGGGTTTGAAGCTTTCTGTCGATTCTGAGTGCAACGATTTTATTGAAGTGAAGTCTGATTTTATGATGAAATATTTCAAGGAATTTAATTCAGTGAAATATTTGAAATTTCTTATCAGTTGTCTTGGGCAATATTCTTTTACTTATAGTACTGGTTGGAAAAAGAGATCAGAAAAATTGAAGTTAAAGAAAATGAATATAAGACTTTGAAATCCCAAAAAGTGAAGAACAAGAGTATATTTGCTCGAAAAGGGAAGCATAGTGAGACTCGTTTTCGTTTTGTTAGTATTTCTGGTGAAGATGTTGTGATGCTATGTTTGATATACTTTTTGGAGTGTGGGTTTATTATAAAATTAAAAAATGTACATATTTGTAAGGAAGTAATGTTTTTAGCTAATAGTCGGGATGATTTCAATAATTACTATTGAGAAAACTGTGTTTAACTATCTTTTTGATAGTTTAAACGAAGATTATTGTGAAATGCGTGATATTGCGTATGAGTTAGAGTTGAGAAAGGAAAAGTGACCCTTTAAAGCGAATGAAGATAGGGTACAATACCAAATTTATGGGTTTGGATTGACTTTTTAGCTTTGGGTTTATGAAGCAATTCCATCGATTGCAGTTGAATATGCTATTCCTTTATTTGCTCAAATTCCTACATTTTTGAAGTGGACATCTTCGTTTTCACATGAGTTTGACAACATTCAATGTATTCTTGACAATCTATTTCAAGTATATTACTTTTTTTTTTTATTGTTGAATATAATTTGTACATGTTTACAATTATTTTTTCTAATTATGTATGTAATGTTTTACATTTTTTTAGGTGCGCGTGAAAACAATTATATCTATTGAGGGTGTACCATTATTTGATTATCTTATTGGTCATATTCCTGAAGATCTATTTGATGATATAGAATCTTCTCAATCGTTCAAGGTTGAATATGAAATTCCTTATGTTGAACCTGATGTTCTGCATGAGAAGTTCATTGCGTCTAAGAAGGTATTTAGTTAATCAAAGGAATCGTCATCAAATATGTCTTCAGATGATGTCGTCCATTTATTTGAGAAGCTTAGTGGTGAACTACTAGTAGGTCTAAGTAGTTTACGAGAATCAGCTAATGTTGTGCACTTGGATTTGAGTGCAAGAATTACAGTTGTTGATGTTTTTGTCAATGGTATTCGTGCTGATATGGAGCCTATTTTATCAAAGAGCTCTAATCTGGTATATGTTTTTGTGTATTTCAATTTTTTTAGTTTGTATTTAATTCCAATTTGTGAATATAAAACTTAAAGTTGTCTTGCAAATTTGTTTCCTTTTTTGTTTGTGGTTTCAGAATGGTATGCAAGACGATGCAATAGAAGGTCATGCATGGTAGGATTGATACTCCTACCAAAGAAAAGCCATGTGTTTCGCCAAGATGTATTGTGGATGACATTCCATCATTTGATCTTGGTATTGACTTTAGTTCTCAATCACTTGTTAGGGCTCTTTCTATATCACCATCTATTACCTCTCAATTTGATTTAGACACTTGTGGGCAATTGGATCGACTTGTTGAAGTTTATAGATCTGGATCGAAGTTAAGGTTTGGCTTTAGTTCTCTTTCTTTTCTATTACTAAGGGGGAAGAGAACTATTATACCTTCTAGGGTTTTTTGTAATCTGTATTTCTGTCCAATTAATAAGAGTCTTTGTATTGCTCATGACCGAATTGAAATTCTATCTTTGCCAACTGATCAACCTTTGACATCTATAAACGATAGTATGAGCTTTGCAGAGATTGTGAAATTGGATACGTCTCTTGAGTGTGTTGCTGTTCCATACCCGAAGCTTTCTACTGGGTGGGTAGTAAAGATGTTTGAAACATGGTTGAATGGAAAGAGTGAACCGTAATTATTTTATATTGTTTTGAATTTTTTTTTACTTTTATAAATTTTTTGCATTATTTTTCAGTGCTTTTGTCCGACTTCATTGCTGACAAGAATGAGTTCTTTAGATCATTGAGAAAGGCTCGCAGATGGCTGACTAGTGTTGTAAGTTTTGTCTTTTATTTATATCTCATCTGTGGTAATTTTTGTATGTATTAGTTACATGTTGGTTGTATTGTTATGTCGTGTTTATATTACTGATTACTGCTACTGTTATTATAGTAGGTTGACTTAAAATTTCTTAATGTAATACATACATTCACATTTATTTTTGCATGTAAGCTGTACATTCAAATTTTGCTATATTTTTTTTATTATGATTACTTTGATGTTTTATGTATTCTTTACCTTTATTGGATTAGAATGTACATTAGAGTTGATCAATAATCACATTGTAGTTAGTTTTTTTGTCTCTTATATTAGATTAGAATGGTCATGTATTGCATATTTTAATGTCATACATACATTCACATATATTTTTGCATGTAAGTTGTACATTCAAATTTAGTTATAAAATTATATTATAATTATTCTGATGTACATATTAATGTAATGTGTACATTGTCATTTATTTTTGCATATAAGCTGTACATTCTGTTACGTTTTGATATATATTAATTTGAATTTTTCTTGACAACATATTGATTGTATTTTGTACGAATTTCGTGCTTGGAGCATCGACATCCTTTGATTTTCGGAGAGAAGAAGTATACTAATTTGGACACTTTAGTGTAAGTTTTTTTTTTTTTGTGTGAATAGTTTTAGGTTGTTTTATGTGGTTTAAACATATGTTAGATTATTTGGTTTTTATTATATTTGAAGAAGTATAATTTTTTTGTGTGTTTTTAACATAGAATAAATGCAAAAGAATTATTGCTCGTATTGAAGATTGGAGTAATGATACCATTATGCTTACAGATTCAGATTATTTAGTTCAATTTGCTGCTTCACGTGGATCATTTAATCATAATGATTATTTGGCTAAAGATTGGGAACAACTTGATCTTGTTTATTGTCCTGTGAATGTAGATGACAATTATTAGATTTGTTGTCTCATTGACTTTAAGAGCAAGTCAATTAGAATATTTGATTCGTTGAATACAAATAATGTGGTATAAAAATGCAATCATTTAGGTATTATGGTCCCTCACATTTTGTATTTCTTGAGTTATCATGGTTATGGTGAGGGTACCGTTTCTGACCCAAATATTGCTTAGCCTATCTACGTTGTTCATGGTGTTCCCAAACAAACAAATGGATATGATTTTTTCCTTATTTTGTTGTGGTTAGTTTTGTGTATTTTGATTGTTATTTGTTAGTTAACTAATGTTTGGTTTTTTTTTTTTGTAAATATGATTGTGGTGTTTGGTGCGTGGAGTTTATCGAATTTTTAATTCGTAGATAGTCAATAGATATGATCGACTCATTAGCTTTTTGGAAGATAAGGCAAAGAATTTGTGCTCAATTTTTTTGTAACAACGGGCAACTTGATCCGAGTTATTAGTTTTTATATTTTTTCCTTTAAATTTTGTATTGTTACAGTTTTTAGGTAGATTGTACTTGATGTAGATGTTTTCATTTTTGTGACTTTTTAGAAGCTATCAAAATTTTGTTATTATTAGTTAATGTAATGGTTACATTCTGTTTTGAATGTAACAACCTTTATAGAACTAGGATTAATTGTGAAGGAAGTTCCAATTAAAATAACAAAGATGACAAATCTTTTTTTTTTGTGTTTTTGATTAATTGTCAAAAAAACGTGTAAAAATGGCACTTAAAGTTCACACAGCGAGAATATCAATTTGGTAATGAAAAATTATAGTGATATTCTACAAGTTTTTCAATGCTATGTGTAAGTATTTCTATATGTAAAAATAACATTCAAAAAATAAAATTCATGTAACCATTACATTACTATTTTGGTGAATTGAGACTATTGTTACAGCATATGTTATAGTAATGAAGATAAGAAGGAAAATTGGGAACTCTAGCTTTAAAAAATGACATATCTAAAAAGGTTATTGCCAAAATAAAAAGAAACAAGTTTTTAGATGACAAAGTGACCTAATGATAATTTGAAACAACCACACCTAACCATGAAAATCAGTGAGAAAAAAAAGTTAACAAAATAGCATAAAAAATTTGGTGAGATATTAAAACCAATACATAAAAGAGATTGTAGTTAATATCCAAAAGCGAATGAATGCATTACATACCTAGACGACTATTTTCTGTATGTAATCATTACATACAAAAAATCAAATGAATACAAGCATTACATTAACTATTTACACTACTTGATATATGACAACAATTATTTTTGTCGAGTTTGGTACAATATAATTGTGTCTGCAATAGTAGGATGAATGTGCTCAAATTTTATATTTTGTTTGTATTAGTTACATTTTTTATCGAGAATAACAATGAGAAGCTTGATTCGAGTTATTCGTTTTTATAATTTTGATATTTAAATTTTGTATTGGTAAAGTTTTTTCGTAACTTGTACTTAATATGGATGATTTCATTTTTGTGACTTTTTAGAAGTTATCAAAATTTTGTTATTATTAGTTTATGTAATAGTTAAATTCTATTTTAAATATAACAACTTTTATAGAACTAGGTTTAATTGTGAAGGAGGTTCTAGTAAAAGAGCAAAGATGACAAATTTTTTGTGTGTTTTGGATTAATTGTGAAGGCTTCCCTCATGCTATACAACAAAATTGCCAAAAAAAAGGTGTAAAATGGCACTTGTAGTTCACACAACTAGAGCATGGTCAACTTGATCTGAATTATTAATTATTATATTTTGACCTTTAAATTTTGTATTGTTACAATTTTTAGGTAGCTTGTACTTGATGTAGATGTTTTCAATTTTGTGACTTTTTAGAAGCTATCAAAATTTTGTTATTATTAGTTAATGTAATGGTTATATTCTGTTTTGAATGTAACTACCTTTATAGAACTAGGATTAATTATAGTTCACACAACTAGAGTAAGGTCACAAAGATTTCGAGAAAAAAAAATTGAAACAGGGTTGAATATATTACTAGTATAGGATGAAAACAAGAAGCTTGAGAAACCTAAAGCCAATTATGGAAGCCATAAATTTATTTTTTTTTTGTTGCTTAATTTCTACAATAAAAACATGTTCTAGATCGAAGATAACAAGTAGAAAATCAGTTTGGTAGTGAAAAATTTGAGTAAATTATATTTAATAGAAAATTATAGTAATATTTTACAAGATTTTCAGATGTAATGTGTGAGTATTTTTGTATCTAAAAATTACATTCAAAAAAGAAAATTCATGTATCCATTACATTAACTATTTTGGTGAATGTTAGTGAGACTATTGCTACAATATATGTTATAGTAAAGAAGATAAGAAGAAAAATTGGAACTCTAGATTTAAAAAATGACATATCAAAAAGATTATTGTCATAATAAAAAGAAATAAGTTTTTATATGACAAAGTGACTTAATAATAATTTGCAATAACCAGATCTAACTATGAAAATCAATGAGGAAAAAAAGTTAACAAAGTAGCATAAATATTTGAGGAGATATTAAACCCAATACTTAGAAGATTGTAGTTAATAACCAAAACCTTAAACTTAGGATACTTTATGTAATATTTACATGTGAGAGTGAATGTTTAAAATTTTGGACACAAAGTTACCTGTATGTAAGCATTATATACAGAAAATCGTTTGGATATAAGCATTATATTAATTATTTTGGTGAATGTTAATAGGAATATTATTACTGTATAAGTTAAATACCTGCTTATATCACATTTAGTATTAAAAAAATCAATTAATCCCAAATGCATTAAGAAAATATAATATGCATTAAGAAAAAGTTTAATGATTGTATTTTACTAACTCTACCACATTATCTTTTTTTGAAGGAATGTATTATAATATGCACTTCAAAAAAATGGCCAACAAATGCCTTTTTCAATGTATCATTTAATCATAGTTGTTCACTTCTAGGTGGAGGATGTATTGTTTTTGGTTTTTTTTTTTTTTTTTTTTTATGCTTTCTCTTTTTAGTCCTTCAAAATCTCCAAGTGAAGGCTTCATTTTCTTTGTTGTTCTTTCCCCTTTGGATTCTCCCTTCTCTTTCTTTTTTTGTTGCATTGGTGGGAATACAAGTACTTCTTTAATTGGTTCTGGTATTACCCATTTCTCTTCATTTTCCAATGGAAAGATTGATGCTTGATATGCAATATTCAATGTACTTGAGTAATAGTATTTGGAGCACTTTGTATGTATGGGCAGCTTCATTAGCAAGTTTACTGCAATGGCATGGCTATAAGGTAGTTTTAGTAATTGAAACTTTCCATAAGTATATGTGTCAAGACTAAAGTCAACAAAGTAACTTTCCATGTCCTTTTTAACTTCCACCAGGTTAGTGTTGATGTCAATGATAGTAAATTTCTCTGCTTTCATTTTTATTTTTGATATTTTCTTCTCAACCCAAGTTGTTAGTATGCCCATGCTTCTGTCCTCCTTTTCGAAAACTAACTTTGGAGTAGTGATCTTATTTCTTCTAGCAAGCATGTGACAGGTGTGTCTCTTGCATTCCTTAATATTGCATTTATATGCTCAGCATTATTTGAAGTTATAAAGTCAAATCTTATTTTTGGTGTTAGACATTGTGATCTTGCCCAAGATGGAAAGTTTTCTATTTTCAAGTATGACATTGCTTGTTTGCTTTCTTTTTCAATCATATTTATATTTTCCTGGAACTCACTATCTGTGTATGTACAAGCTGCCTTTTTGAAGTATTTGTTGACAACTTTGTTATGAAATGGGGCTAGATTTTACTTCAAATGATAGTAGCAATAGCAATGGTGTGCTTCATTCTCAAAAACTGTTGAGACTGTAGACTTTATACCTGCATTTCTATATGATACGATCAACAATTCTTCTTTTTTTCCTATTAGTAGTTTCAATCTTCGAAAGAACCATTTCCAAGCTTTCTTTGTTTCAGCATCTACTAGGTCAAAAGCAATTGGATAAATCTGTTGTAAAGAAATAAATAATTTAATATTCTTACAAATTTTATAGTAATGAAGAAAAACTGGGAACTCTACATTTTAAAAGTAACATATAAGAAAAGGCTAGTCATAGAAACAATTTTATAGGATTGTTCGTAGTAACATATTAGAAAAGGCTATCATAAAATTAACTTTCATACTTGTTAGGTTGTACCTATTAATTAACTATTATGAATTGAATATGACATATTAGGATTTGAGATGCTATTTATTACCTGATTGTTTTCATCCTTTGTTACTGCAACTAGTAATACTCCTCCAATTCATTACTTTAGGAATGTACCATCAAGAATAATAACGGGTCTCATGCAGTTTATAAATCCTTCAATACATTCTCCAATTTTCATAAAACCATACCGAAAATTTGACTCTGTATCTGTTTTTATTTCTGTGTAAGAGTTTGGGTTGTTTTTTTTTCTAGCATGTAGAAAAATGAAGGTAGTTTCCCATAGGAATTTTCAGGACTATCCCTTACAATCCTAATTGCCTCCTTTTTTGCCATGAATGCTTTTCTACAACTTATGTTTAATGAGTGCTTAAAAAGCACTAAAGATACCATGATTTAATGCACTTTAATTGATTAAATAGATTTATATATGCATGATTTTATCATATTTTATATAAATATTTTTTTTTGAAATCACGGGTATTTTTATTATTTTTCAGGAATTTTTGCTTCCAAAATAAATTAATTACTTGAAGAATGTTTAAAAATAGTTGGAAAAATTCCATCACAATAATTAAAGTATAGTATATATTTACTATTCAAAAAGGTGAAGAAAAATAAAAAAAATGGAAGAAATGGTCAAAACTGCCCTATTTGGGCGCAGCCTGCCTGTTACACTGCGCAGCACACCCGTCCACGCCGCACACCTCGCGCGCAGCACGCCCATCACAACAAGCATGCCTGCTTGCGCTCAAAGCCTACCTACTCGCGAGCGAGCTCCATCGCCCACGCCTTGTGCCTTGCGCCCACCAGCCTGCCTATGCGCCCAGCCAGCCTGTCATGCATGCTTGCACACCCACTTATGCCATTTTTGACATTTTTTTGCCAATTTTAGCCCCATATTTTCATCTATGAATACACCCATCCCCTTTGTATTTTTACACATTAATTTTCAACTCTCTTCTCTCTCTAGAAAGCTTTCTTAATTTTTTTTTAGTTTTAAATTTTTTTTCATTTTGAGAAGAACTTAGTTATGTTCTTGTAATATTTTTAGTTTTGATTTAATAAATGAGAATGCAATTTCGTTTGGAGGTTTTTCCAGACATAATTCTGAAATTATGTTGAGATATGTTTAAATGTATTATTTTCAGTATTATTTCTTATGTTTTGTTTTTACATGATATATTTAATTTTCTAGTTAATTGTTAAATTAAGCATGTCTGACTGATTATTAATATGGAATGTTACTGTTGTTATGCTTGTGAAATATTAATAGGTAAAATATTTTCACAAAATTAAATATTATTTTTATTCAAGATTTTCATATAAAGAATGTTAGAGAGAAAAACATTATTTTTCATTACAAACTTTAAATCTGAAAATTAGATTTTAAGATTTAATTATCTAGTCTGATTTAGAGTAGTGCTTTTCTACTTATTGGTACAATCGTTTGGTATTGTTGATGCGAAACTCTATTTCAAAGGTTTTTTTACAAAGAATTATTATTTGAAAATGTATTGACAAAATATTTTCTGTAATAGTTTTAAAACTTGAAAGTTAGTATTTAGATAATTAAATTCTTAAATTTAACTTGGACACATTGAATAAGTTTAAAATGTTTAACCCCACCAAATGTGGCATTTAAATAGTTCATTTGCAATCTTTTAGAAAATGATTTTAATTTAATTAACCAAATTAATTATCAACCCTACCCGTAGGTGTTAATTGATTTGTTTAATTATCAAAGAATATCTAACCCTACAAAAGGTGGTATTTATACATAAAAGAGAGAATCAATAATTTTAATTCAAATATTTTATAACCTATAGTATGAAGCAAACATATTTAACTTATTATTTTCCATTAATTCTCTACTGTTTATGAATAATATAATTGCATGATTATTTATTGAATTCATGTCTATCTTATTTTTGTGCTTTAGATTAGATTCAACCAAACTCAAATATCGTAACAGGATGTTTATGTTTTAATTTCGTTTTTAAAAGTTTGAATAATTATTAAAAACCACATAAATTCCTTCTTTAAACTGACCTTAGGAGTATACTTATCATTTTCTATAAAATAATTCGTGCACTTGTGAGATTTTACAAATATAAATAAGCATTTACGAGATTAGTATTTGGGTACTGGTTTTCGTGCATCAAGTTTTTGGCGCCCCCAACCAGCTTCTTTCTAGTCTCTTAGCAAGATAAGCGGTAAATCTAAAAATAAAAACTAAAAATTTAAACTATCCTAAATCACTTTCGTGGATTGACACAGTTACATTTAGCATATGCAACAAGCTGTTAAACCCTTAGGTTGTTCTAGTGGATGAGTTTAATTCTCGTGAGAATTTTCAGAAATGATATCCACAAACATTGAACTAAATAAAACAACTTTAAAATAAAAGAAAGAAAAACAAGTAAAATAACAAAGTACAATAAAACACATGCTTTATAATTTTATTTAAGTTCCATAATTAAAATCTTTAAGCATAGATTATTTTAAGTTCTTTAAACATTCATGATTTACTACAATAATTAGTCGAAAATCACTTTCATATTTTAATCAAAAGTGCTTCATTTTCACTTCATCCAATTTCAGTGTCAGGAATTCGAATTCGCTTCGACTATATTTCTTATAAGTCAATTCAATACATTCAATCCTATAGGTTCAAACACTCATACTAATGTATATGCGAAAGAGATGATGTAAACAAATGAAGTAATAAGTTCGCATATTAATAAAGAAGAAAGGCTCAAAGTGTTGCTTTAACATTGATCTCATGAAAGGAATCAAATGTAAGGATTTATAAAATATCATATATTACTTTCATGCATCAATCAAATTCATCAAATAAAAATCAAGATTATGCCTTTTTTTAGAAAATGTAGGAAAAGGCAATGCCTTCGTAGGAAATTTCTTCATATACTTTCTTTTGTATTAACCATTTCTCACAATTGTTTAGGCTTTTTGGGTTACAGTATGTAGATTATACTATTTAATTCCTCTCTCTCTCTCTCTCTTTGAGAGTGGACCCATGTACAAATTGTACAATTTTTTTTATATGGTAAGGTGAGTGGTTAATTTTTTTACTTTTCTATTTGTATTTGTTTAGGTATCCCTAGATATATCTCTTTTTTGGTAGAAGTCATGCATGAATGAAGAAAGACATATACTATCAATTTCTACTTAAATCATTTATGTAAGCAAATGACAAATAAATATATGACACTTTATTAAGATATAAAAATTCATACAGTCAATGCTAATACTTATAGAGATCATCTAAGAGTATTGAAGAAATAAGAAAAGTGTTTAGAGTAGAAAAAATATATTTCACTCAGAATAAAGGACATTAAGGCTCCCAAGGGTAGTCTCCGCTATTTGATTTTTAAACACCAATTTTGGGCTAGTTTCATTTTCAACATTTTATCATGAAATACTAATTATGACAAAAACTCACTAATTATTATATTATTTTATGATATATTTTTTGAAAGACTTAATCATTGCTTTAAACTTAATTTTTAAAATATGATCATTTTTGTGATTTTTTTTTTTTTTTTTGAAAAGTACCCTAATTTATCTAAACATACAAGTACTTATAATAAACATATATATATATATATAAGAAAACAAATAAATTAAAGAAAATAATTAATATTAAAATAAACAACTAAATAAGCAAAATATGGGCACATTGTTTATAAAAATTTTATTTTTGCTTAATTTGTGTAACTTTTAATGTAACGAATGTACATTGTCCTCAATGTAACAAATGTAAGTTGTAAAAAGAGGAGATAGAAAAGTTACCAAATTGCTTAATGTGTTTAAGGCTTATGTTGTAGAACGCTAGGTGTATCCAACGTCATTTCAACTTTATGGATTTATATAGGCAGAATGCTGTATATTCTAACACATCTAGCAATGATGGGTTGCCTCTCATCCAGCGCTTAGTTTTAACACATCTAACTTTATGGATTTACAAAGATAAAATGATGTATATTCTAACACATCTAACAGTGTCAAGTAAAGAAAAATAAATATATAAATAAAATAAAATAACTATACACAAAGTAACTATTTAAAGAAAAATAGCATAACTATATAATAAACAATAGTTTTGTTGTTTCCACACCAAACTATCATATATCAACAAAATATAAATTAGAATAATAGTACATAATTTTAAACAATAATATGTTAATAAAGATAGGTGGCAGAAACAACCATAAAATAAAATAAGAAAAAAAATTAACAAGTAGGAGGCTTAGTATTCCATAAAAATAAATAAATAAATATTAATTATAGTAATTAAAAAGTAGGAGGCTTAGCCTTCCATATAAATAAATAAATAAACAAATAAATAAATAAATATCACAATATTTTACATCACAATTTTTTTTAATAATTTGATAAAGATTAAAAACGATATTTCCTTCCTGACAATGGCGCCAAAAACTTGATGCACGAAAACTAGTACCTAAATACTAATCTCGTAAATGCTTATTTATATTTATAAAATCTCGTAAGTGTACGAATTATTTTATAGAAAATGATAAGTATACTCCCAAGGTCGGTCTAAGAAAGGAATTTATGTGGTTTTTAATAATTATTTAAACTTTTAAAAACGAAATTAAAACCTAAATATCCTATCACGATATTTGAGTTTGGTTGAATCTAATCTAAAGCACAAATAGTGGAGAATTAATGGATAATAATAAGTTAAATATGCTTGCGCTTCATATTATATAGGTTATGAAATATTTAAATTAAAATTATTGATTCTCTCTTTTATGTATAAATACCACATGTGGTGGGGTTAGATATTCTTTGATAATTAAACAAATCAATTAACACCTATGGTGGGGTTGATAATTAATTTGGTTAATTAAATTAAAATCATTTTCTAAGAGATTGCAAATGAACCATTTAAATGCCACCTTTGGTGGGCTTAAACATTTTAAACTTTATTCAAGGTGTCTAAGTTAAATTTAAGAATTTAATTATCTAAATACCAACTTTCAAGTTTTAAAACTATTACAGAAAATATTTTGTCAATACATTTTCAAATAATAATTCTTTGTAAAAAACCTTTGAAATAGAGTTCGCATCAACAATACCAAGCGATTGTATTAATAAGTAGAAGAGCACTACTCTAAATCAGACCAGATAATTAAATCTTAAAATTTAATTTTTAGATTTAAAGTTTGTAATGAAAAATAATGTATTTCTCTCTAACATTTTTTATATGAAAATCTTGAATAAAAATAATATTTAATTTTGTGAATAATCAGCCAGAAAATTAGCTAGAAAATTAATAATCAACCAGACATGCTTAATTTAATAATTAGCTAGAAAATTAAATATATCATGTAAAAAACAAACATAAGAAATAATACATTTAAACATTGATGCACAAAAAATTGATAACCAAATTTTGTATTTGTAAAAGCTCGCAAGTACAAGAGTCACTTGTAGTAAGTGACAAGTATGCTCCCAAGATCATCTCTCAAAGGAATTGCAGTGGTTTTTAAAAGAGTTAAATGTAATCTAAAACGTGACACTAAAATAAATCCTAAACACTCTAATCAAAGATTGGTTTGGAAAACGGTTGCTAAAAGTGTGGTTACTTAAAATAAATAAATCAACGAATAAAGAACGATGTCGAAACTATATGATGAACTAGTGTGGGAAGTTAGTTAGTGAACTAAGTATGGATAAATTGGTTTACGTGGTCTCCTCAGTCAAGCGTATAGAGTGAATTTTATTGATTCTTTTCACTAAATCCTAGAAAATTCCAAATCAATGACGGTTTTTCCTTAATTAACTAATTAGCTTCTTTGATCCGGACCATTAATTAGTTAATTAGCATTAATCTTAGAAAAGGTAATTTAATTACCTAAATTAAGACAAGTCAATGCACTTAATTTAGGCTCATGCTCAAAAATGCCCGATTAAACTTAGATGACGTTTCTAAAGTTCAACCCTAAAATAGTCTCAAATATTCATAAACTAAATTAGCCAAAAATAATTAATGAATATAGATGTCAAGAACAATGAGCATGAAACAAATCACTCAAATAATAATAAAACCACATAAACAATATCCATTCGAAGTCACATCCCTAAAATCTCACACACAAGGGTTTAGCTACACATAATCAAACTCAAATCCAGATTTTTCATTATAAATGACACCAAAAGAATTCTAATGAGAAGGAGAATGATTACAAATAAGAATATACCAATTTTCACTCTTGCAACAAGATCTTTGATGTTGGATGATCACCTATTTCAAGTCTCTTGATGAAGCTCCAATTGAATAGCCTTTGATGAAGTAAGTTCTCTCCCAAAATTGCATAAAAAACCTGAATTCGACACTGTTCTGGCACTGTTCACCTATGTGTCTCGTGTGTTTTGTTGGAGGCTGAATGTATGATGTTGTGTTGCATTAGGTCTCTTTTTTGTAAGGGTTTCCAAGGAAGATGTGCGTGTGTGGCTGAGGGAGAATTTGCAATCCGCGCGTGCGCGCCGCAGTGCGCAATGTTTTCATGAAATTTGAATCAAAACAGAAACCTCCCCGCCGTGGCGCACTTTTTTCTATGCCTCGGCGCGAGTCTTTGTAATGCTATGTAAATGCCTTTACATAATTTGTTGATTCTCGATGTAAGGCTTACGTTCCTAAGCTTTTGTTTCATTTTTGCTCTCTTTTTTCACATTTCTTTCCAAACCTACTTTGACCTACAAAACAATAGAATACCCTCCAAAACAAGATTATATCAAGATTAAATGCAAAATAAATACTTAAAAACGTAACAAATAGTAGGTCAAAATAGTGTTCATCAAACATACCTCAACATAATTTCAGAATTATTTCTAGAAAAACCTCCAAACGAAATTACATTTCCATTTATTAAATCAAAACTAAAAATATTATAAGAACATAACAAAGTTCCTCTCAAAATGAGAAAAACTTTAAAACTAAAAAAAACTAAGAAAACTAATAAAGCTTTCTAGAGAGAGAAAGCTAGAGAGAGAGAAGAGAGCTGAAAATTAAAATGTAAAAATACAAAGGGGAGGGAGTGTATTTATAGGTGAAAATATGGGGTTAAAATTGACAAAAAAATGTCAAAATGGCACAAGTGAGTGTGCAAGCACGCATGACAGGCTTGCTGGGCGCAAGACGCGCACCGTGGGCGATGGAGCTCACGCGAGGGTAGGCAGGAGTTGGATGCAGGCAGGTGCGCGGGTTGTGACTGGCCTGCTGCGCGCGGGGTGTGTGGCGTGGACGGGTGTGCTGCGCGGCGTGACAGGCATGCTGCGCTCAGACAAGGCAGTTTTGACGATTTTTTTATTTTTTTTTATTTTCTTTTTTCTTCACTTTTTTGAATAGTAAATAAATACTATACTTTAAATATTGTGATGGTTTGCTTCTAACTATTTTTAAACATCACTACAACAATATATACCTATAGGTACGGTTGTTAAATTAAAAATTTGATAACAACAATACCTAAATAGCTATTGGTACGGTTGGACGTGTATTTTAAAAGAATTACCTATGGGTACAGTTGTTAACCGTACCTAAAAGTGAACCAAAACGCGAAACTTTTTCGAAAATTACGGAAACTTTTAGGTACAGTTGTTAACTGTACCTAAAAGTTGACCTACGGGTACAGTTGTTAACCGTACCTAAAAGGCTACGGGTACAGTTAACAACCGTACCCATAGGTTAATTAAAAAACTTTTAGGTACGGTTAAATGATACGGGTACGGTTAACAACCGTACCTAAAAGTTTTTTAATTAACCTACGGGTACGGTTGTTAACTGTACCCGTATCCTTTTAGGTACGGTTAACAACCGTACCCGTAGGTCAAATCATTTAATTAGGTCTCCACATCCACGGGCTCCACACAAATCTTATTTTCTTCCCCACCCGAGCACACCCTTGTCCCACAATATCCAGCGCCGCCTCCCTCCCTAAGCCATAAGTGACCAGTTTTGCTTGAATTTTTTCGTTACCGGCAGCTTCTCCGACGGCGTGATTGCTGCCGCTATCGTGTTGTACGGTTGTTAACCATTAGCCACCTAGTTTTTTCTCCCATTTCAGCCGAAAAATTTCATTTTTTTCCTCCACCATTTCAGCCACCAAAGGACCCATTTTAACCTCCATTTTCGCCACCATCAACTTTTCTCCTTCAAGGTATGTATTTTTTACACTTTTTTGAGTAACGTACTTGATTTTTTTCTTAATTAGTTCATGAACTCTATTACCCATATTTGCTATGCCTTGAATATATATGTTTTGAGAATTTTTGCCTAAAAATAAATATTATCATTATTTATTTATAATTGCTATGATATTATTATTCATGCATATTTTATATTTGTTCATGAAAATTTTTATATGTGCATATAGTTACCGTTAATATATATATATATATGTTTTAATTTTTTTATTTTATTTTGTTTATTATTATTAATTATTTATAATGTTATATATTATTGTATATTTATTCATGGAAAAAATTATATACATATGCATAGTGCGATAAAAACTTATATAATGTTATATGTTGATTGTGAGTTAATGTTGTATAACTTGTATATATTTTTATTTTTTTGACTTGAATTAATGTTGTTTGTATTTGTATATATATATTATTTGATTTTTTTTTTTTAATATTTGTGTCACTTGTTATTTCACAATATTATATATGTTCATTGACATAATGTTTATATATATATATATATATATATATATATATATATATATATATATATATCTTTAATTAGGTTTTTAAACGGATAAGTCTTGGATGTCAATGGATAGAAGGTCAAATGAATTTAGTGGAGGACTTGAAAATTTTCTTACTTTTGCTGCTGATAATGCAAGTAATCATGAAAAAATTAAGTGTCCTTGTTTGAAATGTGGGAACCGAAAAGGACATAATGTTATGGAAATTCGAAATCATGTATTCAAACATGGTATTGACAAAAGTTATAAGATATGGTTTTGGCATGGGGAAGAAATTATGAAGAATAGTAATAAGTTCCCCAATGCGTCCCCTACACAACAAAAGAGAAAGCGTGAAGAAGCTTTTGTTGATACTAATGAAATGTTAGATGCAGTGCAAGATAATTTGAATGCCGATATGTTGGGTGAAGAGTTTAATGAGATTTTAGAGGATGCTGAAAAACCGTTATGGAATGGGTGTAAGAAGTACACTAAGATTTCTGCATTAGTCACATTGTACAATATTAAAGCGAAGTGTGGAATACCTGATAAGTATTTTAAAGAACTTCTGACTGTAATAGGTGATATGTTGCCTGAAGATCATAAATTACCTCATTCTATGTATGATGTTAAAAAAATACTTAATGAGCTAGGTATGGGATATGAGAAAATACATGCATGTCGAAATGACTGCATACTATATAGGAAAGAGTATACAGATGCACGTGAATGTCCTATATGTAAGGAATCAAGGTGGAAAGAGTCCAAATTTGGATTAGATGAAAAATAAAAAAAAATACCTGCAAAGGTGTTGTGGTATTTTCCACCTATTCCACGTATTCGAAGGATGTTTCGAAGCATTGATACATCCAAAAATTTATCATGGCATGCTGCTCAAGAGGTTGTTAATGGTAAAATAGAACATCCATCACATTCTCGTTCTTGGAACCTCATCAATGAAAAGTGGCCTGAATTTGCATCAGAGCCCAGAAATCTTAGACTTGCACTTGCAGCTGATGGTATCAATCCGTATAGCTCAATGAGTACTAAGTATAGTTGTTGGCCCGTTATGTTGGTCAATTATAATCTCCCACCGTGGCTATGCATGAGAAGGAAGTTCATGATGCTAACATTGTTGATATCAGGCCCTAAGCAACCAGGGAATGATATTGACGTGTTTTTAGAGCCATTAATAGATGATTTAAAATTTTTATGGAATAATGGCATTGAAGTATTTGATTCATATCATCAAGAGAAGTTCACCTTAAAGGCAATTCTAATGTGGACTATAAATGATTTTCCTGCATATGGTAACTTGTCTGGTCATGTTGTGAAGGGCTATTTTGCTTGTCCAGTTTGTAGCACAAACACATATGCGGATAAATTAGCCCATTCTCATAAAATGTGTTACAGAGGTCATCGCAAATTCCTTCCACTTGGGCATAAATATAGAAATCAAAGACGATGTTTTGATGGAACACAAGAATATAATGAAGCTCCATTACCACCAACTAGAGATGATATTCTAAAAGAAGTTGAAGGAATAACTTTTCCTCGTGGTAAATCAAAAGAACAACAAAAACTTTTAAATACTTCAATATGTTGGAGGAAGAGATCAATATTCTTTGAATTAGAGTACTGGCGACATTTGCCAATTAGACACCTTCTTGATGTTATGCATATTGAGAAAAATGTGTGTGATAGTATTCTTGGCACCTTGTTGAATATTCCTGGAAAAACAAAAGATGGATTAGGTGCTCGATTGGACTTAGCAGACATGAAGTTACGTCCAGAGTTGCATCCTCAATTTGAGGACCGTCGCACTTTTCTTCCTCCAGCGTGTTTTACTTTGTCTAAAGAGGAGAAAAAAAAATTTTATGGAAGCACTATCCAATGTTAAAGTTCCTTCTGGATATTCCTCTAATATACAGTCTTTGGTTAACACTTCAAATTGGAAATTGAATGGAATGAAGTCTCATGATTGTCACACTTTAATACAACAAATATTACCTGTTATAATACGTGGTATGTTGCCTAAGGATGTTAGGAGTGCAATCATAGATATGTGTACGTTTTTTAATGATATATGCAAAAAGTCTGTGGATGTTACAAGGCTTGAAGAAATTCAAAAAAGAGTTGTGCTCACATTATGTAAATTTGAAAAGTATTTTCCACCATCATTCTTTGACATAATGATACACTTAACAGTGCATCTCACAAAGCAATTGGAGTTATGTGGACCTGTGTACTTAACGTGGATGTACCCTTTTGAAAGACATATGAGTGTACTTAAAGGTTACGTTCGTAATCGTAATCGTCCAGAAGGGTGCATGGCAGAGTGTTATGTGGCAGAGGAAGCAATAGAATTTTGTTCTGAATTTTTAATTGGAGTAAAACCAATTGGTCTTTCAGTTGACTTGATTAAGCACTTAAATTGTGAGAGCATCTCCGGAAAGCCAGATAAAGGTGGGTGGGTTGATTCTATTGATCGTGCACTTTGGGAACAAGCACATAGTAATGTTTTGAACAACTTGGAAGTAGTTCAACCTTATATCGAGTATGTGTACTCCTCATACTTTATTTTTTTTGTTCTAATCATTAAATGTTCATCTTACTTTGACACAAATCAATTATTTTTGTAGGAAACATATGAAGCATATTCGTCATACAAACCAAAATAAGAGAGAAAAATGGATATTAAATGAACATAATCGAACATTTAAATATTGGTTGAAAGCTCAAGTAAGTGAATTATAAGTTGTATTTACTAGTCAATTATAAATTTGCATCATTATATTTATTACTAATTACTAATGAGTTAAATGTGGTAATTTTGTGCTTTAGATTGCAAATGAATTGAATAGAACAAGTTGTAATATCTCTGAAGAATTGAGATGGATAGCACAAGGTCCAAAGTTTAATGTCATTAAGTATCATGGTTATACCATAAATGGGACCCATTATCAAACAAAAAATAGAAGTGACAATCGTGTTACCCAAAATAGTGGAGTTTTTATAATTGCAAAAACTATGCAATTTTCAAGTGCCAAAGATATGCAACCTATTGAAGGAGACATTCATTATTATCGAGTTATTGATGAAATATGGGATCTAGATTATGTAAAGTTTAGAATTCCTTTATTTAAGTGTAGTTGGGTGGATAGCAAACATGGAATAAAGAAGGATGCACTTGGTTTCACATTGGTTGATCTAAATAAGAAGTCACATGTCAATGACTCTTTCATTTTGGCCTCACAAGCTAAACAAGTTTTCTACATTCATGATTCTCAAGAGAAACAATGGTGGAATGTCTTAACTCCTCCTCGTCGGAATTATAATGACACTCTTAATATTGACGTATTAGGAGACATTGTAATGGAGCATGAAAAGGTTGTTAGTTTGTTAGATGAAAGTAACATTTTAGACCAACAAGAAGATGACAATGTTGATTATTGTCGAATTGAGTGTGAAGGAACGTGGATTGTACATGACAAAGAAAAATAATGTTATACTCATTATGTATTTGTAAGTTATACTTTAATTTAATTAATTTCTTAATATATTTTGTTGTTAATTAAACATGATATTATATGTGTACTTATAAATATTCTTTTGATATTGCAGGATGGAATTGTCTCAACGTTCAAGTGGTAGTACGGAGAAGAAAACTAGAGGTCGTACCCAAATGAATAAGTTAGTGAAATTAAGAAGTGAAGGGATTAGGACATCCGTACTATTTAATTCAAAAAACATACCTATTGGACAAAATTCTAATGATTTCATTAGTTATTTGGGGGTATTAGCACGATCTTCAATTCCAATTAATTACAAAGTATGGACGGATGTGCCTCACGATTGCAAGGAACTTTTGTGGCAGGATGTGATAGTAAGTAATAATTTTTCTTTGCTTATTCTACTTGAATTCAATGATTATCATAATATATGCATGGTTATAAATATTGTGTACATGTTTTATGTAGACAACTTTTATATTTCCCAATATCGACTCAGAGATAGCACGAGTATATACCATGAAGAAGTTGGGTGATATGTGGAGGAAACACAAGCATAAGTTATACAAAGAGCACGTGGTGGCTAATCTTGAGTTTCCAGATTTGTTGAGAATACCCCCCGAAAAGTATGATTTTATTACATAAGAACAATGGGATTGGTTTGTGGAGTGGACACAAACTGACACTTTTTAAGGTAATGACATATAAATCAATTACATTGAATACATACTATATATATACATATATAAAGTGTTTTACTGATACCAGTTAGTTTTTGTAGGATATGAGCAAGGAGTCCAAACAAAATAGAGAACAGTTAGTGTACGTAAATTATACTGGTCGAAGAAGTATTTCAAATACCGAAGAGTCATTGGTATTACAACTTGTATAAAGTGCCTGATTTCATGTGATTATATATAACATTTATCTATCTAACTTGATAATTGCTATTATTATAGAAAACCAATTTTCAGGATGGAATTATCCCAGGTAGACACATTACTTAGAGGCACACGCATTCTAGAGATGGAGTTCCAATTAATGAAGCTGCCCAAAAAGTAATAGAATTGATGGTAAATAAATTAAGTTTAACATAAAATATGTTGATTATAACTTACATTCATATTATCATGTGTTAAGCTTATATAGTGATTACTTAATTTGCAAGAAGAATATGAAAGAAAGAGCCATTCGGGAGAATTTATACCCATTGGTCACAAGGATATATTGGGTCAATCGTTACAAACAAAAGAACATCCTGGACGTGTTAGAGGTGCTAGTTATGGGGTTACCATACTTAAGAGATATCACACACCCACACGTGAGAAGAACCCAATAAAGCCAAATAAAGGTAAAGGGAAGGTTGACAAGGAAAAACAACTTTTAGAAGAGAATATCAGGTTAAGGGCTGAGAATGAAGCACTTAAGTCAAAAAGTCCAGGTATCACTCAAGAGAGCAACACTTTTATGCCTCCAACAATTTCAACATTTCCTATCAATGACTTAGAGGTATGCATCACATATAATTACAAGTATAACGTATTTCATTGTAAGCAATGCTAATATGAGTTTCATCTCAATTGTAGGGAAGTCCATGTTATTTAGCATTGGATGAATTGAATAACATTGTAGCTAAGGGTAAAGTTTACCAAACTAGTGACCTATATGCTAAAGTGCATCATATGCTTCTTGGTAAGTATAATGCACGAGTTAGTATTGAGAAGTCACTTAAAGATAAAGAATTTTTGCCAATTCCAATTGGGGATGAGTTGATGTGTGTTGGACAAGCTGAAGGATGTATGGTAGCTTGGCCTAAAAATTGGATAATCACCAAAAATGATTCGGTTAGCATACATTAACATTAATTGATGTGCTGATAATGCAATTTTAATTATATTATTTAACATAATTTGTTGTTAAGCGTAGGCCTCCAAAAAGCAAATGAAGCCAAAGAAAAAAGTTACTTCTTATGAAAAAAGAATTGAAGATACTCCATGTATAGGTGATGGAGGTGCCATTGAACGTATGACAATGTATGCATGCAATAATATGATAGCTAATGGTGAATCATTTCAAATTAATGTCATAGACGCATTGGGCATTGAGGAGCCCTTGGAGGTTAGGAGCGAAGACATAATGCCATTATGTATTGTTGGGTGGCTACAAGCAACAATTATTGCAGTATATGAGAGGTAACATTTATTTAAACTTTTTATATTATTTATAAGTTTTTTTTCAATAATACGAAATATAATAATTATATTTTTTTCTAAGTATAGGATTTTATTTGATCACTTAACAAGAAATGTAAAAAATCACAAATTATATCGCTTTCTGCATCCTGCACTTATATAAAATCAATGGAGCCCTACTCTTGATGATCAAATCGATGCTCTCATTGAATGAATGCTTGGAATAGAAGAGAATGAAAGACTTATTGTTCCTTATTGGCTATCGTGAGTATTTTATATACATATACTTTTCTTATGTTCTAATTTTGTTAAGTCCTTATTATAACAATCATTTGCAATTAATTGTAGAAATCATTGGATGCTTGGGGTGATCCATCCATATAGTGGTGTTGTTGAGTGGTTTGATTCACTTGGAAACAGTCCACCACAAAGATTTGAAGATATGATCATTGGGTATTATTAACTTAATATATTTAATTAACATGATTTTAAATTATTTCTAATTAAGTAATCATGGATGATTGAATATGAATAATGTTTATTTATTATGTCGATATTATAGTGCTTTTTCTAGATGGTACCAAACTATAACACGTTCGTTTAAGCCACCATCTACTTTCCGGCCTATTAAGGTTAGTATATATTAATTTATCGTTTATTATATGCCTGTACATCTTTAATTACAATTAATTATTTAGATAAGCTATTCAAATTAATTAATTATGCAATTTATGTTTTATATATGTGTGTAGGCACCTATTCAAAATAATAGCATTGAATGTGGTTTTTTTGTGATGAGATATATGAGAGATATTATATATCAACCAAGAAAGTCTCGATCATTACTAGTAAGTTAACAAAATATTTATGATTGTACATACAATTATTTAGCTAGTAATTTTTTTAAATCATTGTATTCATAAATTTTTAAGTATCATGTATTTCCTAATTATTTATAACTATATATAGATCTAATTACCTTTTTTTTAGTTTGCAGAAAAGAAAACATACACACGAGAAGAACTTGATGTTTGTCGAAGAGAAGTATGTCAATTCCTTATTGATAGTATTTGAAGCACAAGTTAGACAATTAAATATTTTACATTTTGATATATATTAGTTAGATTTAACTTGTATGTATATATAGTTAATTTAATTAGGTTAATGATATTAGCTATGTATTTTAATTTACTGAAATGACGACGCAATATGCATAATTGTAATAGAATATTTGTATGCTTGTTGAGATATGTATATAAATGTCTGATTAAAGTCTGATAATATAGTCTGAGCAGGGATAAAAACAGGTAAAAATATAATTACAGAAAATAATTATTAAAAAAAAAATTTAACCTATAGGTACGGTTATTAACTGTACCTAAAACCATGTAATATATAAGACAACCGTACCCATAGGGTTTTAGGTACAGTTGTTAACTGTACCTAAAATTCTACAAGTACGGTTACACAAACGTACCTAAAATCCTACGGGTACGGTTGTTAACTGTACCTAAAAATCTACAGGTACAGTTGACAACAGTACCCGTAGGGATTTAGGTACGGTTACAAATACCTACAGCTACGGTTAACAACTGTACCTAAAACTCTACAGGTACAGTTGACAACCGTACCCGTAGGGATTTAGGTACGGTTACAAATACCTACGGGTACGGTTAACAACCGTACCTAAAACTCTATAGGTACAGTTGACAACCGTACCTATAGAGTTTTAGGTACGGTTACAAATAAATACGGGTACAGTTGTTAACTGTACCTAAAACTCTACGGGTACGGTTAACAACCGTACCTGTAGGTCAACCTATAGCGACACGCGCAATGGGTACAGTTACACGCTAAAAGACAATCGTACCTAAAAGCCTATAGATACGGTTAACAACTGTACCTAAAAGCCTTTTTCCTTGTAGTGCATTCTTCAAGTAATTAATTTATTTTGGAAGCGAAAATTCCTAAAAAATAATAAAAATATCCGTGATTTCAAAAAGATAGATTTATATAAAATATGATAAAATCATGCATATATAAATCTATTTAATCAATTAAAGTGCATTAAATTATGGTATCTTTAGTGATTTTTAAGCACTCATCAATGTCTATACCAGTTTCACTTTTAATGTCACTCATTATGTCTTTTGGTCTTAATTTCCTACTTGTGTCTTTGAACGTGTCTTTTATCTTGTCAGCAAGGTACTTGTAAGATGCATTTTTATTTGTTTGTTGATCGTACTTTTCTATGCATTGATGTTCACACTTGTATGTTGTTACTTTGAATGCATTTGATTCCCCAATCTTTCTTGCTGCCATCATCCATGTGCACTTCATCTTTGCATTTTAATCTTACATAAGTATTGTTTGAGCTCTGGGTTATGTAATTGAATCTTTGTTTCACTGCAGACTTGGATACAATTAGCTTTAAAACATTATTGTTCTTGAACAATTTTCTAGGGTATATTTCTTCAATTGTTTCTGAATTTTTGGAGGAGGTGGTGTCATTATTTTCTTGTAAATCGCTTGTTACACTGATGGCATCTGCAATTTGTTGCCTATTATGTTGGCTAACATACAAGATAATGAGTGCACCACTTTCTTTACCAATAGTTTAGTTAAAGAAAAATTCAATGTCTCTGTTGTCCTCAATGCTGATAGCTAATTGGATTCCTTGACATATCATCTTGAGGTTGATATCTAATTTTAATCATAGACATTCAATAATTTATTTTTTTAGTTGTTCAATGTTTATATTTTTGTTTACGCAAATTCCTTTGGGAAGACAATTTATGTATTTGTCCTTTCTTTCTTCAAAAATCCATTGTCTTCCATGCATAAGTAATATTGATAACTTTAGTTCACCTAATACAAAAGAATTTTTTTTTTGTTTATGTTATACTATAAGTTTGAAGTTTATATATGTATAGAGGCATTAATAATGTAATGTGTACATACACATTTATGTTGTATGTAACCTATATATTGACATAACTTTCATAGGTTTTCAAAACAGAAGAACATATAAACACTACCATGCAAATGCATAAAGATCAGCAAGAGTCAGGAAGATGTAAACAGCAAATACATGACTAAAAATTAGTAATACAAAATAATTAATTTACTGAAAAATTGATAACAAGTAATTTATTTTCATATCTCCATTATTGTCCAAACACAATAAGATTTTCATTTTTTTGTTAGTAAAACATATATTGAATTATTGAAATGTATATTTTGTTTATGTTAGACTATAAGTTTGAAGTCTATATATGTATAGAGGCATCAATAATATAATGTATACATAAACATTTATGTTGTATGTAACCTGTACATTTACACGACTTTCATAGGTTTTCAAAACAACAAGAATATATAAACACTACCATGCAAATGCATAAAGATTAGCAAGAGTCAGGAAGATCTAAACAGCAAATACATGACTAAAAATTAGTAGTAAAAAATAATTAATATACTAAAAAATTGATAACATGTAATTTCTTTTCCTATCTCCATTATTGTCCAAACACAACAAGATTTTTTTTTGTTAGTAAAATAATATATTGTATTATTGAAATGCATATTTTGCTTATGTTATACTATAAGTTCAAAGTCTATATATGTATAGAGGCATTAATAATATAATGTGTACATACACATTTATGTTATATGTAACCTGTATATTCACATGATTTTCACAAGTTTTTAAAATAATAAGAACATATAAATACTACAATACAAATGCATAAAAATTAGCAAAAGTCATAAAGATCTAAACAGCAAATAAATGACTAAAGATTATCAATTAGATATTAATTAGTTAAAAGCATGCAAATGTGAAATGTGTATGCATAGTTTCATGTCAGCCAAAGAGAACAAAATAGGCTACTTATTTGATATTTAAAAAAGTTATGAATAACTCAACAGACTATAGTAACAATGAAATTCTCAAGTTGCTTTTGGCCTCGGCAAATTAATTAAGCATGGTACCATTATCAAAAGATACTTGGATGTAAGTATTGGAGCGAGATAAAGATATACCACTATACTAAAGAGTCTGTCCACAATCACAATATTATAAATCAAACAGAAACATAAGCAGATCAATAATTGTTCTGGACAATAGTCACAAACTATTAATAGTTGATTGGTACAGAAAATTAATAACATTATCTTTCACTATTTTCCATGCTCATCTACTTAATATACCAACATATATCATGATAGAGTTTATTCTCAAATTGATAACAGTTGCAGAACATGAATATAATTTTTTTTCAAATTTTAATTAAGCAAATGCAATGCTAGATAAGAATAATCAATGTAATCAATTATAGTTAAGAATAATCAGCTTTAGAACATGAATATAATACTTACTTTTTGTAGAAAAGTCTTTCTGGTTTGAAAGAGCTGTTGACATGGTGGAATCCATGGATAAATGAACTCAGCTTTGTTAGTATGTAATGGAGGCGATTTTGGTTTGCACTTATTAAGGCGTCTGTGAGAGGGACGAGTTTGGCTGATGGAGGACTTTGAGAGGGAATTGAGGCTGCTTCAGTGCTGAGTGTGAGGCGTGAGCACAAGAAAAGAAGCTGAATGTGAGGGAGGCGTTGGAGAAGAAGTTGAATGTGAAGTGTGAGCACGAGAGGGAATGGACTCATATTGTAGTTGTAGGCGAGGGTAAAAATATAATTTTGAAACGTAGCTAATATCCAAAATGTGCGTTTGGATCCATATATTTGCTATTTACGTATAAAGGTACTGATCTTTTGAAAGTTGTTTATTTAGGTAGTTCACTATTGTTTCAGGCACATCTCATTAATTCATGGGATAATTCCGGCCTATTAGGATTGTCCCATACCAATTGATATCTCTACCAGTTGCCACAATCACCTCTGATACCTTCACAAATTATTAGACCCTTCATCATTAAGCATAAGGTAGATTTTTATTTAGGTATACTATTTCTATGCCAGTTAAAGAGGTGGGTAAGCTGTGGGGAGTTCTCGATGTTGAGAAAATCGTTAATGGGTGGTCAGTGGCGGATTTATAATTTATATTCAGGAGGAGCACCACATTTACAATAAAAAATAATATTTGATACTTTTCAATAATTAATTATTTTTAATTGAAAATATATATTATATGTATCTTATTTTAGTAAAAATATATGCAAATTATTAAGTTTGTATTGAGTTATTGAATATTAAATCTAAAATTTGAAATTCAGGTGGGGCACAGTAATATTTTGTATATATAATTATCTATAATTTTATAAATATTATACCTAAAATTTTATTTATCGAAAATTTAGGTGAGGCACGTGCCCTTCCTCAACTGTGTACAGCTCCGCCCCTAGGTGGTCTAGTGGCCAATAAGGACCAAATTGGGTTTGAATTTCTTCGGGTTAAGGTTACAAATCACAAAAGATTATTTTGGAAGGATGGGTCACAGACTTTCGTGAGGGAATTGTGAATGGAGGCTACTAGGTAGGTTGCAATGCTCTTTATGGTAATTGGATTGGTGTTTAGAGTGGGTAGGGAAGATTGGGGGATGAACTATGGTAGTGCAAAGAGAGTTGTTTGGGTTGGAGTTGGTTTTCAACAATGTTATGTGGTGGGTTTTGGGTTTCAGTTGCCTGAGGGTAGTGGTGCACTGAAAATTTGTGGGGGAAAGATAAAGGTTAATTCACCAGTGATGAAGATGAAAACCGGGTAGATTGGTTTTATTTAATGTCAACTTTGCTATTAACTTTGTTCTTTAATAATATAAATATAAATATTAGAATATACGAATAAAATAACACTTAATTTTTAGATATAAGCTGAAAAGCATGTAAATTTGGAGGAGGTTAGTGATATTTACCCTAATAAAATTTGAGAATAATGAAGTAATAAGTCTTTCGATTTGCTTCCTATGACTATATGGTATATTGCAAATTAAATTTTTAGAAAGTTTTACAATGTCAGTTTTTTTTTCCCATCTTGTGTTATTTGAAACAAATTTTTGGACACTTATCGAGGATTAAATACATCATTTGTATTCATATTCATTTTGTTATGTAAAAGTAAGTTCAATTTAGTTTCTATATCATTAAATTTTTTACTTATCAAAAATATATTTTATATTTTAAACCTAAACCATTACTCATTATATCTAACTTGTATATTTTTATTATTAAAAAAAGTTCAGCTTATTAGTTTATTTTTAATGTCGTTTAAGTTTAATTGCGGCTTTATAAATTTGTTTAATATATTTGAATGTTATTTTTGTCCTTATAAATTTAAAAGTTAAATTAAAAAAAAGAAAAAAAAGGAATTTAAACTTCTATAAAGGTAGGAGTTCTGAAATAAATAAGGAATCTCATCGACCTTGGAAATATCACACTTGATAATTATTAACAAAGATGCTTTCATGTAAAATCAAACACTCAAGACCCCCTACATTCTGCTTTAAAAATTGTAAAGCCTTCTAAGCAATTCCTTGGTTGTTATTTTCTTACTTCTCCATTTAAAATTAAAAAATGTTTTTTTTTATGATGCATAGGTTAATGGCACAATAAAAGCAGCTTTTTGCTAGTAAATATTCTACATCAATTCACAATTTTATATTTTTAATTTTATTTAATTAATTATTAATATATTATTTAATAAATATAATACTACTCTTTAAAATTTTCCAAGAGATATTCCACCAAATCATTTTAAACTTAAATTATAAAGTGTTGATATATACATTAAGTAACATGTCAGTTATTGATTAAATATAAAATTAAAGAGTGTGATGATCAAATAATTGTAGGATCATTTACTAATAAAGCACCAGTTAAATTATGACATGTACATCAAATTATAATGAAAATATTATTCTAAATCATATATATTTAGATAAATATTTTTTAAATAATATGTTATACATTGAATTTGCACTCACATGTTGTCTTAGTTTTCACTTAGAATAAATATCATTGTAATGTAAAGCAATTGATTATATATGAAAAGGTTAAGTATACAAATTTTCACACTATCTCACATAACATAGTTGTTTAAAAACATAGAGAAGCAATTTAATATTTTAGGTAATTATAATAATACATTTTATAATATAAATGTGTAAAATTTATGTGTAAATATGTGTATTTAGTATGTACTATTAGATCTATTTCTAATTTGCATGTACTAAACTTTTTTTATTTTTAATGCAACACAATTTACATATTTCAAATTGCTATTCGAATCTTAAATCTTCAACATGAATAAATCAATTTTATGTCGGTGTAATGAATTTTTTTTAGCTTTTAAATTACATAGATTAACAACTATCTTAATCTTAATATATTTTAGAATCTATTTTATACAAAATATGTGTTTATTTTATGCATATAGCACGACATGTTATTGCATTTAAAAACTTAAAATTAAGGTTTAAGATTTAAGTCTTAAAAAGTTTGGCTTAAATTTTCATCAAAAGAGTTATTTTTTTATATAATTATTTTGGGTATAAAATTTTCATGTATGAGCTCCATAGAATAAAAAGACATCAGTCCCATCATGGCATTATATGATTATTCCAAAACCGAATAAAGACAATGAAGTACTTTAGTATACAATCAACTTTTGTGGTATAATAACCATTTTTTTTTAACTTCAAATGGGGCATTGCTAAAGAGTTGACAACTTGAAGAGACACATTAAAAAAAAAAAAAAATTATGCTTTATGTTGAGAGAAAGTATATAGTTTACTTAAGATATTCCGTTTATTTAAAAAATTTAATTGTATTAAAAATTAATGAATTTATAGGAGTTCATTAAGATATCTATTAAGAAAATAACATGTGACATATAAATAGTGTAAAGTAATTTTAAAAATGAAAAAAAATTTATATGAATTATTATTTATTATTTTTTTTTTTTTGTGTTATGGTAATAAGTGGGACCAAGTGTCTTATTTTTTTCTCCATAAAATATCAAAAATTCTATAATATATAATACAAGTAGAAAATATTTATCGAACAAAACGAGGTCATCGCCAACCCAGTTACTTACCCTAACACACTTATATATAATACCTTTAATATGTTTAAATAAGCATCACCCCACAACATGGGCGAATCTTCTTGGTAGGTTATAACTCTGGCTAATTTTATATATATATATATATATATTATTGATAATAATATATTGTATTTAATTTTTATGTATATATTTTGATATAACAATATAATAAAAAAAACATAAAATATAAATAAAGTGGTTAAATATATACTTATTTTTTAAATGTATTTAGTAATTATTAGTAATAGAAATAAAATTGTAGTTATATATTATTTAAAAATTATCCTTAAATGTGATAATAATAAAAAAATTAAATATTTAACTTTAGTCTTCATATTATAAAAATAAAATTAAAAAAAAAGAAGTATAGGATAAGCTTCATACTAAATCTTTTAAGTTTGTATGTTTTCCATATTTTATTTTAATCTAAATTTTAACTTTATCTAATATTATATTATTTGAAATTTTATTTTAATAATCTTTTAGAATTTATTTGAATTTTTTAAATAAAATTATTATTATTATTAATTAATCTTATATTATTTATCAACATATATTTTTAAATATAAGCTTAAAATTTTAAATCATATTTTATTTTTTACATTTTCATATGTTTCATTTAATTTTTGTTTTAACAACTATAATTTTTGATGTGATTACTTAAGCTTCCTATTTTCTTAAATTTTTTAGTTAATAAATTTATTTTACATATAAATAATATTTATATTTATTAACTTGTGATATTTTTGTTTAATTTGTACTATAAATTAATTATAATGTTATTTACTTTATTTTTTAATATTACAATATAACTTTATTATAATATGATGCGAAAAATTTAATATTAAATTTAATACAATTTATAATAACTTATATTAATTTTTTTACTTTATATAAAAAAATTAAATATTGGCCTCCTTAAAAAATATTTCCAACTCTATCCAGCCCTACAACTATTTCGCAATAATCATATTCTTAAAAATTTGACATCATAAAAGTTGCATCCAAAAAGCTCAAAACTTTTCACACGAGGAAAAGAATATAACTTGCCCCGTCTATTTAAAACGGATTCAGTCTTTTTTTTTATACTTATTTTTTAATAAAAATATTTTAAATTAATTATATTATTAAAAAAATTTAATTTAATATTTGATATTATTAAAATGTTCTAATTTAATACTCATATTTTTAAAATTTAGTATCTTTTTGGTATTCATATTATTAAATTTTAGTACCCTTTTAATATCTTTATTTTTCATAAAAAAGACTTAATTAAAAATATAAGTATTAAAATAAAATTATTTAAAAATATAATTAATTTAAATATTTTTAATATAATATTAATATTAAAAAAGTGTTGATCCCTGTTAAAACTGACATAAAAAATTCTTCACAGATTGAACGTAAAAAAGAAAACAATTAAATTCTGAACTAGATCCACTAAAATATAAAATATATATATCATACTTCCAGTACTTTAATGTTAATAACTAAGCCAGCGATATATTATTATAATGTAGAACACATGAAAATACCCTTAATCAATTTCAGTCTTAAGTGAAATTTTAAAGGGCATTTTGGTCTGGGAAAAAATAAAAAAAAAATTGGGTAAAATTTTCTTTAATTATATTTGGATTTTCCAACTTTCCCATAATCCCAATTCCCATGTTCATGTTTGCAGTGCTTGGTTCGGTTTCCTAAGTTCTCACAGATATGAGGTATGAACATGGAAAGAAAAGGAAGTGAGAGAGTTGTCGAAAGCAAATAAAGGCAAAAACAGAGTAGAAAGCGAAAAGAGGGTTCATATTCTTTTTGGTTTTGAGTTACTTACACACCAGGTTGGTACATAAAGCTCCAAACTTACTCGTTTTCAATCACTTCCTTTCATACCTAATCTTTCTTTAATCTTTTCTTTTCCTTTAATTTCATGCCACTTTAGTTTTTTTATTCAACCAGCAGTGCACACTCGAAACTTTTTATATTATGAACGCTATTTTTTTTTTTTGGGAAATTACCCATGAACTGATGTAATGTGCTTTACTTCAACTTGAACTGCTTCATACTGGCTGGCATTTATTGTGGAATGTTTGTGCTGAAGTAAAATTATACGAGTTGGACGTACGAGTTTTATTTTTGCGGTCACAAGTTTTAGGATATTGTCTAAAAAATTTCCCAATTTTAATCATAGGTTGCTATGGTTGAAATTGTTTACTTTGCCCATAATTGAATGGACAAGAATAGATTCTCCATTTCTTTGTATTGTAAACTAAAAGACTATGGTAACTCATTTTACTCCGTTGATATGCACTTGTGGATTATTCTCTCATAAAGACTTTCTACTTTTGTTGGTCTTTTCTCCTTTTTCGGTGCTTTTACTTTCTGATAATTTCTTAAGATTTCAAGTAGTGCGTTATAGTTATTGTAAGAAAAATTGACATATGTAGATATATGGGTTTTATTCCATTCTCACACTACCACATGATTATATAAGAGATGGCTGTATTCATTTTATTCATTGCAGGATCTTCATTGTTACAACAAGTGACTTGCTTATTGTGTATATTGTGGTGGTGAAGAATGAACTATGATAGCTCCAATATGGGTTCTGGTATGCATTGTTCTGTTTATCTGTGAGGAATGTGTTGTTATAACTGAGTTTTGTGTTTTGAGCTTTCTGTTGCAATGTCTCAGGTAGTAGAACCACTAGAAGGACATTTGAGTTCGGAAGGACTCATGTGGTGAGGCCAAAAGGAAAACACCAGGCAACTATAGTTTGGCTGCATGGCATTGGTGACAAAGGATCAAGGTATTAACAAGGACTAAAATATCAGTACTTACAGATACATCAATACTATAATTGACGAAAATTTCAAAAAATATATAGAAGATAATATCTACTGAATTTTTTGTAAAATTTATATTGATTTGAAAAATAATAAATTTATTGACAACCATTTCTTATATTCATGCCCGTGTAAATGTGGAAATATGTAGATTTATCGAGAATATTACATATATTTTAACCCATGTGTATTAATACCCTTTCTTTGCTGATTGCTGTAAATCACAAAACAATTGTGTTTCTAAAATTCTTTTTCTTCTAGTTACCATTTGATCTTCTTCTTCGGTGAATTTTAGTTTTCATAAACTAGTTTTCCGTTTTATTCTATGCACATTTTAAATGTCTAGTTAACATTCAATACCAATATTATATATTGCAACTTAGGGTTTAGGGTTTCTCTAGACATGCATGGATTAATAGTCTTGTGATCACGAATTTGTACTTTATGATGATTCATAGGAATATGATTGCTTTCCCTTTTCCTTGGCATATGCCCATGAGGCCATGAGTTTAAAAGACAAAAATAAGGGGAAGTAGTGAATGCCAATTTGGTTGTTCTGTTCTAATGAAGGAGTTTTGCTCTTTAGTTGAATTCTAGAACTCCTTGTTCTTTCTCGAAAGATTCTTCTTGCAATTGATTCGATGGGCAAAAGCAACTTTCCTGAGCATTAATAAAAAGTCATTTTTCTTCATTCTTCTCATTTGATTCAGGTGATGATAAGAATCCTTGAATCTAATTTTTGTATATGCTAGATTTTAGAACAGGGGACCACTTCTTCATTTGCTTGGTTATCCAAGAAACCCAGCAAATCGAAATATGATCACCGGAACAACCTATTGTCAGCTTTTGATGTGGTCCCAAAATTTTACTTTTATTGAATTTTATCAAATAAGATTCTAACTGTTTCTCCTTGAAGAGTAATGATATTAGAGATTACTTTAGTTTTTTTGCTATTCCACTATATAATCATGCTGATTTGAAGAGTTATAGTGACTAAGCTGTATTTCCACATCTGATGCTTTTGTTTTGCAGCTGGTCCCAGCTCTTGGAAAGCCTACCTCTTCCAAATGTAAGAATAATGTTTGTAGTTTTCATGGTTGTATTTATATACATGTGCTAGCACAGCCTTAGCACCGCATAATCAGAAAACATGCCATACTTGTTCATTAGAATTTATGTTCCATCTCTGTTGAATTTTATGCTGCAGATTAAGTGGATCTGTCCTACTGCTCCCACGAGGCAAATTGAATTATTTGGTGGATTTCCTTGCACTGCGTGTAAGATTTGATTCCTACAGAAATCTATTCATCCTGTTTAATACTACCATTATGTACCATGGCTTCCACGATGTAGAAGTTGGTTGACATGTATAGCTAATCCTCAAAAGCAAAATGCCGATTTACATTGTCATTTTATATGGGATGCTATTAATCATGTTGACGTATTTGAATGAATTGTCACAGGGTTTCATGTGGGAGAAATTTCAGAAGATGCCCATGATGATTTGGAAGGACTTGATGCCTCAGCTGTACACATCGCAAATCTTTTATCAACAGAACCTGCTGATAGTATGTTAAAACACTATTCTCAGTTATTCTTATGTAATACAAGAGAAATGGAGTAAGATAAGCTTTTAGGTGAAGTGAAAAATGAATCAAGTTTTGGATTTCTAAAGAACTTTTATTTCGTTTTGATAACAATGGAATAATACAGATATCCAACTTTTTTTTTTGAAAAAGTAAAAATTGAACCTTAAATAGCTCAGCAGAATAGAAACTGAGCAACACAAGCTTTATGTTTTAATATTCTGTTCAGTTCCTTTAATGCTGTGTATTCTTATTTTTGGTTGTAGCTTTCATTTTATTTATGTTGCGAAGTAACTTATGGTCCCTTGTGCCTTACTGTTACAATACTTTGGGTCTTATCTTTAGAGATTGAAAATACTAGCAAAAATGATAAATATCACTGTAAATTTTAATGTATAGTAGATTCTTACTTCTGTAAGTTTTCCATTGTGAGCAGTCAAACTTGGTATTGGGGGTTTCAGTATGGGTGCTGCCACTGCCCTTTACTCTGCCACGTGTCATGCTTTAAGGCAGTACGGGAATGGAAATCTCTACCCAGTCAACCTAAGTGCAATCATCGGCTTAAGTGGCTGGCTACCATGTTCAAGGTTTTACCTTCGGCCCAATTGGACCAAAACAAAAACTTAGACATTAATAGCATATACAAATAGTTTATGCTCTTTATTGCTATAACAAGTAGATTCATATCAACTTCAATTTTGTTGCAGAACCTTGGGGAACCGGATGGCTGCCTCGCATGAGGCTGCAAGGCGCGCAGTCTCAGTGCCCATGTTACTATGCCATGGTGTAGGTAAGCATATAACATTTATGATTGGTATTACAATTTTCTCTGCAGTTTGAGAGGAGCTATTTGTTAGTTATATGGATGAAGCAACAATCTATCTAGTTATTTCTTCAGCTCAGGCCCTAAATAGTACGTTTTTAGAGATTTGGTAAAAAAAATGTACCAAAATCGCTGGTAAAATCTATGTACAGCCTCTACATAGTTGTACACGAGTCTGTATACAGCATAAAAGTACGATTTTGGGCCAATTTTAGCTCAAACTTGGGGCCTCATACTTATTTCTTTAACAGATGGATACACATCTATGCATGAACATACAAACACTAAAATTTCAGCTGTATTAAGAGATTTCTCATTTCAGGGGATGATGTGGTTGCCTATAGTCATGGACAGAAATCGGCTCAGGTTTTGAGTTCAGCAGGATTTCGGAATCTCACATTTAAAACCTATAATGGGTATTTGATTGACATGCATAAACTTTATGAAGAACACTCATTTGTCTTATTCTTAGCTGCAATATTATTGAACTTAGGTTTTGCTATGCAGGCTAGGCCATTATACAGTCCCTGAAGAGACTAACGATGTCTGTAGTTGGCTAAGTGCAACTTTGAGGCTAGACGGATCCCGAAATTACTAAGAGGAAACAGTTGGCTTGGAATGTGATGTAAAAGGGTTAGAAGAGTTACTCTAGGATGAAAAAATCAATGGTAAAGGGCTTAAGGGGGTATATGGTATAGCTGCATAAAAATGACATATATAGCCTTCTCGTTTCTTCCTTTTTTCCCTCACTCGTCAAAATAAACGTCTTAGCTTAGGTGCACACTATTGTAATTTTAGTGTTTGTTGCTAAGAGATTGGTATAAGTGTTTATTCTTAGCTTAGGTGCATACTATTGTAATTTAAGTGTTTGTTGCTAAGAGATTGGTATAAGTGGGTTTTCGTTTTATTTTTGTTTGTTTGTGCACTTGGTGAGGCAAGCATATTGGTTGTATCTCTGTATTTCACATCCTCAAAATTTTGTTCTAATAATAACCATAATATCTGCGTTAGAATATGGTATTCAAGCCAAAATAGCAAGTATACGTTGCGTTGCGTGTTCTATGTATCTATCTAATATATATACTCTATATATAAATTAATATATGTGTAAGATACGTATATACGCGTCATGTACATTAAAGCAAGTCTAATGACAACCTTTGTTTCGGTTAACTTCTTTACATAATATTAAATATTTTAACCGTATAATTTATATATAATCATGTATGTGGTTATAAAATTAGATCACATTCAGGGACGTAACAAAAAATATTTTCTTAAGAGGGCTAAATTATATTAAAAAAAAATTAGAAAAAAAATTATAATTTTTTTATTTATAATATCAAGATTTTAGCTAACATTGAGAAAATAATATCAACTTCAAAAATAAACAAAAAAAAATTATTTAAGTTGTATCCGACGATGCTTTAGAGCATAAAATTCATCAATTATCAATTCAGATTCAATTTCTTCTGTAAATTTTAACAAGTGGTTCTTGAGATTGCTTACTTTTTTGGTTGGTAGCCTCAATAGAAGTGTTTTGGGTTGATTATTGGTCATTTATTTTCTTAAAGAATAAATGAAGAGTTTTAAATGATTTAGAATTTTTGTGAGGTTTATCCATGATAATCTACAATAAAAATATTTAATGTAAATTAAAGTATACAAATTAAAAATTACAAATTTAAATAGACCGAACAACAAATAAACATAAAATTAAAATAACTAAAGAATTAAAAAATTAATAAATAAGTTATATGCCCAATCATTTTTTCACCGATTGAAAGTAATTGATAAATATAGAAATTTAAAATAAATTTCATGTTCTAATATAACAATGAGATAATATATATTTTGAAATAAAGAACTCTAATTAATAATTTAAAGAAGGAAAAAAAACATATTTAATGAAATAATGGTATTATAAAAAAAGAGTGCTAAATACATATAAATTTATACTTAAATACACACTTAAATTAATAATTAAACAATATTTATCGATCAAAAGTTTAAAAGTTATAATTTTTAGGAATATATAATACATAATTATTGATATGAGTGTAAATTAAAACATAAATATTTTAAATATTTAATATTTTTATTTTAAAAAAATATATATATAACTATTATATAATATATTAGATTATATTTATACTGTTAATATTAATTAAAAAAAAAAATTGAAAAGGCTGCCCGGGCTCAAGCCCGGTACAGCCCTTCAACAGTTCCGTCACTGATCACATCATATCATATAAAAATAATATACGATTATGTAAAAAATTTATACTATTAAAAAGTGTGGATCTAAATTACTTTGACCACTCAAGCAAGCAAGGAATTTTCATATTTACATGACAAAAATGACTAAATTTATCCTAAAATGGACAATTTTAAATGCATAATTTAAAAAAATGTTGTTTTATGTTAAACTTTAAAAAGATATAATTTTTTCCTTCCTCAACAAGGTGCCAGTTCTTGTTCCTCTTCCTCTTGGACTAAGTGTCCTGTACACATTGCAGATTGTACTAAGTGCCCTATACTTAGTGGTAACAACTAGGAAAACCAATGTATATATCATCTAAACAAGTAAATGATAAGCAAAATTTAAAAACAAACCACCCAAAGTCTTTGGAGATCGAAGTTGACGTCAACATAGATTGCTACTACTGTAGACTCCACAATGTCAGCAAGAACTTTAGGGGCTTTTATTGAACCCCATGTGCAACTGGATTGTCTTCACTGCTTTCTACTTCAACAAAATCCCTAACCTATGAATTTAAAATATAATCAAGCAAAGTACCAAAGAGCACCAAAATAAAAAAAAAAAAGAATATCTTCCAATTATACAAAGTCTTGGTATATCTCAGTATATCTTGTTATACCTTGATATATCTCGGTATATTTGAGATATATCTCTGTATATATTGGTATATCTCAGTATATCTTGTTATATCTCGGTATATATTGGTATATCTGAGGTATATTTTGGTATATCTCAGTATATCTTGATATATCTGAGATATATCTCGGTATATCTCAGTATATCTTATTATATCTTGGTATATCTGAGGTATATTTAGGGTATATTTCGGTATATTTGGGGTATATCTCGGTATATTTCGGTATATTTAAGTATATTTTGATATATTTTGGTGTATCGAGCCAAAGGTCTAACAATACGTTTCCTATTTTACCAGTGTTCCTTTTTATGATTTCTTAATATTTAGAAATGAAACTAGATCTCATATTAAAAAGTTAGTTGACTTTTAGAATTTTGTAAAACGATAAACATATTTTTTAGTACAATTTTCTTGCTGTTGCTGATTAGACCATAAAATTTTATTTATGTTACTTGGGATTATGCATGCAATAGCAATTAAAGCACCAAATAAATTAAACTTTAAATCTGTTACTATAACTACTGTTACACTTATTGAAACGAAAACAAAAGCCAATTGCAGAGCTCAAGAATAATCTAAAGTAGCAAGTGAGGTACGAGCTAGATAATGTAAAAGTTTGGGAGAGCAAATTGTAAAAAAGAAAGATAGAAGCAATGATATTTGAAATAAAATAAAATGGGAGAAAAAGTGAGAGAATTGAGGAAGAGAAAGACGAAGACGAAGAGAAAGATGAGGGAAGAAGAAAGAGGAGAGAAGAGTTGAGAAGAAAAAGAGAAAAATAAATATAATCTACTAACTTAAAAATTTTAGGTTTAAAGTAAAAAATTATTTATTTTTAAACTAAAATATAAATGAGCTTTTTTTTTTTTTTAACTATTACGTGAGATTTGCTCGTTTTAGGAAAAAAAAAAAAAACCCAAAACAACCGAAACCCAAATCTTCTTTCATATCTCCAGCTCTTGCTTCAGAGCAGAAAAAACGCACGGCAAGCAAATGGGTTTGGCTTCAACGCTTAATTCTCCTCCAACGGGGTTTCAATCTATGCCACTTCCCGGCAGCGAACGTATTCTACTGGGCGGCCGCCTCTCTTGGTCGAGGCCCATTAACCAAGCTCCGCTGCCTTATCGCTTTCCCTCTCGTTCCACATCCACACTTGTCTTTGCTCGCCGTCGGAATATCCACCCCACAGTTTCATCTTCTTCAAGAAAGAAGAACAAGGTACTTTCATATTTCGAAACCAACTTGCAGCTTTCTTACAAATATGTACTCTGTCCGGGTCTCTGATTTATTTATTTTTAATAGTTTTATTTTCTTTCGTAATAAAGGAGCGAAATTTGGGCAAAAATGATGAAATAGAGGATGAGGATGCAATTGAGGTACTGTTTAAGCAGCTAGAAGAGGACCTCAAGAACGACGATGAACCTTCTGTGGGTAGTGATATTGACGAAGATATAACTGAAGAAGACATTGCTCTGCTTGAACAAGAACTTTCTGAGGCTTTTGGTCCTGATGAAGAGGGTTATGTTATAGTTAGTGGAAATGAAGATAAAGAAGAAGAAGAAGAGAAGCCCTTGAAGCTTAGGAATTGGCAAAGACGCAGATTGGCTTCCGCTTTGAAAGAAGGCCGTAGGAAAGTCAGTGTAAGTCTTCACTCTTCAGTCTTCAGCTGCATTTAAGTCATCATCAAAATTATCTTTAATTTATGTTATTGGAGTTCGTTTTGAGAATGGGGAATTGGATTTGTGAAGTGCTCAGGATGAAATTCGATTTGATGATGGCACATTTGAAAAGACGATTCTGGCTGGTTAAAAAATCAAACAGTTTAGCACTTAAACTTATGTTACAACTCTTCAATTTTCGTGAAATACTCGTGTCAAGCTACACGACATACATGACATGGACATGGTGAGGAACTTGACACTCCAATTTGGTGGAAGTTTAAAAAATGTGCGTGTTATGGAAAATATTTAAGACAGTTGGTGTCCTAAAAGAATACATGTAGTCATGTAAGATAGATTTAAACACATTTGTTTTATATTTCTAAATAAAACAGCTATTTCTATTATGTCTCAGGAAATATGGTGTAGAACCAAATCAAAACTCAAAGAAACTAATAGAGTTCTGAATAAGAAAAGAGCTCATTGACTCATTTCTGCCATTGGGGAATTCAACTAGAGAAATCAAATTCTCCGCAAATTATTTACAATCACATCAAAAACTATCCTCCACCTTCTGTGGTCCTCACCTGATAAAGCAAACACACCCGTAAATGCTGGTGCAATGCAAAAGCACTCAACAGAATTCCAGCTCACACATCACGACAAAATAAATAAACTAACTTGCATGCACAAGCCACATGCTAAGTCATTTAAGTAGTTAAATTTACTAAACTGATTAATAAAAAGAAAAGAAAAGCTTAAACAGTCCTTATTTAATATTAATTAAGCTAAGCTAATGAACTGTTTCAAATACCATGCATCAGTTATCCCCATCTGAAAAGGGATTCATCCTCGAATCCAAAGTTGTAGTAGGAGCTGAGTCAGGAGGATAGTACTCATAAATGTCTTTGACATTGAATGTTGGAGACAATTGCATATTAGTAGGAATGTCAAGAACATAGGCGTTATCATTAATTCTTTTGAGTACTCGCACAGGTCCGAATTTCCTAGCGTGAAGCTTGTAACAACTTCTTGAAGGCATGCGTGCTTTAGACAAATGAACCAATACCAAATCTCCTTCTTGAAATAACTTCTGCCTTCTATGTGAATCAACATCGGCTTTGTACTTTGCATTATGAAATTCAAGTTGTTGTTGAACCTCTTGGATCACCTTTTGAACTTTATGAGCCATCATTCTTGCAGCTTTACTCTTGAAATTTGGTAGAGCAATAAGGTCTGTGGTAAAATTTGGGCACTTTGTATAGACAATCGAAAAGGGAGATTTTCCAGTACTCTTATTCAGCATGCTATTGATGGCAAATTTTGCTTGACTCAATGCAAGATCCCATTGCTTTGGGTGATCTCTTGATAAACAGCGTATCATAGTTCCCAAGGTCCTATTTATCACCTCAGTTTGGCCATCAGTTTGAGGGTAATAAGTAGTGCTAAACTGGAGAGTAGTGTCTAGCCATTTCCATAACTCTTTTCAAAAATGGCTCGTAAATTTAACATCTTTATCAGAAGTGATAGATTTTGGCACACCATGGAGTTTGACTATTTCTTTAAAGAATAGTCGAGCAATGTGACTCGCATCTGCCGTCTTTTTGCAAGCTATTAAATGGGTCATCTTAGATAAACGATCAACAACAACCATCACAGAGTCAACTTGTGTCTTGGGCAACCCAAGCACAAAATCCATACTAAGGTCCTCTCAAATAGACTTTGGTATTGGTAAAGGTGTATACAAGCTTGTGTTTTGAGCAGTACCTTTTGCAATTTGGCAGATGCCACAACATTAAACAAACTTGGTAACATCCTTGTGTAATTGTGGCCAATAAAATCTTTCTTCTAGCAAAGCAAAGGTTTTGTTTCTTCCTGTATGTGCAGTCAATCCCCCATCATGTAACTCTCGTAACAAATGCTCTCTCGAAGAAGTTCTAGGAATACATAATTAAGTCCCTTTAAAGAGATACCCTCGATCAATAATAAAATCTTTGAAGGTGTGTTCATTCTCACATTGTTTTCATATATCACCAAAGTCTTCATTAGTCTTATAAATATCAAGTAGAGAATCGAAACTGGTAATTTGGGTTTGAAGCGTAGCAAGGAGATAGGTTTTCCTGTTCAAGGCATTAGTAACAACATTCTTCACCCTTGATTTGTGTTTAGACACATAATTGAATTTTTGTAGAAACAATCCCCATCTAATGTACATCTTACTCATTTGTTTTTGGGAATTAATGAAGCTTGATGGTCAGAACGCAATACAAATTCTTTTTGAACAAGATAGTGTTCCCAATGTTTGAAACATCTCACAATGGCATAAAACTCTTGTTCGTAAGTATTCCATTTTTGCCTAGCATCGTTAAGTTTTTCACTAAAAAATTCAATTGGTCTGCCTTCTTGCATCAAAACAGCCCCAATTCCTGTGCCAGAAGCATCATTCTCAACTTCAAAAACTTTCTCAAAGTTGGGTAATGCTAGAACTGGTGCACTACTTAGCTTATCCTTAACTTGTTTGAAGCTATTTTCTTGCATCTTTCCCCATTGGAATCGTCCTTTCTTAAGACAGTTAGTAATGGGAGCAACAATTGTGCTAAAATTTCTCACAAATCTCCTGTAAAATGTAGCTAATTCATGGAAACTGCATACTTCATGACTGTTTGTTGGAGACCTCCATTCCTTAATGGCTTGTACCTTGTTAGGATCGGCAGAAACATCTTCTGCACTAATAACAAAACCCAAGAACAACAAGCTAGTTGTCATGAATGCAAATTTTTTTAAATTCAAAAATAGTTTGTTGTCACGCAAAGCCTGTAAAACACTTTTCAAATGCTCATAATGGTATGTTGTAGACTTACGAAAAATCAAGATATCGTCAAAATACACTACCACATATTTTTCGATGAACGGCTTCAATACTTGATTCATTAGTTACATAAATGTATTAGGGGCATTACACAACCCAAAAGGCATCACAAGCCATTTATAAAGTCCCTCTCGAATTTTGAAAGCAGTTTTTCACTCATCCCCTGGCTTAATACGAATTTAGTGATAACCACTTTTAAGATCAAGCTTGAAAAAAATAGAACCATCAAGTTTATCAAACATGTCTTCTAATCTTGGGATTGGTATTTAATAGTAATTTTGTTAATGGTCATGCTGTCCAAGCACATCCTATGTAAGCTATCTTTCTTAGGAACAAGAAGAGCAGGCACTACATAAGGGCTGAGACTCTCCCTAACACGATTCATGTGTAACAAATCATCAACAATACTTTATAAAATGTCATGTTCTTGGGGGACTCGTTCTATAATGTGGCACATTTGGTAATTTAGCTCCAGGCACCAAATCAATTTGGTGCTGAATGATTCTCAAGGGTTGCAATTTTGTGATTTGGTGCTGAATGATTCTCAAGGGTTGCAATTTTGTAGATAATTCATCAGAACACAAATCTTGGTACTCTTGCAATAAGGGTTGCAACTCTATTGGAATAGAAATTCCTTTATCAGTGAGTTCTTTAACAACTAGTATCAATACATGTTTACAGTTCTTCATTTCCTTCAAAAAAGTTGATTCATTGACGGCTACCAAAACCTTCTTACCATTACCAACATTGATAGTGGGTTCAAAATCAAGTACTGGGTTGAGTAAAATTCTTTTACCTTTCCAAGGGAACAAATAAGTATTATCCCTACCATTATGGATAGCTTCAACATCGAATTGCCACAACCTTCCCAATAGAAGGTGACATGCATCCATATCAACCACGTCACAAATGGCTATGTTTTGATAATGTTTTCCAATAGAAAAATAAATTCTGCATAATTCAGTTATCTTAGTTTCAGTTCCCTTTTTAATCCAGCTTATCTTGTATGGCTTAGGATGTTGTTCAACAATCAACCCTAATACTTTAATTAAAGTTTTTGAAACAACATTTTCACAACTACCACGGTCAATAATCACATTGCAAACTTTTTTGTTGATAGTACATCTAGTGTGAATAATTGCATTTCTTTGATTTTTTTCTTCCTACTCAGGAGTCAAAAGTAACTTCTACAATATACATATTACATTGTCACCAATGTCTCCATCTTCATCTAAGACTTCACTATCATCTAGGTCATGGGCAAAAGCATCTTCAACATCACTAGGATCCGCAAGCAGATTGATTATTTTTCGTTGGGGACATTAATGAGACTTGTAGTCTGGTTGTAAGCACTTAAAGCATTTAAATGGCATAGGTTTGACATATGGGTTACTTTTGTTTGGTGCACTGGGTGATTTATTAGTGGCACTGTTTTGGTTCAACTTTTCATTGACTAATTTTGTATTTGAAGGATAAAGGGAAGAATTGTTGGGTTTTTCAATAGAGAAATCAACATAACTCTTCCTTTGATAAGAACTTTGATTGGTTCTGTTGAATTGCGCTTCATACTTGGTAGCTACTGTAATGGCCTCAACTAATGTGAGTTGTGCTTTGGTGTCGAGCCTATCTCTAATGGATTCTTTTAACCCAGAAACAAAGCGAAGCACCTCATATGAGCTATCTTCATTTAAGTTGTTTCTAGCACTAAGCTTTTGAAATTCGTCAGCATATTCAGAGACAGATCTAGTACCTTGTTGACATTGAATGAATCGGGTGTAAAGGGTTTGTTTGTAATCATCTAGAGGAAAACGTCTCCTCATAAGACATTTCAGTCTATCCCAAGAATTAAGTTGTGGTTGATCCATTTGTTGTTGAGTTTTTTCAATCTATCCCACCAAGCTAAAGCTCCTTCTCAAAACTTATAAACCACCATCTTCACCCTTTTGTTCCCTCAAGATAATTGAAAAAATTCTCAAGAGTAGACTCCTGATCCAAGTATTGTTCGATATTGATTCGACCATAAAACTATGGAATTTCATTCATAAATCTATAGTCAAATTCAGCGTGTGCTTGTAAACGAGGAGCTGGAGCTACTCGGTGATAGTCTTCAATGACAATTTCAGCATTATCTTCTTCATCTAAATCTTCAACAACTTCAGCGATAGCTTGTGTTGGGTGTACGACACGACCCCTTCCTCAACCTCTTCTTGTTGGTGGATTCGCAGGCATGTTTTGGTGAGCCAAACCGTGCTCATTTGGCCTTTGAATTCTTTCTTCTTCATTTGTAACTTCCCAACGGAGTTGGTCCAACGAATGATGCAAATCCAAAGGGAGTTGAGTGAATTTTGCATCGAGCCGTTGCTCTTGTTCTGTCATGAGTTGTCACAACATTGCAATGATGGGTTCATCGCCACCATCACGCTGGTTAGCTATACCTTTAGCAGCCATCAAAAGCTTTGGAGAAACCAGTGCTTTGATACCACTTTGGTGTAGAACCAAATCAAAACTCAAAGAAACTAATAGAGTTCTGAATAAGAAAAGAGCTCATTGACTCATTTCTGCCATTGGGGAATTCAACTAGAGAAATCAAATTCTCTACAAATTGTTTACAAGTAAATCAAAAACTGTCCTCTACCTTCTGTGGTCCTCACCTGATAAAGCAAACACACCCGTAAATGCTGGTGCAATGCAAAAGCACTCAACAGAATTCCAACTCACACATCACGACAAAAGAAATAAACTAACTTGCATGCACAAGCCACATGCTAAGTCATTTAAGTAGTTAAATTTACTAAACTGATTAATAAAAAGAAAAGAAAAGTTTAAACAGTCCTTATTTAATATTAATTAAGCTAAGCTAATGAACTGTTTCAAATACCCTGCATCAAAATAGGGCTAACTGGTTTGGTGATTTTGTGTTTTCTTTAATGAGTGAGAGTTAATTGTAGTACGAGATATCACACGTGTTGGAGGGAACACTTCAGGTTCAGTTTACTTCTTGTGTCTAATTTCTTGCATATTTGTTTCTCTTTGATTCTTGAATAAGTGTAGAAGGAAAAGAAGAATGAGAAATGGACAGTGAAAGCTTGCATGAACATGCACATTTGAATGGTTGATGATTGATGTGTTATCAGTATTCTTGTGTGGATGTTGGCTCATGTTCATGATTGTTTGGTTGCAAATTCACAGTTGCTAGAGGTTTTTTAAATCCAATTTCATTACTCATACAGATCAAGAACCTAGCTGCCGAGCTTTGTCTTGATCGAGCTGTTGTTCTTGAATTGCTTCGTGAACCTCCACCTGATCTCATGATGATGAGTGCTGTTTTATCTGATGAACCTGCACTGGTAGTTACTCAGACTGAACCAAAGTCGATAGAAACTCATGTTGATAGAGCAGTAAACACTGAAGAACCAGATACCACAAAGAAGGTGCCCATTCATGTCAGGCAGAAGAATTTTTCCATGAAAAAGAGACTGAAGAAAGCGCATGCCCAAACCCTTGAAGCTGTTTATAGAAGAACAAAGCGTCCCACTGTAAGTGAAAGTCTCTAATACTGATTTTGCAGGTTGTGAAAGAAAGTCCATGTCTTAATATTTATGAATTAAAACATGGTCTGACTTATTGAAATGTCGCTTGAGGTAGTGATATAATTCACTGCATACACAATCCTCGAACACATCCTCTTGAATTTTATTTCGATGAACCATAGCATTTCTTTCTCAACAATTTATACATGAATGATGATGCAGAACACAATAATTAGCAGCATTGTGCAAGTGACGAATCTACCTCGCAGAAGAATTGTGAAGTGGTTTGAGGACAAGCGTGCAGAAGATGGGGTTCTTGACAGTCGTCTTCCGTATCAACGGTCTGTTTCTAGCACTATATCATGAACCAAATTGTAAATGATATTAGCATGTTTTTATTTGGACTGATGATAAGAGGGAGAATATAGTGAAAACTGTGTTGTTTATTTTTTTGTATATTCTCGTTGTAGAAATTCTCTTGATAGAGGAATTAAAAAGAAAAAATAAATATGCAAAACCATTTCAAGAATAACCAACCCATGAGATCACTTGCAAGTTAACGGTGGATGCTTTCATGAACATTTTTTTTTTTTTTGCACAATAAAAAAATACTTCCAGTGATGGTAAAGAGAGCTCTCAATACAGGAATAAATTGAAGGTAAAAAGAAAGTACCATAAGCATTTAAAAAATGAAATAAATTTTATAGCATATAAGCTGAGTAGATTTTATTGAGTAGTATTGACCTAGTTTTTGAATTGATGAACATTTATTCAATCACTATATTGATACTACGTCAATGCACTTGTATATTAAAAAAATAATCCTATAGACCTTCCCTTAAATTGAGTAATGAGATTGGATAACTCTATAAGAAAAATATTTTTGATTTTTACATTGCCTGTGTATATTGATTAAAACTTGCAATATATATGAATTGCCAAAGTTGGTAAGAAAAAAGTTATTTTGTCAATAATAACAAGGAAATTACTACTAAGATAAAGAAGATAAATTTAAATATGTAAAATGAAGTAAAATAAATAAATAACTATAATAGTTTCCAATGATATGATGTAAGTTATTATTATTATTATTATATCATTTTTTTTTACGATATTATAAAATTAAGATGGTTATTGTATATGGGTGATTTATGAAGAAACTATTTTTGTTTATTTTATTCCTCGAATAGTTGGTTTTAAATTTTTAAATAAAATCAGAAAAAATTAAGAGGCAGTTTTTGTAAATTATAAAATAATAAGAATACAGGCATAGATCATAATAATCAAATAAGCATATAAAAATATTAAGTAATTGTAAATATATGAAATATAAAAAAGGTTATTAAATAATAATTGGTTATGAATAAGTCAAATAAATTTTTATTTTTAAATAAATGAGTTGTTAGAAATAGAAGTTAATAAAAAAAACCCAGTGCATAAAAACTAAGCTTTTAAATTCTCTATTGAATAATAATAATAATTTGTTATTGCAATAGAATGATAGTTATTATAAAATAAATAATATTTGTAATACAAATTTTTTTAAAAAATAAGATGAGTGGTAATTTTGAATAATGAGTGGTTTGCATGAAAAATCAAAAATAAATTAAAATAAATAAATGGTTATATATTTTATGTTTAAAAGAGTTTTTTTTTTATTATTTTTTTTATAGAAGTAGTTAGGTGGTTATTTAAGAAGAAAAAAAATAAATAGAAAAAGAAATACAGTTATGGGCATTAAACAAACATTTAAAGAAAATAAAAGTAATTAAGATGTAGTTTTTGAGAGTTGCCAAAGAATTTAAAGCATTTTATTAAAGAAATAAAAATTAGTTATAAACAGTTATTAATTATTAATGGAGGGTTTAAAGAACTTAACTTTCATATAGATAAAAATGTAAGGTATGGAAATAGTTTAAGGAAAAAAATTAAAATTGAAATTAATTTATTAATATTTAAATTATAAATTTATCACATTTTTAATTGACGTGACAGTTTTTTATTGAATATAATTTTATATGCCAGATCGCAATTTATCTCCAATTTGAGATAAATAACATTTTTCTTATTGATAAGTATAAATATTTTCTTGATATGCGATGCAAATTGTCAATACATTTGTATTTTTTTAAAAATAAGATTATACAACTTACACGCGTCAATCCCGAATCTTGGGTTATGTCTGCTTATTCTTCTCAATTTTTTTGGCTCCTTGGTTTCTAGTATAAGTTGAAGATTGAAACTTCCCTCGTTCTTAATTGTATGTAGAATTGTTTCCTACTTTTCCCTGCTACATGATTGAAGGCTTTGATGTTGATTGTCTCCCAAATATCTTTGATCAAGTCCAAGGTTTATTTTTAACAGTGAAGTTGTTAGTATTTATACTTATTTTATATTTATGATTATTGCTTTGATAAAGACATTTCAATAAATTAATATTCTCTTATATCCAATTTATTTTAATTCTGATTTTAATTAATTTTTATTATGAATTATTTGACGCGCCTTTAAGTAAGTGAAGAAAGGGTCCTGCATTATGCTCTGTACAAGTTCAAGCAGCCAAGAGCCCACGGATTAATCTATCTATCTATCTATCTATAACTTTAGATGGTAATCAATTACGTCTTTAAAATTTAGTGAATTAAAAATTAAAAATAATATCAAAGAATATAATGTTAGTATTAATTTAAGTATAACAGTCTAATGATATTTTTGTAAATAATTTAGTAATTTTAAGATAAAATATTAAAGAATTGAAGAATTAATAAAAATAAGAAAATAAGAAAATAAAAGTATAATCTTTAGATGAAAATAGAAAATAAAATTTACATCTACCACTTTTCTTCTCCCTTTCACTAATTAATGAGTTTCTAAATAATCTTTCTAAATAAAATAATCTTTCTTAATTGTCTTCGACTCTCTAAATACTCCATGCTAATTGACCATTAATTAATGTAATTATTTTATTTTCTTTATTTATTGATAAGTTATTAAATAGGTAATATTACAGTTACTTTTTTTTATTGTCACAACAAAAATTTATTTACTATTTTATCTCTATAATTAATTAATTAATGTAATCTTTCTTAATTTTTTTTTTTCCCACTTATGTATTTTACTAATTTGGAGTCCCAACTACTCTTGAAAAAAAATGAATAATTTCACTTAGAACGTAAAAGTGCCATGTTTTATAAGAGACAACCTGTTACTTTAATACCATCATGTGCAACGGGATTCCATTTGCAAACTCTTGATATCTCGCTATCACTGTGACTTTAATACCATCATCTGCAACGGGATACCAAGTACAGACTCTTGATATCTCACTATCTTAACTTATTAGATTACATGTACTTTTAATATCATATAATTTATTTAAATATTTATAACGGATATATAAATAATATAATTATTTAAAAAAAAAAAAAAAAACAGTAGCTGATTGAGGAAATTTTTTAAGTAATAATGTGTTATTTTAAGTAAATAAAATATAAAATTAATATAATTATTTTTAAAAAAATATATAATCATTTAATTTTTAATAAAAAATAATAATTAATAAAATTAATATTTTAAAAATAATAAATGAGTTAGGCGGCGCATTAAAGTGGGGAAAAAACCCACTTGCCCAAAGTTTGAAGGTACAATTTCTAACCATCAAGATGACCTCTTCAAAGATATGTTCTTTTATTTTCTTTCTACATTTTTTTTTTTCAGGTTCTCAAATAAACTTAAACCCCATTTCATTAACAGCAGAGGATAGTGGAGCTTGGACGGAATTATAGTTTATATATATTTTTAATATTAAATAAATATTTTATTTATAATAATATATTGTGTATAATTTTTATGTATATATTTTAAAATATATTAACAATACTTAATAAATACGTGGATAAAAATTATATAAATTATAAATAAAATAGTTATATATATATATATATATATATATATAGTAACTATTAGTAATAAAAATAAAATTGTATTCATATATTATGTTAAAAAATTTTTTAAATGTAATAATCTAAAAAAAAGTTTAACTATTTAAATTTAAACTCAATATTATAAAAATAAAATTAAAAAATAAATATATGATAAAATTCATATTAAAATTTTTAAGTTTATGTTTAGCATATTTTATTACAACATAAATTTTAACTTTATCTAATATTATATTATTTGATATTTTATTTTAATAATCTTCTAGAATTTATTTGAAAGTTTTTTATATAAAAAATTTATTATTTTTATTGTTATTGGTTAGTCTTATATTGTTTATAAACATATATTTTTAAATATAGTCTCAAACTTAAAATTCTAAATCATATTTTACTTTTTACATTTTCATATGTTTATTTTAGTTTTAACAACTATAAATTTTATTGTATTTCATTAAATTTTTTATTTGCTTAGATTTTTTAGTTAATACATTTATTTTATTCATGAATAATACTAATAATTATGAACTTATTATATTTTTGTTTAATTTTTGTTATAAGTTAATTATAATGTATTAAATTTATATTTTTTTGAGCTTTAACTTTATGACATAAAAAATTTAATATTAAATTAAATATAATCTATTATAATTTTTATTAATTTTTTTATTTTGTATAAAAATAAATAAATTTTAACTCTTAATTTTTTTTTTCTGGCTCTGCCTTGATTAACCGTGACACTTGAATTTTATTTTTCATTATTAACAAATTATTTGTGAATTTATTAAATACTACGAAAAGATAATAAATTTTACTTGATAAGTTATACACAACATCCATATAATCCGTCGGATCATTCACTCATCCAACGGATCATAAAACTACACGATTCTCCTTACCAACCTTACGATTCAAGGTTGATATTTGTCCACGATCACACATCCATACCCGTCCATCTTAAAAAAAATCAACGTCTAAGCATTTCTCTGAACAAACCATGTCATACTCGTAGATTAACTCACCGTAGCCTACCATTACCCGCTCTTTTTCTTCATTTCTCTTTTCATATCATTTGGATATCTGATTGTGCCTAACCTGACTCTTCTGTTTCACTTCTACCAAGTTTAATTTTGTCGGTAAAATGCAAGATCAGGCCACTAGTTCCATTGCGGCTAACTCTTTGCCTTCAAGCAGTGAAAGATCTTCCAGCTCTGCTCTTCATTTTGAACTTAAAGAAGGTCATAATTCTGTATCTTTTTTTTTTGGACTTTTTAAACAACTTGGATAATCCAGATTTCCCATCTGGGTTTTGTTCTATTAACTATTTTCTTAACTGGGTTTGTGTTAATCTTTACTTCTGAGAAAGCGTTATCTTCCCTATCTAAATTTGTGGCTAAGAATGTATAGAAATGTTCGTAATTATCCATTGTGTGTAACTCAGGAGGCATGGAAAGTGATGAAGAGATCAGGAGAGTGCCGGAAATCGGCGGCGAATCAGCCGGAACTTCGGTTTCCGGTAAAGCAAACGGTTCAGTGGGTGTGTCAGACAGGGTCCAAACCACAGGGGATGGTCAGAGGAGAAAAGGACGAAGCACAGCTGACAAAGAGAGCAAGAGGCTTAAGAGGTAATTTAGTTCTTACTGTTGATTTACACTCATGTTCTTCCCAATGAAATTTTGTTATATTGCTGTGATTTTGTTTTATTTCAAATCAGATTATTGAGGAACAGAGTTTCAGCACAGCAAGCAAGGGAGAGAAAGAAGGCTTATTTGAGTGAATTGGAAACAAGAGTTAAAGATTTGGAAAAGAATAATTCAGAACTTGAAGAGAGATTGTCAACTTTGCAGAATGAGAATCAAATGCTTAGACAGGTATGTTTCTTCGTCCTTGCACCATCCAATCCAATCCAATCCATCACTAATCTCAATCATTGTTTTGGTATGCAAATAATTGTTACTTCTAGCTGCATTTGAGGGTCATTTTCTTTGTGGTCCTACCGTTTACTTCAAAAATTATTTTAAACTTGAGTTAGAATCGACTAATCAACATCGATATTTATTTTTTTGTAATTTAATGATATATGCTATGATATTAGGCATGGTATGCAAGTGGCACGGTCTTAGTAGAGAAATTATTTATTAATTTTAGATTAAGTTGATGTAGTTATAAGTTATTCATGCTAATTAATGCAAAAAAAAAAGTAATGCTAATAGTTACAAATGGACTTAACGTCCCATAATAATATATTAATTTATACATAATTAATTAAATTAATATATACATATTATATATAATTTACATGTTTTTATATAAAAAGAAATTTTATAAATTTATATTCTTACGATGTAAGCAATTAGCATTTTTAAGATAGAAGGGCTAGGATGGAAGGGTAATTTATGACAAGCAGTGTGGGGAACACATTTTATACGCCATGATTCGTGTGTCTATATTTTTAGAGTAGTGGTTTATGTATATGCATTAAATAACGTGTTAGTTATTAATTAAATGTAAAATTAATGATGTGTGATGAAAAAATAATTGTAGGATACTTACTAATAAGAAGCCAATTAAATTGTGTTATATAAATTGTGATAAAAAAGTTATTCATATTCTTAACACTTTGCTCTCAGAAAGAAGCATGGGACTGGGAGTGGGACTGTAGTGGGCCAAATATTAATGTCATTCATGGGCGGTGGATTGGTCTACCCTACCTTAAAAATGCACTCCTTTGTTGATGTGGTAGAAAAATAAGCTGTGCAATCTAGAAAGTTAATCTTTTATCCTTGTGTTACCAAAACACTAATTTTGTTTGGCATTTTCCGTAACTGCGAGCTTATCTTTGTGCTGGGCTTAATTTACCCGACTTCTGCACTTGCTGATAAATTCTTAATTAGGCCTTGCCTCATATTTTGGTTTGTTGGTTGCTTGAAACCGAACTTTATCTGAACTAGTACCAGGTAGAAGCCCAAAAGTTATTTTCTAGGGCCAAGTAATATAGGAATTATTTTTAAAGGGGTCAAGTAACATGTGCTAGTAGGTAGGAAAGCCATTTTTTTTTTCTTTTACAAATATGCAATTTTGTTGTAAGTTATCTTAAAAAAAAAAAATATTGCAAATGAAAAAAACAATTTTTTTCTTTTACAAGTATGCAATTTTGTTGTAAGTGATCTTAAAAAAATTATGCAAATGAAAAACATTATTAGTGCTTTTAGAAAAAGGAAGTAATATTTACTTTTGAGGCAACTAATCTAATATGCATACTCATCACTTAAATTAATTATTAAATATCACTCTAAACCGCTTGTAATGATAGTTGTTTTTAAATCACTTTTAATCAAATCACTTCTCATAAAATTACTTTTAACTAAATTATTTCTCATAAAACACTTATAAAAAAACCACATTTAAACAGAATATTAGTTTTCTAGTAAAGAAACCAAGTTGTGCTTAATTAAATACAATTCAAAGTCTCATTTTTCAGTTGAAGCTTAACCATAAGAGCATGCTAGTTTGAACATGTTAATCATAGAAGTGGTTTCAAGAATTTTTTTTCTAAATGAATTGGCTTGGTTATAATTTCTTTTAAGATAATAATTTAGGTGTTTGAAATAGAAATATTAGAAGTAATTTCAAGCGATATTTTAGTAATAATTTTAAAACGAAAACATACATTCAAAACTATTTGTTCTCAAAGCATTAGTAATACTTCTCAAAATTTTGGAAATAATTCTGTTGGAGATTGTCGTACATGTTAGGTAGTGTTTTGAGCCATTGAGAATCACTTTTATTTAAAAAGAGAAGCAATTTCAAATGGACCATAAATCTTTAGTTAAGGTTTTTTCAAGTAATGTAATTATTCAAAAGGTATTTTTTTAATCTTGCATTTTTTAAGGTATATACTTAGAGTTTTGTAATAATTCAAAATGTACACTTTAGTCATCTATCTTTTAAGGTATATCCTTAAGGTTCTATAATTATTTAAAAGTTTTAATAATAGTCTTTTTTTCAAGGGCAAATTTGAAATTTTGAAAAATAAAATACAAAAAGTAATTTTTTTTAAATGTATATAAAAAATTTGATTTTTAAACTAATGTAAGTAAATACAAAAAAATTAAAAAGATGAAGATTAAAGGATTAAAATTTTGATTTTGATTTTATTTTTAAAATTTTAAATTTATCCTTGAAAGAAAAAAGGATTATTTGGATTTGGTTGATAACTTTTGATGAATTATGACCTAGGAGTATAACTTAAAAAATAGAGAATTAAAGTGTATGTTTTGAAGAATTACAGAATCTTAGAAGTATACTTTAAAAGATACTTGATTAAAGTGTACATTTTGAATAATTACATGATTTATATGGATCTAAACCCATAAATTTTTTTTTTTTTTTTTTATTGCGCTTATTTCTAGTTTTCTCAAACTTTGTACGCCTATTTTTTTTTTCGTATTTAAGTAATTTGCATTGAACAATGGTAAAAGTTTTTTTCCTTTTGCATCCGACAGATATTAAAGAATACAACCGCAGGCCGAAGTGGTAGTACAAACGCAGATGGTTCTTTGTAAGAGTAGTCATTTCGTGTTGATGAGAGAGTGCTATGGAAAGTATATGTTTGTTTTCTTCGTAAATTTTGTCTTCTTATTGTCTTAAAGTGAAAATGATCGTATAACATGTCACATGAAAACCAATTGCAATGATATTTACTCTTTGTTAACATTCTGTGAGGGCCTGGATTCGAACTCTCCCAATGTGTATATATGTGTGTAAATGTTATTTAAAAAAAAAAAAAGTCACAGAAAAGGAAAGATTGTATGCTGAACAAAATTTAGGAACTTATACATTCATGGCTTTATGTCCCTAATCTTTTTTGGGTTGGTTGCAAATTTTTAGCATTGTTAAAAAAATATATTCAACCTGTTGGGTCTATCTATTACATTATGAACTTTCGTCTAAATTTTGTTTTGTTTATATTATGGAGTTTCGTTTAATTATTGAATGTCACATGATTTTTTTTTGGGTTATATTTATTGACGGAATGGATAGAAGTATAGAATATAGTAAGCTGAAAGTAAAGTAAACTAAAGAAGCTACCCTCACACACCCGAATGGAGTGATTATAATAGTTTCAAAGTAGATACTTTTTTAGCTAAGTACCAACTAGTTTAGGAGTACTACTATTGAACTGGAGAGTAATAGATTGCTACAAATCCCTTTTGCATCTTTGTAGCTTGTTTAGCAGCCGTAGTTACGTTTTTTTTTCAGATATATGATTTCTGTGTTTATAACAAGAATTCCATTCAAGCAAAGGCAATTGGTTCCTAAGTTTCTGCACTATATTTCTAGTTTTGTTCTTATTTTTTATTTATTTATAATAAAATGTGAAAAGAGTTGCCTTTTTAGTAAATCATGCTTTCTTTTTTTAAGGATCATATGTAGTGGTTTGAACTAGGACTTAAAACCCAAAAAAAAAAAAAAAAAATCTTACTATCATTTGCCATATAAATTGTTGTTGGAAGAAGAAAAAATTGTGCTATAAGCTCAAAATAAAAAAATAAAAAATAAAAAATAAAAAAACAAGACAAAAGGTCGTTCAACTAAATTATCTAACATCAGTTCTAACCTTGAAAACAAGGCTCCCAAAACTGACTTGTGCAAAACAGAGACAAAAAGAACGGCGCAAAAAAAGTTAACAGAATCAGTGGAAGCCAAAAATAAATATTAGAGCCAGTGTCTTGAGAAGTATCATCCTTGGTTTCTCTTTTGCTTCAACGAACAGAACTATAAAATTTTCTTTCTTAGTATATGAGCCTACGATTCGTCGTAGTCGTCATCCTCCACTAGTATTTTCTTGCAAGCTTCGTAACACATAAATGAAATCCCGGCAGCAGGTACCAACTTCATGCAGCTAGGACCTAGACCCCTATATAAACCTCCAATCCCTTCTTGTTCAAGTATGCTTGCAAGTGCATGAATTACATTTTTATACATCTGCCTTCCACTCAGGGCCCCTACCTGCATGTGCTTCCGGGCCACCTCGAGCGGGAAAGTTGCACTACTAGAAATAGCACCAGCTGCAGATCCAATTAACAGGGTTTGAATGTTGCCAATCTTCTCTTGCTTGAAAATTTTCCGATAGGATTTTCGCAATGTGTCATAGGCAAAGTAGTTAGTAGCAGCATATGGAATTACTCCAATAAGACTAGGGGCAAGACCTCTGTAGAGTTCTGCAGGTCCTTCTTCTTTAAGTATTTTTAAGAATGCATCAAATAGGCCATTATAAACACCTCTCTGCACAATTCGCCAAAATTGATGTTAAAATCTAGTAACATGCACAAGGAATATGAAAATGAAGTTGCCAACATTTCTAGAGCACCTGAATGGTTAAACGAGTCTTGAGTAACTCAAGAGGATATGTGCACAATGTTGAGCTAACTCCGGCACAAGCACCAGCTATTAATGAGGCAGGAATTGGGACTTTTTGTTGTTCTCCAGGCTTTGATGATAAGTGCTTGTTAACAGTATCATAGGCAAAGAGCTGCAGAGAGATTTGTAAATATGATAGATATCAATACAAAATGTCATTATATCTTGCAGACTGCATAGTAGATCTCCGAAAAACAAAGGCAAGTTATAGAAAGCTCATTAGCTTTTCTATTTATATTTTGCAAGAGACATATCATGCAGGCAATTTTCTAAATAAAAATTAAAAACTTCAACAGTTGATCAAGCACACATTTTCCCTCATCTACATAATTTACTTATTGGTAGCGTGAAGAAAAAATGAAAATTATACAATCAAACACAAATCTCAACATGATGTATAATTAGTAATTGTAAAGTGTAAAGCTATTGGTGCAGAATCTGCAGACTGGAAGTCTGAGTGTGGAGAAATCAGGGCTAATCATTCAACCTCGATAACAAACATTTTTAGCTACGGCCCTGTGGAGATCCTTTAAAGGTTACACAATCAACCAAAACATATATAGGAAAATGTTACATGCCTCAAGTAATGCAAATTGAACAATATATTTCACAACTCGGTACATTATCCTTAATTATAAACCTGAAGTATCTGCAAACATGTTCAATTCAACCAAGAAATTCTATTTCAAGATCTGAATTTAAAAGTAGAATAAACTCTAAATTTGAAAGCGAGATAAACAATATAAATGATACTCCGAACAGCCTCCGAAGCAAAAAATTAGTCCCACAACGAGGTCTGGAATTGCTCCAACGCGTTGCTTGATAAGAAAATACATCAGTCTAACAACCCTTTGTATTTGAAAAGAAAAGCCCAAGAACAATGGACTTAATAAAACATTAATTAATGAAGCTAGAGTACTCTATTATATAAGAAATATGAGTAGACAACAAGAAAAAAAACCAATTACAGCAATAAGAAACTTGAAATATCTTTAATCCAATCTTCTTTAGTCAGCACTACTAGGATAAGGAGACATACAATCCAAACAAATAGCCTGACATCAACAAAACAAAAAGACAATTGAAATACTCATCCCAATATCCAAATTCCAAGCTTCCAAAAGACACAGACAAATTAGCCAAACAAATCAAGAATCAAAATTCAAGCCGATCAATCCAAAGTAAGCAAGGAACAAGTGTCAATTGGCCACAATAACATCAATGTGATCTCACAAAAATGCAACAAATTAAGAAACATATCATGGAAGTTATGGCCACTAAGTACCTCAATAGCCTTGCTTGGTGCAACCCGAATCACATTGACAAGATTTCCCCTAAATAATCCTGTCCATCCATCAGTCTTCATAATATCATGGAACACTTCAGTAGTAGAATGGCCACTACTTCCAACCATCAAATGAGTCCTAATAGTTTCCAATGGAGCAACGGCAGTCCTAGACACAGCCCCAGCTATAGCACCACTTATCAACCTCCTCAAAGAAGGATTGGCGATTTTGATTTTCAATTTAAGACCTTTCTTCTTCTTGACCACTCCTTCCTCTTCCTTAACTCCACCATTTTGAAAACCTACCACATACTTCACGTATAAGTCTGCAAACGGTACTTTCAATCCACCATCGTCGCGGGGATTCGAAGGGCTTGGAGAAACACCAAACCCCATTCCCATTTGACCAACGCTGGCAAACAAGCCACCTGGATGGTAATTTTCATCCTGGGCGCTCCATGGAGACCCCAAATTGCAGACGGAGAAAGACCCATCACTTTTATCATCAAAGAATTGAACCGCTCGCTTACCCATTGATCCAAACCTTGTATAGAATTGTTATGCTAGGGTTTATTCAAGAGAAAAGGTCATTGTTGTGATCGATTTATGCAAAGCGGCAGCGTTAAAAAGAGGAATATTCGAATTTGTTAAAATGGGTACCTAAATTTTTTAATTTTTAGATACTGGAATCAAAGCAAAGAATATATGTTGAAATAGGATTGAAAAAGAGAGGATTGGAGAAAAAGGGCAAGGGGAAATTCCGACAGATGAGGCGGTGAAAACGAGAGGGAAGAGAGTGGAAAATTTGTTGACAAACCTGAGAAGAAAGAGAAGAGGAGGGTTGGTGAATCTCTCTTCTCTGTTTCTCTCTCTCTCTTTGGACAATGATTATGATAGTGTGTTGGTCAAGTTTACATACAGGTGATGGACTGATGGGTGGACTGTGGAGGGTTAGGTTTTTCCCTTAAGCGAGTACAGCGTCTTTCTTCGAAACGGCGCTGTCAATTTAATCATAAAAGGCCTTATAAAAAAAAAAAAATCATAAAAGGTCATTATGGTAATTGGTGGACAATCCAGTATGTCGTTCCAAATACTGTTTATTTTTATTTTTTGCTATGAAAATACTATTTAATTTAAAAATAAAAAACAAACTTATAATAATTTTTTTTATCGCAAAACTTAAAATTAACTTACAATATTTTAGAAACAAATAAGTAAATCTAAGTCCTAAAGTTCTACAATAACTTGTATATTGTAACTTCTGATGCATGAATAATTCAATGATTTAATTATTTTTATTTTTATTTTTATTAATAAAAAAAATATATGTTTATTTTCTTTTAATACTAAAAAATATATATTCATTTACGTTATAAAAAAAATAAATAAATATTTTTTTCTGAGAAAATTAAAAATAAAATTCTATGTATGAAAGTGTTATGTAATATAATTAAATATATATTATATGGTATTTTTAAGCAAAGTTTAAAATATTAATGTCGGTTAAAATATTGAGAATTAAATTTTATGGATATGTCGAAGATATTATCTTTGTCGATTAATATATTGAAAAATAATTTTGAAAATTATAGGAAAATAAAATTATTAAAACTTTAATAAACATTCAAAAATATCAAAACAATCAATTTTTTATTTCTTTAATTGCCATATTTATTACATTTAAATATATATGATTTTTATATTTATTTTGACGTATAAACCAATAAATTATAATTACAATATGTTAAAATGTTTAATATAATTATTTAAATTAAAAAAAATTATGATTAATAATCAACGTAAAATTGAGTTTCTTGAATTCTATCTTGCCCACTCGTGGTTGCGACTTTTCTTTTCCATTACTTTTCGAAAAAAAAAAGTGGGAAAATGTAGTAAAATTTTCTTACATTAGATTATTTATATTGTTTAATTAAAATTAAAATTAATTTATGTACAACACTTAGATAAAAGTATTTCATTAATAAAAGAATTATTACACTTAAAAGTCCAAGAGAAAAACTCTTGAGACATGAATCTAACAATATAAATTATAATCATTATTCACCAAAGAATACATTACAATTTCTTACATTACAACCACCCAGACGCCATAACAACGCAAACCAAACGCTATAGAAGTGCATTCAAAACTCAGTGAGAAGGCTAAAAGAGTTTATCAATTAACATGTAGGGGAAAAAACAAAACAAAAGCACCTTCATCGTGGAAAGAAATAACTACAAAGAGGATCTCTCACTCCGGTGGAGAAGAAGTGATCTGTTTGAAAAGAAAATAAAAGGATAAATTGAGAGATTATGTGGTGGAAATAAAGTGAAGAGTGTTATCAATTGGCAACTTGAAAACGAAAGTCAAAAATTAATTTAAATTACATAAATAAATAATTATAAATTTTGATAAAATAAGAAGTAATAAAAAAATATATGGGACATAAATATTTAAGTATATTAACTTTTCGATGTGAGATTATTTACAAACTAAAACCCCAAATACAACCAAATATATCTTACAAATATTGGTAACACAAAACCAAATAAGTGAAACAAACATTAGACAAAAACTACCAAAATAAACTGAAAGAAAATGCCAAAAGAGATGAACAACAAGCTCTAACAAAACATGTAATCAAAGAGACAATTATATGATTTCAATAATTTTTATATTGGAATACGTGACTTCGCCCTCTTAGTAGGTAGGTAATATATATATTACCTAATTTAATAAGGAGCTCTATAATTAATTGTAGAATACTAAAATAAAAACATTATATATTATAATAACAATCCTATTTAGAATAGAATTCTAATTATATTAACACATTTTGAAGCCAACTAAATAACAATTTTTACATTGGCTCAAAATAAAATCAAGTTTTTCAAATAGCAAATTCCTTCAAATAACAAATATCCGTCGCCCAAAATTTTCAAAGGACAATCACTTGCTATAAACACTAACCAAATCCAAACAATGCTTGAACTTGTCGATAGAAACATACTTGATTAACACAATTATTGACATGTTTGAAGTAACTATCTTTTCGACAACAACACCAACATAAGACATAATGTCACCAATGAAGTAATATATGATATAAAAGGATTTCTTTTCTCAAGATACATATTATATGTCAAATGTATCAAGCTCTAGTTATCACAAAATACAATAAAAATATTCTAAAGTAAACTCAGATTACAAACTAATCATAAAAAAAAATCACTTTTTCCACTTCTATTGCTACCATATACTTTTTTTCTGTAGTAGACAAACTAATTGTAGACTGTAACATCTTCTCCTAACTAATAGTACAATGAGAAGTGAAGAAAAAATTTGCTAGAAAACTTATAATAAAATTACTAGTATAAACAAAATCTGTAAAATCAATAACACCAAAACTAGTGTTATAACTTCTACTAAGAACCAAACCAAAATTTAAAGTGTCAACCAAATTCAATTTCACAGCTACCAAATGATCATTGCAAAAGTTGTCCATAAAACAAATGACAATATAAACTAAATGTGAAATGTTTGTACAAGTACAAACTATAGCATGTATCAAATTACTAAGTGCACTAGCATATGAAATGTTATCACTAAAGAGCAACAAATAAACAAATAAATTATTGTGAAGCCAATAAAGTTACTCAAGTTTCCCCTCTGTTATATTATTAGCAGAACAATCTAACTTGTCCACCAAAGGCTGAACATAAGTGCCCACTTTCACATTATTAGCATTATTAGTAGATCCACTCTCAAGCTCCACCTGTTTAATGACATTATTGTTTTTAATTGTCAAATCATACTTCTTTTTTACAAACAAAGTATTCAACACAAACGCAATCGACGAAGACCAATTCATTAAATAACAGGCATTACAAGCTTCAATCTAAAATAATCTACCCAAAACAGTCTAAAGATACTCTTTTCAAAAGAGTAAAACTTAAATGTTCTGCAACTCCATATGGTGTACTACATATAGTGCGATGTCTCACTATTCTACCTCTTTGACAAAACTGAATAAATTGACCTTTCCAAAATACCAAATTATGGTTAGTCCTAAAGTGCTTAATTTTCTGACCACCAAACAAACCCACATTCTTAACGTAGGCATCCATGTCTTACTTATAAGACAAAAGCAAGTAATGTCTGAAACTAAATAAGATAAGGACGAAGATGAAGTATCATTAACAAATGTGCTACCTTTAAGCTTATAGAGGCCACGAAGCAATTGTCCTTCCATAACAATAAGAGCATCTTTACAAACTCTTAATACTCCACCTTTAGCTAAATAACGATAGCCTTGTGAGTCAAGAGTAACCAAAGATATTAGATTTTTTTTCAAATCTGAAACATGACGAACATCCTTCAAAATTATAAGAATATCATCATACTTCTTAATTCAAATTGTACAAATACTAACAACCTTACATGACACATTATTTTTTATCAAGGCAAAACCTTTATCAATAGACTGATAAGTAGAAAACCAATCCTTATTGGGGCACATATGATAAGTGCAAACCGAATAAAGAATTTAAACATCTACAGGATAACTAACAGATACTGATAGAATATTATCATCATCACACTCAAAACTATCTACAACACCAGCAATATCATTAAGAGCAGAAGACGTTGTGGTAGACTTATCTTTATCTTTGAGTTTAGAACAATTTAATTTCCAATGTCCTTCCTAATGGTAATAGTTGCATTTATATATTTTTTTTCTTGGATTTAGACTTTCCTCTATCATTGCTTGAGCCTTTTTCTTGAGTTATATCTCTAACAAACAAATCACTGCTATTATCATTACTAGCAGACACCTTCTTCTTCAACTCTCAAGAGTTCAAAGCTGCTTTCACATCCTCCAAAAAAATAGTATCTTGCTCATATAGTATGGTACAACAAAATGTTCAAAAGAAAGAGGCAAAGAACCTAATAGAACCAAGGCTTGATGCTCATTATCAATTTTTTACACCAATATTTTTAGATTATGAATAATTTTAGTAAATTTATCAAGGTGATCATGCAAAGAAGTAACTTTTGATATTCTAAATGTGTACAAGCGCTATTCAAATATAACTGACTGGTCAAAGACTTGATTATATACAAACGCTCCAATTTAAGCCACAAACTATAAGCAAATTTTCCATCACCAACTTTGTGAAAACTTCATTAGACAAACACAAGTGAATCGAATTAAGAGCATTTTCTATTAAATCATTATTTTTCTCGTCAGACAGTTCTAATGATAATTTATCTTTGTCTTCAAGTGTCTTACCGAGCTCTTTTATAACCAATAGAACCTGCATCTTCAAACGGCAAAGACTAAAATTATTCTTACTGTTAAATTTTTCAACTTCATATTTTGTTGTCACGACAAAAAACTAAAATTAAATAACAAAAACACAATTCCAAAACTTGGAAACCCATTAAATAACCAAAAGCTAAAAAAAATCCAAAAGAACAAATTTAATTAGTTCAAAAAAAAAAAAATAACAGATGTACCTGAACCTCTAATACCACTTGTTATGAATTGGCAACGTTGAAGTGAAAGTTAAGAACCAATTTAGATGACACAAATAAATAATTATAGGTTCTAGCAAAAATAAATAATTAAGTGGATCAACATTTTAATGTGAAAAATCTACTCTACTAACAATGACACAACGAGAAAAATTTACTAATAATTAAATAGATAGTACAAACTCTAATATACAAAAGAAAACTACTTACAAACTAAAACCCCTAATACACTCAAATATATCTCACAAATAATTTATAACACAAAACCAAGTGAAACAAACTTTGGACAAAAGCTACCAAAACAAACTGAGAGCAAATGCTGAAAGAGATTAATGACAAGCTCTAACAGAATAGGTATTCAAAGAGGTAACTATATGGCTTCAATAATTTTGATATTAAAATGTGTGGATTTACCCTCTTATCTATGATAGGTAGGTAATATATATATATATATAAACTACCTGATTCAATTAAAAGTTCTATTAATTATAGAATCTTAAAATAAAAAGGAAACAATATATATTATAATAATAATCCTATTGGGAATATAATTTTAATTATATTAGCACATTTTGAAGCAAACTAAATAACAAAGAGTATAGAAAATAATAAGCATGTGGGATGTCGGGTCTATGATGCAAGTTTTTTATTTGAGGAGAGTGATATGCTTCTTTAGGGTTTTCTCACACCAAGTGAACAATCTCTCACATAACATTTTGTGAGTCTCACGTATAAAAGTACAAAGTCTTACATACATAATTTGTAATAAATGAGTACATGCAATTACTATTGTATAGTATATGCAGTTATTTTCAAAATAAAATAAGCAAGGATAAAGTGATGCATATAACAACCAAATATGCCTAGAGAGGAAATGAATAAGTTTATTTTTAATTTTATCAAATTTTAATTATGTAACATAAATACAAATGCCATATATGCATTAGCGTGTAAAAATAAAGTACGAAAATAGAAAATAACGCACAAAATTTTTCGGTAAAAATAATTAAGGCCATAATAATGACCTAAGAGAAAAACTACCAATTTATCGGATCATCTAGCCCATCTACTATAAAAATTTAATGTTTAAGTACAAAGACAAGTCTTAAACTACCCTTCACAAATAAAACTCTAATGTACTTTACTTACAAGTCCCTACTCTATCTTCACAATCTTTGAGGTAGGTGTAAGGATCCGAACCAATGCTTCGGTAAACTCAAGTAACGTGAAATATTGAACACGTCAACCATAACACCTAAAAAGTTAGCACAAATAGCACTAGTACAAGGCGTGTCATAGAATAGAATTAAAAATGAATAATTCTAACTAGAAAATTCAAAACATATATCAAATAAATAAAATCATCCAGCAAATTCTAAAACAAGCAGTTAAGAACATATCGCGTCATTCCTAAATCTCAATATTAAATAAATTATATTTTTTCTACAAAATTATCAACTATTCATGTACTTCTCATAATCAATACTTTAGTTGTGATTGGTAATACGAGTAAGACGATTAATATATTTTTTGTTCATATCCATTTTGAGCTGTGGCTGCCACGCTGCCGACAAGGTGAATTTCACCCACATAATTCTGTGGTGGTGGACAGAAAACTGCTTATCATGCATGCTATATGGTTATGTGAGAATGCAAAAATCGCTTGCTTTAGTCTTAGTAGAGAGTTTTTATAATGATGGAATTAAAGCAATGGGCTGGGGAGGAAATTGCAGGGGTGCATGGGCGGGCTTTAACGCAACGAGTCCATACCAGGCCGTACGTGGACAAGAAATCCTGCATGTGCAGTTAGGTGGGTGCCGTCAAGGTGAATGTGGATGGTGCAATCTCTTCTTCAGGTGGTGTAGTTGGGTTCGGCTTTGTCGTTCGTTCGAAATAATTAATAGAGGAGAGGGTAATGGGTGCTATTTGTGTATAATAAAATAATAGGGCAGAGGTAATGGGTGCTATATATTGTGGATATGGGTTTTCCAAGTTATATAGTGCTAGAATCTGATTCTCTGCAGGTGGTACGATTAGTTAATAACCATTCTAATTCTTTTGTAATAGAGGGGAAATATACTTGAAGAAATAAAAACTTTAATTCCTTGTGCTAATTCTTTTATGTGTATATTTTCTGTTTGAATATTCCCTATATATAACATAATAATAATTATAGCGTCAGTTGGTGTGAAAGAGCCATTATTATAAGTTGATATTAAGTTTCTAAAAATTCTTTAAAATAAATATTATTAATAAAAGAATCAATAAAGAACAAAAAAATAAAATAAAAAATAATTTTAAAATAAAATATTATTATTTATTTAAAACAATTTTATTATTATTTTTTTAAAATGATAAAAGTAAAAAATAAAATATCATATAACAATTTTAGATCTCATATTATTCGGCCCATCTTATTGCAACCAATTTTAAATTGTCCTGTCCCTCACGATTTTATATCATCACCTGCCCACGATATTAGATTGTCGCCCACTTACTCTTTATTGCGTATCCACGATATCGTGTCTTTATTCAATTTGTTTGACACTTTTCAAATTGCTACAGTTTAAGATTGTATATAAAATTGTATAATTTTTTAGTATATTTTTTTGTACTTATTTCATAATGATAAACAAATAAATTAATACGAATTATGGTTCATATTTCACATTTTTATTCCCACAAATTGTATCAAAAATCAAAGATACAAATAGAGAGTAAGGAGAGAATTATAAGCAAAATAAATAAGTGAGCTAATGACTTTAAACTAAAATGGCACGTTCTGTTGTAAAACGTTAAATATGGTAGAAATCATTCCTAATATGGTAAGAATCATTGTACTTAATTAATATTCTTTTCTGTCGTTTCTAATTCTATTATAAATTCATGTAACCTGTACAAAGAAAATCAATACAGTGAAATATTCAGAACCAAATATCATATTCGTCTTTTCTACATGGTATCAGAGCCTATTAAGGTTCTGTAAATCCAAAAAAAAAAAAAAAGGGAATCGTCCCACCAAACACCGTCCAGGGAATCGTCCCACCAAACACCGTCCCCCATCTAAAACCCACCGACCTTCGTCCATCACTCATTCAAAACCCACCACCATACACAGATTTATCCACCTCAAAACAACCTTCCCAACCCAGAAACTCGATCACAACACTTCCAGTGATCTGAAACAGATAAACCACCGACATATCAACCATAAAAACAAATCCAGTCATATCAAAACAGATCCAAAAAAAAAAAAAAAAAATCAGCGGACCACCCAATCAGAGTGTCGCACCGCTCCGGACCACCCAATCAGCGTCGCACCGCTCCGCGCCGTGCACCAGGTCCACCAGACCGCATCCCAGATCCACCGGACCACATCGCGCACCTCCCATCGCGCCCATCGCGCACCTCCAGCGCCTCCCTTACCGGACCGCATCCCGTCACCCACGGGCCACTCACGCCACCCACAGTCCCTTCGTCGCCACTCGCGCCACCCACAGTCCCAGCTCAGCCTCATCGTATTTTAATTCCTTTTTTGTTTTCTGTTTCTTTCTATTCCATATATATATATCTCTATAAAAAAAAAAAAAAAGAAGGGATATATATTTTAAAAAAAAAAAAAGGATATATATTAAAAAAAAAAAAAAAAATGAGTGACTCCATTGAATCCTCTGACACTAAATCAATTCCTTTCTTTGTTCAGTCTGAAGGTCCATTTAATGTTGGCATTTTACTTACTGAAAAAAATTATGATGTGTGGTCTCAATTAATGGAGATGCATATCGCTGAACGAGAAAAAGTTTCCTACATCAAAGGCACCTCTGTTCCACCTGCTGTGTCAGACAAGGGATATGACAAATGGTATGCTGAAAATCAAAAAGTGAAGCGCTGGCTTCTGATGTCCATGTCTCCTGACATCATGAAGCGATATCTCCGTATATCCACCGCCCGTGAAATCTGGGATACTCTCTCCAAAGCCTTTTATGATGGTAATGATGAAATGCATGTTTATTCTTTGCATCAGAAAGCTTTTTCTGCCAAACAAGGTACCAAATCACTTTCTGTCTACTATGGGGAGTTAACCGAAATATTTCGGGAACTAGATCATCGTGATACAGTGGTTATGAAGGATCCTCATGATATTACAATATACCAACAGTCCATTGAGCGGACCCGCGTACACATATTCCTTGCTGGTTTGGATACAATTTTTGATCAACTTCGACGAGAAATTTTGCGTCGTGAACGCCTCCTCAGTCTAGAGGAGTGTTATTCCTTAGTCCGTCGTGAGGCCATACAATCTGAAACTTTGAATGCCGACATTTCCAAACCTGAGGCTTCTGCTATGATTTCTCGCCATCGACCTAGTCAGATGTCACAAGATCGACCCAAATCCACTAATCCAAAGAATTCAAATAGTTCAGACAAACCTTCATACAAATGCACTCACTGCAATCAAACAGGTCATTCGAAGAGTCGTTGCTTTGAACTTATTGGATATCCAGATTGGTGGGACCCAGCACGACATCGAAATTCCAAACGGCCATCCACTACAGCAGTTGCTCACACCCAGGGTGACGATGACACTCCTACCTCATCAGCTTTGGTAACTACTACAAACACTGGAGGTAAGATCTTAAACATTTCTACACCTGTTTTGAATAGTGCATGGATAATTGATTCTGGTGCTACTGATCATATGACATTTGATGTTAGACAAGTCTCAACCCTTACTCCATCTTCCCAAAATTGTGTCTCCACAGCCAACGGTAATACTGCCCCGGTTATTGGGGAAGGTTCCTCACACCTTACTAATACTTTACATCTTGATTCTGTTTTAGTTGTTCCCTCTTTAGATTTTAACCTTCTATCAATATCTCAAATCACTACTACTTTATCTTGTATTGTAATTTTTTGGCCTGATCATTGTGTGTTTAAGGATATTCAGACTCGACAAACGATTGGTTATGGTGTTAAGAGAGGGAAGCTATATTATTTGGACTTGGAGTCAGATGCTTCGAACGGGTTACAGCAAACATTCGCAGTAGCAAGCACTGGTTCATCAAAGAAGATAACTGAGATATGGCTCCAGCATCGCCGTTTGGGACATGCCTCATTTAGTTATTTAAAAAGGTTGTTTCCTAGTTTATTTACCAATTTGGATATTTCTATTTTCAAATGTGATGTGTGTGAACTTGCAAAAAGCCATCGTGCTTCATTTCCATTGATTTTAAATAAAAGTCCAACTCCTTTTATGGTTATTCATTCTGATGTTTGGGGACCATCTAAAATTCCCACATTAGGGGGGTCCAAGTGGTTTGTTACATTTATAGATGATTGTACGAGAATGACTTGGTTATGTTTGATGAAGTCCAAATCCGAAGTTCCGTTACTATTTCAAAAGTTTTATAACACCATTCGCACACAGTACAATGCACGAATTCAAGTGTTACATAGTGATAATGGTGGGGAATACCTTAGTTCTGATCTTCGAAAGTTTTTGGACTCTCATGGCTTAGTCCATCAAACAAGTTGTTCAAATACACCTCAACAGAATGGTGTGGCCGAACGAAAGAACAGACATTTATTGGAAGTTGTTCGTGCTTCCCTAATCGCGGCTCATATGCCCTTATGCTATTGGGGTGAAGCTCTCATCTCTGCTGCCTATCTCATCAATCGTGTTCCTTCTCGTACTCTCCACTTTAACACACCCTTCCAGACACTTGTGGAGGCTATTGTTGCTCCAACAATCCCGAACTTACCCCCACGTGTCTTTGGATGCGTTGCCTATGTTCATCTTCACAAACACCAACACAGTAAGTTACTTCCTCGTGCCTTGAAATGTGTCTTTGTTGGATATGCTGCTCATCAAAAAGGGTACAGATGTTATCATCCCCTTACTCAACGCATGTTTATCACTATGGATGTTGTCTTTCATGAAGACACTATGTATTTCTCTGAGTCTGACTTTCAGGGGGAGTCTCTTGAGGAAATTCAGACTCTTGTATACAACCTTGAGGACAATATGGTGGAAGTATATGATCAAAATGTAGGTGACTTGGCTCCGAGTGTGCAAAACTTGGATGTGAGTGGTGATACCCTACACAACGACATAATAAGTGTAGAAGTAAATGAGTTGATATCTAGTGGTCCAAACTTGGATCTAAGTGGGAATGAACACACAGAAAGCCAGAAAACTTCTGAAATTGAGCTTGAATCTCTCCCAATTGATACACCAAACCAATCGTTGTCTGAGGATAGGAGACAGTTACCACAACGTCTTACTAGAGGTATTCCAAAGCCTACATATGAACCTCAATTGTCTAGTAAAGTAAGATATCTCATGAATCATTATATGTCTATACATCGCTTGTCAAAATCAAATCAGTCATTTGTCAATCAATTATCTACTGTATCTATACCTAACAGTGTGCAGGAAGCATTAAATGATCCACGATGGAAGGCTGCGATGAATGAAGAGATGGCCTCCTTGCAGAAGAACCAAACTTGGGAGCTCGTCAACCGACCCACAGGAAAAAAAGCAGTTGGGTGTCGATGGATCTTTACTGTGAAATACAAAGCTGATGGAACTATCGAACGGTTTAAGGCAAGATTTGTGGCAAAAGGTTACACTCAAACTTATGGAATTGACTACACTGAAACGTTTGCACCAGTAGCCAAAATCAACACAGTGCGAGTCTTATTATCCTTAGCTGCAAACTTTGATTGGCCGTTACAGCAGTTTGATGTGAAGAACGCATTCCTACATGGTGAATTATCTGAAGAAGTCTACATGGATCTCCCGCCAGGGTGCATGGTAACAGAAAGACAAAATCAAAAGGTGTGCAGGTTGAAGAAATCGCTATATGGATTAAAACAATCCCCTAGAGCTTGGTTCGGGCGATTCACCAAATCCATGACAACTTTTGGTTACAGACAAAGCAATTCGGATCACACATTCTTTTTAAAAAGGAAACATGGGAAGATTACTGCACTCATTGTATATGTGGATGACATGATCGTCACAGGCAACAATCCAGAAGAAATGAGAGCTTTGCAAGAATACTTGTTCAAGGAATTTGAAATGAAAGACTTAGGTCCCTTAAAATATTTTTTGGGAATTGAAGTATCTCGATCAAATAAAGGAATCTTTCTATCTCAAAGAAAGTATGCCTTAGATCTATTACATGAAACTGGTATGTCAGCTTGCCAACCAGCTGACTCTCCAGTGGAAGAGGGTCTGAAATTATGTATTGAGACAAATCAGGTACCTGTGGACAGGGGGAGATACCAGAGACTTGTTGGAAGGTTGATGTACTTAGCTCACACAAGACCAGATCTTGCCTATGCTCTAAGTATCGTGAGCCAGTTCATGCATAATCCTGGTGAGCAACATATGAATGCAGTCATGCGCATTTTGAGGTACTTAAAATCTGCTCCAGGAAAGGGAATTCTATTCTCTAAAAACACAGACAAGGAAAACATCAAAGTGTATACCGATGCTGATTGGGCCGGAGCAATTGACGATAGGCGGTCAACTTCAGGATACTTTACTTTTGTAGGTGGAAACTTAGTTACCTGGAGAAGCAAAAAACAAAATGTTGTTGCACGATCTAGTGCAGAAGCTGAGTACAGAGGAATGGCCTTAGGAATTTGTGAAGCACTGTGGTTGAAATTTCTCTTATATGATCTAGGCTACTCTTCAAAACAACCAATTCAGCTTTATTGTGACAACAAAGCAGCATGTGATATAGCTCATAATCCAGTTCAACATGACCGTACAAAGCATGTCGAGGTAGATAGATTTTTCATTAAGGAAAAACTCGATGAAAAGGCTGTGGAACTACCAAAGATTCGGTCAGAAGATCAGTTAGCTGATATCCTTACTAAAGGAGTGTCTAGTCGAGTGCTCTCAAAGTTCTTAGACAAGTTGGGCATGTATGACATCTATGCACCAACTTGAGGGGGAGTGTTGTAAAACGTTAAATATGGTAGAAATCATTCCTAATATGGTAAGAATCATTGTACTTAATTAATATCCTTTTCTGTCGTTTCTAATTCTATTATAAATTCATGTAACCTGTACAAAGAAAATCAATACAGTGAAATATTCAGAACCAAATATCATATTCGTCTTTTCTACACGTTCTTCTGTTTAATTGAATCCATGATTAAAATAATACTTAAAATATTCATATTGTCCTTCTTCAACTCATTTCTTAAAAAAAAAGGGTAAATTTTTTTCTTTCTAACTTATAAACTTATAAAACTAAATGACATAAATGACATAACTTATAAAATTATAACTCTTCGCCCTATTAATTAAAGATTAATTTATACTTTATTTTGAAATTTTTTTATTAAATTCATTTATGGAAGATAAAAATGTCACATAACTTATTATATATTTATGCATTTAATCTAAATTAAAAATAGTGTAATTTAATTTCTTAATTATAGAAAAATCACTAAGAATAAATTATATTATTTTAATAAAAATTCTTTAAAATTTTTAAAGGAAGTGAAAATAACGAGCGGGGATTTTCTAAAGTAGAAATTTTACTAAAAAGTCTATCAAAATCTATAAATTTTTAAAATATTTTAAAATCGATAATTTTTAAATACACTTAATTTTTTAATTTTTTTATTATAAAATCTTAATTGAATATACCTAAACTTTTCAAGATTTCTGTATAATTTTAAAACTACTCAAAGATAGGGAACATGGTTGCATTTTTCTATTTAGTAGTTTTCCTTTCTTGCTGGGATCTGTAGCAGTTTACAAGGGAAATAAGCTTATGGCCATTCCGCAGAGGAATTGGTCATAATAAGCTAACCAATTATAACTTTTTTTAACTTGTTGCCAACAAATTATAGACCGAAAAAAGTATGATAAAAATCTCTTAAATTAAATTATTTGTATCGTTTAATCTCTTAAATTATAGATTGTGTCATTTAATCCCTCAATTTAAAAAAAAAAAAAAAAAAACTAATTAAAAATAAATTATATTATTTTAATGAATTCTCCATTACATGTTCTTTTTTAGATAAATTTTTGGGTACATATCTTTATGTTACACTCATCTTCAAGTCATATCACCTAAACACGGTATTTAGGAAAAGTGAAGACTTCAAATAAGATACATAACGAATGTGAATAAATGACATTAAAACTTCACAAGAAATTCCTACATAAACATAAACAAGAAAGAAAATGAAGAGAGACTAGGGTAGATAAGAGAACAACAGAGTAATTGCAATTTTTACACTACAAGCATATGTTGGCAGTACAAGCAACAGAAGCAAATCTCAAATTCCTTAAAACATTACTAATAGTGCAAAACTATGGGGAAAATTAAAGACTTAGAACAACATCCCGAACCCGATTTCATCCATCCAAATGCCAAATCAAAACTGGTCCACCCCATTTTATTTCTTACCCTTCATTTGGAACCCTTTTGAAATCACTTCTTCTCCTCCACATTTGCACTTATTATCATATATTTTTTCTATCTTCAAATGTCATTTCAAATGAACAAAGACAAGTAAATTACTTAACAGATTCATTCTTCTTGGGATTTGATTCACCTTCCCTCTCCTCCAACAACCTGTTAGCCTCCTCATCACTCTGAAAAGGCTTCTTATTAGCCTCCTTGGCCTTAAGTGCCTGCAATTTTGAATGATTGTAATAGGCAACACCCAAAAAGGCAAGGCCATAACCAAACAAATTGAGGGGTGTGACTATATCTTTAATAACAGACCATGAGAAGGCAATAAGCAACCAATCCTTTACCACGCCAGCCACATTCATTGTCAAAGCAGAGGTTTTACCAACAAGTAAGAAAACAGCCAGGTTCAAAGCAAAAGCACAAAAAGAATTAGTCCCAAAAATCAAAAAATCAAAATGGAAGCTTGAAGTCTCTTTCAAAATTGGGTACTCAACAAACATCCAAGGAACAAATAAGAACAACAAACAACAAGGAGCAATATAATACAAAGATGTAATGGGATTTAAGGAAATGCCTTTAGAGGTGAGCAAGATTTGGATCATAACAAGCCTTGTGCCCTCAAAAACAACAGCACCCAGTTGAAGAATCACACCCCAGGTGTCAAATCTAGCCTCCCCATAAGCTGCAATACCCACACCAAACGAGATCGAGAGCATGTTAACCATAGTATCGGTCTTGTATCCCTCTTTTTTAAACAGAACCCCAATAGAATAAACAGCAACGGGCATAAGGGCTTTGAGCATTTGAATGAAAGATACAGAGAGATAGATATAAGCAGAATTAGAGAGCCAAAGGGAAAGAGAGTACAGAGCTCCAATGGGTACAACAGAAAAGAAATAAAGATCGCGAGACATAGACACAGGTTCGACCAATTTGAAGACACGAACGAGAATGAAAGCGAGAGAAGCACAAAAACCCATATGTATCATGGTAAGAGAAATTGGGAAAGGCCAATTGTACATCTTCTTGTCGAGGATGTACTTGTTGTAAACGATGACGGTGAAGCTGAGGAAAATCCATATGGCAACGTAGGTGTAAGAGAGAAGGATCTTCTTCACAACGCTTTCGCTGAGAGAACCACCTTTGCCCATTTTGCAGGAAAATGGGAATGAAAGGGAATTGTTGGGAGAGTGAGTGAAGGATAAGTAGAAAGTTGGTGGAGGATAATAGAGGAGGAAGAAAGGGTCAGATTGGTGAGAGCTGGAGTTTAGCGAAGACGAGAGAACACAAAGGCAACCATTGAAGTGGCAAATGATGAGACAAAACCACATAAAATTTGTTGGGATTTGGGAAACAACTATCTTAAACATACCACCATTTTCAATAAACAACTAAATGTCGTTTCCTATATATATATATATATATATAAATAAAAAAATATATATCTAAAAATAATTTTTGAATAGGTATATACCAATTACATCGTTAAGATTTTGCTACTTATCAACTTACTTTAAACGTGATTTTTTTTAATAATCAAATATCTAAAATTTTAAAAACTATTAAATAGATTTCAACATTATAAATAACATTATATTTTAAATATTAAACCAAAAAATATAACATAATATATGAATAGTATTTGATGGAGATTAATCAACCCAAATTCATATAATGTAAAGTTGAAGTCATTTTCACATTGTTAAAAATAATAGTCAAATAAAAGTGGATGGTATGAGCCAATAAATAAATGAAGTGAATGGTAGTTAGAATAAATGAAATGGATGATAGTTGAAGTAAATGAAGTGGGTGGTAATTGCAATCAAAGAAAATGAAGAAGAGAAATAAATGATGGTGGTTACAATAGTGAATTAAAATCTCTATAAATAGAGAGTTCATTTGCTCATCTTAACATCCCATCCCATTTTAAAATCTCAAGTATTTTAAGTATTCTAACATTTCAAACACAAAGTTATAAGCTAGTGAAATATACCTCCACTTGAAAGAGTTATTTTCTCATTGTGAGAGAGAGGTTAATTGTATTCTCCTATTATAAGAGAGAGATATATATTGTTATCTGCTTGTATTTAGAGAAAAATTGTAAATATTTCGATATAGTGAATTCCTTCCAATCTTTTCCTGTGGAGTAATTTGTAATCATTTTGAGTGAACCACATAAATACTTGTGTCCATTTTATCTTCGTTCTCTCAATTTTACTTTGATTGTGTATTAGCTTCGACTCATAAATTTTCTAATAGTAGTATAAGAACTTTGGTTGTGGGGTACTGTTCACAGATACTATTCACCTATATAGTTACTATTCATATATATGGTTATTGTTCATGTGTAATAGTGAAAGTCGATTCAAGTGAGAAGTATATCAAAATGACGACAACAGCAAAGTTTGATGTGGAGAAGTTCAATTTGAAATGATTTCTCGTTGTAGAAAATGAAGATTAATGCAATTTTAAGGAAGGATAATTGTTTTGGAAGCGATTGGAGATAGGCCTGTTGGAATAATCAATGATGGCAAGTGGAACGAAATGGATGGCAACGTAATTGTTGATCTACACTTAGCACTAGCTGATGGAGTATTATCTAGTGTGGCGGAAAAGAAGACAATAAAGGAGATTTGGGATACTATAACAAGACTGTACGAGGTCAAGTCACTTCACAACAAGATCTTAAAAATGAGACTTTACACTCTTTAAATGGCGGAATTCACATCGGTGATGACCATATCAACACCTTGAATACTCTATTTTTGCAACTTACATCAATAGGTTACAAAATAGAGACAGTTGAACATGCGGAGCTTTTTTTTCAAAGTCTACCTGACTCGTATGATCAACTCATCATCAACTTGACGAACAATATCCTTTCGGACTATCTAATCTTTGACGAAATTACAATTGCTATTTTGGAAGAAGAAACTTGGCGTAAAAACAAAGAAGACAGACAAATAAGTTCTCAACAAGCGGAAGCTTTGACGGTGATGAAGGGAAGATCAATAGAAAATGACTCTAGTGGGAGTCAAAATTATGGTAGATCAAAATCAAGAAGTAAGAAGATTTTTAAGTGCTACAATTGTGGCAAGAAAGGGCACGTTAAAAAGGATTGTTGGAGTAAAAGAAAGAATGGAGACCCTGAGCCACTAAATGCTCAAGAAAATGTAGCAAGTATCCCTGACAATGGTGAAGTCTTATACAGCGAGGCTACAGCAACGATTGGAGGCAGAAAGCAATTTTCTGATGTCTGGTTACTAGACTCAGGAGCAACATGGCACATGACATCTTGAAAAGAATGGTTCCACAAATATGAACCAATCTCAGGAGGTTCTGTACATATGGGTGATGATTGATGAACATTATTTTGATCTACTATTTGTTATGTTTTTAAGTGTTTATTTTGCGTTTAATCTCGATATAATCTTGTTTTGGAGGGTATTCTATTGTTTTGCAGGTCAAAGTGGGTTTGGAAAGAAATGTAGAAAAGAGAGCAAAAATGAAGTTAAAATGTCTAAATATGTAAGCCTTACATTAGGTGCCATTCATTCTGTAAGCCTTACATCGATAACCAACTCAGTATGTACAACGTATGTACATAAATGTACATACCATGTACACTGTTACATGCAAGGCGCGCCGCGGCGAAGGAATTGTGTGCCGCGGCGAGAGGCTCTCGGGTTGAAACATGAAAATCATGAAAACATTGCGCGCCGCGGCGAGGAAAAGTTATGCCGCGGCGAGGAGGTTTCTGCTTTGGACCCAAATCATGAACACATTGGGCGCCGCGGCGAGGAAAAGTTATGCCGCGGCGGGGAGGTTTCTGTTTTTATTTGTAAATCCGTATCACATGCTGCGCCGCGGCATGGAAAAAGGCGCGCCGCGGCGCGCGCGCGCGGACTGAACTTCGTCTGAGGCACGAGACTTACAGAAAAAGATGGAAACCCTTACATATAAAAGAGACCTAAAGCAACCTAGCAAGGACACAACACTTCTCTAGCCTCCAAACCATTTTATCAGCCTCCTCCAACTCGTGAACAGTGCGAATTCAGATTTTTCATACAATTTTGAGAGAGAAGTTACTTCATCAAAGCTATTCCATTGGAGCTTCATTAAGAGACTTGAAATAGGGGATCATCCAACATCAAGGATCTTGTTGCAAGAGTGAAAGTGGGTAGATTCTTGTTTGTAATCTTTCTTTATCTCATTAGAACTCTTTTGATGTTATTTATAATGAAGAATCTGGATTTCAATCTGATCATGTGTAGCTAAACACTTTTGTGTGGGATTTTAGGGATGTGACTTTGAATGGATAATGTTTATGTGGTTTGATTTTTATTTGAGTGATTTGTTTCATGTTCATTGCTCTTCACATCTATATTCATCAATTATTTTTGGCCAATTTAGTTTATGAATATTTGAGACAATTTTAGGATTGAACTTTAGAAACACCATCTAAGTCCAATTGGGCATTATTGAGCATGAACTTAAATTAAGTGCATTGACTTGCCTTAATTTAGGTGATTAAACTACCTTTTCTAAAAGTAATGCTAATTAACTAATTAACGATCTGGATCAAAGAAGCTAATTAATTAATTAAGGGAGAACCACCATTGATTTGGGATTTTCTAGGATTAGTAAAAGGAATCAATAAATTCACTTAATATGCTTGATTGAGGAGACCACATAAACCAATTTATCCATACTTAGTTCACTAACTAATTTCCCACACTCATTCATCTCATCGTTTCAACAAAACTTTCACGCATTTATTTTTATTGTTTTAGTATTTTTATTATTTTAGAGACTATTTTCAGAACCAACCTTTGATAGAGTGTTTAGGATTTATTTTATTGTGACGTTTTAGATTGCAATTAACTCTTTCGAAAACCACCGCAATTCCTTTGAGAGACGATCTTGGGAGTATACTTGTCGCTTACTACAAGTGACTCGTGCACTTGCGAGCTTTTATAAATTACAAAATTTGGTTATCAAGTTTTTGTGCATCAATGATCATGCTTTCAAAATCGTTGGTATTAGGACTATCAAAATAAAAATGTTTGATGGTACAGTTCGCAATATTTAGGAGGTATAACACATGAAGGGATTGAAAAAGAATCTATTATCTTTAGGACAAAAAACAGTCTTGGATGCAAGACTCATGTTGAAAATGGGATCATGAAAATTATCAAAAATGCGCTTGTGGTTTTGAAGGCAGAAAAATCACAGCAAATCTATTCATGCTTAAAGGAAAAACACTACAGGAAGTTGATGACTATGTCGCATCAACAGTATCAACAATGATTTTGCATCTCAAATTAGGCCATATGTCAGAACAAGGTTCAGATTCTCTCTAATAGAAAGTTACTTTTAGGGCTCAAATCAGTACATCTACCTTTCTGTGAGCATTGTGTTACAAGTAAGAAACATAGATTGAAGTTTAACAGATCTAATGCAAAGAGTAAAGGCATTCTAGACTTGATTCATTCTGATGTATGAGAATCACCAGAGATGTCACTAAGAGGTGCAAGGTACCTAGTGTCTTTTATTGATGATTACTCTAAAAAGTGTTGGGTGTATCCAATTAAGAAGAAGTCATATGTGTTTCAAGTATTCAAAGACTTTAAAGAGCATGTGGAACTTGAATCTAAGAAGAAGATTAAGTACTTAAGGACAAATAATGGAAGATAGTATATAGACAGCGAGTTTCTTGCACTTTGTAAACAAGAAGGTATCAAAAGACAGTTCAGAGTCATATACACTCATCAACAAAATAGAGTTACAGAACAAATGAATTGAACTCTTGTAGAAAAGATAAGAGCTATGTTGAGGACTGCATGTCAATCCAACTCCTTTTGGGCAAACGTAGCCAAAATTACATGTTATGTGGTAAATCGATCGCTATCAACGGCAATTGAGCTAAAGACACCGATGGAGATGTGGACTGGTAAGCCAGCAGATTACTCTACTGTATATTCATTTAGATGTCCTATATATGTGATGTACAATGCCCAAGAAAGAACAAAGTTGGATCTGAAATCCAAAAGGTGTATGTTTTTGGAGTATCCTGATGGTGTCAAGGGGTATCGCTTGAGGGATCCCACCACTAGTAAGCTTATAATCAATAGGAATGTGATCTTTGTAGAAGATCAACTAAAAAGCAAAGATGAAGACGATAGCACGTCGAATGAGAATTCATAGCCTACAACATTTCAGGTGGAAAATAATCCAATACAAGAAATTATAAATTCTATTGAAGCAGCACCACAACACAAGGTACAAGAACCAGTTGAGTCCGAGGATCCAAAAGTTCATTGGTTAACTCGTGAAAGAAGGCCGCCAACTTGGCACTTGGAGTATGTTACTGAGAGTAATATTACGTACTGTCTTTTAATGAAGGATGGAGAGCCATTAACTTTTCATGAAGCTACAAGTAGTTCAGATGCATCTTTATGAATGACAACAATGTAAGAAGAAATTGAAGCTCTACATAAGAACACGACTTGAAAACCGGTACCATTACCACGTGGAAGAAAAGCTATTGGTAACAAATGGGTCTATAAGATCAAGCGAGATAGCAATGATTAAGTGGAACGATATTGTGCAAGATTGGTGGTGAAGGGATATGCTCAAAAAGAAGGTATTAATTTCGGAAAAAATTCAAAAATGCCCCTAAGGTTTTCCATTTCTTCAAAAATACCCTTAAGTTTTTTAAAAATTCAAAACTGCCCTCAAATAAGATGTCGTTTATATCGCCGTGTATTTTAGGGGTATAATGGAAAAATCATAAAATGCATATTAACAAAGCTTCCTGCGTAAGGTTGTGCATTAATCACCAAATAAATCATCATCGTCCTCGTTGTCATCTGCATGACTTGAGATATTTCCAGGTTTCACGCTGGACTTTTCTTCGGTCTCTTTAGTTGAAGCATTGGTACTAACAGAAGAATATGCCCAAGAAGAACCCAATTTACCAGAGAAGGATTCTCCGTAAAGATCATCATAAATCCCACTTTTTGGAGCACCTTTGACCTTATTTAAAACCTCTTGTAATTTATCAGTCACACCTTTTGGTGAAAGACTGTCTTCCTTACCAAAGCTCCGTTCCTTTCCTGAGTTTTGTTCTTTCCTTTTTGGTATTACCGTTATCTGTACAAGGGACTCGTACTTTCCAACAAGACTTCCTTCTTTAACTCCTACTGGACCAGGTTCTGTTTCTATGTCTGCACCATGCTGGCCTGATGAGGTGAAGGTGTAGTATACAATGAGACACCCCAAGCATGATAATGACAAGCTAATAACTATAATTGCAATAATGAATAAGTAAAATTAACATGGTAAGCAAAAGGTGAGTTATAACAACAATGTCCATCTTAAGACTTAAAGTATATAACAATAAACAAAATCCAAGGAATTTATGTACATCCAATTAAATTTCTGACCTTCCGTTCTTGTGAGGAACAACTACAGCATGCTGGCATGACACTGACTCATGATCAAGCACAAAATCACAATTATGGAATTGCCTCCCAAAAATGCTTCTCCGTCTATCCAAATTAATGCGATCAAGAACCTCACGATCCTTCAAAACCTCAAGATAATAAACACCTGGCCGAGGCTCAATAGCCCAATCGGGTGGCTGCCAAGTGGACTGGCCCCCTCCAACCTGAGTCACATGCTGGGTTTGTCCTACCAACGGTGCTGCCTCTGGAACTACAGGCTTTTGAGGAACATGGAGTTCATGCTGATACTGACTTTGCAAGACAGAAGTCTGAGATGGTGAATGCAAAACTGAGGGATGAGTAATTGGTCTTGAGACAGACTGGGAAGTAGATTTTGAAGCCGAATTGGAAGACACTGAGAATGGTTCAAAAGTCTGAGCTTTCTTGAATCTATCAAGACCAGCTCTCCCGTACATCTTTCAATCTTCAAGTTATTCAAATAATCTTCAACTTTATCACGAGTTGAGGCAAAAGTATAGCATAATGTAGCATTGATGATAAATATGCTGCCAATCCTTTTTTACACCAACACTGAAACAATCCTCTTCCTGTGCAAAACACCACAAGTAAACTTGAAAGTCAGATTCAGATGAAAAAAATCAAAGTAAAATTGAACGATGGAGAAAATGGGTTTGCGTACCAATCAGGGATTTGCCTGCTTGAAAAAGTAGGGATAGTGTTTCGAAGGAGCCACGGCAACGACGAGGCTTTTTCGAGTTATAAGAGTCAGAGAGTGGCACGATGGTTTTTTTAGGCCATCCTACAATTTCTGGGTTTTTTTATTTTATTTTATTTTATTGAAATACAACTTATTCGCCAAACCGTTCGAAATTGTAACGGCTGTTAAAATCAGGGGTATTTTTGAAGATACTCCTTAACTCAGGCTTATTCTAGGTTTTTTTGTAAAAATGTAAAGGTAATTTTGAAGAAATGAAAAACCTCAGGGGCATTTTTGAATTTTTTCCATTAATTTCAATGAAATATTTTCGCCAGTAGTACAACTTATAACAGTCAAAATAGTCTTGACTATGTATGCTATGGTTAACTTACATCTAGAGTAGTTGGATGTAAAAACTGCGTTTCTTCATGGCGAACTTGAATAAATCTATATGCTTCAACCAGAAGGTTTTGTTAAAACAGGCAAGGAGGACTTAGTTTGCAGATTGAACAAATCTCTATACGATCTCAAACAGGCACTGAGGTGTTGGTACAAGAGATTTGATTCCTTCATTATTAGCTTTGGATACAATAGACTCAATTCAGACCATTATACGTACTACGAAAGGTTTGATGGGGATAATGGCTTTATTATCTTATTGTTATATGTAGACAACATGTTGGTAGCAGAACCCAACAAAGATCGAATCCAAAAATTAAAGGTTCAATTGGCTAGGGAATTTGATACGAAGGACTTGGGACCAACAAACAAGATTCTAGGGATGCAAATTCACCGAGACATAAATAACAAGAAGATTTGGCTTTTCCAAAAGAACTACTTCAAAAAGATCTTGCAACGCTTCAACATGCAAGACTGTAAGCCAATTTCTACCCACTTCTGATTAAGTTGAAGTTATCCTCAAGTATATCTCATAGCAATGAAGCAGAAAGGATGGATATGTCTCGAGTACCGTATGCATCAGCAATGGAAAGTTTGATGTTCACTATGATATGTACAAGACCAGACATTGCATAAGTAGTGGAAGCGGTTAGTCAATTTATGGCGAATTCTGGTGGAGAGCATTGGAACACTGTGAAGAGGATCCTTAGATACATCAAAGGAACCTCAAGTGTTGTATTATGTTTTGGAGGATCAGAATTAACTGTCATGGGTTATGTGGATTCAAATTTTGCAAGAGATATCGACAAAAGTAAATCCAAACGGGCTATGTGTTACACTTGCAGGATGAGCTATAAGTTAGGTTTCCAAATTGAAAACTGTTGTGGCTTTATCTACAATGGAAGCAAAATACATGGCAACTAAACAAGCTTGGATTCAAAAGTTATTGGAGGAACTCAAGCACAAGAAGGAGAATATTGTTTTGTTTTATGACAGTCAGAGTGCCTTGCACATCGTAAGAAATTCAGCCTTTCATTCACGGACAAAGCACATAAGGGTTCAGTACCACTTCGTTCGATAAGTAATGGAGGAAGGAAGTGTGAATATGCAAAAGATTCACACCAATGAGAACCTAGTAGATGTAATGACAAAACCAATCAACCTTGAGAAGTTTGTATGGTGTCGATTCTCATATGGCATAGCAGAGACGTAAGCAGCAAGGCTTGAGCAAAGGCAGTTGGAAGAACTAATCGTAAATGATGACTTCAAGTGGAAGAATGTAAAGTTGAAGCCATTTTCACATAGCTAAAACTGATAGTCAAATAAAAGTGGGTGGTAGGAGCCAACCATTAAATGCTGTGTAGAAAACAAATGAAGTGGATGATAGTTAGAATAAATGAAGTGGATGATAGTTGAATATATGAAGTGGGTGGTAGTTGCAATCAAAAAAATGAAGAAGAGAAATAAATGATGGTGGTTGCAATAGTGAATTAAAATCTCTATAAATAGAGAATTCATTTACGCATCTTAGCATCCCATCCTATTCCAAAATTTCAAGTATTCTAAGCCTTCAAACATTCCAAACATAAAGCTATAAGCTAGTAAAATATATTTCCACTTGAAAGAGTTCTTTCCTCATTGTGAGAGAAAGGTTAATTGTATTCTCATATTATAAGAGAGAAATATATATTGTTCTCTCCTTGTATTTAGAGAAAAATTGTAAATCTTTCGATATAGTGAATTCCTTCTAACATTTGCCCGTAAAGTAGCCTGTAATCATTTTGGATGAACCGCTTAAATATTTGTGTTCATTTTATCTTTGTTCTCTCAATTTTACTTTGACTATGCATTAGCTTCAATCCATCAATTTTCTAACATATAAATACACGAATATATAAGAAAATTGAGTAAAGATTTTATTTTTTAATATTATAAAATGATGCTAGTAAAGAGTTGAAAACATTATTAAGTGTCTTGTTAGAATAGCTTTGTCCCAAACAATTGCAATACTTAGGATTAGTTTATATATATATATATATATATATATATATATATATAATTTATTAATTTTAAAAAAAATGATAATTTAATTTAAATTATTTATTATTTATATTTTAACTGCATTTGTAAAAAAATAATAATGTGAATAATTGTTGAACATGATTTTTAGAATAAAAAATTATAACAAATAGAAAAAATGAAGAAAAATTAATCATTTTGACTTTTGTCATTATTTCTTTTAAGGTAATGAACTAAACAATTAAAAAAAAGAAAGAAAAGAAAAAGAAGAAGTTATTAATGCATCACTTAAAAACAAATAAAATTAAATAAACCTTCACGACTTCTAAAATCCTTCATCACAAATAAACAAATCTATATTTAAAAATCACTCTAGAATGAGTGAATCAATTAACTAAACAAATTGATCAATATAAATAAAGGTTTATTTAACAATACACAAATTTTTTTGAAAATTTTAGTAAATTAAAAACTAAAATAATGAATGCAATATAAAACTATTTGGACAGAGATTGAGAAAGAGTGCGAACTCGAATACACAAATAAAATATGAAAATTATAATAAATCTTCAAAAATATTAAAATAATTTATTAATTATTTTTTAAATTAATTTTCATATTTAATACATATAAATATAAATAATTTTCATATTTTTTTTTTTCAATAAATCAAAATATTATAGAACAAGTAGTTAAAATATTTAAAATTATTATTTAAGTTAATAAATTTTATGATTAATAAAATTTAAAATATATATTTAATGATAAGTTATTTATAAAAAATAAAGTAACATAAATGACATTTTATCATTATTTTTTGACAATTATAGATAATATCTTTATTATTCATTAATATTTTTTTGACATCAATATTTTATGGATATTGTGATGGAGAATGTGTATCAATATGGATATTGTTGGAGATGATGACTAAGAGCATCACTAAGGAGGCTTCAAATCTTTATTTTAATGTAACTTTTGCACTTAAAATTGCTCAAGAAGGTTTCAAAACTTTGCACTAAAACAGTGCAGTGCAATGAATAATATTGTGTTAAATATTAATAAATATAGAAAATATAAAAATATTATTTTAATTTTTATTTTACTTTAATTATATATATTTGACTAAAATTTATTTAAATTATATTATTCTTTGATCGAAAAAATTATATTCTTTTTATTAATTGATAATATTTTTTATTTTTGCTTAAATAAATTAATATTAAGTATATGATGCAAAATTATTATAAAAAATTATTGCACAACTCTTAATATTTTATTTTGCAGCAATAATATTTAATTTACATAAAAAGATATAATATTTTATTTAAAGAATTTTTTATTTTTTCTCACTAAAAATAGTTTTTTTTAATTTATCATAATTAATTAAATAATATTAACATAGAATTTATTAATTGATTTGATATAATAATTGTTAGAAATTAATTAATAAAATAAAAATAAAAAGAATAATATACTTTTATAAAATAATATATTTTTTAGTTTAGTATTTAGTGCAATAGGTTGGAAATGAAAAAAAAATAGTATATTTTTATGCTCAAATAATGCAAAAAAAAAAAAAAAGCACTAAAATAAATTTTTAGGTTGGATATGGTCTTATGTTCTTTTTTTTTTTTTTTTTCCAATTTTTCCACCAATAATTCAAATTCAAATCTCACTTAAGCGTGTGTGAGTGTATTTTTTTTTTTTATTAATAAAAAAATGGACTTTAATACCCTTTTTATAAATAAATAAATAAAAAGTTATTTCTTTTTCCCGTGTACTTTGCGGGGGAGAATACTCCATCAACAAAATTCCTAATTAAGCCTTTATGTTTTAAGAGTGCACCATAAACGCAAGTGTTAAAGAATGTTTACTTTAAAATAAGATGCAAAACACATTTTTTTAAAAAAATGTACCCGATTAATATTTTAGTTATGTGATTAGTTAATGCCTTAATGGTCCAAACCATAAGTGTGTGTGACACAAAATGATGTGTTTTGTGCAATTACTTGATCCCTCTTATCTTTCTGTCTTTTACATGTAACTGTATTTTTTATTTATTCATTTCTTTCATTAAAGAATTGCGTATTTCAAGATTATCTAAGTTTTGTTCCTATTTAGGAAGTAGTATGAGGAGGGATATGTTTAATAGTTACTTGAAATCTTTCATCAAACTGGCAAATATTGTTTGCTAAATGAACTATATTTATAAAATGTTAGTTAGAGATATTAAATTAATTTATTTATATCGGTTTGATAAATTAAATTTATGATTTAGTCATATTTATTTTTAAATTAAATTTAAATTATTTTGATAATATATTAATGTTAAATTAAAAAGTCTTTAATTCAACAATTTAATAAATAATATTTTATATTAACATTTAGCAAGAATTGTGTGCAAATTTTCAAATAGAGAAAAACTCTTCAAAATAAGTAAATTATTTAAAATTTTAAAATAAAAAATAATTTTCATTTTATTAATTATAATAAATATTTATAAATATGAGTCATAAAGTAGAATAATATAAATTATTTTACGTTATCAGATAGAAATTAACTAAAATTAAATTATCATAATATATATTATAAATACATAAAATTTTAAAATAAATATGTATATTAATAATATATAGGTCTATCAAGTTAAGTGTGATGTTAAAACTTAAACTAACTTGATATACATTGTTTTTACATTTTTAAAATCTAAACTAATTTATTAAGATTTATAAACCATCAAATTAATTTAGGTTAATTAAGTAATTATTCTTAATCATTTCAACATAGAACCTAATAATGCTTGTCAACTTCATATCAGTGACAATTACTTCAACAGTGTACTCACAAAAAATGAGAGAAATAAGAGATGGGGGGGGGGGCTGTCTTTTAAAAGGAAATGCAAAGTTATTTTAGTGATTTTAAAATTTGCGTGAAAGAAAGAGAGAGAGAGAGAGAGGTCCCTAGGCATATGCTTCTTGTACGTGAGTGTATTATTATTATTTAAAAAAAAAAAATAGCAAAGTTTTGCGACCATTATAGTATTGGTTTATGATAATTGGATTTGTTGACGCTATTAGTGTTATGCTCTCAAATTTGATCGCCTTAAGATATCCAGCTCCTGGCTGTAAAACATAAGTACATGAAAAAAATTGGTAATTAGTATCATAAGTGACTTAGAAAAAAGCTCTGCATATTAGTAGCTATTGGTTTAATTATTTGACTAATGACCTTTAAATTTTAGTATTCTAAAAGACACTTTAAATTTTATCTCAATACATTAAACTTCACCACTTATATTTTGAAACCAATATCTATGTTTTTTTTTTTTTTAATAATAAAATTAAAGCTTCAACAAAGACCTAATGGGTTAATTATGAAAATAAATATGCACGAATTTTTAAATAGAAAAAAAAAACTCTTAAAAATAAATAAATTGTTTAAAATTCGAGAACAAAAAATAATTAGATTTTTATTAGTTATATTTAATATTTATAAAAATGAACATTAAAGAAAAATAATATAAGTTGAATACTATTCTCGATTGATATAAAAAATTAATTAAAATTAGATGATCATAATATATGTACTATAAATATATAAAATTTAAAAATAAATATGTATTAGTAATATATTATATAGGTTGATTTAAGCGTAAATTTGTAAATGTTAAACTTTAATCGACTTGACATAAGTTGATCTTGTATGTCAAAAAAATTGTAACCGACCTAAAAATGCTTGTCAACTTCATATTAATGACAATTACTTTAAGTTAATTATTGGACTTCTAATATAGTTGATAAAAATTTGACATTCATTCAAATAATTCAAATCCTCTATCTCCAAATATCGTTTGATAAAAAAAATTCACATTAAATCAACAAAATATTTTTCAAATCATTATCAGAATTATGCCAGAAGGGCACTGACTCCTTCTCACGTATTCGGGAAAAAAATTAATACAGTATTTATGAATCAATAAATAGATTATATTTAACACAGAATAGGCTATAAACAGCGCATACTGTATTAACTTTAAATTTTTTTACTTTGTTTCCTTAAAAAGTCTAAATTCAAGCACAATAATTTAAACATAATACATTAAAAAGACACACACTATCATTTTTTTTTTAGTAAATAAAAGCCATAACATAAAAATACATCTCTTCAATTTTAACCATTTTATATGTTACTATTTTTTAAGACTTATGCCTTTATAGCTATTATTGCAAGTACTTTCAAGAGTAGTCAACAACAAGAAACTTAATTGTAGAAATAAAGAAGTATATTATTCTTTATTTTCATTTTGGTTTCAACCAAAACAAGCTTAAGTGCCACATAAAACTCCATATTTATTTAAAACATAGTAGAAATAAAAGACGATGATATTCGACTTATTCTCTGCGTTCATACTTGCGAGCCCAAATGTGTTTACCATTAACTTTGAACTTTGCAATACGTCTTCCATTCAAAATCCTATCAACAAAAGTGACAGAACTCAAAATCATTTTAGCGTAAAGAGCTTGTTCATTTTGAGAACTACCTTGTCCCATTTGAACACTCCTAACGCAATTCATATCACCAAACATATTTGTAAACAAATCTCTCACTTCTTGTTCCAAAACCTGAAATCCCCTTGAAAATGTTAAAAACATTGTTCTATCTTCTTCAGTACCTTCATGAGCAACTTGATCCCAACCCCATAATCCACCAGTTGGAATATCATAATCCATAGGTCGGTTTACAATATTGACATTACCAAACACTGGGTGTGGAAATCCAGGTACAATAATTGAGTGACCTAAGTTAATTAACAATGAACTTCCAGGTAAAACAAGTTGTAAAATATCTGTAAACACACGTGAACAAACATTGTTAAGGAGTGTTTTTATTCCCCTAATAGCTGTGAATCTATTTTGAGCAAATGTTTGGAGAGAGATCTCTCTACCTATAACTCTTGTAGTTAAAGGAAGATCAGTACCTCCATTGTTGTTATTGTTTGTTGTTATGCCTTCTAGGCATTTGAGACATAAGACAGCTTCATTAGCTAAGGCATTGACAATGATGTCGGATAAAGGTAACATTTTTACAATGATGTTAGGGAAGTGTTTGTCTTCTAGCCATAGCCAGATGGCCATGACTAGTAAGGATTGAGCAGGGTCTCTCATGAGATTTAAGACGAGTCGAAAGAAAATTTCTCGATCGATTTTGTGGAACATGTGGAGTTCTTCTAGGCTTATGGTGATCATAGTGAAAGATTGGTTTGTTGGGGTGATCAATGTAGAAGAAGATAATATATATATTGTCAAGAAAAATATGCTAACAAATTGCAATGTAACATGTATATATATATATATATTTAAGTCTCCAAGTCTAAGTGAAACCTACCAACTTGCTTGTGGTATAGTTGATAAATGCTTGAATTTTTTTTTTTTTTTCAAAGAACTTCCTAATTAGAATTCTCACCTTGTAAAACAGTTTTATAAAGAAGTAATTCCATTTTGGACCCAATTGTTTACTAATTTTTATTTTTTACCACTAGTCATTAATTTACCCTCCAAATTGAACATGGGTTAAAAAACTCATTTGAATACATGTTCAAAAGCAAATACATGGTTCAAAACTTTTCATTGAGACATAATATGATTTGTTGGTATTTTGGTGATATTTTATCGTTGGAATTGTTAGAGTTTCGATGACCTTTGTACTTTTGAATGTCTATAAAAATAAAATATTTCAAAACATGCATCATATATATAAAAATAATGAAGGTTAAAAACCCTTAAAAATAATTTATCTTATACAATATTCTCTTAAAAAAAAAAGCTTGAGTGAAACCTTATTTTTATTGTTATTTCATTTTTTTTTATTTGCAATGTTCTTTTTTTCTTTTTCTTTAGTAGCATATAGATATTTATGGCAGTAGATTAAGTTTTTGTATTTTACATTATGTAGCATAGTCCATACATAGTAGAAAGTAACTATACCCATATGAGAATTAATTATTGGCATGTTTGTAATTGAGTATTAAATGCTCACATTATAATTTTTTTTAAAAAAATATGTGTTTGATTGAAAAATTAAGTTGTATCCTACAAAATAAAAATTTGTATGATAATATAAAAGTTTTGGCCCGTCATCAAGGTGTGTTTAAACTGTTTTGGATAATTAATTTTATTTATCTAAATTTTTCAATTCTAAAATTTTGTGTCTTAATTTTTTTTTTATTTCAATTTAAAAATAATATATATTTTTTCTAAAATGTAACAAATATAAAAAATAAATCAAATATGAAATTAAATAAATTTTTATAATGTACTTTTTTTTAAATAACATATTACATAGTCACACACTCATTTACATTGAATGAATTTTGATCATAGACTAGCTTGAAATATATATTATTACACTATAGGTTAATTGATTAATGAAATTATTCTTATTAGAAAGAAAATTACATAAAATAAATTACATATTATTCAAAATATAAATTGTTTTATTTAAATATTTATCATAATTTTATTTGATTATATTATACAAGTTATCTCCATAAATACTAATTATATTACATAAAACAAAGTTAATTTCTTTTATCTTATAGCACTAGCTTTATACGCGTGGTACACGATGACTTGAAATTCAATAATTTCATTTGCAAGATTATGCTAAAATATCATGTTATATAGTATATATTAATCGCCAATTTAAAATCAAAGAATAAATGAAAAATGATATAAAATAACATTCTTAAAATTTATAAAAATTAAAATAATATTTTAATAATATTGAATAGATTCAATTAAATAGAGTTTAACATTGAACGAGTTTAATTGATCAGATTTTAACTTGAATGACGTCAAATTATACTGTACTTAATGTGAATTTTTTTAATTGAGTATAATTTTTTTTTTTAATAATCAACTTGAGTCTTGAGTATAGTTTAAAAATATATATATAAATTGAATATAAAATAGGGTTATTTTTATAGTTATAAATTTTGTTTTCCAAATTTTAATCGCAAGTATCACCATGTTATCTTCTTCTTGTATTAAACCAATAGTTAATTTTTAGGGAGAAAAAAAAACAGCTAATTCTTGTATTGTAAGCTTTTTTCGTATATTGGATCGACTTCTTTTTGTGAAATTGTGTATTTGATGTATGGGCAACGAATAAATTAGAAGAAGAGCACAGTAACATCTCAGATATCTCTAGCCTTTAATTAATAGCTTCCCGTTTTCTCTCTTAATTAATTTTTACCATTCAAAGACTTGGATTTGAGTTATTGACATAATTGGCATCTTAGTTAATATAGTTTTTTTTTTTTTTTTTATTATGACAAATTGTATTATAATATAATCATATATATTTTAATTTTTTATTATATTAATTAATACCTGAACACAAATATAATACATAAATATAATACATACACAACATGTACAACATTATTGTCACCCTTAACTATCACCACCTTCCAAAATTCAAATGATTACACATACCTGAATTTTGTATGTATAGTTTACATGAATACAAAATAAATAAATAATAATTAATTCACATAATTTGAACATATAATCTGAAATAAAAAAATATTAAATTTTACTAATAGATTATTAAGTGCAGGCATACATACACCAAACATTCAAATAAATGAAACATTTGACGCCATTAGTGTTATGTTCTCAAATGTGATCGCCTTAGCATATCCGGTTCCTTGCTGTAAAACACAAGTACATGAAAAAATTGATATTAGTTTCACAAGTGATTAAAAAAAACTTTGAATATTATTAACTATTAGGTTAATTATTATTTTTCGTTGCATAAATGACTCAGTTATACAACTGGTTTTATTTTTAATCCCTCAATAAAAAACATATGGTCATTTTCTTCTAATACTAAAAAACATTTATTCATTTACGCTATAAGGATAATGAACATTTTTTTTTTCAGAGGGGAGTTAAAAATAAAACTCTATATATAAAAGGGGTCCTATAATTAAATCTTAATTATTTCACTAATGACCTTTAAATTTTAATATTCTAAAAGAAAATTTAAATTTAGTTGTTTAGAAAAAAAAAATACCTAAATATTTTAGGGTATTCTTTAATTTCTAAATTTTATCTCAATACATTAAACTTCACCACTTATATTTTGAAATCAATATCTATGATTTTTTTTTTTAAATGATATTAAAGATGCAACAAAAACCTAATGGGTTAATTATGAACTCTTCAGGTTTGTTGAAAAATCTGAAAAAACCCCTTGAATTTAAACATAGTAATAGTTAAATCATCTCAGATTCACAATAACTTTTTTAAGGTATATATTTGTGTAATAATAATAATAATATTTTTTTTTTTCAGTTTTGAAATAAAAAAATAAAGGCATATTCGATTAACAAAATTAGAATTATTAATCAATTAAGAATAGTAATTTTTGGAAGTAAAAACAAGCGATTAAAATTACAATTCTTATTAATTTGTTCGATTATTATCATAGAATATATACAAAGAATATATAAAATTTTAAGAGCATGTTTGGTTCATAAAATTAAAATTATCAATTAATTAAGAATAGTAATTTTGTGAAGAAAAAATGTGGAATATGAATTATAATTGATATTAATTTGTGCGATTATCATCACATAATATGTACAAAGAATCTGCAAAATTTTAATCATTTAGGATGAGGAATAATTTTTCTTCTGATGTATAGAGAAATAATAATTCTTCTATTAAATAGAATAATATGAATTACCTATCTAGACGTGAAAGACATTTCAAAAGAATTCTAATTTCTAATTTTATAAACAAAGAAAATAAAATACTTATTATATTCCTGATACTATTATCTCCAACCAAACATACTTTAATTCTTTAAAAAAAAAAGGAATAAATATTCAATAGGGAATAGACATTCCTAAAACAATATTCTAATTCATCACGTTACAAATTGCAAAGAACAAACAATTAGAATATATATTTCATTTATGGTTCTATTTGATTATGTAGTAATTTTTTAAAATTAAAAAAACACGAAAGCAAACCAATTATGTTCGACACAAATAATAGAAAATAAAAACCTCTAAATTAAAAAATTACATATTCCTCTTTTTTTCAAGGCAAAGATACAATTGAGAGGCAGGGAATTGGTAAGAATCAATCTCAACTTTGAGAAAGGATACTTGGTCATTCCCAGCTCAAATCAGCTTTAAAGACAGAAAACAATAAGAATATGCTAACTGTTAAGGAACCTGTCAAAAATGAATTTTTAATCATTTTCATGCTCATAAAGCTAACATCTAATCAAAATGAACATAATTTCAAAAACCTAACATAAACAATCATAACACTCAAATGTTTAACCAATTCTAAGAAAGGGTAAATGAAACAACCATTATCTAAGAAAACACAAGTAAACTTCAATGGGATTTTAAAAAAGCTTTTCCCTGCATTTCAACTCCATTTCAAAGATAATGCCAGCTCAGCTAACCATGCCCGTTCATCTTCAAGAAATTTCCCACCGTATAGGAACAAGTCGCAGGTCTCATTCTAAACAGCCTCAAGCTAGTCATTTTGGTCAAAAAGCTCTCATAATATATTTTCACAACTGATTCGAAGTCAAATTTAATGATTGTCATCTAGAAGTAAAATCTAATTAATACATAACAATGCATGTTCTAGGCCACACACACCCTTGGCAGAGAAGAATCTAATTCCTCGGAGATAAACCCACATGTTTTTCAAGAAAAATTAAAACTATAATAATTAGGTGTACATTAAGAGTCTGCCATTTCCATACTAGCTGGTATGCAGCACCCTCATGCTTTTGTGCACAAACATGAAGCTCTGATCATGACGGTGGAACTCTCTAGGATGGCACTGGAAACACATGGATGCAGATAAGTAAGTGCGACAAATTTAAAAGATCAAAGTCATGAAGCGAATACACCAAGTATACAGAGAACATACTGTAGGTAGAAGTATCAATCTGCTCAGGTAGCTCCTTTATATCTACCTCAAACCTCTCCTGAACCTGTGTCAATAAAACACAAACTTAAGAACCAAAAGTCATTACATAGCAATTCGTTAAAGCTTTGAAAGAGAACCAAAGTTCATACATCATTGAGAACATCGGAGTCAGCAGCTGAGGAAACAAATGTAATAGCAAGCCCTTTCGTTCCAAACCTACCAGCTCTGCCAACCTATCAAATGTTGTATAAATATAAGGGGAAAATTAGAAAATTGTTCTCTTATATATGCTAAATGATAGGAATACTAAAAATAAAAGTAAACGTAAATTTTGTAGTTGTATTAAATATTATTTGTTCATAAGTGATGAGGACGAAGGGAGGGAGAAGCAAATGGGAGGGGTCTCACTTGGGAGCAAAACATATGAGGGGGGAAGGGAGGTATACTTGAAGAATGATGTCACCAATTGATTTAGAAAATTGAAAATAAATTTTCCAAAATCTGAAACCATTTGTTAGATATTATTCTTATCTGATGATATCTAAAAACCTCACCCTGTGAAGGTAAGTATCAGCTGAATCTGGCATATCATAATTGATAACAATGTTAACACGTTCTATGTCAATTCCTCTGCCAACCAAATCCGTTGCCACAAGTATCCTATTCTGTCCCTCCTTGAAACCTTTGTAACGTTTCAGCCTGAAAAGGTGACCCAGCAGCAATCCACAACATTATGAAATTCCCAAATCAAAAAAGAACAGACACTGAAAGCAGTTGTTGATAGCCGGTAAGAGGAATAAAACATAGACAAAGTCTAAATTTTAAAAAAAGAGACTTCGAAAGAAAAGACAACCAAGATATTTAAATACATCCTGTACTGCTCAAAGAAATACATAATCGCACTATGAGCCCATATCCCAACTTATAGCTTTCTTTTTTTCTTTAATCACACAAAGGTAGAAATGACCATGAAAAGCTAGACATGCATAAAACTAATTGATATGATTTTTTTTGCTGCAAGAATGATACAAAGATACGCAGAATAACAAAACAGACGGAAAACTCCAAAAGGGCAATAATCTAGTATATTGTGTAAATGGAAACCAGGCAAAGCTTTCAAACAACGAATTGTTCAATAGCAGGAACAAAAAGGATACCTTTCTTCCTGTGACATGCCAGAATGGATACATATTGAAGGGAAGTTACATTCAGAAAGTAACTTGTTCAGCTCAGCAGCTCTGCTCACACTTTTCACAAAAATAACAACTTGATTGAAATCCAAGGCATCCAGCAGATCATTCAATTTCCGGTTTTTCTCCGACTCACTCAACTTGATGTAGTGCTGCAATTCATATATCAGAGTATAGTTTATATCATTAACCCAAAGGAAATTTATGACAAAATTCCCAGCATAATTTCTGAAATCAATCTCGAACGAAATACCTGTACAAGTCCATGCAGGGTCAACTTCGCCTCATCATCAACATATATTTCCATAGGCTGAAAGGAAGAAATGTCACAGTAAACCATATTAGGGGCCTTCCTCAAGCTAACTGAATCCAGAATGAAATGAACGACAATTCAGATCCCTTGTATCAAGATTCTGGTCATCTGTTTTGCCTCCTTGAAGATATTTTCTTAAGTGACAACAAGCAAGCACCACTGAAGCTCAACCCAATCTAAATGGATTGTCAACAGCAGTCCCCAGGGTGATGCAAAATCTACCCACTTCATCCCTACCCAATGCAACCATAAAATACCCTAAAATGAAAATTCAAACCCAAGATAGACATAGACAAAACACAAGTAAATGATAATAACACCTAAATATGGCCTTCACTCCCATCTGGAAGTGTGACCCCATGAAGCAACAAATCCATGAAAAGACTTAATACAGTCTGAGGAAAAACCCCAAAGCAAGGAAACAGCAACTGGGACCACCACATTATAGAATAGTTAGATCAATCTTGGAGAAAGTTGGAAATACGAAAATGAGACTTTAAAATCGAGTAGTACTGGCCATGGAACATTACATCTTGCATAAATTTCTTGCAAACCGGACGGATTTCTTTACTGAGTGTTGCTGAGAACATCATAACTTGCTTGTCATGGGGTGTCATCTTGAATATTTCTTGCACATCTCTTCTCATGTCTGCAAAGCATTTAAATACGTAGTGAAAATTATAAGCCATAAACAAGAATAGACAGAGAATTGAAAGAACAATGCAAAAACTAAAAATCTAATCGAAGAACTAAAAAAAACATACCAAGTGATTCAAGCATCTTGTCACATTCATCAAGGATAAAATGCCTCACATTCTTCAATGAAAGATCCTTATCTCTTGCTAGTGCTAATATTCTTCCAGGTGTTCCAACAACAATATGAGGGCATTCATTTCTCAGTAAATCTTTGTGAAGCTTGATATTGACACCACCATAGAAGACAGCAACCTTTAGATCTGGCAAGTATGTGCTGAATCTCTCAAACTCGTGACAGATCTAGATAATAGTTGGATGACCAAGTGAGAATAGATAAAAGAATTAAAGGAAAGATAAAATACCAAGAAAACAAATGCGGAAAATCTTAAAAAGTACCTGATAAGCCAACTCTCTAGTATGACACAAAACAAGAGCAGAAACTTGCCCCGCAACAGGATCAATCTGCTGCAGACTTGAAAGAACAAAAACAGCTGTTTTTCCCATCCCTGATTTTGCTTGACATATTACATCCATCCCAAGGATAGCTTGGGGAATACACTCATGTTGAACTGATGAAGAACCAAAGAAAAACCGGATGGAAGGAACCATTGGTAAGTAAAAATATACGGTCGCCGTTCTTTTTATTGAAAGGCTCTATCAAGCCATACCAATTCTCTTGAAATCAAGATAGTGATTATAGTATATTACCTGAAAAACACCAAATGTAATTGTTACGGAGAGAAATAATACTTAACATGACAATAACAATAAGAACCAATAACAAAAATAAATCTTTTGAACGCTTGTTTCATGTCAAGAATGGTATTTAATTAGATATTAATTTTCTCTTCAGACTCCAAGGCATCTTACACCACCGATTACTGGAGGGGGGGAAAATACACCAAAGAGCTTAGTACTTTAGTATTTTGCTTTAATCAAAAACCAAAAAATTATTCACACTAAATTACGAGTTTAGTATTTTGCCTTCGGAAGGATGCTCAAACCCAGAGTCCACAATCGCTCGAAGAAGCTCTGGCTTCAAAAGAAAGTCTCTGAATCCTGAACTGTGTATACCCACATAGCCCCTACATAGTAAAAGCAACAGACGTTCAGATCTAAGGATATGCAAAGAGACTGTTTACAGACAGACTTGTGTATAGAATCTCAGAACATGTTTATCTGGATACAACAAAGTAAACAAGTACACAGCCGATAAAATCACAATACAATATTCAAATTAATAATATCATATTCCAGAAACCCAATGTAACATTAATATCGTGTTCTAGAAACCCAAAGTAACTAAGATAGGACAATGTATAATTTCTCCATCAACTTCTTACAAATACATCTTGGTTTCATTGAAAAGTGAAGATTTTACATCCGCTAATAATTTAGAAATTAGTTTTGTCAACATTTTATCTTTAGCCTAAAATGATTATTCAGAAAAATCTTCTTTTCACCGCCTTCTTACGACCGATTCCTTAAAAAATGAGCAAAGCAATTTTTCATCGCTTTCAATAGAGCCAAATGAGATAAAAGGTACAAAAGACACTTACTTTTTGACGGCCTCGCCATTGACTTTGGCACCAGAGTCGGGGGCCTTCTCTTCTTCTTCTTCATAGTCGACGAGCTCCTCGTCGTAGACATCGTTGTCTTTTGTTTCGCCCATATTCTGCAACCAGATAAAAATTAGAAACTCAAATCAGAGATTTCAAGGGCAGAGGAGTAGATCCAATAAAAAAATTAGGGTTTTCAAATATGAATCTTTGGGAGGAAAGGGATTGGGGTTTTAAAATAGGGAAATCATAAATTACCTTCTCTAGAATTTGCAAAGATTGATTAAGGAATTAGGGTTTTAGAGATTCTGCAAATGAAAAAGTTAGCTGATAATAAACAAGGGAATTCCGAACTAGGACCTATCGAGAATGCTCAGAGACCTCGACCGAATAGGTTATAGGGTTCCTGAATTGCGAGGAAAGCTATTTATTTAGGAAAACTCTAAATAAATCTAAAATGCTATGACGCGGCAGATTTTAATTAAATAGTATAATTAAAATTATAAAATAATATAAATTATCATAAATATTTTTTAAATTTATAATAATAAAAATATTATTATTATTTTTAAAACATATATTATAATTAAAAAATAATAATTGTAACATTATTTTTTTCAACTCAAAAATTTAAATTTTTTTAATATTAAATGTTATATAATTTAATATTATTCAACTATTATAATAAAATTTAAAAATATTATTTTTATAATTTTTAAAATTATTTTATTTATAATAATCTTTTAGTATAGAATATTACTCCTGTATTTAACAAAACTTTGTTTTTTCTGTACATCGTTACTTACTAAAATGCCTTGGATTTTGTGTTTAACTGCAACAATAGTACCAATTTACAGATTTTTTTTTTTAGGATAAAGGATTATAAAAGTACATTTATTTTAATAAAAATATACTAAAATTTATTAATTTTGATAATATACTATAAATTTATTAATTATCAATAAGTGCATTAGAAGTTTAAAATTATAAAAATTATCATATTTTAATTTTTGTAAATAAAATGTGTTTTTTAATAGGAATAAAATTAAAATTTTAACTTTATTTAAAAAAAAAAAATGAGGCTAAAGAACTCGGACGAGGGATAGCTTGTAACATTACCATGGAGAAGATAGCTTATTAATAGTTAATGAATCTGTATTATACTATTCAAAAGTTAATAAATTTTAGTATATTTTTGTTAAAATAAGTGTATTTTACGATACTTTATCCTATTTTTTAATTATAGCCAAAAAAAAATGTGTATATATATATATATATATATATATTCAGATTTTTTTTTTTTTAAACTAGCTTTAAACACGCAATATATGCCTGGTACCCTTATTTTAATTTTTATAAAAAATTTATCATATAGGTTAAATATTCAAACTTTTTAAATCTTAATAAGCGTATAACAAAAACTAAAATAACACATTAAAAAATGAAAACATATGACATTATACTTATAAATAATTTATTTAAAATGATATAAAAGAGATATAGGATAGTTATATAAGGGTGTATATTTATTTTGAATTTCTAATATTTGGAAAAAAAATATTATAAACTAAAAATAATATAAAAATGTAAATACTTAAAATCATTTTTTAAATAGTATTAAAGTATAATACTGTATAAAAATGTTATTAACATTTTATATTAGTTTTGTTTACTTAACTAATGAAAAAAATTATTAATTTTTAATATATTTATTTTATAAGTTAGATTTAGGAACTATAATACATGTTAATTTTATTGTATAAAATTTATGTTAGGTTAAATAAAAAACAAAATTAATATAGTATCTAACTCGTTAGTACTTTTATCATGTTATGAAAAATATTTATTTATTTAATAAATAATTATGTATTATTTTATATCGTGTTAAATAATATATATTATATTATGTTTAAATCTCATTATTATATATATAATTACAAAATTTATTTATATTGAAATGTTAAATTGACATAAATTCATATTAATTATGGTTATAAGTTGTAAAATTTTATTAAAATTATTTAATTATATAATATATCATAAGTAATAAAAGTATTAATTTATATATCATTAATATTTATTAGAGAGAAAAAAATTGTAAATGCCACAAGTCTTTAAAATTATGCGAATAAAGTGACAAAATGTTTAAAATAAAAACGAAATAAAAAATTGTAAAATAAGCAAAAGGAAAGTGAAGGAAAAAAAATGAAAATAAAAAAGCAAAAGAAAATGTTATAATTATCACTTTTTTAATATATAGAGAAGTTGTCCTTTGTTTTTTTAAAGATTTTTTCTAGATGTAATAATTAGCCCATTATATATAACTAATATTAACACATTTTCGTAATTATGCTTTAATTTAATAAATTTCTAAGTACATTTAAAACTTAAAATCATAAAATTAGTAAAAAATCGTCCTTACTCAACATACAAAAATAAAAAATTATCATTCATTTTTACTTAAAATTTTATAAAAAAAAATATAACAAAATTACAAAAATAACAAGATGGTAGATATTTACGTAATAAAAATTAGTAACGTTTTTGTTATATCAGTACACAAATTCCCAAGCTATTATCTCCCACACACTCTCCCAACTCTAACTCTTATTACACGCGCGCACTCATGCACATAGAATACAAGTATTATCTAGTGATATATAACAAACTTGATTAATGGCTCTAGAGCTATCTGCATATTACATTGAACTAAAAATTGTTGTCTAGTTCATAGTTAGCTAGATTAGAAAAAATATGGAAAATTATTGACAGAGGCAGTGGTGTCTCTTTTAAATGAAAATTTTAAGTAAATTAGTTAATGCAATTATTCTTGTATAATAATATATTTCAGTTTTTATGTAATTTAGTTATTTAATTAATTTATTTTTAATCTCTTAAAAAATAACATATATTTTTTTTTATGAAAAATATTTGTTTTTAAATTGTAAAAATAATAATATACTTGCACTCATTGAAAGAAAGTTTAAAAATAAAAATTTATATATAAAATAGATTGTATAATACAATTAATTATAATTCATATCTATTTAATTGACAATAATGTGCGCATTATTTTCGGATGGAAAAAAAAAAAAAAAAAAAAAAAACAAGGTGGGCATTATATAATATATATGAGTGAAAAAACATAATCTAAAATCTGGTCTTAAATATTGGTGATTTAGAATACAGACTTAAAATACAGGAGCTAATTTAGAAGACATAAAAATAGGAAAGAGCTGTACGAAGTCAGATAATTTTTATTAAATAAATATATTATAATTATTAAATTAAATATAAAAAAAATTTAATTTTTTAAAATAAATATTTTAATTTTATAATTTATAAATTATGTAATATAAATATTGTTATTATAAAAAATAAATAAATATAATCATATAATTTTTTAAAATAAGTATTTATGATTCAATAAAAATTTATAATATTTAATTTTTATAAATAAATGAATAATAGGTGCATAATTTAAAAATTATAGATATAAAATACTTATTTATATATAATAATAATATATAATTTTTAAAAATTATAAAAATTTTAATGGCTAGTTAAGAATGATAATTGTGTCGGATCGCGTTTATTTTTTGTTATTTGTGTCGAATTTTTGTGTTAGTTGACACATAAAAAAATTTACTTAATTTTTTTTTATGTTATATATTTATAATAAAAAAAATTAAAAAATATATCAATTAATTATTACTAAAAATTTATTCACATTATATTATGTTTAAATTATATTATCATGTCAACAACTGCGCTAATGGAATAATTATATGATAGTAAAAGGAATCGAAAGGCCAAAGCGGGAAAAATAAAAGAAAATGGAAAACCATGTATTTCCCTCCGTCGCATCAAAAAGACTGAAATTGTCAAGGAAGCTAATTAGCGAGGAAGTTAACTGAGAGAACCTCGTCCTATTTATAACTCTTTTCCCCCTCCACATTCCCCACGCTGTCTCGCGCTCTTATAAGCAAATATTATAATTAAAAAAAAAATTGTAACATTATTTTTTTCAACTCAAAAATTTAAATTTATTTAATATTAAATATTATATAATTTAATATTATTCAAATATTATAATAAAATTTAAAAATATTATTTTTATAATTTTTAAAATTATTTTTATTTATAATAATCTTTTTAAATATATATATATATATATTCAGATTTTTTTTTTAAAACTAGCTTTAAACATGCAATATATGCCTGGTACCCTTATTTTAATTTTTATAAAAAATTTATCATATAGGTTAAATATTCAAACTTTTTAAATCTTAATAAGCATATAGCAAAAACTAAAATAAAACATATTAAAAAATGAAAACATATGACATTATACTTATAAATAATTTATTTAAAATGATATAAAAGAGATATAGGATAGTTATATAAGGGTGTATATTTATTTTGAATGTCTAATATTTGGAAAAAAAAAATATTATAAACTAAAAATAATATAAAAATGTAAATACTTAAAATCATTTTTTAAATAGTATTAAAGTATAATACTGTATAAAAATGTTATTAACATTTTATGTTAGTTTTGTTTATTTAACTAATGAAAAATTATTAATTTTTAATATATTTATTTTATAAGTTAGATTTAGGAACTATAATACATGTTAATTTTATTGTATAAAATTTACGTTAGGTTGAATAAAAAACAAAATTAATATAGTATCTAGCTCATTAGTACTTTTATCATGTTGTGAAAAATATTTATTTATTTATTTAATAAATAATTATGTGTTATTTTATATCGTATTAAATAATATATATTATATTGTGTTTAAATCTCATTATTATATATAAAAAATTACAAAATTTACTTGTATTGGAATGCTAAATTGATATAAATTTGTACTTATATTAATTAGGGTGATAAGTGATAAAATTTTATTTAATTATATAATATATTATAAGTAATAAAAATATAAATTTATATATTATTAAATAAAGAAAAAAATTGTTACGGCTACAAGTCTCTAAAATTACGCGGATAAAGTGACAAAATATTTAAAATAAAATAAAAATTTGTAAAAAAAGCACAGGAAAGTAAAGGGAAAAAATGAAAATAAGAAAGCAAAAGAAAATGTTATAATTATCACTTTTTTAATATATAGAGAAGTTGTCCTTTGTGTTTTTTAAAGATTTTTTCTAGATGTAATAATTAGCCCATTATATAACTAATATTAACACATTTTCGTATTTATGCTTTAATTTAATAAATTCTTTAAGTCTCATAAAATTAGTAAAGAATCGTCCTTACTCAACATACACAAATAAAAATTTATCATTCATTTTTACTTAAAATTTTATCAAAAACAACAAGATGCTAGATATTTATGTGATATTTAATAAAATTTAGTAATTTTTTTGTTATATCAGTACACAAATACCCAAGCTATTATCTCTCACACACTCTCTCAACTCTAACTCTTATTACACGTGCGCAAGCAATGCACATAGAATACAAGTATTATCTCTCACATACAATTGATATATAACACCCCCAATGGATAACCAACCAATAGATAACATACTGAGATACATACATCAAGTCATAGATTTAAGAATTAAAATAATTATAATTGTACATAAAAACTTCCTTTAATGACAATCTGAAGTCTTAATCATTGTTGGTACTTTCAAAATAAAACATTGATCTAAATGAATGGAACATAGCGAGCGTTATTATGTCTCTCTCGAAAAGCTTATTATGTTAAAAAAAATACAATTGACATATAACAAACTTGATTAATTGCTCTAGAGCTATCTGCATATTACATTGAACTAAAAATTGTTGTCTAGTTCATAGTTTGCTAGATTAGCAAAAATATGGAAAATTATTGACAGGGGCAGTGGTGTCTCTTCTAAATGAAATTTTTAAGTAAATTAGTTAATGCAATTATTCTTGTATAATAATATATTTCAATTTATATATAATTTAATTATTTAATTAATTTTATTTTTAATTCTTTAAAATATAATATATATCTTTTTTTTTTTTTTTATGAAAAACATTTGTTTTTACGAAAATTATTGAGAGAGGCAATGGTGTCTCTTCAAATGAAAATTTTAAGTAAATTAGTTAATGCAATTATTATTGTATAATAATATACTTCACTTTATATGTAATTTAGTTATTTAATTAATTTTATTTTTAATTCCTTCAAAAATAACATATATCTTTTTTTTTTAATGAAAAATATTTGTTTTTAAATTGTAAAAATAATAATATACTTGCACTCATTGAAAGGAAGTTTAAAAATAAAAATTTATATATAAAAGAAATTATATAATACATTTAATTATAATTCATATCTATCTAATTGACAATAATGTGAGCATTATTTTCGGATGGAAAAAAGAAAGAAAAAGAAAACAAAGTGGGCATTATATATGAGTGAAAAAACAGAATCTAAAATCTGGGCTTAAATATTGGTGATTTAGAGTAGGGGTGAGCAAATAATTCGATCAATCCGTTTAAATTAATAAATTCGATCCAATCCGTCGGATTCGGATCGGATTGAATTGACATATTTTATAGTCGGATTGGATTCGGATTGAAAAGTATACAATCCGTTCGGATTCGGATCGGATTCGGATTGACAGATTTTATAATCCGCTGCAATCCAATCCGGACTGAATTACTATTAAAATTATAAATAAATGCATATTTATTTTTAATATGTTATATTTAAATATTATAGATACTACAATTACATTAAATTATTATTTTAGTTTTAAAAAAAATAAAAATGTTAAATTTTCTATAATAATTTAATAATATTTAACAGTATACTTTTTATAATTGTGATTATATAAGTTGTGACTATAAATAAATAAATTTTACTAAAAAATATATCAATTTAAAATTTAAATGTTAGTATATATCGTGTTTTATATATGATAATAATAAAAAATAAATTATAATCTCAATCCGACCTATCCGATCTAAAAAATCCGATCTGTTCGGATTCGGATTGGTTCGGATTGACTACATTATCGGATCGGATCAGATTCAGATTGGTGAAAAACAATCAGTTTCGATCCGTTGCTCACTCCTAATTTAGAGTACAGACTTAAAATACAGGGGCTAATTTAGAAGACATATAAATAGAAAAGAGCTGTATGAAGTCAGATAATTTTTATTAAATAAATATATTATAATTATTAAATTAAATATCAATTTTTTTTAATTTTTAAAATAAATATTTTAATTTTATAATTTATAAATTATGTACTATAAATATTATTATTATAAAAAGTAAGTAAGTATAATCATATAAGATTTTAAAATAAGTATTTATGATTCAATAAAAATACTAAAAATAAAAATTTATAATATTTAATTTTTATAAATAAATGAATAATAAATGCATAATTTAAAAATTATAAGTATAAAATATTTATTTATATATAATAATAATATATAAATTTTAAAAATTATGAAAATTTTAATGGTTAATTAAGAATGACAATTATGTCGTGTCGTGTTTATTTTATGTTATTTGTGTTGAATTTTTTTGTTAATTGACACATGAAAAAATTTATTTAATTTTTTTTTCATGTTACATATTTATAATAATTTTTTTTAAAAAAAATCTATTAATTATTATTAAAAAATTTATTCATTGTGTTTAAATTATGTAAATAAAAAATTGCGCTAATGTAATAATTATATGATAGGATAAAGGACCCGAAAAACAAAAGCGGGAAAAATAAAAGAAAATGGAAAACCATGTATTTCCCTCGGTCACATCAAAAAGACTGAACTTGTCAAGGAAGCTAATTAGCTAAGAAGTTAACTGAGAGAACCTCGTCCTATTTATAACTCTTTTCCCCCTCCACATTCCCCACACTGTCTCGCGCTCTTATAAGCAAATATTATCTTTGATTCCGATTTCGAAGAAACTCGTAAGGTTAGTAGTATCTTTTCCAATTTGAGTAATATTTATCAAAAGTTTCATTGATCTGATATGTTCATTGCTAAATTGTGTGTTTTGATTTGGGTTTGATCCGTAAATTTTGTTTTTTTTTATCTTTTTCTATTGAAATCCTATTTTCATAGTAATCATGAGCAATTCAAAGGCGAGTTAAGTAGGTTGTTCTAATTGAAGAGTTTCTTCTTTCTCATATGCTATTTTTTTGTGCTTGTTCTTCTGGTAAATGGTTTTGGATGTTTTCAATTGATTTTCTGATCATGAATGTCCTATTGTTCTGATTTTGTAGAACTTCCCAACTTTTTTACCAGTATAAAAGGACTTGGAAGGATCCCAAAGGCATCTTAAACATTCGAGTGGTCCTTCATTTTTTCTTCTACATCTTTTGTTCTTCACATTTTGAGGTGAGTTTGTTACTATTTTTATCTTGAGTGAGGCAAAAGCATTACATCTTATTTTTTTTGCTTTCTTTGAAATGTATAATTTATGCGAATAAAATTATTGTCACATTAGAAAATTGTACTCTTTTCTTGCATTTTGGATTATATGAGATGATCATAGAAAAGAAGAGTATTCTAATCTAAATTACCAAGTATTTGTAAAGTCACATGCTATTATTATTCACCAACTCTTGAGTCACATTATCCAAATGTGATTAATCCATTCCATTATGATGAGGTTTAGTTAGGAAAAATTACTTTTTTTTTTTTTTAAGAAGTATTATTATGCATAGTAAATTATGTTAATATTTATAAAACGATTAATATTAATAATACGTATAACAAATAATATATAAGATTTTCTCGTATTTTTAAGTTTTGAATCGAAGGAATGCTAATAGTATAAAATCATATATATACATATTGTATTTATATTAATTATAATATATATGATAAGATAAATTTAAAAATAATAAAAAATTATTTGACGTAATACAACAGAATTAGTATAAATATAAATATTATAAAATGATTCTTAATTTGCGTGCTTTATTTGTATTTAAACATGCATAACGCTACAATACAATATACATTCTCTCTTTTACTCGTGCATTTCTATTGTTTTACAACAACAAAAAATGTATTCCATGTACAACAGTGAACTATTCGATCTTTTACTATAAATTTCTTACCAATAATAAATTTGTATTTTTGAGTTATTAGAGGATACTTTATTATTTGGTTAAGTTACCACTAATATTCCCACATCGGTCTTACACCGTTGTGAGCGAGAGTTTATTATAGCCTGCCCACTTTTCCTTTTGAGGGCGAGTGTGGTAGAGTGTAATACTCTTGCGTTGGGCTTTCAATGTGCGTGCGTTTTCTTTCGTGTCTTTGAGAGTTTCGATTCTTCTTATCGTTTGATCTAAAAAAAAGTTACCAATAATATAATGGCATATTTCATCACATATCCGCAACCGTTCGTGATCGGCGATGATCATGGTGACGGAAGTAAACCCATATAGATGCGAGTTTGATGAGGGTCTTGAACGATGACAACGGCGATGGATGGTGGCGGGGAGAGGAAACAATGATGAACATACTGTGGCTGGGATCAGCTGATTTCGTGAAGGGATTTAGGCGTTGGAACCTCCATCTCTCTCGATCTTTCTCTTCCGCCAAAATCTACCTCGATCCAAACCCAATAACTATTTTCAAGATCCATCATAATCTCTCTTTCTTACCTTCCCTGAAATAGGTAATTTTGGTGATAATCCTATCCCATTTGGCCAACATCGAAATTCAGCGAAGAAATTATTGAAAATCAATCTAACCTCTGTTCCCTGTTCCTGTGCAACGCCGCCCCGCCATTCGAGTTTTTCACACAATATTTGACCCATCGAACCTCCACTCTTATCCTATTCCAGCTTAAATCTCAACCCAGCCCAGCCCTTTTTCATTCTACAACCAAAAATAACAATACAATGATGAAATTAAAATCTTTTGCCTCTGTCTTGTTAGAATCTATTGGGCCATCAGCTTTGTTCTTGATGGGAATAGAGGCAACATTGAAAGACTAAGAAATGACAAATAGATCAGTTATAGCTGCTCTCAATATCATGTTCCATTTCTTTGCATCGTCAAAGCTTTGATATTCATTTGAAGCTCAAGCACCAGTACGAGCATTGACCGATTGGGTTTGTGGGGTTTTCGGACAAGTTCCAATCATGATTTTCTTCTTCTTCATTTTCTCGGTTTTGCAGAAGCATTGAAGGCTTAATTTTTATAATATCATTTTATTTTTTAATTTTTTCTTAAATTTTAGTTATTAAGTTATTTATTTTTTAATTTTAAATAATTATTTTATTTTTATTGTTAACTTTGTTACTAACGGTTGAACTTTTTGAACACTACGCTAAGGTGAGATATATGGGTGATAAAAAATGTCGATTTTGAGAGCTCATTGAAAAATGTGTAAACCTGAAGGACGTGAATGATATTTACTCCTTTACTCTTTTTTATTTTAAGTTATGCACCTAGGTTTTTAATTGTTTAAAAATTTTAATTAAATTTAAATAGTATTTATTTAAGAATAAATTAAGAATTTTGAAAATTAAAATACAAAAAGTATTTTTTTTTAAATAGAATATTAAAAATTTGATTTTAAAATTAAGAAAACATAAATTTAAAATGAAAAAAAATTCCTAATTTTTTTTAAATTAAGAGGTTTAAAGCAGAAAGGAATACTTAATTATTTTCTCAGTAAATATGGGATATTTTAATTATTTTTTTTATAATAAAGTATTATTTTATTAATAAATTTTTTTGAAATAATAAAGTAAATTTAATTGAAGTAAAATTATTATTTTATTTTAAAAAATTAAATTTTAAAATTAAATTTGAACAATATAATATTTATATATTTTTTTTTACGGTCAATTATTTTTATAAATTTTATATTTTATTAAATTTTTTAGGCATTTTTTGTATTATGTCTTTTTATAGATATTATATTTATATTAAAATTATAAATTTTATAATATTAATAATTGGAGATACATAAGTTGAAAAATTATAAAATTTATTATATTGAAACCACGCTTTTTATTTCACTGTCACCGAAAATCACACAAATAGCACAGTAACTAACTGATTTCACTAGTACTAGTCGAGTAGAGTGCCATTCAATTTGTGCCACATCATTTTTGTTGACTAATACTAGTGGAATGATCTATGTGAGAGTGCGCCATTCAATTTTTTTTTTTTTTGACATATGTAAATGTGAGCCATTAATTTTTAGTATTAATTTTTGAAGATGATGGATATAATAAAACTTATTTGTATGATTTTAGTGTTACTAAATTTATAGTTATTTTAATCTATGTAGTCTTTATTTTAAATATTATATTATAAAATTTGTAATTTTAATCCAAACATGATATTTATAAAAAAAAAAAAAAAAAACTATAAAAAAATAAAAAAATACAAAAAAATTCTTTAAAATATAAAATTTACAAAAATAATTAACAAAAAATAAAAAATATATTGTAATATTTAAATTCAATTTTAAACTTTTAAAATAAAATAATAATTTGACCCCGTTAAATTTTTTTTATTAATAAAATAATATTTTGTTATTTAAAATTAACTAAAGTGTCCAATTTTTACAAACCTTAATGTCTTTGTGAAAACAAAGTAATTAAAGTTTACATTTTACATAAACAAAGTGACTTTCACAACCCCTCACCCATAAGTAAATAATTAGTTTTTTTTTTAATTTTTCATTCCAAATATCAATTGAGTTTTTTTTTTTTTTACTTTTTTAAAAAAAAAAACCTAATTTTTTTTTATTAATTTTTATAATTCAAGTTTTTTTTTTCTTTTCAAATTTACACATGAAAAAAATTATTAAGATTTTGATCGAAATTTTTAAAGAATTAAATGACTTTATATTATTTAAAAAAAAATAGAGAATTAAAATATATATTTAAAAAATTATAAGATTGTAAGTATATGTTTTTTTTTTTAAATATAAAAAAATTAAAATATATCTTTTAAAAAATTACAGTAATTATAAATACTTTGACTGCCCTTTATTATTTGTGTGCAAGAGAAACATCTTAATTTTTGTTGCTCTATGTTCTAATATCAGTATTGGGTGTTTTTCATGCCAGGTTGACTAGTGAGTGAGAAAATGGGTTCAGCAGTGATTGATAAAGTCACAGAGGTAACTCAAGTCAGTATTGGCGGATTTGACCGTCATGTCAAAGCAAAAGACCTTACAGACTTTTTGGAAAATGAAGTTGGTGTTGTTTATAGGTGCAGATTAAAAACCTCTTCAACGCCGAAGGAGTCTTATCCAAATTTTAATATTTGTTGTGCCTCAAATACTAGTGAAACAAACAAGTATGATGATACAGTGAATCCCCATGCCTTTGTGCACTTTGCCTTGCCTGATTCAGCAAATTGGGCCTTGAATGCTGCTGGACGTGGTGAGCTTATTCTGAATGATAAACCATTGAAGGTAATCTTGGGGCCTACAAATCTATTTCGCTTGAACCAGAGAAGGAGAACTACTAACCCGTTCAAGTTATGTGACGTGTATCTGGAAATTGGGAACTTAATAAATGAAGATCAGTTTGTGGTTGTTTGGAAAGGACCTCCTTATGGGGTTAATTTTCTCGTGGATCCTTATGATGACACATGCAAATTTTGCTTCACAAGGGATACTGTTTTCTCCTTCAAAGGGACCAGCAATTATAGAGTGATCAAATGTGATTTTAAGGTGGAGTTTTCAGTTAGAGATATCACAGATATCAAACAATACACAAACACATCATCTATTGTTGTTTTATTGCACCTTGCTTCATCACCTCATGTTTGGTATAGAACTGTTGATGATGATATTGAATCATATCCATTTGATTTATTGGATGATGATGACCCTTGGATCCGAACCACAGATTTCACATCTTGTGGAGCTATTGGGCGTTGCAACTCTTACAGGGTCTTTATTCGACCTCGCCATTCTTCTAAGTGGGAAAAGGCTATTAAGTTTCTTAAACAAAGAAGGGTACAGGAGGTCTTGTTGAGACGGCCACTGAGAGAACAGGATGAACCTGATATTGGGACTTCAATTTCAGATCCTTTCTTCTACGTTCATTGTTCGGAAGGCATTGATTTTGAGGTGATGTTTAGTGTGAATGCTGTCATACACAAAGGGATATTTAATCAGCATCAGATTTCCAGCAATTTCTTTGATTTGCTGAGAAATCAAGTAAAGGAAGTGAACATGGCTGCATTAAAACACCTATATTCATACAAACACCCAGTTTATGATGCTTGTGAGAACTTGAAACAAGTGCAACAATGGTTACTCAGGAACCCTAAACTTTTAAAGATTTCTAAACAGTCAGATGATATTGCTGAAGTTAGAAGGCTAGTAATTACACCGACCAAAGCATATTGTCTTCCACCTGAAGTTGAACTCTCTAATAGAATCCTCAGAGAATATAAAGAAGTGGCTGATCGGTTTCTAAGGGTTACTTTTATGGATGAAGGCATGCAGACCCTCAATTCAAATGCTCTCACGTATTATGTAGCTCGTATTGTGAAGGAAATCACATCAAACTCCTATGCTCAAAAGACAAAGGTATTCGAGAAAGTGAGAAGTATTGTGCTTAATGGATTTTACTTGTGTGGTCGGAAATACTCCTTTTTGGCCTTTTCTTCTAATCAGTTGAGGGACCGTTCTGCTTGGTTCTTTGCTGAAGATAAGGATAGGAAGATAAGTGTGTCTGACATCAAAAGTTCGATGGGTAAGTTCTTGAATAGAAACATTGCCAAGTGTGCTGCTAGGATGGGTCAGTGCTTTTCATCTACTTATGCTACAGTCAAGGTTCCACCAACTGAAGTTGTAGAGCTCGAAGATATTGTGAGGAATGGTCATAATTTTTCTGATGGAATTGGAATGATTGCTCCTGATCTTGCTATGGAAGTTGTGGAAAAATTAAAGTTGGACACAAAGAGCCCACCATGCGCGTTTCAAATTAGATATGCTGGCTGTAAGGGTGTTGTAGCTTGCTGGCCACAGAAAGGTGATCGGATTCGGCTTTCTTTGAGGCCTAGTATGAACAAGTTCCAGTCGAAACACACTACTCTTGAAATCTGTTCTTGGACTCGTTTTCAACCTGCTTTTCTAAACAGGGAGATTATCACATTGTTGTCAACATTGGGCGTCCCAGATGACATATTTTGGAAAATGCAGGAGACCATGACATCCAAATTAGACCAGATGCTTGTCGATACAGACGTGGCCTACAATGTGCTTACTGCATCCTGTGCTGAACAAGGAAATGTGGCAGCACTAATGCTAATTGCAGGTTTCAAGCCCCAATTAGAGCCTCATTTACAAGGTATGTTAACTTGTATAAGAGCTTCCCAGCTTTGGGGCCTCCGTGAAAAGGCTAGAATTTTTGTTCCTTTTGGTAGATGGCTAATGGGCTGTCTAGATGAGCTCGGTGTACTTGAACAAGGTCAATGCTTTATTCAAGTGTCTACTCCATCAATGGAAAATCGCTTCTCAAAACACGGTTCTCGATTTAATGCAACGAAGAATAGTCTTCAGGTAATTAGGGGACATGTTGTGATAGCAAAGAATCCCTGTCTTCACCCAGGAGATATAAGAATTTTGGAAGCAGTTGATGCCCCCAGTTTGCACCATTTGTATGATTGCCTAATATTCCCTCAAAAGGGCGATAGGCCCCATGCAAATGAAGCTTCTGGAAGTGACCTTGATGGGGATCTGTATTTTGTCACATGGGATGAAAATCTTATTCCCCCAAACAAGAAGAGTGCAGTGCCAATGGAATACACCTCAGCTGAAACCAAAAATTTGGGTCGTGTTGTCACTCATAAGGTACTTCTCTTTCCCTTCTAAACTTTATCTGCACTTCTACTATGAACATTCCATGTTTGGAAGTTGGAACCCATGCATTTTTTATTAGTCCATCATTGTTTTATGTTTTGTCTAATGACAAGCTTTTCTAAGGTTTCATTATTGAATGCTTCAATAATGGTAATTAAATAGAATGATCACACTAAACTGAATAAGTTGATTCCAAACTCCTGATCTTGGATTATTTTCCTTTAAATTTTTGAAAATGTCAGTCCAACATACTACGAGCACTTAAAATAATTTTTTTTCTTCCTGCTTATGAAAAACAGTTTTTTTTTTTTTTTTGGGTTTTATAGAAATATGGTTTTTGTATCCTCCTTTCACAAACAAGTGAGTCTTACAAGGTCAGCTTTCTCACATTAAATCAGATAACACTAATTATTGTACTTGGTAAAATTTCCAGAAAATTTAGGTGCCATTATAAAGTTTCTAAAGCTACTAAGATCTTTGATTTATTTGAATGTCATTGTGAAACTATTGTTGATTTTCCTAGACAATTTCGGCATTATTTGATTGTAACGGATTTCTTATGGTCATTGTGTTAAATCTGCAGGACATACAAGAATTTTTTGTTAAAAACATTGTAAATGAGCACCTAGGGAAAATCTGCCATGCTCATGTAGTACATGCAGACATCAGCTCTGATGGGGCCTTCGATGAAAATTGCTTAGAACTAGCAAAGTTAGCAGCAATAGCAGTTGATTTTCCAAAAACTGGAAAGATTGTGACTATGCCTACCCATCTTAAGCCTAAACAATATCCAGATTTTATGGGTAAAGAGGAGTATCTTTCCTACAAATCTAATAAAATTTTGGGGAGACTCTACAGAAAGGTTAAATATGCGTACAGTGAAGACTTGGAGACTTCCTCTGAGCTGAATTTGCTTGGCAATATTACTTATGATACAGAACTTCAGGTGGCTGGAGCAGCTGATTTTATACTCGATGCATTGGATCAAAAGTGCAGTTATGATGAACAACTCAAGGGTCTGTTGGGACAATATAAGGTAAAGAGAGAAGAAGAAGTTGTAACTGGACATATTTGGTCAATGCCGAAGCACAACAGCCGGAGGCAAGGTGAACTCATGGAGAGGCTGAAGCATTCTTATAATGCCTTGAAGAAAGAATTTAGGAAAGTATTTGAGATGGAATCAAATTTGGAGCAGCTGACAGATGATGAGAAGAATATATTGTATGAACAGAAGGCTTCGGCATGGTATGAGGTTACCTATCATCCTAAATTTGTAAAGAAATCAATGGAATTACGTGAACCAGATGATTTGGAGGATGTAATAATGTTGAGCTTCCCTTGGATTGCTGCTGATTACCTTACTCGGATCAAGATTAGACGCCATGGAGTTGGACATATTAACTCTTCCAAACCACTAGACACTTTAGTTAGGTATGTTGCTGAACGCCTGTGACGACTGGCTTAAAGTCTTCCATCGCTGCAAGGCCACTCTGCCAATGTTTCAAGTACTAGTGTGCTTTTGCTTTGTTATGTGTGAGATATGTTGCTGAACGCCTATGACGATTGGCTTAAAGTCCTTTATGGCCATCTTGGCAAGGCCACTCTGCCAATGTTTCAAGTACCAGTATGCTTTTGTTTTGTTTTGTGTGGATTTCCCTTCTGAAATGTAGCAAATTGAATTTGCAACTTAATATTGTTAATTTGGGTACAAACAAGTGTTATCTTCATGGTTTAATAATATTGCTTGCTTTTGAAGTATTAGGGTATGTTTGTTTCTAGTTCTGGGATCCTGTTAAAATGCTTCTAACAGTAAAAAAGCTCTTAAGGACCAAACATAAATTTTTTGTCAAATCACGCTCAAGACTTAGTAAGCATATTATATGAGTTGCTTTTTCTTGAAATATTTTGAAAATCGCTTCGTATACCCATCATCTGCTACAAGAATCACAGTAATTCCTTGTCTAAAAAGTTATTTGATTAATAGGAAGTAGGAACTCTCTTGTAAACTCTACACCACAAGCTTGTGTCTAAACTTTTTCCTCGGAAAATATGTCCTTCTAATACTTTCTGCAAACAAAAAGGAAAAACTTTTCCATTTGGATTAAGAAAGCCTATAAATGCACATCTAAAAATCGCATCTTCTCTTGTTTGAATTACCTATTCATGCAAAGGTATCCTTGGGCTCTATTCAAATGTCTCAAAGGTCAAAACCCTTTTAAGATTTGTGTTAATGACGTAGGTCTCGGTTAGAAACACTAAAAGGGGTAAATGCTTATAATTTTGTAATATTTTTCAAATTTTTTTTATAATTTTGACCATAATTACGTATTTTTCTATAAACTTAAATCTTAAGATGTAATTATAAATTATAAATTTTAGACTTTAAATTAAAAAATGCATAGTAGTTCTCAAAATATATATATATATATATATATATATATATATATATATATATATATATATATATATATATATATATATATAGTAGTTCTCAATATATAATAAGCAATGTATGTATGATTATATATATATATATATTATTTAAACATGTACAAATTATAAGTTTTTTTTATTTAATTTTTATACCACATTTAAAACCATGTCGTCCAATGACAAATAAAGATTAAAAAATTAACTATAGGCTTTTATTAATTATAAATTCAGCAAAAGTATAAACTGGTTAATTAAAAGCATACATACATATTGAAAATAGATATGATAATTATTGTTAATAAAACTCCTTGAAGTAATTTTTTTACCGAAATTTAAAATAGATAAGAAAGAACAATATATGTCATTATAATAAAGTTTAAAGGTGTTTTTTATTCAAAATTAATTTAAGTGCGATTTAGATATTTATATAAATAATATAGTTATAAACATCGATAAAAAAGAAAAATTGTATATTATCTTGATTTGAAAAAAAATAGAATTGTATTAAATGTATGATTCTAATTCTATTAAAAGTATAACTATTTATTTATATAAATTAAATTAATAAAATATACATATTTATAATTAAATTAAAATGTTAGATAAAAATTTATTGACTGTGTATTCACGATTATATAATAAAAATAAAATATATATATATATATATGTGTGTGTGTGTATGTATAAGCAAAAATATATATATATACACACACATACATACAAATAGTTTAGATAAATTGCTTAAACAAATTATTTTACTTATTAAAATATTCAAATTTAATGATATATGTGTTAATTTATCTTAATTTTATATATTTTTTTATTTTAATAATATTTTATAAATTTTAATTTTTAAATGTGTTTAACATATATACCTTTTATATATATATATGCTATAAATTTTAGGAGTTAGGATTTAGAGTTTGAAATTTTAATTTTAGATTATAATTTTATAGAAAAATATGTAACTGTTTAACATATAATAGGCTATGTTGTCTAACATATCAAATTTATACACACACATATAAATAGTAATAATAATTTTGTAATTAAATAACAATTTGATGATAAAATTATTCAAAATGATAAATAATACATTAAAAAATATATATATAATCATAAGATATATATATATATATATATAACCAAGTGAGCAACAATGTACACGTTAAGGTGAGCACTATAATGAAAAAATATGTATTCTTTAAAACAAGCTAATTTATGTTAAATTTGGACTCATTATTTTTTTTTAATACTCATGTTTTGCAAAAAAATATTAAAAATTGATTATATTTTGAATTGATTCTAAATTAACAATACTTAAAAAGTTCCATTTTAATCCTTTTTAACTTTTGTAGTCAAAAGAGATAATATTTTGGCATTTGGGTATGGTATAGGTAGGGATAAAATGGTAAAATTTTTATTTTTCTTTAATTAATTTCCATTAAAATTTCAATTATTATTATTTTTTTTTTTATCATTGTGTTGGTCATTGTCCGATAAACAAAAATCACGAACTAAACAATTAAAGTAAAAAAGCAAAATTTACAGAGGAGAAGAAGGCTTTAATAGAAATGAATTTTAAAAAATCATAAATTTATCATTTTACCCCTGCCGTTTCCTTGCCATTTTCTCTTTGTTGAACAGAAAAGTTAAAAATGATAAAAGAACTTTTTAAATATCATGAATATTAATCTTAAAATATTTGAAAATATGATTAATTTTTAATATTTTTTTTTTCAAAATATGGATATTGAAAAAATACAAAATCATTTAATTTAGGGTGTAACTTATAAGATTTATAATTTAGATTATATATATATATACACACACAAAAATAATCAAGTGAGCAATCGCATTAAGGGGAGCACCTGCACCGTAATGATAAAATAGTTATTTATTTAAAACAAACTAAATTATGTTAAATATAGGGTGTAACTTTTAAAATTTAAAATTTAGATTTATTATTAAGATTAATATATTTTATATATGGTATATTGTTTTTTATTTTTTATTTGTTATATATATATACAACATATAAAAAATCTTACATAAAATAATCAAGTGAGCAACAATGCTCACATTAAGGTAAGCACTATAATGATAAAATAGTTAGTTGTTTAAAATAAGTTAATCTATGTTAAATTTAGAGAGTAACTTTTAAGATTTATGATTTAGATTTATTTTTAGGGTTAATATTTTTTAATATATGATATACAATTTGTTAATTTTTTATATGTTGTATGCTCATTTTTTAAAATAAAATAAATTTATCCTTGTGGTTAATCTTAATGGTGTTATTTGGATCATATCTCAAAAAAAAAAAAAAAAAAAAAATATATATATATATATATATATATATATGGATTAGGCTAAGAAATATAATTTTTTATTCAAAGTTTTTGCACTATCAATATATATATATATATATATATATATATATATATATATATAAAAGATTAGAAAATATAATTTATTAATCAAATTTTTATACCATTAATTTTTTAAGATTGAGGGTAAAAAAAATTTCTATTTTTTTAAAATATTAACCGTTAAAAATATAATAATGTAAAAAATTAAATAATAAGAGACTAATAATTCTATCTATCTATCGATCAAAATATATATATATATATATATATAAAAGTAAAGTATTTAAATAATCATTTAATTTAAAATAAATGTATAATTTAGGCAGTTAGTTTGTAAAAAGTTATTTTTAGTTTTTTTTTTTTTTTTTGCTTGTTAAAAGAGTACGGACATTTGTACTATTTTGAGCAATATTTGAATATTTAAAAAAAATAATAATCTACAGGTATTCAGATGTAAGGGTATTCGTGGTGAATTAATAAATTTCCCTCTCTGTTGCTAATATCCCCACCATTAATGTTTTTTAGAGCTCCCCTTCCATTAAAGCTCCTTCCTCAGCCCCAAAACTCATCTCCCTCTCTTTTCCCTTTATTTTTGTGTTTTTCTCGAATTAAGTTCAACGCCATAATGTTATTCCTATACCTCAATCCACTTCAATCCTTTCCAATACTCTTAATTCTTTACACTATTGATGCAGATAAAATCTTGCGAGAGGGTGAGAAGAAAAGGGGTTAATTAATTAAGCGGATGTGATTTTTCTTTCCGAGTTAAATGGTGTATTCTATTCGCGCTATTTTTTTTTTTTCACTTTTATTTTTTAGCGTAAAATGACCTTTTTACCCTATTTATTTTCCATGCACAAGTCACTCGTGATAAGACTAAATATTTTAATAATAATAAATTAAGATTTAAAAAAAATTCTCAACGAACCTAACACTATATTTAGGCTCAACACTAAAATGCAGATTCAAAGTTTCGAACCTCCATCCTACTGTCCAATAAAACTCCATCCTATTGTCCGACAAAACTACAACTTATATATAATCGTCTAATGGTTTGTGCTACTTGCTTATAGCACCAAATGTCTTTCATTGGTCCCTTTTCATAATAACCCTAAAGAATATGCGATAATAACCCTTACCTAGCCACCAAAACCTCCCTATCCAACCATCAATTTTGTCCCAAATGGTGTCCTGGTGTTAAACCATATTGGGGTTTGATGTTCATTAAGGTGATTCGTTCAAGAGAATAGAATTGAACAAGTGACCAAGGAGTTGCATTAATATATCAAATTACAAAAGTTGAAGCAAAAGCCCTCATAATATTCATGTCATAGGTAAAAATGCAATGAAATTAGTATAAACAAATTGAAGAAAAATAAAAATTCACAACTTTTCAAGAACTGAATAACATCTAAATTTCTTTATTTACTTTCAATTACTTCTCTGTAAAATTCAAGAACAACTCAGAAACTTTTAATGAAAAAGATGAAGAAGAGGAAGACTACAGAAAAACTGGAAAGAAAGTAAAATTCATAGAAACTTGTATATTTACGACTTGTTCTTCGAACCATTCTGTTACACTGCTACTTATAGTGCAGAGAAAACTATTTTCTGTTACAAACTAAGCGCGCCAACTTATTTTGTTACAAGAGAAGCACTCAGATCACTTCTCTTAATTCTCACTAACAACTTAATGCTTGACATCTGGCATACTTTGTATAAAAGACCTGTCAGCCAACTTTCAGCCAACATTGCACTTGAATTACTTCATAACCTATTTTCTGCCATCGCAAATCTTCCACAGCACATCTGGGCTAGTCACTAAGCTCCACTTCTTCCTCAGCACCTGTTACAATTAGAACACACACACACACAAAGAAAAAAAAAAACTTGGGTCTAGCTCAGATAACATAACAGTAGTAGTAGTGTTTGAACAATGAAAATAGGGCAGCACTGATTGAAGATTGAACTCTCTAAACATCGAAAATATCAACAACTCCTTCATGGTTTGCATTTTTTTCGCAATTATTTTGTCAAAATAACCTCCGACTATGAAAAGTTAAAAGCTAATAATTGGACGAATGGACACTTAGATAATTTATTTTTTCTAAATTAATTTAAAATTTGTATGCATTTGTCATATTAGTCTTTATGTTATTTTTAGATACTATAGTCACATAAATAAGATGATTAAAGTGAACTAAAATATGACTAAAGTGTACAATTTGTTAAAATTAAAGTGATAAATGTTTATCAATTTTAAATAAAATAATAAATGTATTTAATTTAAAAAAAAAAGAGTGACCAATGTAGTACTTTTTTAATATCATTTTTGTACATTTATAAAATGAAATATCTTTAATTTTAAGCTAAATTTTTAATTTATTTTATATTTTAATATTAAATACAATAATACTAAACTAATAAAATAAAAAAAAATGTTACACTTTTATTTTATTTTAATAATGTAAGACATATAAATTAGAAAAAAAAATGCACATAAAATTAAAAATAGATACACATGCTTATTAGGGAAAAAAATTGAAATAGATATGATGAATGTAATTGATTTTTTATTCATTTTAAATTACATATAGTATGGTAGTTACTTTATTTTTTTTTTTATTTCCTAAAAATAGTTTACTATTCAATTTAGTTAAATTTTATGACATATAACAAAAGGATTAGAAGGCATCTGACCGACAAAATATAACATCTAAAGTAGACGCTGTGTATAACGCTACACTTACCACCAATGATAAAGAAATCAGCATGGAAATTATTAGGAAAGGCGATCATAAGAATTTCCTAATCCATTACGATAAGATTAGTCACAATCTTGATCGTATTTTTCACAAACCACCAGAAGCTTATCAAAATATTTTTTCCAATTTTCAAAATGTCCCAACAGAACTACAGAATTGGGCACGTGAAAACCTCAAACCAATAAATGAACTTCCGCATAGGTCCATTAGTCTTATTATTATAGGCCCATCTAGAATTGGGAAAACTTGTTGGGCTAGAAGTCTTAGGCCTCATAATTATTACTGTGGACATATGGACCTGACCCATCACAATGACGAGACCCATTATAACGTTATAGACGACGTGCATCCGAAGTTTCTTAAACATTTGCGGGAATTTATTGGGGCCCAAAAAGATTGGAATTCAAACTGTAAATATGCAAAGCCCAAGAAAATAAAAGGTGGTATTCTAACAGTTATTCTCTGCAATCCTAGGCCAGATTCCTCTTACAAAGAGTACCTAAAAATATCATATAATAGTTCCTTATATGAGTGGACTAAAAAAAAATGCAATTTTCATCAACTTCGATAGCCCACTCTACCACACTGAGCATCAATCTACAACAAGCAATATATAAGAGGAGCAAGCGCAGGAAAACATTTAAGCTTTCTTGTGGGTGCACATTATTGCATGTCAATGGATGCCTCGGACATCACAGAATACAACAGATGGATGCGATCAGGGGTATTCTACGACACATTGAAGAACCCCCTGCACTTTCGATCAACGAAGACATTCAACAACCTATCATTCAAAATAACGATACGCTTCAACTACAATCTGCGCAAAGCATTGAAAATCACGACTTCAATAATTATTGCCAAAACTTGGATGACCTCCAATTTTCCCAGAAACACATTGGAGACTGCCTTTACATGGCGTATTGCTGCGAGAATACTTTTTGTTTTAAATAATTTCAGTGTAATTTTCCCAAATTTAGTTATGAAATCTATAGTTACTGCATTAGAACAGTGGCAATTATGTTCTCATTTCGAAGTAGATTACGAATGTATATCATTTTATGAATAATAAATTATCATTTTATTTATTTACATTCTACATTTGGTATAAAAATTTCTAAAATAAATTCATTTTATTACAGATTCAAATATAGTTGTGTTGGGATGTTTAATAATAAAATTGAACTAATTTATAAAAATACAAAAATAAATTGAAACTAAATTATAATAAATTAATTATTGTTTATGGATTAACTAAATTATATTAAATTATTGGGCACGATGTCGTTTTAGTCATTTTGTTTTATAGTTTTAGGGTTGATTGATCTTTTTGCTTGTAAAATGTATTATTTAATCTTTTTAATTATAAAAAATAGTCATAGAAGGACATATATTACTTAAACATCAATATTTTTATAATTTCAGCATATTTTTGAATTTACTAAATATGTATTTTGGTTATTTTATGTGTCCCTCCAAAAGCAATAAAATCAGCCATATCTTTATTTTTTTTAACTTAGTTGGATTTTTTTATAAATAAATTTAAATTTTAGATTCAAGCATAATTTTCTCATATGATTAACCTAAACTTAGTTTTAATAATAAAATATTCATTTTTGTTCTTTATTAGCACTTTTTTAATAGTTAAAATGACTAGATAATGTATTTTTAACAATTAATAAAACTAAATGATATTATTTAAAAACAAATGAACTAAGTAACACCTAAAATTTAATAAAAAAACTATTACGAACCTTTATCCGAAATTATATTTTCAATTTTAAAATTTATTAGTGCTTTTTTTTTTTTTTTTTTAACGATTAGGGTTTAAAGTTTGAAATTGTGTTTTTTATATTAGTTCACGAGGCTTTCCATTTGCTTTGTATGGCATTAAGTGATGATAAATAAAGTTATCCGAATGAGAAATGATGTTTTAGTGTAAGTGTGTAATCCCATAGATATTTAACTAATTTTTTACGCAATGCAACTGACACATATACAATTGGAACTTGAATTTTAGACTTTAGTGGACATATATTGTTAAGCCTTGTCATTTGGTGAAAAGAAAATTTGAAAATCACACTTAAATATGTTGAAGATCTAAAGTTAAAGTTCTAACTATAGATGTGCCATTTGAGATGTATAAGAAAATAAAATAAAAAGCCTATCTCATTAATAAGACAATCAAAATATAGGGAATACGGCCACTACGCCAAAATATGGCTTTAAAGACGGTCATTAACCGTCATTGTAAAGCTACGATGATGCTTCAAAAAAAATACAATGACCGTTATCTATTCAGGCGTCATCGTAAATAAGCATTTTTAATGACGGTCATGACCGTCATGAAAAATAAAAAACGACCGTCATTAAAAATCGTAAAAAAATAAGCGACCGTCATCAAAAATTTATTCTATGACGGTTGTTATTTCAAGACCATCATTGTAAATTGACAATGACCGTCATTAAAAATATCAAATAAAATTTAAAAATAACGGCTAGTACACTATTTAATGACGGTTATTCAAATGATTGTCCTAAATATACGTGTATATATATATATATATATATATATATATATATATATATATATATATATATATATATATATATATATATATATATATATTAAATATTGTGCTTTCTATTGATCCTGTTTTATATATTAAATTGACCATACGAATAATAACAAATCAATAACTTTATTAATAAATCTGTAATCTCCAATTACTAATTAACTTTTCAAAACATAAGTAGGTCTATACTCAAAATGAAAAATATATAATTATCTAAAATAATCTCACTATACATTAGCTAAAATAAAAGTAAAACTTGATATGTTCTACTATCCACGAATATGTATTGTCACATATATGCATCACTCCTGCCTCAATTGAAATAGTTCTTCTCTTGTATAGCGCAACTTGTACTTCCACTACAAGCATTAGATACAAAACAAAGTTTAGTAAAATAATTAAAACTATATTAAAATATAAACATAGATTACATAAACTATATTAAAGATTAATACCAATTCAGTTATACTTGTACGAGAATTGTTAACAATGTCTTTCATAAATAGCATGACATAGTAGCCACATTCATAGCCTCCTGCTTGTTTTGGGCACTATTCACAATAAAATTTAAACAAATAATATAATTATTCAAGTAAATAAATACTATAATTGGACCATAAATAATTAACTATCATATATACCTTAATTTGATTGACTTGCAAAGTTGATGAATTCTCTCTTTGAATCATGACACCCCACATATTATAAGCCCTATGTACAATAATTGTCATCAAACAAAAGTACAAGAATTTTAAAAAAATACAAATAAACAAACATATATGATTTTTGGTCTTACTCTTGTAAAATTTTTAAAAAATCAATTGGTATACTTTGATTGATGGAATCAATCCAAGCAATTGTTCCACTCCATGGATTCATCAATGCTAAAGGAATCCCATGAATTTTCTCTTGGCTACCTTTGTTGGGAAAGACTTTACCATAAGCAACAATATTGTTTACATCATCCATAGCTAACTTACAATCATTTCCCTTCAAAGAAAAAAATGAATGACTTCAGTAAAATATGTTATATAAAATATAAATATAAATTCTATAAACTCACCATGTCGTTACAAAAATAAATATAAAATCAAAGATTTAATCTTTATTTACATTAGTTATGTTATCTTCTAACATTATTATTATTATTATTATACTAATTAATTTTCATTTGTTTTAATTTCAAAAATATTTTATACATTTTAAATTTTTATTAGTGAAATAAATTTAATATAATTTTTTATATATATAAGATAATTTATTTTGCTAAATTTCTTATAATCTTTCTTCTTGTTATAAAATTTGTTATGAAAAGAATATTAAATTATATGAAAAGAAAAAAACATGATTGGCGAACATGGCTAACAGAATTAACATACAAATTAATCTTTCTTAACATATAAATTAATATACAGATCGAAAATTTACAAGAATTTTTTATATAATCTTTCTTCTTGTTATATGATCAGACATTACAATATATATTAATTCATACATACAAATTATTTTATTTGCATACAGTAAGGTATTCATATATATTCATATATATCACTAGACATCACCACGGCATATATATATTAATTCATACATACCTGTGCACAGGGGCGGACCCAGAAAAAAATTTTAGGGGGGGCTGGCGCTGGGCTGCTGGAGGCTGGCGACTGGCGACTGGCGACTGGCGACTGGCGACTGGCGAAGCAGAGAAGCAGAGAAACGTAAAACATGAATTATCTTTGTTTTCTCAATCCAAAATTTGCAACAGTGGTCAAAGGTGCACTGCTATTAAGGTTGTGTTGGTTATGGAATCGGTTGCATAGAATCGAGCTTCTTCTTCAGACAAACGACCTTTCTGCAGATAATCAAACTAGTAGTAGGTGGAGCACAATAAAAGCCCAATTGCATGAACAGATGCTCTACTGATACATGAAAAGTTTCATAAACTGCTACTGTGCTAAACCAGTCATTTTTATACTCCCAAAAGAATTTCATTTAACTTAATTTGGGGAATGGATATAACATATTTAGCAGAACAGTGCACGTGAATCTTAAATTAAAAAGAAAATTAATGTTTGTGATAAAATATATGATGAGTTTGGAGAAGAAAAGAAATATGTGAGTAGAGAGTTAAAGGCCAAAGCAACAAAACAACAATCTGAAGTATGTTCTCTGAAAATAAATCTCTAAGGTGCATTGTCCAGGTACAAGGGACTAATCATCTTATATGATGTAAGAAAAGCTAGAAAAAACATTTGAAAGAAGAGGAAAAATAGCTGAATAATTCCCGGATGATCCAGCTGATCAAGAACAATTCGTTCCAACTTCACATATGCAGTTTTATTTTCTTTGGTTATGAACTTCTTGTCCATGATTTTCAATGCATATATCATTCCTGTGTCCTTCTTCTTAGCCCTCACAACCTTTCCAAGATAAAAAAAAAATCTCACTTTTAGAATTCAATTCATATTAATATTTTGGGGGTCAGAAGCTGTTTCCAAAGAATGCAAATGCCGATTCTATCACAATATTTTTCGCATTGAACAGGACTAATTCATCAAAGCAGAGAACTTCCCATTTTACAGAAGTGTAAGCCACCATGTATCAAACATATTTTGGAAACAAAAGACGATTGAAAAAAAAGAAAAGAAGAGGAATAAATTAAAAATCAGATAGAACGTTCCATCACAACTAGCCAATGCAACCCAATAAAGCTGTAACAAAGATAAATTAATCCAATCCAACAAGACCCAGACCAGATAGTAAAAAGGGGAAACAATAAATGCAAGACAATATAAGCCACCCAACAGATAATTTACAATGAAGGAAAGAAGGAAAAGCTCATACCTTAGAGTATGAACCAACGCCATAAATCTTGCCCAATTCAAAATCCTGAATGTTGAAATTCTCCTGAGGGGCCCGGAAAGCGAAACTCTTTGTTCTCTGAACATTCCTAGCATCAGAAGAAGAATCACCCTGAATCCTCAACTTAGCATCAAAATCCTTCTCCATCGCCAACATCGCTCTCTTTCAAATTCTTCTACATCATGTTTTTATCTTCTCATCTTCAGAGGTAAGTTATAAAAAAAAAAAAGGAAAAATCAGCCGGGGCTTCAGCCCCCCCTGGCCCCTTCTACGGTCCGCCTCTGCCTGTGCAGCGATGGCGTGGACGACGCGGGGACGAGCGGCGAGGACCACGCGGGGACGAGCGGCGAGGACGACGTGGCGAGGACGACGCAGGGACGAGCGGCGAGAGGCGAGCGCGAGCTGGGAGGACGACGCTGGGACGAACGGCAGCGAGGACGACGCGAGGACGACGCGGCGACGGGCGAGGACGACGTGGCGACTGGCGAGGACGACGCGCGACCGGCGAGGAAGAAAACTGGGTAGACGGGGCGGCGGCAACGAAAACTGGAGGAGAAGTATAACTGTCCAGGAAAATTTTACTGTGCAAGCAGGAAAAAAACCAAATGTATACGTACCCTAATTAGTTTACGTGTGCGAGGGAGAAAATTTTAAAAAGATTTTACGACGGTTATTTTTTAATAACCGTCATTAAATATATTTATTTTTAATTTTAAAATTTTTGATGACTATTATAATTTAAATGACCGTCATAAAAAAAATTTATTCTTTATTTTGAAGTTTTAATGACGGTCATGTTTAAAACGACTGTCATCATAAGTTCAAAATTTATGACCGTTATTGTTACTTCATATACATATTTTTAATAACGGTCATTTAAAAAAAAAAAATGGTCGACCGTTCTTAAAAGCCATTTTTGGCGTAGTGGGCATATAATAGTTTCATGTGTATGCTTTAAAATTCTTGATTAATTCAGCGACAAAAAAAAAAATAAAGAACTCTTTTAAATGATCTCCTTTTTAGCTTTACCTTCCATTTGCCTTCTCTTGTACGAAATATGAACCTCAAATTTGAGTTCCTACTATGGGATGGTGAGTAATATAATTATTTCTTAAATACATCCTAACCTGTACAAAAGAAGATATAATTGAAACACATACCCTTTTTCCATCAAAGTTCAAGTCGTATTCATAGATATTAAATAGCATAAAACTTATAACTTACAGAGTTTGGTTCATTAAACAAACTATCTATAAAAGTAAACAATCCATCTAAACATCCCTTTCTTAATTTCTGTTAGATATAAAATAATAGATGTTATGTAATACATTTTTATTAGCCATATTCAGCAATACCCAATCCAATGAACTCTAAGCAAGTGAATAAAATATCATCAGATAATTAAACATTGAATATTTCTTAATTATTCGATAAGAGATAATTAGATAAAAATATGCCCCTATTTAAGAATAAGTCTATCTTTTAAAATAAGTAACTGATAATAGATATATCTTTATCCCTTACATGTATTCACCTCGTATACATTCTCACACAAGTCAGATATAACAAATAATACACATAGCTTTTATTTCTCTCTATCTTCACTTATTCTCCTTCTTATTACGGAGTTGAGGCTTATGTCTCCTCTATTTTTAACATTACTCGAATTGACTTAAGCATCAAAGGTCAAAAATCACTACATTCGTGGTGGTATGAGGTTCTAATGTATATTTTTTGTTCGCAGGTTAAAAATATATATATATATATATGAAAAACTTCTAAATAATTGAGGTGTATCTTAGCTTTTTCTTCCTAACGTAGAATTGCCTATTTGGAAACAATATTTGCATGAAAAAAGTGGCAAAAAAATAATGATAATATGAGAAAAGTTAAAAAAAAAAATTCAATGGATTATTTATATATTGATTCTTGAATTTTTTGGGACTTTTTTTCCTTTTATTTTTCCCTAAATGTTTTCCTCACGATTATTTTCCATGCTAGTCTTCCATCTATATAAAAAGTCTGGTAATGTCTTTAATTATTGCCACAAAAAATTTGTTCTGCAATTTTCTTTCAAAATTTTGTAATTATTTCCATTTCTTACATGTGAATTAACAAAACAAATATTTTTCCCTTAATTTTATAATTTCATATCTTATTATAATATATATATATTTTTTAGTAATAGCTACACACGTAACAACAAGGTTAAGTCAACACATACTAATATATATATATCATTACACTACAATATAATTATTTATTCATCAAAAATAATACTTAAAATTGTGATTACTCAACAATGGGAGCTAATTAGTTACCTATAATTATTCCATTTAATTTTTTATTTACAAAATAATTTTTCAAAGTGTCAAGCCTCCACATAAGTACAAGAGATTAAATTATTGATTTTTCAGTAACTTAATTATCATAGGCAATATTAAATTCGTGGAAAAAATTTAATTTTGTTTTTTCAAGTTAACATCTTTAAAATAATTATCATTACATTAATAATGTATCTTAGTAAAATAATCATTTTTATCCGGTTCCACAATAATATAAATAAACATAGTAAAAAAATTCTTCTAATAATAAATTAGTTAAATTATTTTTAATTATGATTAACAAATATTATGAAAACACCGTTAATAAAATTGAATAGGAGAGATAATTGTCACAAATTTTTTTTATTAGTGATAATTTTATTCAACAATAATGTTAATTAAATATAATTAATAATAGAGTCGTAAAAATATAGAACTCAATTTTTTTAGGACCCATTGAGTATATAATTTGAATTTAATTTTTTTTTCAAATTTCAAATATGCTTTTTTAAATTTAGGGCCCCTTTCAAGTTTTTTACTTGTTTCAAAATATTTTATTTTTTACATTTTTCTCCTCAATGTACCCATATAGTATATGTATATAATGGCTTGAAAAACCGAGGACAACATATTTATATGGGCTGATAACTTGTCAAAGAGTCTTAAGCTGAAAAATTACTTAAAATAATACTCCTTAAAATTTATAATAAAAAAAATATCACAATTATATTAAATTTAGAGGAATACGAGTTAATGTTGGGTTAATGCTAGTTGTGCTATTTTTTGTCATTATAAATTTTAAATATGTTATATTTATTATTTTCAAAAATATTTTTGGGGTCTTAAATTGAGAATGTAAAAGTCTTAACAAGATAAAAAAACCAAGCTTAACAAGATACACATGCTCCTCTTTTCAGGGGAACTAAACTATACCTTAGAATATATATTTCTTTTGTTGAGTAATTGTTTAAAAGACGCAATAATTTTCAATAAAATTCACAATCTATGAATAATGAAGATGAGTTATATTACATGGTCATGATCGCAATTCTTTGTGTTTGTTCATATTTTAGCAATTAAATGGTCATGTAGCTAATATTGCATCATGTTTATGCAAATACTTATAAAAACATGTATTATTTTTTTTTTTTTTACAAAAAATTGTTTGTATGTTCCTAATTCCTATGACCTTTGGTATGAGTGTTTTTTTTTTTTTTAGTTTTCTTTGAATTACTTTGTTGATTATGGTGAATTTTTCTAAGTTTTTCTTCGAGCTTTAACTATCATTTCCAATAAGTACACCCATGTTGATACAAAAAATTGCCTCTGGTAATGTTTTGTAATTTTAAAAAATTTCCTTTTAGTTATTATTATATTTTATTTTTTACATTAAAAAAATGATTTTTAATTTTAACTTCTAAAATTATGTTTTTGTTATTTCAATAATAATAATAATAATAATAACTGTTTGTAATTGGGTTTTTTATTTACTATAATTTTTATTGAGTTTATTAATACAAATGGTCCATTTTTTTAAAGAAATTGACAAAAAATTTTGAAATTTTTAGGTTATGTATTGATAGTCTTGTTATTACTAAAAATGAGTACTTTTAGTCCCATAATTATGAAAATAAGCACTTAAGGTCATTAATTATTCAAATAAATGCAATATACTAAAATTTATAAATTTTATAAATAATGAGACTAAAAATACTTTACAATAAATTATAAATTAGAACGTCTATTTTTACTTAATAGTATGAGTTATAGGATCTTTTCTAGTTTATTATTTACATACAATTATTTGAAAAATATTTCGAACAATGTAACTGGCTTTTTTTATATAGAAAAAAATGTTTTTTTTTTAATATTATCATTAAATATTTGAAACAAACTTTTGAGGGTAAATTTTAAATAAAATCCTTATTTATGTAATAAAAAATTTTAAAATTTTGATGATAAAAGTCAATTTTTAACAATTTTTTGTTAGTTACATAAGTACTTTATCAGCAATATCAATTTTCTTGTCAACAATGGTATCTTATTTGCCAATATTGGCATTTTTTTTAATAGTATTGACAATTTTATCCCAAATATTGGTTTTTTTTTTTTTTTTTTGTTAATATTGACAATTTTTATAATTATATAACTAAAAATCACAAGAATTTCTCTCATGAAATTATGCCATCTCTTTAATCAACTTAAGGAGAGCCTTACTAGATTATTTTTTGATATAAAAATGCATTAGTGTGGTATCAATAAAGAATCAAATATTAGGCCTTACTACTTAATTTGATCTATTTATACTGCTGGCCTATTAACTTAATGCAAATTGATGGAAGTAGGTTCAAATCTTATTTGAAGATAAAAAAATTTCTTAGAAAAAAAAAAAAAGAAGAAGATCTATACTTACTTTTTTTTTTACTATAAAATTTGTTTTCATTTTTAAATTATATTTATATTGGAATCTCTCCTTATTAGTATGAAAATATTCTCTTAATGTGTTAAAAACATTAAAGAAAGATTATTTAAAATAATATTCTTAAAATTTATAATAATAAAATAACATCCTTATCTTAATTAAGAGAAGTATGATTTAGTATTAAAAGATATTATTTTATTATTATATATTTTAGAGGTGGTATTTTATTTTTTCCAAAATTAATAGATAAGTCATCTTAGATATATTGTAATATAGTATTGATTTTTAATTGAGTTAAATCTAAAATAACAAGTTTGCTATAAATAATATGTATGTATTTATACTTCACACATAAATGAATATACATAAAATAGCCATATTTTTAGATCAATTTTTATTATTGTCAAAGCAATATTTATATTTTAAAAACATAGAGCATTAAATTGTAATGCAAAAAAACAACTCCCCGTATATTATGTACAACATGTATAATTAGGGGAGGTAATTTGTATTGTAGCACAAAAGTTTAAATTAAATACGAACTAAAAAATATGAATAGAATACAAACGAATTAAATTTGAATTCAATTTGGATCAGTCTAAATAACACAAAAAAATTAGGGTTGAGTTAGGGCTAGTTTAATAGTTTTAATTACCCAGATTATACCCATTTTATGGGTTATTGGCTTTTTAACCGAAATAGCTAAACGGCAGAGTTTTGGCCATGAGAATTTTACGATTTTGTCCCTAGATTATTTACATCGTTTGCTATCTCCTCAGCTCGCGTCTGTTAATCGATTCACTAACAATGGTTGATTTTTATTTTTCTATTAATCGATTCACTAACGGAGACGAGGTTGAAGGTGTGATATTTTTTAGTTTTCTTTCAGAAAATATTTAAGGAGCTCGTTGTTTTGGTCCACGTTAATGTCACATTGGTTTTATTCTTGATGTGTTTGGTAATTCTCTCGCTGCTCTCTGTTATTTTGTGTTAATTATTGGATTTTGAATTAATAGTCAGTGACTTTTAGGTTGAAGATGATATGATAATTGGTTGTTTGTGGGTTTGAATTAGAGTTTGGAGACTTTGCTGGAGCAAAGAAGTATTTAATTTAATTCTCAAGCTTTTGACTATGTCTGCAATTGATGAGTGCTCGAAAAGCACTAATATTTCGTGATTAATTATGCTTGATTGATTGATATATAGATTTATTATGACTATTATTTCGATTATTTTCATAAATCTATCCATTCGGAGTCACGGGTATATTTTAGTGCATTTCAGGTGTTTTTAGCGTCAAATGATTCAAATGATGAAAACACGCGAAGACGGAACACCTACGGCGCTCGGATCACGAGTCACGGGCAAAACGAGTCAAATATGTAAGCCGTACATGTCAAGCCAGCACATATGTAAGGGGGTAAGCATGAAGAGCAGGAAAGCAATGCGCGCCGCGGCGAAGAAATTATGCGCCGCGGCGAGGGTCTCGACAATACATGTAAAGCCATGTACATTCCATGTACACTATTACATGCAAGGCGCGCCGCGGCGAAGAAATCATATGCCGCGGCGAGGGGCTCTCAGGTTGCATGCTAGGAATCCAAAAACATTGCGCGCCGCGGCGAGGAAAAGTTATGCCGCGGCGGGGAGCTCTCGGGTTTTTACATAATTTCTAGAATTTGTGTTGCGCCGCGGCGGGGAAAATGTATGCCGCGGCGCGCCTATTCCTATGGCACATAGGATTCGTGTAAACCCTTACATCTATAAAAACCCCCTTAGAGTCCCCCTTACAGAGAACTCGAAACAACTTGACCAATTCATACACAACTCTTCCTCTTCTCAATTTTGCGACCCAAACACGACATTCAATCAGTTTTGAGAGCGTTGCCACACTATAACGAAGCGAGAGACAATATTCTAAGGATTCAAGGAAGCTAACGACAATCGAAGATAAAGCTTACGGAGGAGTACGTCAACCGATCCATAAGCGTTATTTAGATTTAGGTTTTCCTTGTTGTTATAGAATTAATTCATCTTCTTTATTTGTTAAAGTGTATGATCATATTTTATTTGTCTATGAATAATAATATGAACATGTCTGACTAATTTAATTATGGATGTTTAGTTTGTGTTGCCATGTTTGCTAGAATTGTGTATGGTGTATCTTTTTGACTTATGAATAAAATACTTTTTGATTAAGAGCATGTTTAAATGTTTGATTATGAATAATCATGGGCCCATTTGATGTTCGTAGTTAGATTGAAAAACCTAAGAATTTAGTTAGAGGAACGTCACCTTAACTCTATTCCGAAACACTTAATCAAAGATTCAAGTTAGTGACTTAGTCATAGCATTAATTTGATTGGCATGTTTTCCTTGCGCATAATTTGATTGCTATTTAATTTACCCCCGCCAAAGGCAGTTAATTAGTTAATCAACAAAGAGACCTACCCCCGCCAAAAGGAGTTTCGTAATTAAAAGGAAAGCCGGTAGTTTTGTTTATATAGGACGTTCATGTATCTCACCATACCTTTTCGATGCAAACATGGTTAACCAAGCTAAACGTCCATACATCCTCTATTGATATTTTATTGAATTGATTGTTTGATTGCGATCCTGTTTTCGTTTGAGTAGCGTATGATTGTTCTCGTCACAAAAACAAACACCCTTTTTACAGTTTTACTTGCATTAGAATTCTAGTTACTTAGAGTTTCAGTTTCACTAGAACTCTATTTAATTAGTCTTTTATTTTCATTAGAACTCTTTTTAGTTTAAAAGTTAGTTATTTAAAACCACTGCAATTCCTTGAGAGACCGACCTTGGAAGTTGCTTATCACTTTACTACGAGTGATTCGTACACTTGCGAGTACACATTTTAACATATCAAGTTTTTGGCGCCGTTGCCGGGGAATTGGCGTTTTAGATAATTTTCTTTTTAACTTTTTAGAGTTTCTTAATTATTTTTATTTGTTTATTTATTTTATTTTATTTTATTTGTTATCTTTTATTTGTTTATTTGTTTTATTTTTTATTTTTATTTTTATTTTATTCAAAAAAAAAAAAAATTTTCAAAAATACAAAAAAAAATTTAAAATTCAAAAAAAAAAAAAAATGGTGCTTTTAATTGCTTAATCTGTGGTGCTTTGATTTCTCTGTTGTTTTTGTTAGTTTTTGAAAGGTGCCGTTCATAGACAACATCAACAAATTTTAAAATGCACCTAATCAGGCTGGATACTGAAATCCATGAGCCAATACAAGGCCCTTTGAAGAGCTGCATGATATGACAGACATGGAGGTATGTAGCATTTGTGGTTTATATGGGCATTATGCTAATGTTTGCACTTTTGCAGGTGATTAATATGCATCCACTAATTCAAACTTTGATCGTAATGACGGATGCCACCCACCTTGGAATGATCCTTATTTCAGTACCTATAGTCCTGAGTGGGAAAATCACCATAATTTTTCATGGCAAGCAAACTCTACCCCACCTTATGCCCAATACAACATGCAAAGCTCAAATTTTCAACCATATGACCCACCTTATGCACAATACCAAATGCAAAGCTCAAGTTTTCATCAATATCCATCTAGGGCCACCTTCGAAGAGAGCTTGAATTCTTTCATACAAGGAAGTAGAGTTTCTAATCAACCTAGGAAGCCAACCTTAGAGGAAACCTTGAATGCTTTCATACAATCTATTAGTGAAAGGATGGAGTCTATGGAGGCATCAATGAAAAGAATAGAAATGCAAGTTGGGCAATTAGCGGAACAAATTCAAAAACAAGAAGAGTTGCCCACTCAGATTGAGCAAGTGAAGGATGACACAATCCTTCAAAGTGGTAAAAATTTTGAAAATATTTATTTTCCTGAAACTTTTGATGATTTACCATTTTATGTAGAAAATACAGATGGGGAGCAAGCAATTCTCAAAGAATGCCAAGCTAAGGAATATCAAATTCTACAAACTTCTATGGAGAACAAGGAGGAATTATCTTCACCTCCCATGCCGCACAAGGGACCTAAGACTTGCAAATCCCCAAATCATTTTCCATACCACTTCCACAAAAGAGTGTGTGCTGTACTTCATAGGAAACAACTACCGAGATGGAAGGACAAGCTTAATGACATATTAGCTCGGAAAATTGATATCACACACTTCAAGATCTTTGATGATGGTGGATAGAAATGAATTAGCAACGTCTTGCTAAGACGTTAAAGAAAGCGCTTGGTGGGAGGTGATGCACAAAAACTTGATAGTCAAATTTTGTATTTATATTAAGCTCGCAAGTGCACGAGTCACTTATAGTAAGCGACAAGTATACTCCTAAGATCGTCTCTCAAGGAATTGCGGTAGTTCTAAAACGTTATTTATTTTCCTATTTAGTCGAACAAACAATCCTAAACATTCTAACAATTGTCACCTTGCAGAAAAGATTGTAAATTCAGAAATTAATCAAGAACTAAAATTAAGTGGAAATAAAAGTAATCACAACCAAAGGGAAGGTGATGGATGTAAATGGGAATATATTAGTTCGCTATCCATTCATGGCAAAAACAAATTAAGCATTCAATTACAAGTTGGATTTAATGATTTTTCCGCTAAACCTAGAAAATCCCAAATCAATGGCAATTTTCACTACGATCAATTAATTAACGTCTTTGGTCCGGATCATTAACTAATCAATCGGAATTAGCTCAAGGAAATATTTCTAACCACCTAAACCAACACAAATCAATGCAATCAATTTAGGCTCTTGTTCATAATGCACAATTAAGCAAAGAGGGCTTCTCTAATGCCTAATTCTTAAATATTCTTCCTAACCACAAACTAAGGTTTGGTCCACCATTAATTCACAATCAGAAATTCATAAGAACATGAACAAGAAATAAATCCAAATCATATATAATCAAATTACAAAATTGTTCTTCCAATCATTGGAAGCAATACTAACATCCCAAATACATAAATTAGCCAACCATAACTAAATTGGTGTCAATCAATTTAGTCATGGAGGCAAACCACAAAATCAGAGAAGAGGAAAGATATTACAATAAAATTACCCCAATGAATCTTCTAGCTCCAAATCCTTGAACTTGATTGATCCTCTTTCTCAAATCCTTGGAGTAGCTTCAACAATGGAGGTTCTCCTCTTGATTTTGGGTTGGTTTTGGGTGGAAAACCCTTGCTGCAGTAGCAGCTAGGGTGGGAGAGAATTTGGGTGTGAAAACTTGTGTTTTGGGAGAGTATAATGTTGTATTTATAGGGGGAGAGAAGTGGAAGACGCGTTTTAGGGTTTCTGGGCAGTTTTGGCACCTCCCGCCGCGGCACAGGTTTTTCCCGCCGCGGCGCGCATTGAATTTCAAATCTTCGAGCCAAAGCAGAACCATCCCCGCCGCGGCGCACAATATTCATGCCGCGGCGCGCAACGTTTTCTTGATTTCCCAGATTCAACCCGAGAGCCTCTCGCCGCGGCGCACAATTTCCCCGCCGCGGCGCGCCTTGTTTACTTGCGCTGTAAATGCCCTTACATAGCATGTTGATTCTCAATGTAAGGCTTACGTTAATAGCCTTTATTTGTCCCCCTTACATAGTGAATGACATCCAATGTAAGGCTTACATTTTTAGACACTTTTGCTTCTCTTTTGCTCTATTTTTCCACATTTCTTCCCAAACCTACAAAACACAAAAATACCTTCCAAAACACGAAAATAATACAATAAAAGATAAAATTAATGCTTAAAAACATAACAAAATATAGGTCACAAATGTGTTCATCAAATACCCCCAAACCTACATTTTGCTAGTCCTCTAGCAAAACTAAAATTAAACTATACTAACCTAAATCACTTCCGTAGATTGTCACGGTTGCATTTAGCATATGCAACAAGCCTTTAAACCCCTAGGTTGCCCTAGTGGACGAGTTAAAGTCTCGTGAGGGTTTTCAGTGATGATTCCCACAAACATCCAACTAAAAGAAAAACTAAAACGACAAATAACAAAACTACAAATAAAAACTACAAACTTATTTCAACAAAATTTCTCATGCTTCAGTTATTTTCAGTTTATAATCGAAACTCCTACATAAATTCATCCAATTTTCTTAACATATTAAGGATTCATCATGCAAATCAATTTTGTATCACAAGTGCATACTGATGCACAAAAACTTGATACCAAATTTTGTATTTATAAAGCTCGCAAGTGCACGAGTCACTCGTAGTAAGCGACAAGTATACTCCCAAGATCGTCTCTCAAGGAATTGCGGTGGTTTTCAAAAATGTGAATTGTTTTCTAAAAGATTACAATAAAATTAAATCTAAACATTCTAACAAAGGAAGGTTGTGGAGATTCTTGCTAAAGTTGTAAAAGTTGACAGGAAAAATAGAGTGAATGCGTAGACTTTGTGTAAAACGATGAAGTGAATGAGTGTGGGAAATTGGTTAATAAGCTAATCATGGATGAATTGGTTTATGTGGTTGTAACATTTAAGCACGAAAAAGTGGGACCTACTGATTATTTTCTCTAACCTAGAAGACCCCAAATCAATGGTGATTTCCCCTTGATTAACCAATTAACTTCTTTGATCTGGACCGTTAATTAGTTAATCAGCTTTAAATCCAAGAAAATAGTTTAATCGCCTAATTCAAGACAAATCAATGCACTTAAATTAGGCTCAAGTTTAAGAGTGCTTAATTGAATTCAGATGGCGTTTCTAAAACTCAATTCTAAAATATTTCATACATTCACAAATTAAATTGGCCAGAAATAATTAATGAACATAATAGTAAAATCAATAAACTCGAAATAAATCACTTTAACATTAAACATTCCACAAAACCAATTATCCACTCATAGTTACATCACCAAAATCCCACACACAGATGATTTAGCCACTCATGACAGAATTTAAATCAATATTTTCTATCATGAATAACATCATACGAATTCTTAAAGAGAAAGTAAATTACAAATATTAAAGTACCCCAAATCGATGGTGGAGCTTTGATTGAGTAATCTCTTTCTCTAAATTGTTGAGGCAAGAAGAATTCTGGCACTGTTACTATGCTTTTCTTCTCCTTCTCTCGTTTCTTTCTTTGAAGAACAGAGTGTGTGAATCTGGAGTCTTTGGAGGCTGGAGAGGTGTTGAATTCAGGCTCAGATCTGTTTTGGAGGCTGGAGAGGATATGATGTTCGATAGGGTTTTCGTCTATGTAAGAGCTCTTTTATGTTTCTGTAAGTCTCGTACATCAGGAGGAGTCCAGTTCGCGCGCGCGCGCCGCGGCGCACATTTTTCATGCCGCGGCGCACATTGTGTTCGTGATTTTGGTGTTCAAACCCGAGAGCCTCTCGCCGCGGCATACAATTCCTTCGCCGCGGCGCGCCTTGTATGTACATGAGAGTACATAGTATGTACATGGCTTTACATATTTCTCTGAATTCCTCGCCGCGGCATACCATTCCTTTGCCGCGGCGCACAATGTTTTGATGGTTTTCATGTTCCAACCCGAGAGCTCCCCGCCGAGGCATACACTTTCCTCGCCGCGGCGCGCCTTGCATGTAAGGGTGTACATGGTATGTACATGTATGTACATGCCTTGTACATATTCTGTTGATTATCGATGTAAGGCTTACATAATGTATGGCACCTACTGTAAGGCTTACGTATGTATGCATTTTTACTCCATTTTTGCTCTCTTTTTCCAAGTTTCTCTCCAAACCTACTTTGACCTGCAAAACAGTAGAATACCCTCCAAAACAAGATTATATCGAGATTACATGCAAAATAAACACTTAAAAACATCACAAATAGTAGATCAAAATAGTGTTCATCAAATACCCCCAAACCTACTTTTTGCTAGTCCTCAAGCAAAACTAAAATTAAAAAGCTAAATAACAAAACTAAAATTGAAGTTAACAAAACTTGTCATGCTTTAATTTCTTTCCAAATCATAACCAAAAATTCATGCACAAATTTATCCGACAATCAAGCACATCAAGGTTCACCATTTAGATCAATTTTGCTTCACAAATCTAAATTCCAATACTAAAAGCGTATCAACATTGACTCCCCCAAACCTAGTGTTAAGAATATGAATTCGTTTCAACTCTAATCCTCACAATAATTACTCTCTAAATCACACCGATCCTATGGGTTCAAGCACTCAACAATGTATATGCGAATAGAAATTATGTAAAGAAACGAGCTAATAGGTTCGCATATGATTAAACAAGAAAGGCTCAAAAGTGCATAACATTGATCTCATGAAAGGAATCAAATGATAGGATTTATGAAGGAATCACATTACTAATCTCATGCTTCAATTAAAATCCTCAAGCAAAAACTTCAAGTGTGCCATAGAATGAAAATGTTTTGACTTTAGGGGAACTTATTTCCTATTTTTCTCTCTTTTTTTTTTGTATTGTATTAACCATTCATACTTGAAGAACTTAGGGTCATAATAAACTTATTATCTCTTCTTTTTTTTTTTAAGACCCACATACATATGTAATTTGTGAATGGCTACTTCTTAGCTCTTTTTTTTTTTTTTGTGTTTGATATAGGAATTCCCTTTTATTTTTTTTTTAAAGTCAAGCACGAATGAAATAGGCAAACACTTCAAACTTTACTTAAGTCATTTAATCTAAGCAATTCAATTAAGCACATGATCCCCCATTAAATGTTTAAAATCCTAACATTCAATGCAAAAACCTATAGAGATCATCTAGCAATTTGAAATGATATGAAAGGTGTTTAAAAGAGTAGAAGAACATTTATCTCTCCGAATAAAACGTTAAGGGCTCAACAATATTCTCACAAGGTAGTCTCCACAATTCAATTCCTAAACACAAGATTTGGGTTCATTCAGTTTCAACATCAAAAGCATGAAACACAGATTGCAAATTAAAACCGATCCTTACAACAAACCTCAAATATTTTAAAAATCAGATAAACAATGCATAAAGACTAGTTATTCATCAAAAATTGACCAAAGCATGAAAGTATTGTTACCAATCAAAAGTGCAAAATGCACCCCCAAACCTAAACTAAACATTGTCCTCAAGGTTTTCAACTACACACATGTTCAGAAAAGAGTTTAGAAAGGGCAAACAGAAAAGCTAAACTGAAGTAAATTAAAAGAAACAATAGAGAATACCTAAAACGGTGGGTTGCCTCCCACCAAGCGCCTAGTTTAACGTCTTAGCAAGACGATGCTCATTCTTATCATGGAGGCCTCAATGCATCCTTGAAGTGCTTGCTTCCTCCTTTCTCTTTGCCAATCCAAAAATGAGGCTTCATGTCACCTGAAAAAGACTTAAAACGAGTATTACATGCATAACAATCTTTTCCAGGATAGAAAAACTCACAATCCAGGTTTTTAATTTGTGAACACTTGACATGGTCTTTGTAGGCATTATCCTGAATTGAGTTTATAAGTGTTTCCTTCACCCTCCTATCTGTAGATGAAACAGTAGTTTTATTGTGTGAACCATTCTGCAAATTATTGTCAAAAATAGATAAATCATTAGAATCTGGAACAAAACAATTATCAGCAGAAGAAATAGGAGCAGTAAGTGAAGGGTTAAACACTTTGAAGTTTATAGTCTCTCCTAAGACTCTCATTGTCAATTTCCCTCTTTGGACATCAATGATTGTATTGGTGGTAGCCATGAATGGTCTACCAAGAATAATAGTGTGTTCATTGTCCATAGGTATGGTGTCTTCCATTTCCATAACTACGAAGTCGACCGGTACAATTATGCTCTTCACTTGTATCAACAAACCATCAACTATGCCCTTGGGATATCTAATGGATCTATCAGCAAGGTGAAGTGACATATTTGTGGGCTTAAGATCCCTCAAACCTAGTTGCAAGTACACAGAATAAGGCATGACATTAATACTTGCCCCTAAGTTTAACATAGCATTCGACACCATCTTATCTCCCAAAGTGATTTTGATATTAAAACTACCTGGATCCTTTAGTTTGGGAGGTAGTTTCTTTTGTAACACTACACTAGCTAATTCTGAAACTATTACTTTCTCCTCATTCTTATACTTCCTCCTGTTGGAGAGTAGGGTTTTGAGAAATTTTGGATAAGATGGAATGTCCCTAATGATACTCAACAAAGGTAAGTTAATATTAACTTTAGAAAGTGAAGTAAAAGTTTCATGAAATAGCTTATCCTGATCAGTCGCCTTTACGGGATGTGGGAGTGGAATCGGAGGTTTGTATGGATTAGGTGACTTGTGAAGGAGTGGACGTTCGGTTAACTCTTCAAGGCTCTCCGTACACTTTACAGAAGGTCTTAGGACTTCAATGTCCTCAGCTTGACTTTCCTTGGGAATTGCATGTTTCCCTCCTGCATCTATAAACAAATTATCAGAATGTTCAATAAAATTATCGTTTAGGACCTCACCATTCTCAATGACTGTGATAGCATTCAATTGTTCAGGCATCTTCCCTTTATCTTGCTTGTGTACGTACTCAGTCAATTGTCCCACCTGAGTCTCTATCCTTTTCATGGAAGCCTCTAAAGAACCTATCCTTTGATCATTCTTCTGATTAATTTCCTGACTCACTTGAATGAAGGAGTTCAAATTGTCCTCTAAACTTGGCTTGTTTGGTAGAGTAGGCTGTGAATTGTTGTTGTTTGGATGATGTGGGAAGTTATTCTGAGCATAGCCTTGATTATTATTTCCTTTCCATGAGAAGTTGGGATGATTTCTCCAACCAGGATTATACGTGTTCGAGTAAGGATCATTCCTTGGCCTCGGTTGGTATCCCTCCATAGCATTCGCTTGCTCATAACTTGTACCTGCATTTTGATCACAAACAAAAGGACAAATGTTAGCACCATGTCCGTACGTACTACAGATACCGCATACCTCTTGAGTTGGTGAGTTCTTGGAGGTGAGGAGTGCGACTTGTTTTGTGAGCTCTGCGATTTGCATTGACATGTCATTCCCCGGAGCTACCTCGTTAACTCCCATTCTCCTTCCTCTAGAACTCTTTTGTTGGGAATTAGCACCCAACATCTCATATAGCTCATATGTTTCATCTGCGGTCTTCTCTCCCATTGCTCCTCCCGCGGCATTATCCACAGTGAATTGACACTGTTGTATCAACCCGTCATAGAAGAACTGATTCTGGAGTTGCAAAGGAAAGTGATGGTGTGGGCATTGTATTAGAAGCAATTTGAAACGGTCCCACGCCTCATGAAAAGGTTCTCCGTCCATTTGGGAGAACGTCGCAATTTTAGTTCTTAGGTCTGCTGTCTTTTGGTGGGAATAGAATTTTCCCATGAACTTGTTGTATACAGCGTCCCAAGTTGAAAGCGATCCAGGTGGAAGAGTCATAAGCCATGACTTGGCTTTATCTTTCAGCGTGTATGGGAAACACCTCATCCTCAGCTGATCCTCATTTAGCCCCTGTAGCGGAAAAGTCTGCACAGTAGCATAAAAATCACGAATAAACGTTAGAGGATCTTCGTTAGGAATACCATAAAATGACGGTAGCATATTAAAGTGTATATTCTTTAGCTCATAGTTTCGAGCTGCTTCCCCTAGTTGGATGCAAGAAGTTGCAGTGCCAATGATTGGCCTTGCATACTCCTTCATCGTCATCTCTCTGTGTGGAGGTAGATTCTCTCCCATTGTTGGTGGCTGCTCGTCCTCCAAAATGTCAGCGCCGGATGGTCTCAAATGTGCTCGTCTCCTGTTGACGTTATCTATGAACGGCACGAGTGGATTTCCAAGAGATCTCCTACCGTGCATGCACAATCAAAAACAACAACAAATCAGAGCACCAGAAACTATTTGACTCTAACAAGTAACTAGAAACACAAAAAACAAGAAAAACAAATAAATAAAACAATAAAGACTAGTAATTACGTAAAATAAAAAGAAAACAAATAACAATTTCAAAAACGCCAATTCCCCGGCAACGGCGCCAAAAACTTGATGCACAAAAACTTGATACCAAATTTTGTATTTATAAAGCTCGCAAGTGCACGAGTCACTCGTAGTAAGCGACAAGTATACTCCCAAGATCGTCTCTCAAGGAATTGCGGTGGTTTTCAAAAATGTGAATTGTTTTCTAAAAGATTACAATAAAATTAAATCTAAACATTCTAACAAAGGAAGGTTGTGGAGATTCTTGCTAAAGTTGTAAAAGTTGACAGGAAAAATAGAGTGAATGCGTAGACTTTGTGTAAAACGATGAAGTGAATGAGTGTGGGAAATTGGTTAATAAGCTAATCATGGATGAATTGGTTTATGTGGTTGTAACATTTAAGCACGAAAAAGTGGGACCTACTGATTATTTTCTCTAACCTAGAAGACCCCAAATCAATGGTGATTTCCCCTTGATTAACCAATTAACTTCTTTGATCTGGACCGTTAATTAGTTAATCAGCTTTAAATCCAAGAAAATAGTTTAATCGCCTAATTCAAGACAAATCAATGCACTTAAATTAGGCTCAAGTTTAAGAGTGCTTAATTGAATTCAGATGGCGTTTCTAAAACTCAATTCTAAAATATTTCATACATTCACAAATTAAATTGGCCAGAAATAATTAATGAACATAATAGTAAAATCAATAAACTCGAAATAAATCACTTTAACATTAAACATTCCACAAAACCAATTATCCACTCATAGTTACTGATGAGTGCTCGAAAAGCACTAATATTTCGTGATTAATTGTGCGTAATTGATTGATATATAGATTTATTATGATTATTATTTCGATTATTTTCATAAATCTATCCATTCGGAGTCACGGGTATATTTTAGTGCATTTCAGGTGTTTTTAGCGTCAAATGAGTCAAATGATGAAATCACGCAAAGACGGGACACCTACGGCGCTCGGATCACAAGTTACGGGCTAATCAAGACAAAATATGTAAGCCTTACATATAGTGCCATCACATATGTAAGGGGGGACGTGAAAAGAAGGAAATCATCGCGCGCCGCGGCGGAAGAATTGCATGCCGCGGCGTGAGGCTCTCGGGTTGAATTCTGGAAAACAATGAAGCATCGCGCGCCGCGGCGGGATAATTGCATGCCGCGGCGGGGAGCTCTCGGGTTTTTGCATATTTTTCAGAAATTGTGTTGCGCCGCGGCGGGGAAAATGCATGCCGCGGCGCGCCTATTCCTATGGCACATAGGATTCGTGTAAACCCTTACATCTATAAAAACCCCCTTAGAGTCCCCCTTACATACAACTCGAAATAAGAACTCCAATTCATACACAACTTTTCCTCTTCTCAATTTTGCGACCCAAACACGACATTCAATCAGCTTTGAGAGCGTTGCCACACTATAACGAAGCGAGAGATACCATTCTAAGGATTCAAGGAAGCCAACGACGATCGAAGATAAAGCTTACGGAGGAGTACGTCAACCGATCCATAAGCGGTATTTAGATTTAGGTTTTCCTTGTTGTTATAGAATTAATTTATCTTCTCCATTTGTTAAAGTGTATGATCATATTTTATTTGTCTATGAATAACAATATGAACATGAGCGGCTAGTTTCATTATGGATGTTTAGTTTGTGTTGCCATGTTTGCTAGGATTGTGTATGGTGTATTTAATTGATTTATGAATGAATTACTTTTTGATTAAGAGCATGTTTAAATGTTTGATTACGAATAATCATGGGACAATTTGGTGTTCGTAGTTAGACTGAAAAATCTGAGATTTTAGTTAGAGGAACGTCACCTTAACTCTTTTCCGAAACACTTAATCAAAGCTTCAAGTTAGTGACTTAGTCATAGCATTAATTTGATTGGCATAATTTCCTTGCGCATAATTTGATAGCTAGTTAATTTACCCCGGCCAAAGGCGGTTAATTAGTTAATCAACAAAGAAACCTACCCCGGCCAAAAGGAGTTTCGTAATTAAAAGGAAAGCCGGTAGTTTAATTCATATAGGACGTTCATGCATATCTCACCATACCTTTTCGATGCAAACATGGTTAACCAAGCTAAACGTCCATACATCCTCTATTGATATTTTATTGAATTGATTGTTTGATTGCGATCTTGTTTTCGTTTGAGTAGCGTATGATTGTTCTCGTCACAAAAACAAACACCCTTTTTACAGTTTTACTTGCATTAGAATTCTAGTTACTTAGAGTTTCAGTTTCACTAGAACTCTATTTAATTAGTCTTTTATTTTCATTAGAACTCTTTTTAGTTTAAAAGTTAGTTATTTAGAACCACTGCAATTCCTTGAGAGACCGACCTTGGAAGTTGCTTATCACTTTACTACGAGTGATTCGTACACTTGCGAGTACACATTTTAACACATCAGTTACATCACCAAAATCCCACACACAGATGATTTAGCCACTCATGACAGAATTTAAATCAATATTTTCTATCATGAATAACATCATACGAATTCTTAAAGAGAAAGTAAATTACAAATATTAAAGTACCCCAAATCGATGGTGGAGCTTTGATTGAGTAATCTCTTTCTCTAAATTGTTGAGGCAAGAAGAATTCTGGCACTGTTACTATGCTTTTCTTCTCCTTCTCTCGTTTCTTTCTTTGAAGAACAGAGTGTGTGAATCTGGAGTCTTTGGAGGCTGGAGAGGTGTTGAATTCAGGCTCAGATCTGTTTTGGAGGCTGGAGAGGATATGATGTTCGATAGGGTTTTCGTCTATGTAAGAGCTCTTTTATGTTTCTGTAAGTCTCGTACATCAGGAGGAGTCCAGTTCGCGCGCGCGCGCCGCGGCGCACATTTTTCATGCCGCGGCGCACATTGTGTTCGTGATTTTGGTGTTCAAACCCGAGAGCCTCTCGCCGCGGCATACAATTCCTTCGCCGCGGCGCGCCTTGTATGTACATGAGAGTACATAGTATGTACATGGCTTTACATATTTCTCTGAATTCCTCGCCGCGGCATACCATTCCTTCGCCGCGGCGCACAATGTTTTGATGGTTTTCATGTTCCAACCCGAGAGCTCCCCGCCGCGGCATACACTTTCCTCGCCGCGGCGCGCCTTGCATGTAAGGGTGTACATGGTATGTACATGTATGTACATGCCTTGTACATATTCTGTTGATTATCGATGTAAGGCTTACATAATGTATGGCACCTACTGTAAGGCTTACGTATGTATGCATTTTTACTCCATTTTTGCTCTCTTTTTCCAAGTTTCTCTCCAAACCTACTTTGACCTGCAAAACAGTAGAATACCCTCCAAAACAAGATTATATCGAGATTACATGCAAAATAAACACTTAAAAACATCACAAATAGTAGATCAAAATAGTGTTCATCACATACTCCAATACTAAAAAAAAATATATATCAATATTAATTCCCCCAAACTAAATGTTAAGAATCTAAATTCGTTTCAACTCTACTCCTCACAAGATAAAAAATTCACTCTTCATATCACACTGATCCTATGGGTTCAAACACTCAACAAAGTATATGCGAATAGAAGTTATGTAAAGAAATGAGCTAATAGATTCGCATATGATTAAACAAGAAAGGCTCAAAAAGTGTATAACATTGATCTCATGAAAGGAATCAAATGATAGGATTTATGAAGAAATCATATTACTAATCTCATGCATCAATTAAAATCTTCAAGCAAAAATTTCAAGTGTGCCCTAGAATGAAAATGCTTTGACTTTAAGGGAACTTATTTTTTTATGTATTAACCATTCATACTTGAAGAACTTAGGGTCATAAAAAACTTATTATCTTTTCTTTTCTTTTCTCTTTTTTTTTTTTTTATACAAAGACCCAAATACATGTGTATTTTGTGAATGGCAAACTTTATTTATTTATATATATATATATTTTTTTTATTTTCCCCTTAAATCTTTTAAAGTCAAGCATGAATGAGATAGGCAAACACTCTACATTTTACTCAAATCATTTAATCTAAGCAATACAATTAAGCACATGATTCTTCATTAGATGTTTAAAATCCTAACATTCAATGCAAAAACCTATAGAGATCTTCTAGCAATTTGAAATAATAAGAAAAGTGTTTAAAAGAGTAGAATAATGATTAACTCTCAGAATAAAACGTTAATGGCTCAACAATCATCTCACAAGGTAGTCTCCACTATTTGATTCTTAAACACAAAATTGGGTTCATCTCAATTTCAATATTAAAAAGCATGAAGTATGAACTATGAACACAAACCAACTTTTACAACTAACCTTGAATATGTACAAGAAATCAAACAAAACATGTATAAAGATTCAATTACTCACTTTAAATTAACAAGAAGGCATGATAGTTTTATATCAAAAAGTTTTTATTAGACCTATTTGTACCCCCAAACCTAAACTAAACATTGTCCTCAATGTTTTCAACTACGCACATGTTCAGAAAAGCATTTAAAAGGAACAAATAGAAAATTAACTAAACTATAAGAAAAAGAAAAATATTACCTAAAATAGTGGGTTGCCTCCCACCAAGCGCCTAGTTTAACGTCTTAGCAAGACGTTGCTAATCCACTCCTATCCACCATCATCAAAAATCTTGAAGTGTGTGATGTCGATTTTCCGAGCTAATATGTCATTAAGCGTATGCTTCCATCTCGGTAATTGTTTCTGATGAAGCTTAGCACACACTTTTTGGTGGAGTGGAAAAAAATGTGGGGATGTACAAGTCTTAGATAAAGGAGGTAAAGATGATTCCTCCTTGTTCTCCATAGAAGGTTGTAGAATGTGATGATTCGCAACTTGACCTTCATGGAGAATTGCTTGTTCCCCATCTATAATTTCTGCACAAAGTGGTAAATCATCAATAATTTCAGGAAAATTAATATCATTAAAAACCTTACCACTTTGAAGGATGATGTCATCCTTTACTTGCTCATCTTGATTGGGCAACTCTTGTTGTGCTAGAAGTTGATCCGCTAGTTGCCCAATTTGCATTGCAATCCTTATCGTAGAATCCTCTAAGAAATCCATCCTTTGATTATTTTTCTCTTGGTTTTCTAAACTCTCTTGAATAAAAGTATTCAAGGTATCCTCCGAAGTTGGTTTCTTAGGGTCAATGGGTAGGTTATAAGGATTAAAAACTTGATGATCTTGATTGGGCAACTCTTGTTGTGCTAGAAGTTCTTCCGCTAGTTGCCCAATTTGCATTACAATCCTTATCGTAGAATCCTCTAAGAAATCCATCCTTTGATTATGTTTCTCTTGGTTTTCTAAACTCTCTTGAATAAAAGTATTCAAGGTATCCTCCAAGGTTGGTTTCTTAGGGTGAATGTGTTGGTCATAAGGATTGAAATATGGGTATGAGGCATAGGGTGGGTTAGTGTTTGCTTGCCAAGAAAAATTATGGTGATTTTCTAACTCGGGAATATAGGTATAGGGATCATTCCAAGGTAGGCGACATCCCTCATTAGGTTCGAAGTTCCGGTTAGTAGACATATGGTAATCACCTACAAAAGTGCAAACATTAGCATTATGTCCATATAAACCACAAATACCACATACCTCCATGTTTGCTAGCTCTTGGATATCAATATCCAGCTTGATTATGTGCTCTTTTGAATATGTTGATGTAGTCTATGAATGGTACCTTTCATATACTAACAAAAACAACAAAGAAATCAAAGCACCAAATATATTCCAGAAAAAGCAAATAAATAACAAAAGAAATAAAACAAGCAACTAAAACAAATTACTCAAACAAATAAAAATAACTAACAAACTAAAAATAACAAAACAAAATCACAAAAATAAAAAGAAATCACAAAAATAAAGAAATACGAAAAACAAACTAAACAGAAAATAAATAAACACTTTAAAACGCCAATTCCCCGGCAGCGGCGCCAAAAACTTGATGCACAAAAACTTGATAGTCAAATTTTGTATTTATATTAAGCTCGCAAGTGCACGAGTCACTTATAGTAAGCGACAAGTATACTCCTAAGATCGTCTCTCAAGGAATTGCGGTAGTTCTAAAACGTTATTTATTTTCCTATTTAGTCGAACAAACAATCCTAAACATTCTAACAATTGTCACCTTGCAGAAAAGATTGTAAATTCAGAAATTAATCAAGAACTAAAATTAAGTGGAAATAAAAGTAATCACAACCAAAGGGAAGGTGATGGATGTAAATGGGAATATATTAGTTCGCTATCCATTCATGGCAAAAACAAATTAAGCATTCAATTACAAGTTGGATTTAATGATTTTTCCGCTAAACCTAGAAAATCCCAAATCAATGGCAATTTTCACTACGATCAATTAATTAACGTCTTTGGTCCGGATCATTAACTAATCAATCGGAATTAGCTCAAGGAAATATTTCTAACCACCTAAACCAACACAAATCAATGCAATCAATTTAGGCTCTTGTTCATAATGCACAATTAAGCAAAGAGGGCTTCTCTAATGCCTAATTCTTAAATATTCTTCCTAACCACAAACTAAGGTTTGGTCCACCATTAATTCACAATCAGAAATTCATAAGAACATGAACAAGAAATAAATCCAAATCATATATAATCAAATTACAAAATTGTTCTTCCAATCATTGGAAGCAATACTAACATCCCAAATACATAAATTAGCCAACCATAACTAAATTGGTGTCAATCAATTTAGTCATGGAGGCAAACCACAAAATCAGAGAAGAGGAAAGATATTACAATAAAATTACCCCAATGAATCTTCTAGCTCCAAATCCTTGAACTTGATTGATCCTCTTTCTCAAATCCTTGGAGTAGCTTCAACAATGGAGGTTCTCCTCTTGATTTTGGGTTGGTTTTGGGTGAAAAACCCTTGCTGCAGTAGCAGCTAGGGTGGGAGAGAATTTGGGTGTGAAAACTTGTGTTTTGGGAGAGTATAATGTTGTATTTATAGGGGGAGAGAAGTGGAAGACGCGTTTTAGGGTTTCTGGGCAGTTTTGGCACCTCCCGCCGCGGCACAGGTTTTTCCCGCCGCGGCGCGCATTGAATTTCAAATCTTCGAGCCAAAGCAGAACCATCCCCGCCGCGGCGCACAATATTCATGCCGCGGCGCGCAACGTTTTCTTGATTTCCCAGATTCAACCCGAGAGCCTCTCGCCGCGGCGCACAATTTCCCCGCCGCGGCGCGCCTTGTTTACTTGCGCTGTAAATGCCCTTACATAGCATGTTGATTCTCAATGTAAGGCTTACGTTAATAGCCTTTATTTGTCCCCCTTACATAGTGAATGACATCCAATGTAAGGCTTACATTTTTAGACACTTTTGCTTCTCTTTTGCTCTATTTTTCCACATTTCTTCCCAAACCTACAAAACACAAAAATACCTTCCAAAACACGAAAATAATACAATAAAAGATAAAATTAATGCTTAAAAACATAACAAAATATAGGTCACAAATGTGTTCATCAGGAGGCAACCCACCATATTCGGTAGTATCAACTTATTTTCTTTTCTTTATTTTCTTTTTATTTAGTTTAATTTTCTTTTTCAGTTTTTCTTTTATTTTATTTATTTTGGATTGTTTAACTTAGTTTAATGTTTTTCTGTTTTCATCTGACTTAGTTATAATCTAAAATTGGGTTTGAGTTTGAATTGTGTTGCATACACTTTGAGGTTCAATATATGTTCATACACATAAATTCTTCATGAGAAAAGCGAGGAACAGTGAACCGGAGCATAGCGAGTAACGACACAATCTCATACGAAAGGGGGGTAACTTCTCACACTTTTTCTTAATCTCTTTTGTTCTTCTTTTTCACATTGAGGACAATGCAGAAAATAGGTTGGGGGTGGGAAGAATATTCCATGAGCATGAAATATGACCAATTTTAAATTTTTAACTTTGTCACTTGAATTGTTTTTAGTTAGTGTCGTGTCTACTTGATTCAATCCGGAAATCTATGATATTAACATGATTGTAATGAAGATGACATATGAGAGATGTTAGATTTTTACCTAAGCAACGAAGCACACAAATGTTGGATTCATCTAATTTGAGAATTTTGTGGTACTTGTGGTAGTTTGCATGGTTAGTATAACTATTCTGATTTGTGGAATGTATGCATGTTCATGATATGTTTTAAGTCTCAACAATCTCTAGAACTCATTTGAAAACACGTTGAAGCGAAATAATAGAAACAAACACCACTTAGAAAATGATTTAGGCCATCTTTGGACCGTTTGAACTTTTCATGCTTCCCCGCAATATTTTATCAATAGCACACCCTTGAACTCAACATTGACATACATTGAACTACCCTTAGCGATAAGAGTACTTAGTGTAATATTTGATTTTCATGAGCAATTATGTTGTGTAAATGTAAATCTTGCTTTTCGATAAAAAAAAAACAAAAAAAAAAAAAAATTGATGATGATCGAAATAATAAGCAAGAATAAAGAAGAAAATCAAGCAAAAGATCCAAAGGACATTTGAAGTTAAGGGAGGATGAAAAGAACACTTGGTGGAAAAAGTTGAAAATATGCTTGTGAAATAAAAAGTACTCTTATCATATGAAAACATCATTTTTGTACTTTCATTATCACATACCTAGCCACAACTTTACAAGCTTAATGAAGTCCTATTGATTCTAGGTAGTTTAGTTTCTATATTAGTGGAGATGAGTTTGAAAAATGAGCATATGGAGTTTGTAAGTGCAAAAATTCACATTCATATTTTACTTGCACATTTATGAGATATTAAAATGTAATCTATGAATATCATGCATGACACGGTCAGATAGTATAACTAACGGGTTTGTGGTGTGATTGGTTGTTCAAAATTCGATTACCATGATGAGTTTGATGTTTGGACTGTTTTTGAGCTTAGGTGATGTTTAACTATTTCATGTATCATTCGTTGTTAACAATTTTTGAGACGTATGCATGGATTGATTCAAGTATTGTTAGAGTCTTTATTAGTTTTGAGTCTTTATTTGTGTCAGTTACGATGTTTGCGGGTATCATCACTGGAAACCCTCACGAGACTATAACTCGTCCACTAGGGCCACCTAGGGGTTTAAAGGCTTGTTGCATACGCTAAATGCAACCGTGACAATCTACGGAAGTGATTTAGGTTAGGTTAGTTTATTTCATTTGTTTTTAATTTTATTTTAGGTCGCTTCACTTGCTAGAGACTAGCAAGAAGCTGGTTGGGGGTTGTGATGAGTGCTCGAAAAGCACTAATATTTCGTGATTAATTATGCTTGATTGATTGATATATAGATTTATTATGACTATTATTTCGATTATTTTCATAAATCTATCCATTCGGAGTCACGGGTATATTTTAGTGCATTTCAGGTGTTTTTAGTGTCAAATGATTCAAATGATGAAAACACGCGAAGACGGAACACCTACGGCGCTCGGATCACGAGTCACGGGCAAAACGAGTCAAATATGTAAGCCGTACATGTCAAGCCAGCACATATGTAAGGGGGTAAGCATGAAGAGCAGGAAAGCAATGCGCGCCGCGGCGAAGAAATTATGCGCCGCGGCGAGGGTCTCGACAATACATGTAAAGCCATGTACATTCCATGTACACTGTTACATGCAAGGCGCGCCGCGGCGAAGAAATCATATGCCGCGGCGAGGGGCTCTCGGGTTGCATGCTAGGAATCCAAAAACATTGCGCGCCGCGGCGAGGAAAAGTTATGCCGCGGCGGGGAGCTCTCGGATTTTTACATAATTTCCAGAATTTGTGTTGCGCCGCGGCGGGGAAAATGTATGCCGCGGCGCGCCTATTCCTATGGCACATAGGATTCGTGTAAACCCTTACATCTATAAAAACCCCCTTAGAGTCCCCCTTACAGAGAACTCGAAACAACTTGACCAATTCATACACAACTCTTCCTCTTCTCAATTTTGCGACCCAAACACGACATTCAATCAGTTTTGAGAGCGTTGCCACACTATAACGAAGCGAGAGACAATATTCTAAGGATTCAAGGAAGCTAACGACAATCGAAGATAAAGCTTACGGAGGAGTACGTCAACCGATCCATAAGCGGTATTTAGATTTAGGTTTTCCTTGTTGTTATAGAATTAATTCATCTTCTTTATTTGTTAAAGTGTATGATCATATTTTATTTGTCTATGAATAATAATATGAACATGTCTGGCTAATTTAATTATGGATGTTTAGTTTGTGTTGCCATGTTTGCTAGAATTGTGTATGGTGTATCTTTTTGACTTATGAATAAAATACTTTTTGATTAAGAGCATGTTTAAATGTTTGATTATGAATAATCATGGGCCCATTTGATGTTCGTAGTTAGATTGAAAAACCTAAGAATTTAGTTAGAGGAACGTCACCTTAACTCTATTCCGAAACACTTAATCAAAGATTCAAGTTAGTGACTTAATCATAGCATTAATTTGATTGACATGTTTTCCTTGCGCATAATTTGATTGCTATTTAATTTACCCCCGCCAAAGGCAGTTAATTAGTTAATCAAAAAAGAGACCTACCCCCGCCAAAAGGAGTTTCGTAATTAAAAGGAAAGCCGGTAGTTTTGTTTATATAGGACGTTCATGTATCTCACCATACCTTTTCGATGCAAACATGGTTAACCAAGCTAAACGTCCATACATCCTCTATTGATATTTTATTGAATTGATTGTTTGATTGCGATCCTGTTTTCGTTTGAGTAGCGTATGATTGTTCTCGTCACAAAAACAAACACCCTTTTTACAGTTTTACTTGCATTAGAATTCTAGTTACTTAGAGTTTCAGTTTCACTAGAACTCTATTTAATTAGTCTTTTATTTTCATTAGAACTCTTTTTAGTTTAAAAGTTAGTTATTTAAAACCACTGCAATTCCTTGAGAGACCGACCTTGGAAGTTGCTTATCACTTTACTACGAGTGATTCGTACACTTGCGAGTACACATTTTAACACATCAGCAATCACCCACAGGAAGAAGAAGAAGAAGAAGAATAGCTTATGGAACTTGTACATTCACATTTTGTATGTACAGGTTACATACACATTTATTTTGTATGTAACCTGTACATTCACATTTTGTATGTACAGGTCATGTGAATGTACAGGTTACATATAAATTTATTTTGTATGTAACCTGTACATTCACATGAAATGCATTGTATTATTTGTATGTTATTGTTGTGAATGTATAGGTTACATACAAAATTGTATGTAACCTGTACAAGCAAATTTGTATGTAACTTGTACATACAAAATTTGTATGTAATTTGTACATACAAATTTGTATGTAATATGTACATTCACATTTTGGACCTAAATACCCACTGGAAGAAGAAGAGAGAACAGCCTATGTACATTCACATTTTGTATGTACAGGTTACATACACATTTATTTTGTATGTAACCTGTACATTCACATTTTGTATGTACAGGTTACCTGTACATACGAACTGTTCTTCCTGCAAAATGTGAATGTGTAACCTGTACATTCACATGAAATGCATTGTATTGTTTGTATGTTATTGTTGTTTTAAACAGCTTACAAAATGTGAATGTACAGGTTACATACAAAATGTGAATGTACAGGTTACATACAAATTTGTATGTAAATGTTACATACAAATTTGTATGTACAGGTTACATACAAATTTGTATGTACAGACTACATACAAATTTACATACAAAATAAATTTGTATGTACAGGTTACATACAAAATAAATTTGTATGTAACCTGTACATTCACATAACCTGTACATACAAAATGTGAATGTACAGGTTACATACAAAATAAATATGTATGTAACCTGTACATACAAAATGTGAATGTACAAATCCATAAGCTTTGAAGGAAACACGAAAATGGCGAGGTTTTTACGAATACTCAGATAAAGGGATATTTTGGTAAAAATCATATATATTATATAAATAAAACTCACCGTTTTGGTCTAAAACGTGCTATATAAGTCTAAAAAGCTTTTTTACTCAAATCTTTGCTATTTGAGTAATTCACTGAGTTTAATAGCACGAAAATAAAAAATAATTATAATTATTATTATATATTATTAATATTATTTTTTTACAAGTTGAATTTATTAATTCATGTTATAGAAAATTTGCTACATTTTCTTTACTGATGTGCAAATAAATTATGTGTATGAAGTTTAAGTCTAAAATATTCATTTATTTTAATTTTAGTTATTAGTTTATTGAGTTATTTTGTAATATAATTATGACTTTAAAACTTTTAATTTTTAATTTTGTAAAAATTTGTAACAAAATTTTTATTTGTATAATTAATGTTATTATAATACATTAAATTTGGTTTAAATGTTTTATTATTCTAATTAGATTAAAAATTATAAGAAAAATTATAATATTTTTAATTAATATCTGATTAAATAAAATAAAAAAGATTAATTAATACATATAAATAAAAATTTAGGCCAATTCGATCTAGTTTGAGTAAGTCAAATTTTTTTAATTTGGATTAGCATTGATAGTTTACGACACAAATTAAATGCAAGTCAGTCCAAATTAGCCCAAAACGCATGAATTGTTACCCCTAGTACAATAGATGTAAAAAATTATTTATTATTCCTACAATATATAATGATATAATATTCTAAGTCAATAAAATATTATATTAATAAAAAAAAATTTAATACAAATACTCAATAATAATATAAAAATAACAAGGAATCTAATTAGTAAAAAATATATTTAAAAATAAAAAATAATATCTCATACTTGTATTATTTTAAAGTTAATTAAATTATATATATTATATACATACTATTAAAATTTTGATTATGATTTCATAATTATAAGTAGATGAGTGACGTAAATTTGAGCATACTACAATGATTTAAGGTACATTTAATTTTAAAATCTCATTTCGACTTGATTAAAAAAAAAATGTATAATATATTACTTGACCCGACTCAAATTCAAAATTTTAGATTTGAGCCCAAATTTAGATTCCTTAATTTCTAGTGAGTAGATGGGTGACATAAGTTTACTGTCAGTTTCTGGGTACGTATTTTCCTGAAAAATCGTATAGAACCGTATACCGCATAATCAATCTAAATTCTAAAACCTCTCTCTCTCTCTCTTACCTGAACCTTAGAAATGGATTTGAGATCCAATGGTGTATAGTCTTCTCAGCATTCGTAGCGATTTTGCGGATTAATTTCTAAAACCTCCACCCCAAATATTGTTTTATTTAATATCATACTTTGTTTTCTTTCCGATTTTTACTCTACCCGACATATAGATCCTGTCTGTCTGTAGAGTTCGGATTCTCCGATCCGTTTAACCTCATTCACAGATCCTTCGTATCCCTTGCGACGTTCGTCCGATTCAGTCTAACCTAATGGACTTCTGATATTTCGCACTCATTTCGAGGTGAGTTGGATTCTCTTGGTCCGCTGTTTGGCTGCTGTGACAAAAAAAAAAAAAAATTAAAGGAAATGGAAATGATATTGAAAATCGTTTTTTTTTGGTTATTTTTTCTTTTAAGAGGGAGGATACCCTCATCTTAATCGAAGTGCTTAGGTTGTCGAATTTCAGTTTTATTTTTTTCTTTCCCTAACATATGTTGTCTACCAAAAGAATTATTTCTTTTACTAATTATTTGTTGCGTATATTTCATTGAGCGGATCAGATGTAAAATGTTGTATATTTAACCTGTCTCGAAATGTGCTTGCATTTTTCGGCTGATGTTAGATTTTTTTTTTTTGGGGTTCTTACTTAAGAAAATGGGGCTAACTATCGATTTATTCCTCTCCGTTATGGTTTTCTCCTATTTGATCCCGTTGTTTAATTTCGTATAACTTTATTCGAATATCCATTGATGTCGACACTGGTTACTTTTGGGTGCTAGGAAACTTGGAGGTGGTGGAACTTTCTAGATTGTTCAATCTGGCTTTTGCTGTTGTTACTTTAACCCCCCTTAACTTTTTTTTGTCATTTGTAACTGAAAGTTTTCAGCAGCCGAAAGGTTAAAAAGATAGACCTTTCATCTTATTTTATTGTTGGTTTTGCTCTTGTATCGGTAGGGAGTGTTTAGTGTCAAACGTTATACTCACAGGGTTTATAATAGTAAAAAGCTTATATTACGTTGCAGTTATGAATGAGGCAAAAGCATAACAGGAAACTGTTGTCTTTGCTGAGGCATTATGGTTTATGACTTCTTGTGGTTTGGAGCTTCATTGCCTGCCTTTTGGTTTCACTTGTTTGTCTAAGTTGTTTTCCATTATATAAGGGTCATATTCTTTTGTGGATGTTTATTCTGCAGTTCCCAGTGCATGATGGATTCAGATCATGTTGTATCCATTGATGGGGCAGAGGGCCTCCATCAAAATGGTGCTTATGTGCAGCCCCATGTCCCTGTTGAGGATGCTGTCGTTTCTGACAATGTAACTGTTGATGGTAGTGAAAGTACCGAGGTTGCTTTTTCAAATGGCTGTGTAAGAGTATTTGTTAAGTCTGACAATGGTACGGTTAATGATGCATCTAATGGAGAAGTGAAAGATGAGTCAGACACCCATGTTGAAAGCAATGGTTTGTCATCTGCAAAGGTAGGCATTGCTTTAATTAAAACAAACCTGATTAGCTTTTTGATTTATTTTGTTCCAATATATCCCATGTTTCTATGGTGTAGGAAGGGGGGAAACGTTCTGATCATTCAAAGCAATCCAGATATCAAAAGGGTCAGGGTAAGAGCAAGAACGAGAAATTCCGAAGCCCCAAAAATGGTTCTACTAGTTCAGTGACAAGGAAAAAATATGATAAAGATGCAGAGGAAACAGTTGATATCACAAATGGTTCTGTTGCTTCAAACTCACGTCCAATACAACCGGCTAAAAGTGGATCATTTAATGACCAAAAGGTTCAGTTATTGGCTGATCTGTTGTTATTGTTACTTTGTTGACCTTTTTTGCATCACACACATGTTTATTTCATTTCTCATTTTCAGCTTCACTTTGCATGAGGTTGGTACCTGATTTTTCTTTTGTTATTTGTTTAGCAGCAGCATTCTGGGAAGTCTGATGCAGCATCTTCTGATGGCCTAGTGTTAGTATTTGCATGCACTTTACTTAGTTACTTCTGCCTCTTCTTGGCAAAATGTCTATCCTTTACACAACATTCCAGATTTCAGAGTCAAGTCTTCATGTTTTTAATATGTTTGGTCTTAATCCCGATGTACTTGCTATCCAGTTATACTTATGATTGTCTTATTTCAGGGAGACAAAAAAACAAAAGCCTTTGAAGAAAGACCCTGTTAAAAACATTGAAGACGAGACCCAATCTTCTTCGTATCCTTTTTACTTTGAAAACATAATTATTTTATCTTGATGATGTGGTTTGTACGTTGGCACTATTTTTTATTTTACTATGCCAGTTTATTCTTAACTGTTAATGAAGTGCCACAGAAGGGGAGATCAAACCTCACCGGGTAGGGGTACTTCCAAATTACGGCTTCAGTTTTAGGTGTAACGAACGAGCTGAGAAAAGGCGAGAGGTTGATTCTCTTTACAACTTATAATGTATAGCCTTATTATTTATGTATTGTCATAAACAAAATATTTATTTTGTGTTTGGCAGTTCTATTCTAAACTTGAGGAGAAGATTCATGCAAAGGAACAGGAGAAGAATAACTTGCAAGCAATGTCCAAGGTGATGTATGCTTAGTTCTGAGCTGTCAAACATTTAAATGGTTTATTTCGAATATAATTATTAATATTTCCATTGTTACCTAACAGGAAACTCAAGAAACTGAGATTAAGATGTTTAGGAAAAGCCTAAATTTCAAGGCAACTCCAATGCCAAGCTTCTACCTGGAACCCCAGCCTCCAAAGGTCGAGCTAAAGAAGGTAAAGCTCAATTTGTTTAGACTTCCCTAATGAAATATTTAACAAATATTGATACTATCAGGTAAGTTCAACAAACATTTAATGTTTGGGACCATCAAATTTTAATGAATATTATCCATGCTTCTGTTATCTGTGATGTCAGCCTCTTTTCTCTATGGCAAACTGTTTGTAACATGTTGCCTGTAGAAAATGTCAATCTTGGGTTTTTGTGGGATCATAGAGCATCTGATGAGATCTTTTTAATTTTATGGCACACTAGATTTATCCCTTCCACTATGTGTATGTTGCTTCACGTGTCACCAAAATCGAATGATCAAATAACAAATGTTTTGGTTGCCCTAAGATATCTTTGAACGTGTATTAACTGCATATGCCAGTTTCTTGACTGGAATGTTAGAAATCTAAGTTTGGGTGTGATAAGGAGTGGAGGGAAGTGAAACAAGTACATCATGGAGGATTTCTTATTTTTTCTTGGGTCTTTACTACTTGGTTATTAAGGATCCTATGCAGCGCTTCCTGTGTGTTTTGGTCAATTACACTTTTATGACTTGTTTTCAGCTGGTGGACTTGACTGTCTCAAAGTTTGGTTCCCTTAATAATTTGTTGTTGATTTAATGTAGATACCACCAACTAGAGCTAAATCTCCTAAGCTTGGTAGGAGAAAGAGCTTACCTCCTGCTGAACCTCAAGGAAACAGTGACGCTACCTATCGTTCTGGTAGGCCGAGTCTGGATGAGAAAGCTTCCCACAATCCCTCTAAAGCACCTACCATGCATCCAAAGAAGCCACTGCGGAAATCTCTTCCTACACTACCGTCTCAGAAGATCTCTTCCAGTGCTGCGAATGGGCGCAATACTGTTTCCTCAAAGCCAAAAAAGGAGGAAAACCACGCAACTAATAAAACAAATGAAAAAAACCCTTCTAATACAAACGAGCAAGCCACTGTGTCCAATGCAACAAATGAAGAGAACATCCTCATCCCAAATGCTGCGACAAATGAAGTCCAATCTTCAGTTCCTGATGGTGAACTGAATGAAAGGTAGCTCCTTATTGATGATATGCCAATTGAGCAATCTGAGTCCACCGTGGTAGCTAATTGAGTGCAACATACTAAATCTCTGAAGGACCTCACCAAATTTCATGAGAACAAGGAGCACGTAGGCGTAAGTTATTTGAAGGCGTGAAGAATTTACGGTCATGATGTTGTGATGTCATATTGTCCAATGTCGAAAGAATGGATTGTATTTGATTGTTTTCTGGGTTGCTTGTCTTGTCTGTTGGGATTCTGTATTCCAATATAGCAGCAATGTATGTAACTATTTTGGCTGGTTGGTCTGTAACTTATTTAAATGTTGTCTAAACATGCGGCAGTCTTCAGGTTGCTGGAAACGTTTGGAAACTTTTGTAAAAGCTTCCACTTGATTGTTGTTTGACTGGAAATGCTTTAACGTTATTGTTGCTACTGAATTGGTTGTTTTTTTTTTTTAAATTAGGGTTAATTTTAGGATTTGGAAATCCTTTTTCATTCATAGTTCTGGTATGCAATGCCCTACTCTTCAGCAAGTGTGTTTCTAAAAATAAATAAACAAATAAAAAAAAGACTAAACATATTTATGCATATGATATTTTGAGTGAAGTCAAAGATATTTATTACTTTGTCTAAAGCATAGTAGCAAAATTGTATTAATTATTTCTCAGTGCATTTAGGTTATTCAAAGAATTGTTCTATGACTGTGACTGGAAATTATTGCCTATGAAGAACAAATGCAAAGTTATTGCATATTGATAGTAACGAGTCTTTAGCCTCTTAGAAAAAGAAAAGTTCTGCTTCTTCTAGGAAACAAGTCAACAATGTCTGTTCTTTTCTTTTTTTCTGGGAGAATTATTGGAAATGAGTCAAAACATATATCATTTGATCAATAAAATATAAAAGAATTTAGGAAAAACTCATATATTCAACAATTTATTCATATTTTATAAAATATTTTGATGCATTATTCACCTTTTTGCTTTCTTCAGATATCATGAGTTTCATACAAGTGTAAATTTGTTTAAATATGCATATAAAAATAAAAATATTGGTTAGAAATCCATGCAAGTTTTCTACAAGATTGTCTATTTTTATTTTATGCGTCACAATTGATTCTCAAAACTTTACCAATGTTAAGGTGATTTTTAGTTTCTAGGTATGAGAAAGGGACCGATTAATGATAAATAATTTTATTAAAATATAAACATTAATAATATTTTAGAGCAACCTAAGTATCAAGAATAATCAGTCAAATACATAGATTGCTCCAATCGGTCAAATCATAGGTTGCAACGCTCATATTTTGGTTTGATTTGTGTAAAGTTAGACTTATTAATAAAAATACATAAATATCAAGAAATTTAGTAACTAAGTATAGATTCTTAACTCCCTTTTAAGTCATAAGTTTAAACTATTAATAATTCTTTATTTAAGCTTTTATTGTTGCAATTGTTATATTATCCTTTTATTTTTAATACTTTTGACAAGTAATTCGTCCAAACTACTAATAATTTCCTTATTTAAGCTTTATATTAGATTGCAACTATTAAACTATCATTTTGTTTGCAATGCTTTCTACAAGTAATTTGTGAGTTTGGTTATGTAACCATATTGTCTGAAGAGTATATTAAGTATAACTATTTGGAGGATCTAATTGCATGTACTAAGATATAAGTTAGCAATTTTATATATTTTATTGAGTATATTAAGTATAACCATATTGAGTTTGCTATGTTATTGAAAAAATATCAAGAAATTTAAACGCAATTAAAATATATCTAATATCTTATTCAAACCAACATCTAATGCCAAGAGAAGGTTCCTCTGAATGGAGAAAACTATGTTGCAATGAAGCTTATTTGATCTTCTCTCCCAACAAGTACTTTGACCTTAAAACAGTCTTGAAGGCCAGACTTGAACTCTAAAACTCCAACCATAGAAATTCGCATGCTTGAAAGAAGCTATGGCTTTCGACGAAATATGGAAGGAAATAAGCAGCAAAAACAATGTATGTCAACCGAGGATATACATTGTAAGTTGGAACGACCATTTCTTCACATTGAAGGTGGAAGCTGATGCATACAGCATGCTATATAATTGGTTCTGTTGGTGAGAGGCTTTTTGAAGGATGCAGTCAAGCATTTATGTTACAGTTTGTCGACGCGAGTGCGATGTAGAGGAAGGAGGAGAAAACTGGGGAAGATACTAGCTAGAATGAGAGACAAGAAGTAATTTGTTGCAGGGGAAAGAAGTGTTGCAGAGAATTTATTCAAAGATTTCTAGTAGCTATACAACTTAGGGAATTTGAGGAGGAATAGAGAAGGGACAGTTTCTAACTTAGACTCTCCATCACAAATAACAGATAGAGTTTCACTTCAGCAACATGTCCACTTGTTCTTTATCTTCTTCTTCTACAATTTGTTTGACTACTCTTCAAATGAATATTGTGTAGTAAGAAATCGTACTCCTGAAACAGAGCATGTAGAGGAAGCTTTAATGAATATTGGGTATAAATAAATTGTAATTTTCAAGAAAGAGCTCTGATTCTTCTGAATATCTTTTATGTTGAAATTTTTGCTTTAGATAAGCTAATTTTGAGACTTAATTTTGAGTATGATCCATTATGGACAAGTGGTTTATAAGCTTAAAATTGAATTTGGGTGAATGAGATATTAACTTTCAAAATGTTACTCAATGAGTTGAAAACCGGATATACCAAATAGATATGGACCCATTTATTATATATTTATTAAATATATCTCTTATTAGAACGTAAAAAGATATACACGACAACAACATTGTTATAAAACAATTTGGATTTATTTTTGTTTAAGTTTTTAATTGTTAGATAAGTCTCAGTTTAATTTATATTTTAATTTATACTTGCTATTAACAATGTGCCACTTTTCCTTCCGGCAAATAGGCAACAAGGACATAGTGTGCCTCAACCTTTGATGGAATCTGATGGGGAACCTGAGCTTCAACAACATGAAGACTAATACTTTCATTCTACCAAAAGAGAGGAGTTTCTTGGAAAACTGCAGCTTTAAAAGAAAATAGGCACAACCCTTTTCACTCAGCTGCACCTTTATGGTATTCCACCCAACTTGTCCTACAAACATTTCTTAATGACCGAAGCAAAACCAACTAAAAGAAAATGTGTTTTATTGTTGGATTGTAGTATTCCAAAAAGTGCACAATAAAACAAGAGATAACTAACTATTGTTCACCAACTATTTTTATGAGCCTTTTTTATAAAGTAACACCACAACAAATGGTAATTTTTTAATGTTTTTTTACATTATTTTCTATTTTTAAAATTAAAAACTACTATACTTGTGCTCCAGTCACGTACCTGTCAAAAAAAGCAGCATCTGTTCAGACCCCACAAAGACCGACCTATTGAAATGCACACAATCAATACTCCTCCAACATCTTGATTACCACTCAAATGTTCAAGATGCAAGCAAGGGGCTCCACACCAGCACCATTGTCTCAAAAGCATATTCACTTGAAGATGAATGAATTTAGTAAAAAGACAATTCCTTATCCTTTACTCCCACAAAAAAAGGCCCTTATCCAGTTTATGATTGATCATATTTCACCCCCACTTTCATTAAAGATCAATTACCAAGTGGGTCCATGCCCTTATCGATCATTACTTAATTTTATCTACTAAAGCAGAACACAATTGCAAAGCCAGCCTTGAGTTTTTGAGTAAAGAGACTGTCCCCTCTATGACTAACTAGGAATAATTCCTTTGGATACCTTTATTCTTGTATTTGGGTGACTAAAATGTTTCTATGTTTAGAAACTAAGCGAATAAAGTGTCTCTCACAAATATCGATTATGGGCCTTAAATAGCATGTATAAGTCGTACATAATCGAATTAGTCTAAAATAACATGTCAATTGTACGTAGCATATTACATATGTTATATGCATAAATTGTACATAATGTATATCCATTATTATAAGCTATGTACAAATTAACATATTATTTTTAGGCTAATTTGATATGCTTGCTATCTTGGGGTTCGCTATGTTATTTTTAGGCTAATTTGATATGCTTGCTATCTTGGGGTTCGAAATCAAAGACAATAGGAACTAAAGTGGCTCAAATACCAATGTTAAAGGACTCCTACAGTAGTTTTTCCAAAAGTAAGAACTTAATTCTAATATACAACATAAAGTTTTTGTCTTATGAATATTCACATAAGCAGCAAGACATTCAACTAGAAAACTGAATACGATGTTAGGCATAAGAAGTTTTCAGTACAATGCAAATTCAAAGCTTCTACAATTAGTCTATTAACTCATTTCTCTAGCTTACTTAGATATTTACATTTCATATTGCAACAGCAACAAGCCACCATGACTATTTGGCAAAGCAGTGGTAGACTACAAAACTACAAAAAGAAAACACTTACAGCAATACACAATGGTCAAGTCCTTTCAAGGTTGGAGTTCTCAGCAAAGGGCTAATCAGTAGCATTTGACTGCCAGCGAAGTTATGGATCCTCCATTTGATGATCAAAAGCAGCTTTGCGCTTTCTCATTTTCGCCTCCAGCTTCAAACATTCAGCCTTAAAACCCCATCCACCAGAACTGGAACCTAAATAGTTATGTGCAGTACCCCGAGAAAGCAAAGAGACTTCTTTATCTAATATTGGTGACTGATCAACAACACGACATCCCTCCCAACAATTGGGCTTTTTGAAATCTCGAGCTTGAGTGCTTTCAACCCTTGGACACAGAAAAGAAAGAGGAGCCAACCGCAGTGACAGATCACACCCACTCTTACATGGTTTCTCCAAAATGTCACAGGTACTTGTTAGTTTATTTTTCTTTGAAATAGCTTCAGTACCCAAATGTTCAAAATCAGTCTCCATGGCAGGTTCTGAGGCCTTAGAACCATTCCGGTGTTTGTTCAACTTAGAGCAATCTCCATAATACAAAGGGTATGTTGACGAGGAGTTAGAATGAGCATAATTTTCCCCAGCTAAGAATTTCTCCCGACTAGGGACCAGGATATTAATAGGCACAGAGTTTGATTGCATAGCAGTGCAATCATTGTCCAGGGTAGGAGGGCTTTGAGCTACAAAATTGAAATTGGTTGAGTTCATCATAGTTGCAGGTTTCACGAGATCCGAGCCATGAGAAAAGTACTGTGAACTGATTGCAAAATTCTGATGAGTTGGATTTTCCATCTGGGCAGACGTAGAACTGGAGAACACTGGAGTAATGGGACTAAGGTAACACCTTGTGTTACTTGTACGTTGGCCCCTAGACGCCCTTGTTGGTGTACATCCCAGAATAAGAGCAGCTACATTTATGTAAATCATAGGAATGAATTTTAAAAAGGGTATTTATATTTGAAATAAAGATTTATGTATAGAGATTAAACTAGTACTCCTCATAACAAAATTCTATAAACTACCTTCAATACAAGGCTGAAGAAACACTCCAGTTTCACATCTCTCATCAGGTCGAATTATAGTATTAATGGCATCATTTGTTCGAGCCCATAATGTCTTCAGATCCATGTATTCAGCCTATAAAGTTAGAAAAATACAAAGATTAAAAAGTGAAAAAGTAAGTCCAGTAGTGTTTAACATAGTTTTGTTCAAGTTTAGTCAAGAGAGGGTGGGAATTGTTCACTGAAGCTCAAAAACAGCAGAAGAGAGGAATTACCTCAGAACTGGCTTTAGAATACATAATTTCTTCTGCTTTCAACACCACAATAGGGAGCTTCTCTTGCCATTCTTTGTTCTTTTTAGTAGTTGAGTTATGAATCTCATGCACAACACTGAGCAGAAACAACAAATACAAATAAAAAAACAAAGTAATAAGACTAACAAAGCTGCGTATTTAATAACAAAATTGAACAAATTAAATAAAAAATTACAAAATACAAAGAGTAGATTGAAGAGGTACCTGAAAATTTCTTTGATAAGAGAACCTCTAATGGGTTGGTGTCTATCACTATGCCAAGATCTCCTAACACACTCATAAGGCCTTGGACCTGGTCTAGGCATTCTCAAGTTTGCTTTGAAGATTGTCCGAGAAGCAGAGAAACTCAGTGACTCCAAAAGCAATAAAGCTCCAAACTTTAAGAAAGCCCCTCAAGTTTATGCTCCTAATTTATAAGTCAAACGCTTCCCAAAGTCTGAAGCAGTAACCAAAATGCATTTCAACATTTTCAAAGCAGAGAAACAAGGAAAGAAGAAGAAGGGGGTGAACTGTGAAGTGGGTTTTTTTTGGGCATTTGATTTTTCTTTTCTTGTTTTTTAACTTTTCCTCTTCCCTCTTGGTTATGTCAGAAGCTCAATAATTTTCGAAGGGTTTTAATTGATGAGTTTGGCGTGTCCCCCACTGATCCACATGCCTTCTTCCCCTAGCCCTAAGAGTCTCTCTCTCTTTTCTTTGCTTTTTAATGTTCTTGGCTTTGTCTTTCTCTATTATGACCATTCGTGTTGGGGCTTGTGGGGGAAGAGGATTTGATAATATTGTCACTGTCGGTAGTCCCTTAATCAACCCCAACCTCACAGGGTCCGCATACAATTAATTATACATTGATCTCACTATAATTATGTAAACAATGCAAAATCTCTTGGGCTTCTCTTTTCTGTTTTCTTTCTTTTTTTCACTTCAAAGTTCAAAGCACTTTGATGGCTAATCCACAGTAAATTGCTCAAATAGCAAAGATTTGTATAAAAAAAATTTTTAAATTTAAAGAGCACTTTTTGGATTGAAACGGTGAGTTTTATTTATATAATATATATGATTTTTACCAAAATATCCCTTTATCTGAGTATTCGTAAAAACTTCGTCATTTTCGTGTTTTCTTCGAAACTTATGAAACTTGTACATTCACATTTTGTATGTACAGGTTACATACACATTTATTTTATATGTAACCTGTACATTCACATTTTATATGTACACATTTATTTTGTATGTAACCTGTACATTCACATTTTGTATGTAACCTGTACATTCACATTTTGTAAGCTGTTCAAAACAACAATAACATACAAACAATACAATGCATTTCATGTGAATGTACAGGTTACATACAAAATAAATTTGTATGTAACCTGTACATTCACATTATTTTGTATGTATGTAACCTGTACATTCACATTTTGCAGGAAGAACAGTTCGTATGTACAGGTAACCTATACATACAAAATGTGAATGTACAGGTTACATACAAAATAAATGTGTATGTAACCTGTACATACAAAATGTGAATGTACAAGTTCTATAAGCTGTTCTTCTTCTTCTTCCAATGGGTGATTGGAATTAAACTAAATACTTCTTTGCAGACATAGTCGAAAACTTGAGAACAAAATCCAGGTGATATTGCAAATAAATAAAAGGAACCTCAGTTTGATAACAGCAATAACATACAAAAAGTACAATGCATTTCATGTGAATGTACAGGTTACATATAAAATAAATTTGTATGTAACCCGTACATTCACATGACTTCATCTTCATCTTCAATTCTTCATCTGCTCCATTCTTTCCTACTTTATTAAGTTTTTTTTTTTCTTTCAGTTCAATATATTAAGCTCTGTTTTCATCTTCATCTTCAAGAATAGTTTGATTCTACTAGATAATTGTTTTTGTAGATGAAGATTCTAAACAATATGGGCATAAAAGCTTATACGATAAAAAGGAAGAAGAGAAATTATCTTCTTTAATGGTGTCAGTACCAAGAGAGTGAAAAATTGAGAATTTAAAGACAAAAATCATCGATGCCGAAGGATAGAGGGAGCATATAAGGGGGATAATAAGAAAAGCATATATGCAATTCTCGTTTCAACAAGAGGCATAGAGAAATCTAATAATTAAGGATACAAACGTAAAATATGGCACCCAAAACGAAGTCGTAAAACTATTTCTGTTAAAATGAACGAAAACTACAACATGCATACATTAGAGGTAGTTAATTCGCTAATCGAAGCTTGTAAATTGGCAATTAAGCTTTGCTTTATCAAGAGTGAAGATGATTTTGACCTAATACGATTGTTTAATCTGTGGATCCCTTTAGGTCAATTTTTTTTTTTTTTTTGTATAGGTCAAATAATATTAATTCTAATTTTTATCTTGAAAAGAAAGATCAAGTGAACCAGCACTTTGTTTAACTTGAGGAGTAAAGTTTTATTTTTAAAGTATTAAGAAAAAGAGATATATGTTTATTTTTTTTTTATAATATAAATTAATATATATGTATTTAATGTTAAAAGAAAATTATCATATATATATATATATATATATAAAAAAATTTAAAATAAAATTAATTATATAATTGCGTGTCTTAAAATTGTTCAAATTAAGCTCTTTGTTTCTCAACTTGTACAATGGGATCATTTAGTTTAGTATATTAACTATTTTAAAATTGCCCTTAAAATTGAATTGTTCGTAAGAATAGTAGGTTTGTTTGCGCATTGTGATTTTTTTTTTTTTTTTTCATTTTGATTTGAAATTTAAAAAAAAAAAGAAGAAGAAGAAGGAATATTATTGTCGGGATAAAAATAAGAATAAGAATATAATTTTTTTAATTTATTCTATAAAAATTAATACTTTATATTTTTAATTTAGTCAAATTAAGAAATATAAATTAATAAATTGAAAGATAAAAAATAATAAATATTAAATGTTAAAATAATTGAAAAATTTTGTGTTAAATGATATAAATGTTGAAAGTAAAACGATGTATTATATAAAATGACTAGTCTTAGTACTTTTATTTATGTTTTCTATTTGCTTTTAAAAAAAATAATAAATCATCAACCTAACTCATGTGTTTGTACTCTTATTTTAGTTATTTATTTTATTTTAAAAATTAATAAATAGTAAATTAAATTTATGTCTTATTTATAATATGTTGTTTCATATTCGATTAATAATATTTAAAAATATAAAAAAAATTAAATTTTATTTATTATTATTATATGTATAATTTAAATAAAATTATGCAATATATTAATCTATAATTAATATATAAAGAATTATATGTCATAAAATAATAGATATATAAATCACTACAATGAAAATATTTGTTAAATTTATTTTTTAACTTAACTATATATATTATTAATAGGTTATGAAATGGTGCAGATAAAAAAAAAAAAAAAAAAAAAAGAACATAAAAGAAAAGCAAAACAGATTTTTAGACATAGTACATGAATCTTCGTTGTTATCGGATCTCAAAGTTGTTTTTGACTTTGACATAAACAAATAAAATAAAAAAGTTGTTTTTGACTTAATACATAATCGTAGCTTTCTATATATATATATATATATATATATATCGGGAGGTTTGTTGTGGATTTATTATTTATTTCACTTACAAAATATTATTTTATTTAAAATTAACATATAAATAATGAGATTAATATTAGTAACCAATAAATCAAACTAATAATATTAACCATAAAATAATTTAAATTAATTTTACAGATGATATCACAATTTAAAATTTAAAATTTAAAACTATTTATTAATTTCAAATATCAAATAATATATCAACCATTAAACAATGTGTAAATAATTAATGTATAATTGATGCAAAAATTATAGAAAATAAAATAATTAATAAATACATAAATTATTATATTAAAAATATAAAAATAGTAATTACTTTCAGTCAAATGACATATATTATTATTGAGTTCTAAAATTATGGGTAGGATATCAAAAATATTTTAAATAAAAAATAGGATTATAAAAAATAAAACAAAAAAAGGTTAAAAGAAGGGAAAGAAAAACAAAAAATTTGAGGCTATAATTAAGAAGTATTATGCTTTTTTTTATTATTAAAAGGGTTTTGGAAGTTTAAAGAAAAAATATACTTTTTATTTCACATAGTGACATAGGTAATAGATAGATGTAAGATGGAACCTTTTATTTCACATAGTGACATAGGAAATAGATAGATGTAAGAATATAGACCTGATAGTATGTTTATGCATTTAAAATATACTTGAAAATTGAATTTAAAAATTTTAATGAGTAAGTAACTTGTGATGATGGAGAGATGAAAGATACGTTGGCAGTCTAATTACCGGGATTAAAAAAATAAAATTTTATTGTATGTAATAAATTATTATATATATTAAATAATGTATTAATTATTAATAAAATATAAAATAATATATAAATTAATGTAATTTTTTTAAGGAAATAAGAAGAAAAAAATTAAATGAATAAGCAAACCAAATAAAGTCAAAAAACGCAAAATAATAAAAAAGCAAAACAAATAGAGAATATATATATATAATGAATTTATTCTTATAAAATAATAATTTATGAATTTAATTTATATATCTCATTTATAATATATATTTTATATATAACCAAATAATCTTTAGGCATATAATTTTTTTTTTTATATTTTATTAATAATGTTATTTTAATTTTATGCTTAACAATATATTCTATAGCATGTTAATTTATAATTAGTGCATGAAGAATTATACGACATAAAATAATAAATAAATATTTAAATTGTTATATATAAAATATAAAAATGTTTGTTAATGATCATATAATTATTGTTAGTGAGTTTTAAATTGTGTGTGGCAAGATGTAAAAAAAATTAAAGAAATTATAATATAAATGGTAAAGAAACAGAAAAGAAAAGAGAGGGGGAAAAAACACGGTAAAAGAAGAGTAGAAAATTTTGGGGGGGGGTATGATACAATGCACTTTTTTATATATATATATAAATATAGATATAGAAAATGATGAATTAAAAAATGGTTCATTCTAACAATAACTTTTTAGCACTTAGATATTTAAATAACAAAAATGTATATTATTACATTAAATTAACAATAATGAATTAATAGGGGTATATTTAATTAATTGTTTTAATAATTTTTGTAAAATTTAAAAATTTAAGAATATTTAATTAAGATTTTTAAAGACGGTCTAAAATTTTAGGGGTATTTAGTTATGATTTAATATAAGTTTTTAAAAAAATATATAAAAGTTTGAGTATATTCAATTACGATTTTGTATAAATTTTTAAAAAATTTAGGTGTATTCAAAAAGTTGTTAATTTTAAAAAAATTTAAAAACTAAATGATTTTATGAATTTTAATGACTTTTTATTTAAAACTATACGTAAAAAAAAATTTTACTCAATCTTTTATTTTCTCTAAATATTTTTATGGATTTAAAAAAAATTCACTTCAATTGAAAAAGACTTAAAATTTGCAAAATTTCTTAAAAATTGATAATTTTTTTAAAAATTTATAACTCTTTAAAATTTTATAAAAACGCTAATTAAGTACATCATTATAAGTGTAGTTAGAGATGGTTCTTATAGATTTAAAATTGAGTCTAATATAACAAAACATATATTAATATTATTTTATATGTATTTAATTATGAAGTAAAAATATTTCAAATATTTAAACATAAAAATAAATTAATTAATTTTTATTATTATAAATTTTAAAACCCTTTAATTTTTTTTTGTTTGAAAAACCATTTATTAAATAACTAAAAATAAAAATATTTTATTTTAGAAGATCTAGATAAATAATCATCAATATAAATACATTAATAATTAAAATTGTTAAATTAAAACTAAAAATTTTCTTAAGCATACGGAGAAAAACTTAAGATTTTATCTTTTACTTTATTGTAAGCTTTTTTAATCGATAACTTGGCTGCTTCAACTGTTATAATTATCATTCTTCAAAAAAAAAAAGAAATATTGATATCATATTATAATATTCATAATCTTAAACACTATGAATCTAAATAAATATTTAGATCGATAATAAAACACAAATTATACGAGCATATATATGACAGATCATCCTAGATGAGAAAAATTAGAATAGAGCAATATGTACGAGAAAATACAACACAAATATGTATTTTTATTCAAAATAACTTGAAAGAAAAAAGAAATAGAATAACTTAAATTAAACACATGATCATCATATAACATTCACTTTTAGTAATGATATAATCAAAATGTTTTTATTTTCTTAATAATTTATACAAATACATGATATTTAAATATATGTGTGTTTCTCTATTGCTATTTTATGAGCAAATTTTACTTGTAAACAAAATATATGAATGACTCATAACTGTTGTTAATTATACTCTCAATGTTGCTATATATACAGATTTATGTATATCTTTATTTTGGCTCTCAATAAAATATATAATTGAATAACTTTTTTTATCAAAGTTTTTCAAATAAAAGGTTAATGATATTGAACACATAAAAATCTTAAATAATTAAGATTTGATATTGATTATTATATATCAAATTAATCACTTGCAATTCTTCAAAATATATTTTTATCCTCTGATTATTTTCATTTCAATGTTAACATCAAATGACATTCATATAATCAAAATGTTGTTATATTCATGATCATATGTATGACACATTGTTTTTATTAATATTATTATCTTGCTACTTTAATAGCATATTTTATCATAAAATAGCATATAAATTTTTTTATTATATCAATTTTATTCTCAATGTTGTTATATAATAGCATACACGAGGCACTAAATATATAAACTCTCAATAAATGACATAAATGTAATTCTAAAATATTTTTTTTATTAGTATCATAGCTTATAAGTTCTAAATAAATAACATATATACAATTCTAAAATATTAGATTTTATAATTTTAAGATAATAATAACTCCTTATTTTCTTATATATATTATATATATATATAATTTTGATATATTTTATTATAACTATAGCAATAATATAATTACACAATTAATATTCATAAAAAATATTTTCAAATAAAATTAGTGACACAAAAATTTTAATAACTAACTTGCTAGTCAGAATTGAGTTAACATAAAATTTTATTCCATTTATTCAATCAATATTTAAAATCTCACCTACATATAACAGGTGATCGAATTGTGAACACATAATTCTAAATGATCGCTGCACTTTATTTGCATCATAATCAATTAGCCAACTAATATAAATACTCATGATTCTTATATTATGTATGAACATGAACGAACAGCGATCAAATTGTCATAGTTAAGGAGTCGAATTTAAGTATAACCTGCTTCCTAAAAATACCATATGTGGTCATATCTTTATCTGATATATGAAATAATCAGTCAGATTAATCAAATTGTTAACTGTTTCCAAAAATTATTGTACAGCAACCAAATTGACAAATTTAGATAATATAAAAATTTACATGAATTAATTTATTGCTAATTAAAGTAAATTGATAATTTACTTAATAAATAAACTTTCATCACAGCCAGACATTACAATCATATATCTGACTTATTCTTATTGTATAGAGAATATCAATAATTAGATTATCTCATGCTCTAATTGTATATGAACAAATCGATCAAATCCCAATTTTTTTTTGGAAAAAGTGATAGTTATATCACTATAGATAAACATAATAGAGTATAATTCAAATATTATCAGAACATTTAATGTATAATGGTTTTTTTAAAAATAACAACCATATCTGAAAATAAGTCACATATCACAATCTGATTAGTATATCTAACTGTTATATATACTACATGATAAAACAAATAAATTTTTACTATTAATTTTAAAAAAATAAATATTAATATTAAACACGTTGATAAACTTAAATTTATAAAAAAACATATAATATATTTAATACAAGAATTTCTCCTTCAGAAAACAATTATAGGCTATCATTATATAGTGTGTTAATGACCAATCAGATATATTAGAGAAATTTGATTTTATATAGGCATATAACATTGAGTAGTAATCAGGGAGAAGTACATTACAGATTGCCAAGTTAGTAAATCCATACTTCATTCTTTTTCTTTCGAAATTCCTTAAAAAATCAAACAATATCAATATTACTCAAAATTATAGAATTAAAAATTAACGCAATAAGAAATTAATAGATAGATAGCAAACCGTTGGAAACTTAATTATCTAAGATATATGATTATTACCTGAACTCATAATAGAAAGTTATGATGAGTTGTATTAATCGTATAAGCAAATTATGTTCTCAATATTCGAAAATAAAATCAGGCAAACAATAACAGTAATTTTGCAGATCATGTTATTGAAATCAATCTGCAATTGGAAAAATACAGTAATTTCTAGAAGGCTAAATCTTTAGAAAGATGAGATTTTTCCATTTTGACTCTGGATTTGTTCCATTCGTCCTAAAAAGGGTGAATTTGTTTTTCTTAAAAAATATATATATTGATCTTTTTTTTTAAAAAAAAATTGTTAGTTTCCAATCATATATATATATATAAATATATATATATATATATATATAAACCAACTAACTTAACAAATTTAAAAGATAAATAAGCTATAAATATTATATGTTTATGAAAGCTAGTTGAATCAATTAAGAAAAAAAAATCTTGATAGATTTTAAATAAAAATAAAATTTAAATTTAATCATAAATAATAATAAAATTCAAGGATTTATAAATTTTGTAATATGATATTATATAACAAAAAATTGGTCATTTCACATGTATAAAACACAAGTCTTAAATAAATAATCATGCTAATAACATGTTATAAAACTAAAGAAAATATAAGAAGAAAAGTAAAGAAAAAATAAATATAAGAAATAATTCTTATTGATTCATGTATATATAATTTTACAAGATACAATATCAATTTTTAATCTAAGATATGATAAATATTAAATCTTTAATTAAATACAAATTAATGATACGATAAATCTCCAATTAAAATAAATCTAATTATAAGATAGATATATCATATTTAAGATTTAATATCTAAATTATAACATATTTAAATTATTATTTTTTGTATTTTGTTTTCAATTATCAAATTACGTTGTTACTCAAACTTTAATTAATTTAATATATAAGTATTAAAATACATTTTTAATACAAAAATATCAAACTTTAAACTTTATATTAAATAAATTTTAAATAAAAATTTAAAACGTCAAATAACCTGTAATTTTTTTTATCATACTCTCTCCCAAAATTGAGGGCATAGTACGCCATTGCCAACCTAGATAGGTAATTTATTCCTTATTACTATTTGGTAAATGATACCGTGTGTGTATATATATATATATATACTGGAAGCAAATATAGATCCTGTTTCTTTACATATTAGAGTAATATTTTATGTTGATATGTCATTCTCTCCTATATTTTAAAAATCAACGTTTATTTACTTAAAATTTTAAACATATATCCAACATATCAAGATAATTTTATAATTTAATTATATGATATAATTTTTTTATATATAAAATTTTATTTTTAATTTCTTCAAAAAAAAAAATATATTCATTTTTTTAATGTTAATAAATATATATATTTTAGTATTAAAAAATAAATATTTTTTTTTATTGAGAAGAGTTAAATATAAAATTAATTAAATAATTTACTTATTTATGCATAAGAGGGTAACTTTATTCAATAAAATTCTACTATGTTAGTTATAATTATTATATATTTATATTATATAATAGTGATTATATTAATAAATAATTTTATAATTATTTTATTATATCATATTATTAATTTTATACAAATAATAATTTTTGTCGAAACTATTTGTTAATTTTAATACAAATAATGATGCGTTAAGCATAGAATTACTTCCATGATAATCTCCGACTTAAGTAAACTTACCCCACCAAACGTGCATGCTTTCCAGTTGTCTTGCTGACATGGTCTCTACGTCATTTTATTGAGCATGCGTGGATAGCCTGCCCGACCGGTTAACCGGAAGCATTAGAATTAGAATTATTATCAAATATCACTATATCACTAAAAATTACTCGAATTATTTATTTTTTAAAAAGTGCTACCTTGTTCTATATATTTTTTTCCCTCTCATAAGTTACACTAATAAGATTCACCATTTTGTTTGGAGGGTTTACATAAAATATTCACAATTTATAATTTTTTTTTAGCGTTATTGTTTTGTTGAGATCTCTTTACATTCGCTTTATAATCTTCTAGAAAAAGCAATAGACCATTTATTAATGGAATGTACTTAAGTTCACTCAATTATATTTCTTATTTGTTCTTATGTTCTTTTTTATCGTTATGATCAATAATCTTTTTTGGAGTTTTATCAAAAAAATTTGTTAACTAAAATTGTGTTTGGTTTGTAGAGTATGTTGAAAGGTTAGAATGTTGCGGTTTTTAATCATGAAGTTTTTTACTTCAAAGCTATTATTGTGGGTGTTGGACATAATTGAAGATTAATTATCAAAACTTTTGATTAATATAGTGATCGCCTTGACGGTTAGTGTATTTATGATTATTGTGTGCTAGTATTGTGACCACTTTCTTGTAATTGTTTGTTTTATTGTGGAGCATTTGGACTATTTGTACTATTTGCATTAAGACTTTTTCGAATAAATTCGGTATCTTGTCATTTGAAGAAAAAAAAAAAATCTTTTAATTTTTTGCTAAATGCTACTCCAATTGCATTATAAATATTATCTTTTTAATTTATAATAACTAATCACTCGAAAACAACTCTAAACCTCTTTTAAATCTCAATCATTTTTTATATTATCTTTATCTTTTATTTATTGAAATGATTTTGCCTACCAAAAGAAAAACTATTTTCTTACTGTAGTTGATTCTCTTTAATTTTCGTTATTTTTGTCTTGTTAAATGAATTCATGATTTGTGATTTTTTTTACCTAAATTTATTTCTAGATCGGTTTTTCTTTGCACATAATATGTATAATGTGATTTCTGCATTTTTTTTTTATTATTTAAGTACTTTTTATTTTATTTTAAATCTAATCTAGACATAGAACTACTATTTTATCATTGAATATGATACTTTTTGGTCATAGATCATAGATGAAATATTATTACACTTCTTTAAGTAATTCAGGCAAATAAAAAACTATTATATGAGGTGAATACTGTTCCTTTTAATACTGAAACAATTTAAAAGAATACTTATATTATATAGTATGTTTGTCTATTTTAATTAATTATGTAATTAATTTCTTTACATTTCAATGAATGATTTTATTTTCTATAAAAGAATTATTCACTCCACATCAACACAAATCTAGCATTAAAAAAAAATGTAATTAATTATATATATGAAAATTCCCTTAATTTTAACGAATTAAATATCAAATCTTTACGGTCTTGAAAATTTATACGTTGATTTATAATTAATATTTATGTGTTAGTCTAGTGTCTAGATCAATCCATAATAATTTAAAAATACAAAATAAAATATGTTAAAGAAAGAAAAGTGAGATTATTTTTAATTATTTTTATTATATTACACTCGTTACAAAATTATATTGTTGATTGCTCGTCAAATTTTCAATTTTGTCGAATAAAATTTATATGGCTTAAATTAACTTTGAAACATTTAATGAGTCAGACTCACGTATGTATTTAGAGATATCAATTTTTAACACAATATGATGCGTTAATATGGTTTAAAAAATAGGATATAAATATAACTCGATATAATTTTGAAATTATTAATACATCAATTAATTTAGACACAATAAAAAAATATTGTATTTAAATTATTAGTGAATTAAATTATTAAATCCATTATTTTAAAAATTTAAAAGCTTGAAAATAAAAAATAAAAAAGTAATAAAAAAAAAAAGCAACATAGAAGTAATATTAAAACATTACAAATTAAAATCAATTTTTAAGTCTAAGATGACGTTTGATTCGCTAAATGTAAAAGTAATATAAATGATAATTATAATGAAATTGAATGTAAAGAAAATAGTATTACTATTACAATATTTGTTTAAGCAATCAAAATAAATAATAATATTAAAATAAAGATTATAAAATTATAAATGAAGTAAAGTTAAAAAATAATTTTTTTTATTATTAAAAAAGATAGAATGAGAAAAAATCATAAATAATTATACAAATTGTGAAAAAAAAAAAATAAAGAGGGTTGAAGACGTAATGAGGATTACAGTGAGCTGCAGACGTAATAATAATTACTGTTATTGCTATAATTCATTTACATTCAATTACAGAGTACAATAAAAAACAAACATAGTAATACCTTGAATAATTTCTATTACAATTACGATTACTATCAATCAAATATGTCCTAAACCTTCATTTCTCATCCTCTCCTTCATATATCTATCGGTCATTTCTCTCACGCTGTGTAACTATTTTTATTTTTATCACTTATCATTTGTTAATCTCTTTTACTCGTAGCTTGACCATTTTCTATATATTTTTATTTCTTTATTTTTGAGATATTATATTATATTATATTTATTTTTTTATTTTTTAATAACTAAATAAGATATATTTTAATATATATTAAGTTTAATAGTATCTTAATAGATAATCATATAAACATATTAATTTATTAAATTATGTTAAAATCAATAAAATTGAACCTAATATATTTTTATATTATATTTGAATTAATATTTACTAAATCTTGTCAATATTAAATTGACACAAATATAACACATTTGACACGCATTGTCAACTCATCAGATGAATAGTTTTTTTTTTTTTTACAAGTTAATTTAGACATGAATTAAAATCCCATATTTTATTATTATTTTATATGAAATTATTAAATACATAAATACCATTCTAATTAAATAGAACGAATTATAGAATACCATCAAATTTAATATATTTATTAAGATACAATATCTATGGTATAACTTCAATTCTTTACCGTCAATTAAGGATACTTAAAAAGAAAAGGGAAAAAAAATCATCCACAAAATCTTAGTTCCTATCTACCTCTCACTTGTTAAAAAAAAAAAAAAAAAATCTACCTCTCACTAAATCAGTCACTCTTTCTGCAACCCTCTCTTAAAATCTAAACCATTCACTTTCTCAGGAAAAACTAATTAGAGAGAAACAAAAACCATGCTCTCCCTATCTCCAATTCCTCTAATTTGTGCTCTTATTCTTTGCCTCCCTTTAGCTCTTGTTCTCACCATCACCATCAATAACCCTAATCCCAACTCTTCCTTCTCCTCCGATCTCCCTACTAATCACCCACCGCCTTCTCTTCACCACCCACAAAACGACGATTTTCTATTCCGACTCGCCTCCCGAGTCAACTCGCGTCCTTTTCCTCGCCATGCACCCAGAAAACTTGCCTTTATGTTCCTCACCACAACCCCTCTTCCATTTGCTCCTCTTTGGGAACTCTATTTTTCTCAAACCCCCAAAAACCTGTTCAACATTTACATCCACGCCGACCCTTCTTACCCATACGACCCGTCGTTTTCTGGCGTTTTCTATAAACGTCTCATTCTCTCCAAACCCTCTCAGCGTTTCTCTCCTTCCCTTATTTCAGCGGCGCGTCGTTTACTCGCTCATGCCCTTCTTGATGACCCTTTAAATTCCATGTTTGCCCTTCTGTCTCCGTCCTGTCTTCCGATTCACTCTTTTAATTTCACTTACCAAATTCTGGCAACTTCTAAAAAGAGCTTTATTGAGATTTTGGACAATGAGGCTGGACATTACGATAGATGGGCCGCGCGTGGACCTGAAGTGATGTTGCCGGAGGTGAAGCTGGAGGATTTTCGGATAGGGTCTCAATTTTGGGTGTTGACACGTAAGCACGCTAGGCTTGTCGTTAGCGATCAAATGCTGTGGTCGAAGTTCAAGTTACCGTGCGTGAGACAAGACACGTGTTATCCGGAGGAGAATTACTTTCCTACCCTCATGAGCATGCGAGATGCGAAAGGTTGCGTGCATGCCACGCTCACGCATGTGGATTGGAATGGGAGTGGGGATGGTCATCCGCGTACGTATGAGGCTTCTGAGGTGAGTCCAGATTTGATTTTGTCGTTTAGGAGGGACAGGCCTAGATATGGTGATGAAGAATCTAACGCTTCTGATTGGTCTGTGAGACGGGGGTACGATCCGTTCTTGTTTGCTAGAAAATTCGCACCACAGGCAATACAACCGTTGATGAATATAGCGCGTGATGTTCTATTTAGAGATTAGGAGGAGGAGGAGTTGTTTTAATTATGAGTGGCAAATGTTGTAAATTCAGTGTAACTTTTGTGTTTATTTTACAAGAGAAGACGGGACAAACCCGGTGGTTTTCTTCTCTTTTTCTCTCTATTCGTTTAGTGTCTCGAAACTCGTGGCTTGATAGTTGTATTAGGACTAACACTCAATTTTTATTTTTTTTTCCTTTTCTTTTGGTGTTTGAGGAATGGTTCTTTTGTTACTGTTAATATGTAAAAATGTGTGATCAGAAAGGAAAAAGGGGAAAAACTTTGAGTTAATTTTAAGTTAAAAGGATAGTGTAAAAATGATGAACGAAGCATGACTTTGTAATATTTTTTGTTGTTGTTGTTGATAGTGGAATAAGGTGGGTACTAGATTACAATTTAATTTCTTTCCATGATAAGTTTTTTTATTTTTAGTAATAACATTCAGCGTGTGGGCCTAAATATGTGATGGGATCAAGGGTAACAATCATAACAATAAATCCAATTCTTTTATGTTCTAATTTTTTTTTTTAGATAGTGAATGTTTTAGAGTTTTAAATTAACATTCATAATTTTTAAAATAATTTTTATTGAAGAATTAATAATTTTATTTTCTTTTATCTTTTATAATTTTTTTTTTATTTAACATTTTTGAAGGATTTTTTTATTTATTTTTTTCTAAAATAGTGTGCAAAAGACTTCAAATTTTTTTAAAGAAATTTTCTTTTGTTATGGTATTTTCTAATTTTTTTAAGATTTATTTTAACGTTTTTATTTGTCCTTGTAATAATATTATGTTATTTATTTTTGTTTTTATATATGTTAAAATTATTTTAATGAAAATTTTCTTAAAATTTTATTATTTTGAGTATTTTTTAATAAATTAAATAATTTTTTTATATTTAAAATTTGCATAATTTTTTAAAATAATTTTTATCAAAAAAGTAATAATTTTATTTTCTTTTATTGTTTTGATATTTTTAAAAGATTTTTTTTTTTAAATAGCGTTCAATTTTTTTTTAAATTGTTGTGAGAATTTTTCTTTTGTTATGGTTTTTTCTAATTTTTTAAAGATTTTTAAAGTTTTTATTTATTTTTTAGATAATATTATATTATATTATTTATTTTTATTTTTATATATGTTAAAATTATTTTAAAGAATTTTCTTTATAAAATCTTTATTATTTTGAGTACTTTTTTCTAAAGTCAATAATTCTTTTAAATTAAAAATTTGTGATCATCTAATTATTTTTCTTTTTTAATAGAATTTTTACTTAAGATGTAATAATATTAATTTTACGTTTCATTTTAAAAGTATTTTATAAATTATTATTGTAATATTTCTTTAGATAATTCTTTTGTTATTTTAATATTATTTCTATTGTTTCTTTTACCTTTGTTTATCTGATACCAAATTTTAAATTAAATTTTTAAGCTTCAGTTAACTTATTTTAATATATGTTATTTGAATAAATAAAATTCAAAAATTAAGTTATTGAATTATTCTTTATTTACTTTGAAAAATTTTGTATAAAATAATTCCTTAAAATTTTTCCTACGGATGCTATTAAGTATAAAATACTAAAAATATAATATGTATAATAATTTTAAGTATCAATTCCAAAAAAAAAGCTAATTACACTAACAAAAATAAGTTATTATAGAATAATAAAATAAATAATTTTATAATTGGAAAAAAAAGATGGACAATAATTAAATATATCAATATTGATAGAAAAGAAAATTAATATATAAATAAAAGATTTCAATATTCAATTAATTATTTTGTTTTAATATTATTAACTTTTACTCATATTTATTATTCAATTGCATGTTTTATATCCCAAACAAACAATTGAAAAATTTATAACTGAAGATCTAATAAGAAATTTAAAGTTATTTGATTTGAGAAAAATTAATATTTGTATGGCAGAACAATTTATTTTGTTATTACAAGTTATCTAACATGGACAATATATCAAATTGATAATAACATAGTAGAAGATCAATTCATAAAATAAATAAAATAATTATAAACTAAAAGTTGCACATAAAAAATATGACTGGATTTATATGAAATTGAAGAATATAATTTATTAAATGTAGTAAAAGATGAACAAAATAATTTCTCAAAACAAACTTAGAAACTAAAAAGCACTTATTAGAATAAAAGAAGCGAATAAAAAAATTACATAATTAAGCTCATCTCTAATCTTGCTCTAAATTTAGCTAGGTTACAAATCGTTCTCATAAATTCTAGAGAGAAAAAATGAGAATAGAAAGTAAAAACTTTTTGTAATTTTCTTGATACTCAAAGTATTGAATGTCTACCTATTTATAGTATTAGAGTAAGAAGATTTGCAAAATAATATCGTAAAATATGAAATTATAAAAAATTGAATTATTTTTTATATCAATTTAAATAACTTAATTTAGATATTGGAGTCAAAAGTTATCTTTAAAATTCAGCATCATATTTATGAAATCTTGGAAGAAATATTACATAAATCAAATTTTGATTGTTTTTTATTTTTTTGGCTAATTTTTTTTTATCTTACAAGCATAAACTTATCATAATAAATATAAATAAACATTTATAAAATTAAGATAGATAATGACTAGTTTTGCAATGATTAAATAAAAAATGTTAATTAATTTAAATATGCATTTTTATGATATTATCATAGTTTAATATATTTTCCTTCAAAATCTTCTATCTTGATAATATTTTTTTGTTTTATTTTATTTTGCTTTTGTTTATAATTTTTTTTTTCCTATATCTACCAATTTGGGGCTAGTTAAACACTAGTTATTCATACTTTAGTTTCAAGTTAAAAATTCTCAAATTCTTCATTTATCATACTACTCAATTCTTAAATTTTTATTTTATTTTATTCTATGTCTATTTTAACTAGTTCAATGCTTGTTTCAAGATCTAAGTATTCTTTGTTGTGATTTTTTATTAAATTATAATTTATTTTCTTGTTTAAAAAAATAGTCAATTAATCATTATAAATTTTCAATTATCTTTGATCTTCCTACAATTTTTTTAAATTTATTTTTCACAAATGTTTTAAAACAAGCAATAACTTGTTTGAGATAAATTATATCTTTTAAATTTTCTTGAGTTTTAGGATATTTCTTAACTTTACTTGTAAATTTTCTTGAGTTTTAAATTTTAACTATTTCTTTTATTTTATTATAGGTCCTTTTCATGTTATTATGTTTTTTTTTTCCTTCTAATTTCTTCATAAATCAATATATAACTTATGAATTTAACAATATCAATAAAATTTAAGGTATATTAGTTTTAAAATGCAAACTGATCTGTTTTTATTTATGGATCCATCTTATACTTTCACTTCTTAACTATCTTCTTATTTCAATGAGCTAAGCCTCACTAATCTAAGCTTATAGATTTCATGTCCTTACTGATCTTGTTGAGATTTGTACTTAACTTTCTAAATTTAAAGTGATAACTAAATTTAAAATTTAAGAACTTTTATTCATTAAAGAAATAATTTACAACCTAAAGAACTAGCAATCTTGAAAAGGTTTATAGTTCATAATCATTATAAGATATAAATAAGAGATAGAGTGATTTCGTATCTCTTTTAATGGAAGTGAGTTTTCTTTTATAGATACAATGATTCTTTGTTTATATTGATGGGATATCATTATTTCACAAATTTTTCTTTATAGAGTCTAAAATACCTACATTATTGCTAATTTTAGTGCTAATTCTGGAGGTAGTCCCTACATTATTTATTTATTGTCTACCGACACTAGGTTCTATGAAGACTTTGAGTCCACGTAGGCTTCTTTATCTTTAATACAATAAATGTATTTGTGGTTTTCAGATTACTTTTTTTTTTTTTTTAACAATAGTATTTCTTGGTTTCTTCACTTATTTCAAGCTCATTGCAGTTAAAATTAGTTTCATATGTAATTATTTTTTTATTATTTTCCTCGATTATGATCGTATTACTCTGAGAGTTAATAATGACTTTATTGGTGCAATAATTGACCGTGATTTCAAAAGAGTTATTAATTTTTCTTATTTCATGATAAATTTGGCTTAGCATTTGTCATCTTTCAATATATAATTTATATAGGTTAAATTCATTTTTGGATAGAGCCTTTGGATGATGAACTTTTCGTTTAGTAGTGGCTAATCTAAGCCTAATGAAATGATAAGGACTTATTGGTATTTTTTTTATTTCAATCTATTATTGAACTAAAACATCTTAAATAAACAGGCTTATCCATAACCTTAATTTTTCTTTTAAATTTTTTAATTGATTTCTTGAAGTTTTTTGAAAAATAACTTAATTTTCTTGGGTATAAGTTTTTTGTTAATCTAGCATGGAATGCGCGATAGACAAATATTGGATCAATTCCTTCTAAAATGTTAAATTTACTATATATTAAAAATTCTTTTTCTGTAGTATAAAATTCATATTATCAAGATATTTATCAATAATTTTTCTAACTAAATTGTATAAACTTAACCATTGTTGTTTTATCAAATTCCTTTATCTTTCTCTTTCTTCTTCAGAATTATTCTTTAGAAGAATTACTTGTTATTTCTTTGAAGGTTATTGGTCTTGGAATTTTTTCGAGGTTCCTTAATCTGCTGGTTCTTTATGTTGGTTATTGTACTATTTGAGAGTAGTTCCTTGCTACTTCTATTGGTGATATGAGTTTTGAGGCTTTATAATTAGCATAGGTTCCTTATGCTTCTATCATATTGGTAAAAGCTCTGTGGATAATTTCATTAAATTTTATTATTGTTCCGCTTGTCTCTGACCAACTGTGTAAATTCTTGATTTTGATCAATTGTATACCACGTGAATTTTTTTTTACTCTTTCTTTTCAGTTTCATCTTCCAAATTATTTTTTTTAGTTATTAATACTGGTTTCTTCATTACTTATTTTTGGAATTTTTATTCCTTTTTTTCAATTTCTTTTGAGGTTTCTACTTCTTTTTCTTTAGAATTTTTTAATTCTTTGAGCATTTTTTGTTTAGCTGAGTTAGCTAACATACATTTATTATCTAAAGACTCTTTTAAGTATAATATCTCTAGTTGCTCTTGGAGAATTTTGATTTCTTTTTTCTTAATTTTGATTTCTATGTCAAGGGATCCATTTATGTAATTAAAATATAGTTAAAAGTGCTAATTTTTTTGGTCAAAGAATCTGCTAAACTATTTTTATATTTTGGTAATTGTTTAACATCAAATTTATAATGGTTAAAACATTGTTACCACCTAATGAGTTTTTTTTGCTTATAATCTCTTGCAATATTAATTCTTAGAAAATGTTCAAAATTTTTATTGTTAGTTCTAACAATAAATAAATTTTAAACTTATAGCATATATTGAAAAAAAATTTAATAGCTTTTTTGATAGCTATATATTTTTTTATTACTATGATAATTTCATTTAGGACTTTGAAAAGATCCTGAAGTAAATCTACAAAGATATTTATTTTTGTCAGCAACTTTTACTTTTAATACTACTCTCCAATATTTATGTGAAACGTCTGTTTATATTATCATTTATCATTTGATCCTTGATGGTATAAAGTTGGTAAATATTTTACTTTTGCATTTACTTTATTTATATTTAATGTCTTGTTCAGTCAATTACCAAACATAATATTTTTTAAGCTTTATTTGTAATAATTTTCTCATTTTTGCTAAGTTTTTTAAGTTTTTTATATTTACTTTTGCATATGTTAAACATCATAAAAATTTTTGTAATTGATTTTTATCTTTAATTATACTAGGAAAACTTTATATGTTATTTAAAATATGTGATTATAGATGATATTTTTTATTTTTTATTTCTAACCCTAAATAATTTTTATAGCAGTGACTGCTTTCTTTTCTGATAGTATTATTCTTAACCTTTTACATTCTTTTAAAACATTAATAATGTTTAGATAATATTTAGGTAATTCATTACTGAATGCTAATATATCATCTATGTATACACAACATAAATTTTGATATTTTTTGAAAATATTATTCATGTATCTTTGAAAAATATGTGGTACTTGTTTTAGTCCAAATAGAACAACTGTCCATTGAAATTGTCCTTGTGAGCAGTTAAAAATTATTAATTTTTGTGATTCATCATCAAGTATTATTTACCGAAATCTACTTTTATAGTCAAAACTTGAAAAATACTTTTTGCCTTTAATGAGTGATGATAATTTTTCTTTCTTTGTAATAAAATAACCATTATAATTGTTTTTTCTTTATTTAAAACTTGAAAATTTATTGTTATTCTATTTTTCCTTCTTCTCTTCTTATATTCTTTTTCTATTAAGAATGTTGGGCTATAGTGTGATGAATTATTGAGAACAATTATTTTTAATTTTAAGAGTTCTTGAATTTATTTTTTAAATTCCTCTCGATTCTTTGGAGATGGTTTAACTCTTATGACCTTTGAAGGATTTTTAAGTTTTATGTTTGCTATTTTATTGGATCTATTGAATTTTTTGAACATATTATTTTTAATAATTTTCTTATACATATTAATGATTTACCTTATTGTATTTTATTTATAAAGAAATTTTTGGTCAACCTCTATGTCTAAAAAAAGATTTTCTAAATATAGTTTTTATTTTTCTATATTCTGATCACGTTTTTGCTTTCTTTGCTGTGACATAAAAGTTTGTAATAAGATGCTTTTTTGATTTTTGATACATAAATGATTTCATAATCTAGAATTGTCAGACTTATTTTATATTATTGAGTAAAACGTTGATATAATTTTAAAAGATTATTTCATAATAAAATGTCAACTCTAATTTCTTGTTAATATATTGTAGGTGTATAGAAGATTTCTCCTCCTATTAATACATCTGTATCTTTTAAGACTTTATTAAGATTTATTGTAGTATTATTTACTATTTTTTTACTAATTTTTTTGGTAATTATTTTCAAAATTTCTATAAAAATACATAGTTATTAATTACACACATACTTACATATGTGTTAATAGAAGGTTAAGGCTTCACAAGGGTTGTTCACTTATTGAAAGCCAAAAGTAGTACCACTTTCTAATTGTACTATGTTTTAACCACTTTTTTGTATTGCTTTAAGTTTTCTTAACTAAAGCTTCTAGAGTGAAGTCTTAACTCGATCTTAAATAAAGCTTAAGTTAAAAAATTGATAAGTGCTTGAAAAATACTAATATTTCGTGATTTATTGTGCTTAATTGTTAAAAATAGATTTGTTATATCTCGTTTATTTGATTATTTTTATAAATCTATCAATTCGAAATCACTGGTATGTTTTAGTGTATTTCAGGTGTTTTTAGCCTCAAATGAGTTGAATAATGCAAACACGTAAAGACGGAACACTTACGGCTTTCGGATCACAATTTAGGGGCAAGCACTAGTCAAATTATGTAAGTCGTACATAACGAGCCAGCACATATGTAAATGGTACATGTGAAGAATCAGAAAACAACGCGCGCCGCAACGAGGAATGTGTGTAGCGGCGAGAACCTTTCGAATTTTGACCATTGTTCCACTTTTATTGTTGTGCCGCGTGCGCTTATTCCTGAATCCATCAGGATTTTATGTAACTCTTACACCTATAAATACCCCCTTAAGAGTCCTTTTTACATACACTTCAATTTTACTAACCAACAAGAGATTCAACTAGATTTTAGGAGCTTTTTCATACTCAAAGAAGCAAGAGAATTAATTCTAAGGATTCAGGAAACCATTGAAAATCGACGATCAAGCTTTTGGAAAGAACGCCATCCAATCCAATTGTGGTATTTAGATATAGGATTTTTTTTGTTATAGAATTTACTTTTCTTCTTGTTACTTCTTTGAGTGTATGTTCAAATTAAATTTATCTATGAATATTAATATGAACATGAGTGACTAATTTTATTATGGATGTTTAGTTTGTGTTACCATGTTTGCTAGAACTGTTGTGGTAAATATTTTTATTGCTTTGAAATAAATGAAATTACCTTTTGATTAAGAGCATGTTTAGATGTTTAATTATGGATTTTTATGGGCCAATTTGAGATTTATAGTTAGGTTAAAAAATATTAGAGTTTAGTTTTAGGAATGTAACCTTAACTTTACTTTGAAAAACTTAATCAAAATTTCAAATTAATGACCTAGTTATGACATTGGTTTGATTAACATATTTTTCTTGTGCATAATTTGGTTGCTATTTGATATGCCTGATCGTAGGATATTGTTTAGTTAATTAACAAAGAGAATTATCCAATCGTAGGAATTTTCGTAATTAAAAAGAAAGTCGGTAATATTTGTTTATTAGAATGTTCATGTTAATCCACCATAACTTTTCGATGCAAGTATGACCAACCAAACTAAACGTCCATACATCCTCCATTGATATTTGAAATCTTTTTGAGTTAATTCAGAATTTGCATAATTGTTTGTTTGACACCATTAATCTTGCTCACAAATCCACTTTATTTATAGTTTTATTAGGATTACGATTCTAGTTATTTAGAGTTTTAGTGTTATTAGGTTTCTATTTAATTAGTGTTTTAGTTGCTTTAGGACTCTAATTAGTTTAAGAAAAATTTTGTTTAAATTTATTGCAATTCCTTGAGAGATCGACTTCAGAAGGTTTGCTTATCACTTTCTACAAATGATTCGTACACTTACAAGTACTATAATTTGTACATCAAAAACTCTATTTTAAAGTTGTTAAGCTTAAAAAACGTATATAAAATCTAGTTAAAGCTTATGAAGTTAGGTTAGTGAAAGTAAAGTTAGGGAAAAAAGGCTTATGAAGTTAGAAAAAGTGGTACATCTGCTTAAGAATGTACACTTTCATAACTAAAGCTTATTATACTATAGAGTTAAGACTTTAAAAATTAAGACTTAAAGATTGAGTAGTTAATTAAGACTTTACTCACTCAAGAGTCAGCTTAATTAATGAATTGAATTAAAAGACCTATTTAATTAACCATCGAAGCTTCTTATTGAAGCCTATTTAATGAATTCACTATGCTTAAGCCAATTTAATACTAATTAATTAATTAATATAATTAATAAAAATAACTTTTCATACTCTTTGTTAGTTAAAGAATTGTTAAAAATTTAGTGTAGTAATACTATAGGTTAACGAAATGTGAAAATTTACTTTTTATGTTAACTAATTGTATTAAATATAAGCTTAACTCTAGAATTAGATTATATTTAAGTTAAGAAAGCTTTATTGAAGCTTTTTTCTTGATGCATCTTTCCTTTTTATTTTGTCCCTATGTTGAGGTTCGCTTGCTCAGTGCTACAGAACCCATAGAATATAGGAGCCGACTCAGCATCAGCGACTTCGTGTCGCACTAGAGTGATCCAATATGTGATTTTGCATGTTCCACCACTTCTTTGTTAATTTCTAATACTAATCGTGAAACACCATGAGCAGCAAGGCGTTGATGTCCGAAATTCGAAGTGAAATTTTTACGTTCGTCATGGGAAAAAAGGTTGAAATAAGAAAGAGATTATTCCTTAAGAGCTTGTACTACCAGAAATGCATCTCCTATCCTAAAAGACATTTCTTTTAATTTTATGGGTCAGATATAACATTACTAAAAAATTCTTTTATCTTTTTGAAATTTTTTTGATAGTTTTTCTATAATAATTTTTTTATAAATTAATGGTATATTAAACATTCCTTTTGCATATGCAATAATAACACTCATTTCTTAATTACTTATTCCTTAGTATATTATGTCTTTCTTTTAAAATAATTTTCTTATTTTGAATAATGATTCTTTTCTAAATTCATATTTTTCTTTAAAATTTAGCTTTAATTTTTAAATTTCTTTTCATTTCTTTATGCTAAATATTATTTCTTGTGAAAAATATCTTAAAATATTTTGTATTTATACTTCTATTATTTATTAATTTTTTATTATTTTTGACATTTTTAAAGGATATGATATTTCACTATTATCTATAAGGCATTATAATTTTATAAAATTTACATATATTTAAGGGTATAAATTTATTAGAGTGTGATAGATATTAATAGCAGTTCTCTAACAATAATTTAATTAAAATTGTTGTGAATTTTCTTGGTTGGGTAATTATAGATAAAATTTAGATTTTTTATTGACTGGGAGAATTCGAAAAGAAAATTTGTGAGCCAGGTAATGGTATATATTGTGTCTTAATAATTTTAATAAAATAAAGGGAGCGGGGCCATAGAAGTCCCTTAGATTATGTCATGTGTGTCATTTGGTCCCTTAGATTATAAGTGGTGTCATTTGGTCCCTTAGTTTTAGAAAAAGGGGCCAATTAAGGACAAAACACATGATTTTAATGATTTTTTAATTAAAATATTATTTTTTAAGAGGTTAATTAATGAAAAATTGTATTATTTTAATGTTTATGATATTAAAATATTAATTTAAAAAATAATATTTTAATTAAAAAATCATTAAAATCATGTGTTTTGTCCTTAATTGGCCCATTTTTTTAAAACTAAGGGACCAAATGACACACATGACATAATCTGAAGGACCTCCATGACACTTTTCTCTAAAATAAAATGTAAGTAGTCCCTTGATATACAACTTGCAAGTAAATTATTTTGGTATAAAAGTTTATCGATAACTCAATGAAAAAAAAATGCTTTAGTAGGGTAAATTAGGGGATACTATTTTCTTTCCCCCATCAAATCTTCAAGTGCGAATTTGTTATAATTATATTTAAATTTTTTACATATATTTATTTAGAAAATTTTAACAATATAATTGTTAAAAATATATTTTATTTTAATTTTTTAACATCATCAAATTAAACAATTTAATTATGTCTATATTATATTTATAATTAATATATGTTAAATATAATTTTATTTATCAACATAAATTTTATTAATTTAAAATATAAAATGAATAAATAAATATAAATTTATTTGTTAATGAGGAATATTATATCTTTATAAATTCTGATAAATTATATAAGTCTTGTGTATGCAAGTATTTAACGTGAAGATATGGATGGCAAATTTATTCCTGCCCCATCCAGCTTGACAATTGTTAATTTTTTATAATTATGTATAGATAACACAAAAAGTTTTTTTTTAAATATTAATTAACATGTAAATATGATACGATCAACATGGTCATATAAGAATATAAAAATTATACATTAGTTTTAATTAATACTGATGTGTTGGGGTTTACTTTTAAATTATTTTATTCATAATAATACTATTTCCTTCATAGATTTTCTTTTATTCAATGGAGTAGATTAGCCCATTTATATCCAAAGGTTAACAGATAAGATGCAGCTTACTGAGAATGTTTGACGTCTGTAAGTTAGAATAACCATTTTTCAAAAAAAAAAAAAAAAAAAAAAAAAAAAAATATATATATATATATATATATATATATATATATATATATATATATATATATATTATGTAATAGATAAATAGTAAGGGAGGTTAAAAATTATAAAGTGTTTTTAAAAGAAAAAAAAATTAGATGATAAGTTATTTTATTTTTATTGACTTTCATACAAAGTTCAATTATTGCAATTGGGGCTAAATATTAAATTTATTTATATAAAATTCAAAAACTAATTTTGAATAACAATATAAGCTTATTGAGGTGAGAGGGACCCTGACCCACCCTAATCACCCCTACCCTTCGCCACTGCCCACTCATGAGAAAATATAATTGTTCTACCATTCATATTTTCTTGCTCTACAAAATGATTCAAGTTTTATATATATATATTATAAATGATATATATATACAAATCCCTTGAGCACTCCTGTATTGTATATATGTGGCTATATATTTATTTACGTGGCTTTTCATAATTTGCTAGATCAAATAAAACCAATCGGTGGATGCAGTTGCGGATTTAGAATTTATGTTTAAGAGGAGCACTACATATACAATAAAAAATAATATTTAATATTTTTTAATAATTAATTATTTTTAATTAAAAATATATATTATATGTATTTTATTTTAATAAAAATATGTGCAAATTATTAAGTTTGTATTGAGTATTGAATATTAAGTCTAATATTTGAAATTCAGGTGTGACACGGTAATATTTTGTATATATAATTATCTATAATTCATAAATATTACACATAAAATTTTATTTGTTGAAAATTAAGGTGGGGACGTACCCCTCCTCAACTATTAACAGATCCGCCCTGGATGGATGGGCGTATTACAAATAAGTAGTGAATTAAAATTATTTATTTTTTTATCACATTGATAAATATATTTAATTTAATAATATATTCAAATTGAATTAATTTAAATTTTAACAATTTTTTAAATCAAATAAGATCTAATTGAGATTATAATTTATTATTAAATTATTATCACATATAAAACAAAATATATAGGTATATACTAATATTTAAATTTTAAATTTATACATTATTAAAAAAATTTATTTATAATTACAAATAATAGAATCAAAATAATAAAAAATATACTTTTAAATAATATTAAATTATTATAGAAAATATAACATTTATATTTATTTTTAAAATTAAAATAATAATTTAATATAATTGTAATATATATAATATTTAAATATAATACATTAAAAATAAAATATATATTTATTTATAATTTTAATAATAATTTAATTTAAATTAAATATTGTAAAAAAATTTAAGCTAAATTTAAAGAATTAAATTTATTAATTTAAATAAATTGATGGGATTATTTGCTAGCAACATGCTGTTCCTTTACCAAAGAAAAGTCAGCACAGAGTTGTTTACCAAAGAAAAGTCAGCACAGATTTGGACCTAACCGTTCATTGTTATTACCGACCCATATAGGGAGAAAGAACCGGCCGGTTGGACACTAGCCGATGTAGCATTATTCGAAATTGAATTAGCACACCACAACTGAAATTTAAAAGCCCAGTTTCTCAACGTTGAAGTCTCCGATTAGAGAGAGAGAGAAATGTCTTTCAAGGCCTCGAGCTCCGAAAAGGTTCCGATGCTTCCAATTTCGGATCCTCCTCCGAGAGACGTGGAAAGAGAGAGATTCATGAAAAGCGATGAGAAGCTCTTTAAAGGATCCGCCATGACTAAGCGAGGAGCTTATGCTGCCATTTCTTATATGACTTGTGCCGGTAACTTGTGCTATTTGATTTCAGGAACAACGAGAAATTCCCATGTCTTATCTTTTATAATTTTTTTTTAGTTCGGTAAACAAATTTTAAAAACGAAATGATTACTATTCACTGCCTATATTTGGATTTTAAATGATATCATATGTCGCTTCCATGCATTATTTTCGATACTATTGTTGTGATTTGATTACTTGTAGTTTGTGTTGGTCGCTAAATTGGTTCTGTCTATTACTATGCTACTAACTGAGGTTCAGAACTTGAGATTGGTGAGGTTTTTATAAGATATTTCTTTAGCGGTTTTCTGTGTTTCTAATATTGCATTTCGTTAGGACATGGAAAACACACATCAATAATTAATGAGTGAAAGTAAAATTTGAACTGATGAATATAACGTTGATAATTTCCACTTGTTAGGAAATGTTCAAGAGATTTTAGACTTGTTCTTCTTTAAGGTAAAGATGTGTTGGTTCTAAACAAGCCTTGAAATGAAAATTTGTTGTAGTTTTTCAAGTCTTCTGAAAATCCATGCCTTAATCCTTGATAGAACTGCAGCTGTTCCCGGCTACTTGATCATTATAAGCCTGTTTGATTTAACCATTCCACGTTAAGAGTTGGAGGATGTGGGGGGAATTTCTGCTTCACCAATTGTTAGATGAATGGATATTTTAGTAAGTTCACTGGAGTATATTAAAGAACTGATTATGTTATTTGCATTGGATCCACCAACTTAGAAAATATCTTCCAGCCTCCAAGTTAGCATCCCACTAAGAATATCTATAAGAGTAGAAAATCCTCACAGCTCAATTATTGATGTCAAGGAACAAAAAAGTGTGTAACTGGGAATTGACCTGTCTTAAAATAAGAATATGGCTACCTGTGCTAGAGGGACGCAACATCTACTATGTTTTTCAGCTTGTGTGATTGTTCTGATGAAACTTCATTCAGCAACATCAAACAGCTTGTGGTCATTTGCAGAACAAAAGCGGTTTCCACGTTCTCAGTGATTGCATGTTGTGAATTAGATATATGATAAGATCACCCATAGAAATAGTTCTTTCACTCCACATCTGAGATATTATCAAATCATACAGTCCTTTATTTTGCTGTAAATATATAATATTGAATACATTTTAATTGTGTTAATGGTGCTATAGTAGCTTCATGTTATCTCATATACCCCTTAATGTTTCTATAACTTGAAATTTTACAAAACTCAGCTAGCATTGGTTTTTCTATCCGGTTGCATCTTTTTCTATCATCCATAATGAGATATGTTACCTAATTGCTTTGAAAAAGGAAGGATAACAAAGTCTAATTATTCCTTTCCTGCTAGAAGTAGATAACTAGTGAATATCATTTCAGTAAAACTCAAATAATATAAATGTATAAATTGTAAAAATCATCAAAGAATCTCTTTCATTTCTTAATTAATTTTATCTTTATATTTGTTTTTGTTTGTGTGTTTTGTTGTGATTAGCCGTGCCTAATTGGATTTTTCTCTTATGCATGAAGCATTCAACCTTTAGAGGGTGAAAGGTTCTTTAGTAATGATTAGTATTGGTGTTTTTCACGTATGATTTTGGTTACTTATTTATTTTCTTTTTCTCTCCTACAGTACTCTTGGTTATGCTCAACAAAGCTGCTCTATCTTCTTATAACTTCCCATGTGTAAATGTCATCACTCTATTTCAGGTACACTTGGAACCAACATCTTCTGCAAAGTCTCTTATGTTTCCCCCTTTTTAAATTGAAGTGTTACATGTTCTACTCCCATTTTCCTGGTCATTCTATTTATAAAGTTGAAATATGATTTGTGTTATCTCTCTTGTGTGTGCCTTTTATAATAGCAAATTATGAAAATTTGTGTCTTCCAAGGATCTCTTTTTTTGTTGTTGTTGGGTTTTTCTCCCTTTTCTTCGTGAATCATGGACTATGGGCGTATTCTATAAGCACAGATTCTTTATGCATAAAACAATTGGTGTCCGCTTGTTGAACAGCCTGGTGCAGGTATTAGATTGAGCTTAAAGCACTTTCTAACTTAAATTTAAATCAGACAAGTCAAGACTTAAAATGGCTCAACTTTACTTTTAGTCTATCAAGCATATAAGGAATTGGGAAATAACTATCTTCTGGCCTGTTTAGGCCATCAGTTGAACATCTCTCTTATTTCATCTTTTCACTTGTTGCTTTACATCCTACTTCAACCGATCCCACTACTCTGGGTTTTGATTGACGATGAAATTTCTTCATTTATAGTAAACCACGTGTATTGCAGAACATTTGGAAGTGCAGCAGGTTTGTTATTATTTTATTGGAACATTGCATTGCTCTTTGTTTATACTTTTGGAAAGTCAAGTGGTGTGTTTTAATTATGATTCATGCATAATTCTGGCCTGCAATCTGAAAACATGCAAATTAATGTCTTTGCAGATGATATGTTCGTGTAGTTTTCTGTATGCATTGAGACGTTGGAAGATGATTACTTTCACAGTAGGTGAACATTTGGCATTTTCTGATAATACCACGAGATTTGTGTCATTCAAGACGGTGAAGCATACCCTTCCTCTTTCAGGAGCCTATTTGCTTTACATGGTATGCATACCATAATATTGGAAACATCTGTTGGATAGCTTAGAAGTAATTTTTCTTATTTATTGTCATGCTTAATGTGTGCTGGTTACTTATTTCTCCTTGAAAGTTAGCCTCTATGGCATCTGTTCGTGGAGTGAATGTTCCAATGTACACTACTCTTCGACGGACAACTGTGGTATTCACCATGATAATGGAGTATATTATGGCAGGGCAGAGATATACGTTTCCTGTTGTAGGAAGGTGACCTTTATACTGCATTTATCATGTATATGTTGAAGTTCTAATATTTGTCAGAATTGGTTCCTCTTCTTTTAACCTCGTCTATTTTAGTCCCTATTCCATGACTTTATTCAAGTAAGTCCCTGGACCTTGATTTCTGTGGTTGTGCCAAAATATAGTCTTAGCACCAAGGTTAACAATAAAATGGTCATGGTTGGTCAAATGCATTGCTTGCTAATTTTTGCCCTCAAATTGAATGGTCACGTTAGTGGAACTTGACTAATTTAAGGTTTAATTGATGTTGGCTGTTAATTTGATGGAATCAACACCTAGGACTAAATTTGGGCACAATATCAAGGTTCAAGGACTAGATTAGATGAGATTTGATAGACAGGTATCAAATCCTCACATTAAATATCAATATTCTTGTTCCTAAGTTACCAAAGTAGATATATATTTCTCATTTAATGATGAAGATATTGCACCAAATAACATTAGATGAAGAATATGAACTGTTCTCAACCTGGTAACAAAAATTTACGGCTGTAACCTCATCAAGGTGCTATTAATCAATTCTACTCTATAGGAGTGACATACAGAGGTCATGCTACCAGAATCTTTTTCCTGCACACTACATTGCCCATTTATAGTTCCATACTGGTTGCAACTGCAAACTCTTCTCCTTTTTATTGCTAGTCAAATGGATAGCTTATTAAACTACTGAATCTGTTTTTGCTACATGAAAGAGTTATGAAGCATGTTGCTAGGTTTCTAGTTCCTTCATATAACTGAATACATTTAAGGATTTTTTTCCAGTGTTGCGTTGATCGTTCTTGGTGCATTCATTGCTGGAGCCCACGATTTGTCTTTTGACACTTATGGCTATTCAATTGTTTTCTTAGCCAACATCACGACAGCAATATACCTTGCAACGATAGCACGTATTGGTATTACTCTTTCCAGTTTTTACAAACCTTTCTTTATATTTTACCCCCACGTGTCTTTTACTGTTACTATATCTTTTAAATTATTTACGTTTTTGTTTCCCAGGAAAATCCAGTGGCCTAAACAGCTTTGGCCTAATGTGGTGCAATGGTAAGCTTACAGATCCTTACTTAACTCATGCCCTTTGGATTTTCCTATCTACTTTAATTTATAAAAGAAATCACAATTTGCTCTAGCTACACTAACTGATGTTGATTTCATGTATTTAGGAATCGTATGTGCACCAATTTTGCTGGTTTGGACATTTATTCAGGGTGACTGGATGATGACAATCAATTTTCGTTATTTGCTTTCACCTGGTTTTCTGGTACTTACTACTTACTAGCAGAGCTCTTTTCTGTGAGAATTAAAACGACCTTCATTTCATGCTTTGGTAATTCACTGAAATAGCTCCAGAAATTTTCTTTATTGCGATATAATATGTATACAACTATAATAAAGGCTTCATTTATAAGACATTTGTGCTCCTGTGGCTTACTTCTGTACTGTCATTTCGGTGAGTAGTGATAAAGTTCCATTAAGAACTTTGATTACAATATCAAGTCCAAAGAGTTTGTCATAATTTTTTCAACCCTCTTCTTTTGCAGGTTGTGTTGCTTTGTTCATGTATACTAGCTTTCTTCTTAAATTACAGTATATTCCTCAACACCACGCTCAACTCAGCCCTTACTCAAACAATTTGTGGTAACATGAAGGTTTGTTCCTTAGATTCCAACTTGCATGCTACGATAACAGAATTATAAACCGTGAAGTTGAAATGAATATTTGTAAACTATTGACTTGTGTATTGGTCTGATCTCATAATCCAAGCATAAGAATGTGTTAAATGAACATCTTATAAGCCGTTTATCTTCTTATCATTCTTTCATCAAACTATATCCATCAGTTATCTTGACTTATGTAACTTCCATGTTATTGAAGGATCTTTTTACTATTGGAATTGGCTGGGCAGTCTTTGGTGGGCTTCCATTTGATTTTGTGAGTCTGAACTCTCCTCTAGTTTAAGGGTTTTATTATGTATGTTACATTTGAAATAGATATCCCCATTCTTCATATTTTCCTTGCCACTTAATTTAATTAAATTTTTTTTACAGTTGAATGTCATTGGGCAATTTCTTGGTTTCTTTGGCTCTGGGTTGTACGCCTACTATAAGCTGACTGGAAAATAATAACTTGTCATGAAGGGTTGACATTTTCCATGGTTTATGTTACCATTTTCGTTGCCAATTCAACTGGCGAATACGGCTTTTTGAGTTGTTACAAAGCTAGTAATGGAAGATATTTTTTGCTATGTGAGAAATCACTTATCCTGCTTCTCAAGATATTCAAGGCCTGCCTTTACATCACTTTCTTAGATGTGCAGGTGTTCAAAAATTAGAAATGTGTTCAAGATTGTAGAGGCAAGACACATTATATTCAAAACTGATTTGTTTCACCATGTATATGATTTTGTTAGATATTGGTGGGAAACATACAATTGGACTCACTAGGATTTGAACAGGAAAAACTAGTTCTGATATCATGTTAGAAGTTGTTAAAAAATTAACTCTTATAAAAGCTTAATCTATTTGAAGGAGAGCTGACTATATTTTTATACCCATAAAAAAAGAAGCCAATTTTCTAGACAAGCATTTTGGTTTAACAAAACCTACCAAGTATTAACTACTTATCCTGTCTCTTCTTGGGAGAGAAAAATGTTGTCTTGATATCTTTGAAGTTTTATTCAGACGAAAATCTGGATCTTGCCCTACTTATACAAATTTTCTTCATTTCGTACAGTTTCTTAACAATCAAACAGTTATCCTTTACAAAATGCGGACCTTTTTTTTTTTTGTGGGTAAATGGTATTACAAGTGCAATAACCGTGGTATTAGAAGGCTCGAGTTAGGAGATTTTTTTTTATATAGTATGTTAGTATTGAAATAGTAGATAGAAACACATAATGATTTTATATGGGAAAAAGAAAAGTGTAAGTTTATTTCTTCCGTAAGATATACCTATTCTCTATAGTCTCTATCTTACTGTATAAAAAAAAATTCTCAAGTTAGTGTTAAATTTTTTAACAAGAACAATTCTATTCTTGTTGCATATTATAATTATAATTGATGTAGCAAAAATTGACCGGACATGATAGACAAGTCTTTATTTTTTTAATAAATATTTTTTCACCAAAATATAAAATTTGTAAAAATTAAAGGAATAGTCGTTATTCAACCTTATTTGTTAGTGCCAATAAAGTATTTTCATTTCATGTAACTGTACGTTTACAACTGAGGAGGCATCAGACAATTAAAAAGTAAGACAAACAGACTCTCGATTATCTTGTCTGCTTGATCTTTCCTGCATCAATTATTATATGCAAATAGAATTGTTCTAGTTTTTTTAACTTATATTTAAAAAAAAAAAATTAGTGTCATCTTCAAATGATCATGAGACCTCCTCAAAAGTATATGAAATCTGGAAACAGTTTTTGATGAGCGTTTGTTTTGATAATTTTAAGACGATATTATTAGTACATAAATAAAATGAGGTCTTTTATATACAAGTAAATGCATTTATGTAAAATAATTAGTGGAGAGGTTCTTCACATTATTTACAAGATACTCATATAAAAATTTCTCCTGAAGATGGTTTCAGTTCATGTGCAATTTTTTTAGAGATAAAACTAAAGGTCATTTTTTTAAGAAATGGTTTAAAAAGAAGTATTAATATGTTTGGCATAAAATTATTAGAAGTAGTTTAAAATAACACTTTGATTGTAGTTTAAGGAAAATCGTAAAGTTTTGCTCTTTATAAGTGCTATTCTCGGAGGAATGTTACTTCTCTGCTATGGTAAAACCTGTCCTCTAAGAGATACAAGGAAAGGCAAGCAAAATGTCCCAAAGTAAATGCTATTTGTGCCAACTGGATTAGTTAGAGTTTTACAGATGTAGTCAAGACATGCATGTCCTTACATGTTTGAGAAGTACCAATGAGTGTCCAAATTGTTGAGATTTTCTTCATAGTTTGATGGTTATGTTTAGAAAAATGCTTGTTCATCTCAAGTTATAAAAAAATCGTGCTTATATTAAGCCTAATGGTGGTAAGCAGACCATTCACCACAAAATTCTTACTCGTTTGTTAAGTCGGTCACCTAAATGACTTGCCCTTGGGCCAGCTTGATTTATTTTAAATATAATTGTTTGAAAAGTTAGATCTATATATTGAGTGTGATATTTTTAGTGATTTGAAGATGTAATTCTTCAATTTTCACATCAAGTCACATTTACATCAACTTAAAAAAAAAAAAAAAAAATCCATTGAGACCAACTATAAAATAGGGATGGGAAGAAACAACTGGGTCAAGAGTAGACTAAAATTGTACCCAAATACACTCGCTCACCGTTCATTCACACGTGCAAAATTGTCTCATCCTTTCAAGAGATCCTTGCATACAATGGGGAATCAACACTAGGTAAAAGAAGTTCTTGTTAGAGTTGGCTAAAAAACGTATGCACCCAATACATATACTTATATATACGTATGTATATAAGTATATAGATAAACATATATTATATATACATACATTATGTGTAAGTTTCCGGTCTTTTTTATTTTTTGTGTTTTCCTTTCTCTTTTCTTCTCTAGCTACCAGTACCTCAGTATCTCATTACTTTTATATTAATTTCATGATTTTGAATTAATTAATTTAGTACAAGTAAATTCTTTCTTGGGCATCATTTTGAAAAGTGTGAACCATTTTCATAATGTCAAAAGAGATGGTTTAATTGATAAAATATTATTGTAATTTAATGGTTGTTCACCTATTATAGAAAATGAGAGAAGAAAACATATGTAAGTGAATATGTCATCTCTTTAAATAATAAAAAAAACATATGTAAGCGCATGTGTCATTTATTCAAATAGTAACATTTTTCTATCCATAAATAGAGAGATCATTTACTCATTTCCATCATCTCATCCCAAAATCTCATATATGTTCTAAGCATTCAAAGCTTCCCACTTAGAAAGAGTTATATCCTCATTGTGAACCACGTAAATACTTGTGTCCATTTTGTCTTCATTCTCTTAATTTCATTTTAATTGTGTATTAACTTCAACTCATAAATTTCCTAACAGTTTCTTAAAACTTGATTTATTAGATTAGTTTTCAACCTTGTCATATTATTGTATCCTAATGGTTTTGGGTACGTGGATTGGTGTCTAAGAAGATATAGAGTGTAACTTGAGTTCTTCAGTTTGGATTATGATCTGTATTATAGTTTGGGTTTTGATTAATTCTTCTATCATTTTATTATGTATTAAAGATTGCTAAAATTATTCATGTATGGTGTAGGTACCTGAAAATTATATTAATTTATGCTGTTAACGCAAAAGGGTGTAAAGATTAATTTCTCTTTAATTGATTTTAATTTTGTACGAGTATAGACTAAGTATATAAGTCTTTGTTGTACGCACATTATCTTCATAATGAAACTATATATCAATGTTTATGTCAATTTTGATTCATTAAAATTTTGTGAATTTGATTGTGTTTACGTTCTTTTAATATGTGATATTTGAATTTTGATGTTCAAGAATAACGCTAAGGTGATATTTGGTTGAATGTAATAGAATAAGTAATGTAATTGATTCTGCACATTACAGTGTTTGGTTGGTACAAACACATGTAATGTAATGTAATGTAATGTAATTGATTACATGTAGAGAAGTAAAGAGGATTACATGTGCTGGTACAATGAAAGGGGATTACATTACTTCTCGTAATGAACAGTGAAATTGTGAAGGAATCAGTAACAGCGTTCGTGCGCTCGCCGCCGTTCGTCGTCTTCTCTGTCCCGTTCGTGCACCGACCATGGGGGTTGAAGCCGTCGCTCTCGTCCGGTGCCATTCGCGGTCTTCTCGCCGCCGTTCAGGTCTGTTCTCCAGCTCCGTCGCACCAGTTCTCCCCCGCGCTCGAACTAGAGTTCCAGCGTTCTCCCCGGTACTTGAACGCTCGAACGGTCGAACCAGAGTTCTCCCCCGCGCTCGAACGGTCGAACCAGGACTCGCCGTCGCCCTCCGTGCGCCGTGCTAGAACGGTAGAATGTAATCGTTCTCCCCCGTGCGCCGTGCTGGAAAATTGCAAAAATTTCTTTTTTTTTTTCTACAGCTGAAATTGTATTTTTTTTAATTGCTGAAATATTTTTTTTTGCTGAAATTATTGTGATTAAATTTTATTAATTGTTGTTATAAATTGGTTGAAATTGTAATTTTTTTGCTGAAATTGTTGTGATTAAATTTTACTAATTGTTGTTATGAATTGCTAAAATTATATATGCTAAATTATTTTTTTGTTATGATTAATTTTTTTTATTGAAATTATTGAATTTAAAATAATTATATAATTTTATTAAAATATTTTTTATTTGATTTAGAAAATAATAGTAAAATAAAATTATTTAAATTTCATTGAATATGAGGTATTAATGTAATATTATTTTGTGTTTTTCATTCTATTATAGTAGTCAAACCAAACACTGTAATACTGATTCCTTATTTGATTACAGTGACTAAACCAAACACTATAATAGTAATATTGTTTCCTTTATATTACATTCCATTACGATTACGATTACGATTATATTCAGTAAACCAAACGCCACCTAAGAGTTGAGTTGCTTGTGGATCAACGGTATGTTGCATTGACAAATAAAATGTTTGATTCAAGTCTCAATTATGAGTTTATAAATAATGTAATTTAAATAGCATAAACTGAATAATGAAGACAAGAAACTCATTTGTAATTATTACAACTTTATATTTTTCTTTATTTGCCAAATTTTTTATTTATTAGTTTTTTTCTATGAAGTTCTACTTATATTGTACAATGTTTTTTAAAAATATCACTACAATTGTTTATTAGCTAAACATGAAGCTTCATCATCTATTTGCTTTAACATGTTGCTTTGAAAAGAAAAAAATGCCAATATCAAAACTTAAAGTAATTTCGTTGAATCAACTATTATAACAATGAATTTTAAGTTGTAAAATTCGAGACTATTCTTAATGTTAATAATATTTATCGAATGCAATATTCAAATACACTTTTGAATTAGAATATAGCTTATGCTATAAATGCTTTTGAATTGATATATTTTAATGTCAGTCCCAAATAAACACTCTATTATTGTATTCAAATATTAATTTAAATATAATTTTGTTCAATTAATACTCATCTACGTTATAATAAATGCATTGAGTTTGGGAATGTTGAAGGTAGAGAATAATATTGTTACACATAAATAAAATTAATTAATATAAAATTGAATATAACATCAAGGAGCATTTGCACCCGAAAAGTTTATTTTTTCTTATATCTTTGTGTAGGGATGGACATAAAATAAAAAATCCGACCAAACCGACTGGATCGGACCTAAACCGAACCTTCTAAGTCGGTTTTTAATGATTTAGTAGGTTCGGTTCGGTTCAACTTTCTAAAAAACCGATTAAATAGGTTCGGTTAAGGTTTAGATGAAAAAAAAACCTATTTAAACCGAACCGAACCTACATATTTAAAATAATATTTTTTTAATGTAAAATGACGTATTTTTTATTTCTATTAGTATTTATATATGATAATATTTACATATTATCATTATGATATATTTATATAAGCTTAAAACTTATTACATGACTTTAATTTTGGTGATTTTATTCAATTAATATTATATTATAGTATAATTTATATTATTATGTGTATATATTTTTTTAATAAATATAGTATGTCCAAACCGACCAACCGAACCGAACAAACCGATTAAATAGGTTGGTTTGTGGTTCGGTTAGTTTTGATAGGTAGGTCGGTTTTGGTTTATAAAAATGCCTAACCGATCAAATCGGTTCGGTTAGTTTTTTGAGTTAAAAACCGAACCGACCAACCTACTCCCATCCCTATCTTTGTGTTTGATATTTATATTTTATTTTATTTTATAAACTAGATAGGATTCAATATCAGTAATTTTTTTTTATATAAAATTGTATGTTTTTAAAATAATAATAAATTATGTTTTATGATTGAATTGAATTCCACGTGTTGCAATTTTATTACTCATTTAATTGGTATTTTTTATAAATAGTTCTGATTTTGATTTTAGCATGGTTATTTTGTTTAAGAAAATAAAATATGTATACTATGACATTACATTGATAATATTTCTTATTTTAAAATTTTAAATTTGTAGATATATACATTTAATAATTTTATAAAATTATTTTACAAATTAATCATTGAAATGGAAATTTCCAATTTTTGCAAATACTTTTGTTATAATCATTTAATATTAATTAATGTTATAATCATCGAAAACACAATATAAATTTAAAACACAAAAAAATTAATAAATCATAATTTTATTGGACATTTATTAATACAACTAGGAAGAAAAAAAATAATAAATGAAATTGATAAAAAATAAACAAAAATTAAATATTATAATAAATTAATAACGTTCAATAAATTAATATAATTCAATATTATTATTTATATCATAATAATCGACTATCATTACTTTTTCAATCCTTACTAATTCATATAAGTTATTAATATTTTATTATTTTTACCTTTTATTATGTATGTTTAACCTTTGGCTACAACCGTTGAAAACATCACATGCAAAAATCTTAAATAAAAATATTAAATATATAAATAGTGACTTTGGCAGACATTTCTTAGTACAAATAAAAAAAGGAAAAAGAAAAATAAATGGTATCGATAAAAATAAGCAAAAATTTAATATTATAATAAATTAATAATATCTTACAATTTTATTTAATTAAAAAAAAGGAGTAATTATATTGATAAAAATAAAAAAAAAAATTCAATATCATAATAAATTAATAACATTTAATAAATTCATTTAATTCAATATTATTATTTATATCATAATAATTTATGATCATTAAAATTTATCAATTTTTATTTTCCTTTTAATATAATTGTAGAAAATAAATATAATTATCTTTAAAACATAATAATTATGAATAATATTATAATAAATAAACGATATAATTATCTTTAAAATATAATAATTATGAATAATATTATAATAAGTAAACAATAATTGTTAAATAATATGGTGGAGATTTATTAATACAAATAGCAAAAAAAAAAAATATTAAATTATATGGATGAAAATAAGTAAAAATTAGACCAATCACAAAAGGATGTTTGGCATTAGAGGTCTTTTAATTATTTGATTTAAGTAGTTTAGTCCGTAACTATTATATTGGGCAATAAAGATATCATAATTTTTTAAAAAAATTTACAGTAGTTTCATTATTATGTATAAATGAGTATTTTAGTCCTATAATTTTTAAGTTTGACACTTATAATTCCTTTATTTATGAAAATGAGACACTATAAGTCATCAATTTTAATATTTTTGTTGTATTAAAAATGCTCATTTTAAAAAATTATATGATTAAAATTACTTATTTTTCATAATAACATTACTTGTAATACCTAACTCATATATTATATTATGGAACTATTATGCTTTGAAAAATTATGGAACCCTAATGCTTAATTTTATAATTATGAGACTAATGTATTTATTAAAAATAATGAAATTTCTAAAACCTTTTTCCCAATTACAAAATGACATATTAAGGTTATAAATGACAAAATCGTCTTCTCATTAAAATCAAGGGTGTTTGGGACTTTTACTATGTAAGTAGCAAACTAACTCTTTTATAATAAAAAATAGAAAATTAGATTTATATTATCGCTTTGGTATCAATTCTTTCCAGCATTATTAAAAGATGTAGTTTGTTTTAATACATGAGTTCCTTCTTTGACATCATTTTTGTAAAAAAAAATTATATACATAATACATATTCTTAATAATGAGATAAATTTCGGTTTTATTTTAAAAAAATATATATATATATATATATAAAAAAATACTAAATAAAAAAAAAGTTTTTGGGAAGATCTCGTACTACCTCTTGCCCTCTTGGGTTCTTTATAAATTTTTCTAAAATAATTTTTTTACAAATAATAATAATAATAATAATTGTTGAATTTAGGAAGGTAATTTGTGCTGGTTAAATTAATTTAAAATGATTAATTTTAATTTAAATTAATAAAATTAAATTTAAATAAATTAACTTAAATTAATTTAAAATTTATAATAAATTTTTTACTCATATTATTTACATAAGTACATATAAAAAAAAATAAAAAATTCAATATAATATAAAATATCATATAAAAATATAATTTTTAATATCATATAATATAAAATTTGACTATTTAAAAAAAAAATAGCAAAACATTAATTGATAAAAATTTAAAATTTTATTACAAAAATTAATATTAAATTAATTTAAAGATAAAAACTTCATAATACTAATTAAAATTAAAGATAAATAAAAAAAATTATTCAAATAAATAAATGATTTAAATGCTAAAAAAATCAACATTAGATAATAATAATAAATAATAAAATAAATAAATAAATTACAAATATTTATTCCTTATCATTTTTAAACAACTATATCATAAAATAAAATAAAAATATTAAATAAAATAAAATAAAAAAGTTATTTTAATTTTAATATAACATTTTCCTTTATTTTTTTTAATAAATATAGACTCAAAGACCATAAACAAGAGACTGCAAGAACTTTGCAAACTTTGTACCAAAACAATAACAAATTAACAACATATCTAAAGTAGGAGGTTTTTAAATCTAGTAGAAATTTATTGAAAACGAAAAACCTAACAACAATTGTTGAAGAAACAAAAACACACCAACCACCCCGTCCATTAGCCACTAGTCCCAACCAGCACCTCACCAATTGTGAAATGGAAGAAGGGGGAAAATCGAACAAGTAAAAGCGAACCACCTGCTTTATCCCCCACCAAAGAGATTGAGAACCAGAGCCAAACCAAACATAAACAAAACTAGAGCCACCCATAACACCTGAGAGGATATCGAAAGTGCTGGACAACCAATGATATGGATGTTGCGACGATGCACACCAGCGCTCAATGAAACACTCGAGCCAATAGTGACAGAACACCCAGAAGCATCAGGCATTAAAGACAGCAATGAGGACTCCACATAAGGCACTGAAGCCCTAAAAAAAAAAAAACTTAAAACAACTCTCAAACCCTAGCACTCTCGTACGATTTCTCTTTTCTCAGTTAATTAACCATTAGTCACTAGTTTATTGACATTGTATGGTCTTCGTTTTTGTGTCCTAATGCCCATATTTTAACACAATTTAAATATTGCAGTATTATTGGTCTGATGAGATGCGTAAAACAACCATCTAAATAATCACTGATACAAAACAACTTACCCTAATAAAATAATATACAATAATATAAAATTATATACCATAATCACTGATTAAATTCTCATTATTTAAAGGCATTAACTCAATAAAAAAAAATATTAGTAAAGCAAGTTAATAATATTTGTTGTAGTAAGTATGTTATTTGTTAAAGATATTAATTTTAATCTTGTTGCAGAAATAATTACGAGTGTATTATATTAAAAAAAAAATATTAATAGTCTTTTATTATATAAAATAAAATTATATATTTCAATATTATTTTATTAATATTGTGTATTATGATTGGATAATTTTTTAATCTTATAACGTGACCCAAATCAACGATTTGGGGTCCACAGTCATAATGAAAATATTTACAAGATATTGTCATAATGGAAAAAAAGACGAACTCATAGATCTGTGTTCTTTAATTAACCTTAAAGACTTGACGTGGCGCATTTATATGCTGCATTTAACATTTTGATTCCTTACGATGTGGACATGTGTATGGTTACGATTGAAAATCGTATATCACAAATGGTTTTGCCACGTAGTCTTTGATGTTCCGAGGACCACCTTGGGACCACCCTAAATCCGCAAAATCTGATCTATTTGATTCTCTGCCTATTAGTAGCCGTCACTCTCTTTCACTTGTCTAAAACACCCTTACCTCCTTTTTTTTTTTAACAAAATTTTGCATGGAAAGAGATAAATTTAAATGTATAAAATATACTTATATTTGTCTCCTATAATTATTAATTATTATTTTGAGTTAGGAAACTAACATTAATAAATAATTTCTCAAACATTAAGAATGATATTATTTTTATACACAAAAATATATAAATTATTTATTATATTTTTATAATTAATTAATTACATTTAAATACTATTATTTTATATAAAATTATTATAAAAATAATAATTTAAATTTAAATATAAATAGTACAATATCAACACTCAAATCATAATAAATCAGCAAATAGGTATTTAATTTTTGAAATTTTAGTTTCAACAATACAAATAATCCTAAACTTTATTAATTTTACAAGTTATCTTCCTAACTTTTCTAGACACAAAAAAAAAAAAGAGAATAGAATAAATTCAAAAAAATTTATTCATATATTTAAATACATGAAAATATTCTATAAAATTTAGCTCATCATATATTTAATTTATTAATTTTGTTTAGAAAGATTTTTTTTTATCTTAATTTAATTCATATATTAATCTACACAACATAATTTAATTAATATTTTATTAATAAAAAATCTCATAATTATTTTATCAAATTACATATTTAATTAATAACTATATACATTTTATTTTATTCTATGTATATATAATTATTATTTTGTTCCTTATTATGCCACATTCATATTTTATTTATTATATATGTTATTTATTGTATAAAAAAAAAATGAAGAAGAGGATTGAAAGGTAAAAGCGTGTAGTACACAATTAGGCCGCGTCACAATCTAGGAAGCTGTCCTACGTACCATCCAAAGTGCTGTATGAGTTTATGGCAACATACATAATAAATGGTGAAAACAAAATCTACTCCGAATTAATGTTTAGCAGAGCAAGCAAGAGATTTTTGGGAAAGAATCTATTTATTTAGTCTAAATTTTTAAAATTTACAAAGATCTCGTCTTTTTTCCTCTAATTTTTTGACAACAAGAGAAAGAAGGAATCTTTGAAGAAATCTTGAAAATCCGTTGAAGATACAGAGCAAGAAAATAGTGAAGGCATTGAAGAAGAGAGTCAAAAATGTTTGCATCAGAGAATGGACTGAAAGGAGACCCAAGGCTTCAAGCTATTTATCAAGCCATAAGGGTTGTGCCTCACTTTCCCAAACAAGGTTCGGTTCACTCTTTCCATTTTTTATGAATATACTTTTATTTTTGTTTCCGGGTTTTGATTTTATTTTTAAAATATAATAATTATTTTTTTCTGGGTACATTTGTCGAACATGCGATTTATTAATTATATATATTTGAATAGGAATAATGTTTCAAGACATAACAACATTGTTGCTGGATCACGAGGCATTCAAGTACACAGTCGACATTTTTGTTGATCGTTACAGAGACATGAATATCTCTGTTGTTGCTGGTACTGCCCCTCTCTCTCTCTCTCTCTCTCTCTCTCTGAATGTTATTTCTTTTTTCCTCAAGAAACAAACTTGAACTTGTCTGTGTTGATTAAAAAATATATTTAGAAAACAACATTTATAATCATATTAAAATTATAACTTCAAAAATATCTGAGATTCATAAATTTTTACTAATAAAGAAAAATAAACGACCAAAACATTTCACATCAAAGGGTTGTGGTAATTTAGGTGACGTCCGGTCAAGTTAGACCTTTATTGGTTTTGGTTTTGTATTTTCGATCAAACTATATATTAACACTTTTAAACATACACTTTCTTCGATGGAATATCAACTCAACACATAAAAAAGCAAAGACTTTTTTCGATCTAATAATATTAACTCTTTTAAACACACATTTACGGGATGGAACATCAGCTCAAACTTCATACATTTAATGGTTTTGTTGAGTAAAGTTTGCTTCTTCCGAGTACTCGTCTTTTGGAAGATACTTTATTCATTTAGGTTACAATTATCTGCTAGTGCCAGGTTTACTTTTCGTCTTCCTTTTTCACAAATTCTACTGTGCATGTAATGTTCAGTTTTTATTAGATTCAACTTGACACTAAGCAAGAATTTTTTTTTTTCCTTAAAGAGGTTGAAATGTTGGTCGAGAATAATTAGTATAGATAATAATAGTTTAAGAGAGAAAACAAATACTTTTTTTTTTTTTAACAATTACATATTGAACAATTATACATTTATGAAAAAGCTTATCATGGTTTAAAGTAATATATATACATATATATATATATATATATATATATGGGTGGTTAGTGATTAGTTGCTTTGTTTTAAAAAATATAAACTTCAACTGAACCCCCAACTATTTTTTTTTTTGGACATTGACCAAATTAACCAAAATATTAAAAGTTTGTGTAGGTTTGGTAAAGCCTTGGTTTCGATCAGTTTTGTAGTTAAAGAAGGAAAATTCGAAAACTTCAATGGTGCTTCCATATTAGAGTTGATGACTAATATAATATGTAATACGTGAAACTAACAAAATGACATAAATAACAGGAATTAGCGGCAAAATTTACTCCATAATGATAGGCTAATTTATAAAATTATCCTTCTTTGCTCACACTTATATAAACTATTTTTGACAAATGCATTTAAGCCTTAAATTTTCACTATTTTAAGTCCTTAACTTGGCCGGCGTGGGAGGGGGAAACATGATTTGGGCCTGTTGGTTGATTTTTGTCCTTTTTCTTTTAGAGTCTCGCATATTGTTTTGACCCACCATAATTGGTTATTGCATTTAATCGATAGAAGGAAATAGTTCAATATGATCAAAATGTTGAATATATGCATTAAGTATTTGGTTTTGGTCGGTTGAATTTTGGCCACCAGTTATTACTTTCTTTCTTTTTTCGAAAGAAGGACTTAAGAAGCATTTTGAACCACAAATCTTTTTAAATAAATGTCCACCAATGTAGTTTATGCATCTAACATATACGCACACACAATTCGTGTTGTATAATTAACTGTAAGTCTGTAAGACCAATGTCCACCCAAGTATTTTGTGGATTTTTAATTTTTTGTTTATAAAAGAGAGATTTTATTCAAATCGCAAGAACAAGAACAAACACCCTAGTACTATATGATAGTACTGAGGACATTATTGGCTAAAACAAAACTCACTCTATCCCAAGTAGCACGTATTTTGTGGATATTATTGCCTGGTTTTTATATATGTTGTATAATTAATTGTAAGTCTGTAACACATGAGGATTGAATTGTAAAATAGTGGTCCTCTCCCTTGTTTTGTTTTTTATTCAAGTCTTGTATTATTGAACAATATGCAGGGATAGAAGCTAGAGGATTCATGTTTGGTCCTTCCATCGCCCTAGCAATTGGTGCCAAATTTGTTCCTTTACGTAAACCAAGAAAGCTACCAGGTATATCCTAATCTTACAGTCACTCTCAGCTTGGGTCATGATTCATTTTTCTTTTTAGCTTTATATAACAGCTTCCAAGATCCCTGAAGTCATTTTTGGTTAGTCTTAATCAAGATAGAAATGGGAAGAGTTTGCAATATTCATTTGTTTAGTTAGGCCTCAATTAGTAAGTTTATCAAATAACTTATTTAATAAATATTAAACATCTAACTTTTATTTTAATATATTATTGTAAAATTGATATATTTCATTTCATTTAAAATTCAGTTATACAGTGCAAAACAAACATAATAATAGTAATAATTTTCTCATTCAATTCTATTCGTATTCCTTTTTCCATTCCTCAAACCAAATATACCCAAATTTTAAACTTTTTAACATAGAGGTGTCAAAACTAAAAGTCCTAATACTTCGATCTCCAATTGAGTTTTATATTTAAGTCTTTTTGAGTGCACTTATATCTCAATTTGTTATATTTTATCACACTGAAGAAACGTTAACACTTGTTAAGTTTGGGACTTAATTGTAACATATTAGTTATAGTGTATAGTCCCCAAACTTTAAAAGTTAGGATTTTTTTAGCTTGGTGATCTTTTCGTAAGAAAGAAACGGATGTTTGGGGATGTTAGAAGTTTTTAGCCTAAATTTTTTTTTTTTTATTGCTTTGTTGATTTTGCATGAAGATTGAAAAAGAGATAAACAAGTTCCTTTTGAACAAGCTAATATTGTGGGTTTTGGGTTGATTAATTATTCACAATTTGCATATGTAGGAAAAGTAATTTCAGAAGCATATGAACTAGAGTATGGAAATGATTGTCTGGAGATGCATGTTGGTGGTGTTGAGCCTGGTGAACGTACACTCATAATCGATGATTTGGTAGCAACAGGTGGAACCCTCTCGGCAGCAATAAGGCTTTTAGGTAGGTGATTAAACATTCATGATTTGGTGCCTTTGAAAATGAGTCTTATAATTATGAATCTGTGGCACATGAGTTCCCATTTCTTTATTAATTCCATTAAATCTGTCGCCAGAACGTGTCGGGGCCGAGGTGGTTGAATGCGCTTGTGTCATTGGTTTGCCGGAGGTCAAGGTAAATGGCTAAATCTCCTTGTGATTGATCTTGAGATGAGGATCTTAACATTTCTCTCTTTCGGGGACAGCTTAGGCTTACTGGGAAGCCACTTTATGTCCTTGTGGAGCCACGCCAAATAAATGATTGTTGTTGAGGTGATCTTTCTTAAACCTTAACATTCTTAGAAACTACACACATTCGCAGTTTGAAATGATTGTGATGTCACTTATTATTTTCACAGATGTGTTATGTTTGGGCTGATGAATCTTGAATCTTGAGCGACAGAGCCACAAATGATGGTTATTTCCCTCTTGTTATTCAATCTTCTATAGGTCGGTTCATTTGTCTACTTAATTCACAATTGAAATGGTTGTTAATTTTCAGTTATTCATTAAAGTTTATTTATGTTGTTGCCTCGTAAATCATTACTCCATTAAAAACTAGATGCACATGTAATTTATTAGTGAAAACACTAATATGTTGAATAGTACAGCAGAGGTAACAATCTTTCCTACTTGTCTTACGTTTCAATAACGAAGAAATTAAATGGGTTTAGTTAGGTTCTGTACTTTTTAACTTTGGCAGTCTCAATATTTAACAAGAATATATTAGTAGTCTCTCATTTTATTAACATGTACATTAATGTTCTAAATCTAAAAGGAAATTTTTTTTTTTTTTATAAAAGATTAATTGTCTTTATAAAAATATTTTTTATTTTATGTATTTTTTTTATTATTTGTTTTTGTTCATTTCAATACGAAAATATTTTATATCATTTTAGTAATTATTAACTTTCATTTGTTCTATTTTTGATATTGTTTTATTTCTTTTGACTTAACTCATTGACAGCAGAATGGTTTCAAAACTGTATTTTTTTACGAATCTATAATTAAAAATAATATCAACTCTTTTGAAGTATTAATGTTTGTGTTTTTTAACGTTACTATCATTAGTTAATTCTCTTTGATTTTATTATCTATTTTATTCTTTTTTTTTTTACATTATATTTGATTAGATTTAAAATAATATTGGCTTTGATCGAAGTTAAAAAAATAAATAAAATAAAGGATGAAAAAATTAGAGGGAGTAAATTCACATTTGTTACAATCATTTGCCTAAATTATACTTTTGGTAGTTTTTAAATTTAGTTAGATAAAAATTATATTTTTAATTATTTTACAATAAAAAATGAAAGTGGCTGGTGAGCGGAAGAATAGGGTAGGGTCATGATTAGGACAAATGAGACGATAGGAGTAGATATAGTTGTTAGGGTGGTGATTAAGATTGTTTTTATAATGAAATTGATTAAAAAAAATTAATAAATAAAATAATAAATGTTTTTGATAAAGAAAATCTTTTTTTTTTTTTTTTTTATAGAAATATAAAAATAAAATTGTTCTATAAAAATTTTTATTTTTAAAAATGAATTATTGTTATATCTTAACAAATAGGAGTTACTAATATATTAGTTTAATAAAATGGGTTTAATTCGCATATCTCTGTTAAATAGGAGTTGCTAATATATTAGTTTAATAAGATGGGTGTAATTCGCATAGAGATCATTAAAGTGTCAAACTTGATTTAGTTCATTATTGAGCTATGTTTTGTATAATTTTTTGTATTAAAAATATGAGATAGATATAAAGAGTTATTTTTTCTCTTTTTACAAGTTTTTGGTGATGTGATTAGTTTTGTTTTCCTAGGGATTTATTTGTACTAAAATTAAGTTTTTTAAGTTAGCGCACAACTTATTACAAAGTTCACTATTATTGCAATTTGAGCAACCAAAAGGCCCCCAATGGGCTTCTCACTAACGATTCAATTGGACAAATCAAGATCATACATAAAGGGATATTGAAGAAAGTAAGTTATTTCAGTTTAAGTCGTGCAAAAGCCGAATGATAACTGCTATCAAGTATATCTAAATTAGAACAGAAATGAATGTGTTAGCATATAAATAAAGAAATAAATTATTAAACGTCACAAGGCTTAGTTACAACATTCCAGGACTCCATTGTAGTTGCATTTCATTCAGTCCACCACCCCCCCCCCCCCAACACCATTTTTATTTGAGGTACATGCCATTAAATTACACGCTCGAGCGACATGTTACTATTATATTATCTTGTTCAAACACCCTAAAGTATAAGCAAACTTGGTTCAACTCAAAAAATGGGGCATTTATTTCCTCATAAGCATACAAATAAACGAGACCCATAAATAAACTATATTGTATTGCGGTATCATTCCCCGTATTTTACGTTAATGAAGAGGAGGAATACAACAGACTTGTATAGTGCAGATTTTCTGAAGACTATGTACGTGTAACTGGTTACAGTAAAATATTTAATGTTTAGTGAGGTCAAACTACACGAAACAGAAGGCAAACATGCCAGAAAAGTCCTCAAAACACAAGAGGGGCGTTAAATCATCGTGGGAAAAAAAAAAACATGATCACCCTTGTTTAATCTGATTCTTCTGCAGTCCCTCAACATCTTTCTTAGTGTTGTCCTTTGTAAGAGCATGGCGTGTGATAGAGTTCACCTGTTTTCTTAGTCTAGCACTATCAATGATTATATCAGCTAATACCTTCCTTAACTCAAGGTACGCTACTAGTCTTTCATTGGCCACACCATCTGAAGTAGCGGCTTTGTCATCTTGCCCAAGAAGTTCAGCCTGATGAGTTTCCATAAAGCAAGTTAGTCACTTGTGAAAAAATACACATACAAGACATTGAAGGATCAAATAACTGAATTAAATATATATATATATACACACACACACACAAGGAGAATCCAATATTAGCACCAAGCTGGAATAAAATGTTTACTTAGACAGCAGCCTCTCAAGAGTGGTTTTATTTCATACAGCCAACTCTGTAAAATTTACAAACCAACCAACTCTGTTCGAGGAGGTCTCCCTTGTTTTAGGCCTATCCCAAATTATAGCATCCATGTTAAGCCAGTGTCTCATAGATTCAACATACAACTGGTTTATAAAATCCATCAGGTCAATATTCTGATTTCTCATACATGAGTTATCCATTTTCCTTATAAACTACATTTATGTTAGTTCACCACTGATCAAACTTGGAAATAAAATTCAGAAAATCAAGAAACCTACGAGTTTGATGACTGCATAAAAGGTACCTCTTCAAGTAGTTTCACAATTTGGTTGTCAGAAGTTGTCAACAAATCCAAAGCATCTGCCAGTGATGAAGTATTAAATTCATCTTCATCCATGGCAGGAAACTTAAGGTTGCAGTCCTGAAGTTGATTGTGAAGAGCCTTCGACTCATGTAGAAGCTTTTTCAAGTCAGTTTCTACCTGCTCATTCTTTTGTTTCTCCTGTTCCAGGAGTACCTCAAAAAAAAAAAAACAGAACCAAACTTAACCATTGCCTATTTTAGAAAATTGTAAAACTTCAAGAATCATAGAGCATGAAGCGATAATAATAACAAAAATAAGAAGAATGAAATGTTGATTGACTGGATGAATAGTAGAATAGTACTATATTAAACAAACATATCCATAATTAAATATAAGACAAACGTAGCTATAAAAATGTTTAAATGCTTAAGCAAATTAGCAAAATACCTCGATTTCAGACTTTTCCTTCAGTGATTTGTTGAGCTCGTGCTCCAGTTGTATTTGGAAACTACGCAGCGATTTTACTTCTTTTACAAGAACTTTGCGATCTGCTTTTGACTTAGCTTCTAGCGCTTCATATCGTTTCAAAACATTCCCAAGTTGCTCTTCAGAAGAATTCAACCCCTGTATCAATGTATCTTCCTCCTGAATGGATGAGCTTTCTGTTGATTCGTGACGTAACTTCTGATCCTGGTAGTTGTTCATGTATCATTTATCCAAACAATCACAATTAATGAAAAGATAAATTTTAATATAGAAAAGACCATAACAATGAACCTGTTCAGACTTTGACTTTAATTTTAGCTCCATCTCCAATGACTTCCGCCGAAGCTCCTCCATATCCCACTGCATTTGAGTAAATCTTTCCCTCTCAATTGATAGAGCTTGCTGTAAGTTTTCTCTACCCTTTTGTTGAGCAGTTTCAAGTTCCACTTCTAGATCCTTGACCTGAAGAGATTTGTTAGTTTTGTTCATGAAATCTTGGTGTTCATCTCTGAAATCTAAAATATCTAAATAAACCAGTGTAAGAAGGAAGACAAGAAAACCACTGAAAATACTATGTGCAATTGAATGGACCTAATGATGGCCTTGCCTTGTATTACATGCACGAGCTCCATCTCAGTATTTAATCCCCAATTGCCCAATTATAGAACAGAAATTTCGGGGGTGCTGGAAATAAATTAGAGTTTTCCAGATTCTGTAAATATACCAATTTTCCAGATTTTAGGCACCAGTGGCAAGAAACAACCAAGGCAGAGTCATTGTACATTTTCCCTTTGCACTATCGCAATTACCATAAATAAAAAATAAAGTGGAATTTGTCCAGCAGCATAAAACATCTTTCTATATCAAATTTTTTGCTCATGCTTCGTAAGCTCAATAGTTAAATATGAACTATATTCTGATCATATCCTATGCCACTTTATAGAAGTGACTAATTTTTTTTCCTTTATTTAGGGGGGAGGGGTACAAAAGTTATTTTCTTTCTTTAGGGGGGAGATGGCCTCATAGATGACATGGAAATAATCATGTTGAATCATTTCTGCAAAATGCATTTCAAATGATAAAAAGATAGCATCATTTTCATAAATTGGGAAATCTAAAAGTGACCCACAATTAACTACTCGATAAATTTATATGGCTCCTGCGAAACAATTGCTGAATTCTATGTATGACCCAATAAAGAAAAATATTTAGTTATTGAATTTTTTTCAAAGCAAAATTAAAAAGTTGGTATTAGAAATTTTGATTCACCTTCGTTGCTAGGTACTCTTTCACAGCTATTTCTTGATTTAACCTTGCTATAAGGTCCTCCATATCAGTTTTCGTTGTAACTAGCCTCTGCTGCATGGTCAATAGAAGCCTATTCATTTTATGACGCTGCTCTAATGGAAGAACTAACCGAGCACCACCTCTTGAAGCATGCATCTCTGAGTTACAAAGAATTTCCATGCTCTCAGTACCTCCATGAAGGTCAATAAAACCATCACCAGATAAATTTGGAATTCCAGAGCGAGACATTTCACTGCCTCTTACAGAGCTTAAATCGCTTCCTATACTTTCGTTTGAGAGCTTACGCACATGGCCAGTTACCTTACTAAGCTCTTGCTCAGAGAAAAGGTCCCCTGAATGACAAGCTAAACTTGAAGATTTTGAAGCATTTCCATTATACAAATCATTACCCGAAACACTGTTAGTGTGTAAGGTTTGTGCTTTACTCCTGGGAAGGCCTTCTAACTGCTCTAATATAGTATGCCCCATAAAGAGTCCCTCATCAATATTGGACATGCTATATTTCACAAGTTTTTCTATAGGACCTGTCAAATCCTCATCAAGGGACAGATCCTCCAAACCAACTTCGAAACTGCCATCCCTTCCTAGCCTTGGAGTTCCCAGATCTGATGTTTCATAAGCAGTATCGCTGCCACAATCTGATGTAATCGACGAACTACCATGGATGGCAGGCAAGCTGGAACTAATAGACTTTTGAGCTGAATTTGATTCTGATGTGTTCTCACTTACATCTTGGAATGCTGAAAATGTTGTAAAATCGTGCAATTAATACCTACCATATTATAGTATCTAACTAAACACTGTGATCCACTAGTACCCGTCTTCATACACTTAAAACAGTGCAACATAAGATAAAGACATTGATGCAACAGAAAATCACATACAAGACCTAGCAGCAGCTTCAAGTTCAAGAAAAGATGCAACTGAAATGCTTCTTGATATATCAATATCAGATAGCAGCTTTGTCATCCATTCCTCCAAAGAGCACCTTCTCTGCAGCAAAACTAAGCCAGTTTAGTATCACCAACTTGTTATCTTTTGAGTGGACTCTATCTTGTTAAGATTAGATACCCAAACGTGTCCAGCTTTGAATAGAGGAACATGAGACTAGTTATTTTCTTTAAACCAATAATTCCAGATTCTCATGATAATGTATTTTACAAAAATAGTTACAAGATACTGCCACTTATTGCTGAAATTTAGACAGTACGTTCAACAAAAAACTCCAAATTACAGATAATGCATTTACGCTTATGAAAAAGACATGTTATCTACCTCTTCTAGCAGAGTCCGACTTTTCATACGCAATAGACCCTTAGGTGGGGTAGATGGAATGATTTTCTTGGGAAATAATTTTTTAAGCTGAAAAGAAAAGGAAAACAAGATATTGCTATCATGTAAGTGCAACTTAAGAGAGAACATATATGTTGCCCAAAGCATAAGTGGTCACCATAAATGGTTTCTGTAAACAGATATAGTTGAAATAGTTAATCTACTAAACTGCAAAGTAAACAGCCAGACTTACATCAGAATATAACTTCAAAAAATCATTGAATCTTCTTAAGACTCCACGTGTTGTAGTGACTCCTTCTGGTGACTGTAAACCAACATGGACCCTGTAAAACTGTCCCTTAAGAATGTTAAAAAAGAATAAGCAAATCAAAGGCGCTAACTACAGGCTTACAGAAATGTCACAATCTTTAACAAGTCAGCTAGATACTTAAGAATTGCCTTATGCTTGGACAACAAAATATCATATTATATGTTCATTAAAATCTTTCAACAGCAAATTAAATTCAGGAGAAGGGGGAAAAAAAAGAAAATGTATTAGAGAACCATACTTTATACGACTGACACATATAAGGTTTCAAAGAAAACCCCAAAAACATTTAGAAAAACAAGAAATCAAAGAATATCAGCATATCCATGAAGAGCAAGCTGGTGCACATGAATAAATAAAAAATAAAAATCTGAGTATTAAGTTATGACTTCCAAATAGCTCTTTATAAAACTCAGCCTAGCCAAAATTGTCTGAATGTTATTACATTATAGTCTTACAACACTTTAAGGTAATTCATAGAAGATATCCATGGTTCAAGATCAACTAACATGAGTAATTCCAAAACCCATAACTAAAAATAATGTTTTTATCACGCCAACTCTATCATGAATGTGATGCAGGGTTTTTTTTTTTTTGGAAGGGGGGAGGACTTGATTCGATTCCATTAGTTAAGAGGATTATTATATGTATAAAAATAATATAGAACTATAAACAAAACAATACAGGTAACAAGGAAAATAAAATTAGACTTTTTTCAACAGAAATACCAGATAAGAGCCATTGCTCATATGTTCTAGTTAATTTCCTAAAATATTTCAACAAACCCCAAAAGATTATATAAAACAACATATAACCCTGGACATAGATAAACAATAGAGAGTAATTTAATTTGAGTACCACTACAGGATCTGAATCTCTTGATTTTGGAAGGATGACCCAAGAAGGTATAGTGACACAGTAACTCCATCCTGTGCGTGGATCATGTGGCCACACTGTGTCCCGTCCATTCTGCGAAAAGAATTTGAACTGTTGTAATAAGAAATAAAACAAAATAACCAAAGCTAAAAATCCTGCAGAAAACACCAACTGTGGTTCAAAATAGATGTGCTTTGGAGGTAGAGTATAAAATATCCCAGAAGTGCAACTGCAACGTACACCATTTACATAACTCATACAAGGGCCTTAGATAAATTATGTACAACCTTGACACTGCGATTTTGGGATTTGTTTTTAACTCTCCCAAATGACGCTGTTCGATTTATCTGACTGATAGAATCAGTGAGAAGAGAGAATCAAATAGCTACTACTTAGCTCAACTTAGAATCCAAGCAAAACAAAAACTGTATATTAAAATGATGAATTTTTGAAAGGAGTCAATGAGCAATATGAAATTGGTAAATAAACCTCAAGCTATGGAATGAAATTTACCCATTTTCTAGGAGGAGGACTCCAATCCATTCCAAGAGGCAGCGGTGAAGTCCCATCGTGTCGATGATTCGGAGAACTTCGTCTCTGCATCCTCTAATCTCTGACTAACCACAATTCAATCTTCTTCCTCTAAGAATACAAAGTGATCATCGATTAAATCGCACAAATAATAATCGAATTTATCCGAACCAAAGTGACATGCAAAATTAGGAATTAGGGTTTTGGTGATCTGATCGGAAAAATCAGAGAATGAGGACCACGCATACACATCACATGAGAGATGTAGCCTCCTCAAGGACTCGTTGTCTGCGTCATTTGAGTATAACGACGACGTAGATTCTCTGGCAGAAGTCGTAAAGTGGATATACGTATTCGAGAGTTTTGCGTATGTCACCTGCTTCGATTCAACTCGATCTGATTCAATCACAGACCGTCTCTTTGCTGGTCTAAGACTTCTCTTCTTTCTCTCGTTTTTCTCGGTTTTTTCTCTGAGTATAGTATTGTCACTATTAGATCCGTAAAGCCAACAAGGCCCATAATCGATTTTCTTTTTTGAAATTACCTCAACTTACTCGTATGTACACCTATCCGTTTATACTTCTAGTTGAAAACTTATAAAAAATTATTTTAATTTTTTTTAATTTCTATATTATAGTTAAAATAATATTTTTTTTATTACAATATATATTTTTATATATATTATTTATCATTTTTAATAATTTTGTCCAAATTTTTTATAAATTATCCTTATTATTGAAAAAAAATAATAAAAATAGCACCCTAAAAACTTATAATAACAAAAATAACACTCATTATATTTAAATTATATATTTTCATAATTAAAAAAATAATTTTTACATCATTTTTTTTTGAATGTTCATCTAATTTAATGTCATATAAATTAAATTATAGCAATTTATATATATTCAATGTTGAACGTTCAGTGTTATTGGAGTATTAATTTTGCTATTATAAATTTTATGGATATTATTTTTTGTAATTTTTTCATATTCTTTAACAAATAAATTATCTTTATCTTTTTATTTTAAATTATTTAATATATATATATATATATATATATATATGTCTATCCAATCTTAATTTGCATTTAATTTTTTTATAATTATTATAAGGAATAGCATACCGTAAGATACCAAAACAAATTATTGACAAATAGTCCATTAATTATCATAGTAATTCTTCGATTTATTCTCACTCTTTAATAAATAAATTATTTTAATATTTATCTTTTTATTTCAAATGTTCTTAAAAGAAAAAAGAAAAAAAGAAATATTTATCTAATCTTAATGTTTCATTTAATTTTTTTTTAATAATTATTATAGGCAATATACGTAAGATACCAAATTTTTTTTGACAAATAATTTATTAGTTATTTCATATTAATTATTCAATTTATTATTTTTTAAATAAAGCACTACTCTTTAATAAATAATTTATCTTAATATTTATATTTTGATTTTATTTATAAATAGATTTAGTTATATTTTTATAAAATTTTATTTTTAAGTGTAATATTTAATTAAAGTTTGGCCATACATATATAAATAAAGTGTTATATGAAAATTCTAAATAAAATGTTATAAATATTTAATAAAAATTATATTTTTCAAATCTTATAGCACAATAAAATAAATTTATTATCTTAATTTTTAAAATACATCTGCTAATATAAAATGAATAAATTTTAGATTTTTTTATTTATATTTTCAGATATTGTATAAATTAATATATATAAAAATAAAAACATATATTTTTAACTAGTACAAAATTATTTATGAAAATAAAACAATATTTATAATTTTTATTGAATATGATAATAATTATATTATTATAGTTCTTCTTTGATGTAATTCTTATTCTATTATCATGTTTAGAATTCTTATTTAAATATAATTTTTATTTTAATATTATATTTAGAATTCTTATATAATGTGTTAATATATTATAAAAAAAATAACTAATATTAATAAATTAAAATATATGAATAATTTTGTCTAACAAATTATTAGGCGTGATTCAAATGTCTATTATAGTGTGTGTGTGTGTGTGTGTGTATAGAGAGAGAGAGAGAAAATTTGAATTACACCAAATATTTTTGGATAAAATTATTCTTATATTTTAAGTTATTGATATTAATTTTTCTTTTAGTATAACAAAAGCTTTAAACATGATAATAAAATAAGGATAACATCCAATAAAAATTTTAATCATATAATAATTGCCGTATTTGATAACAACTATAATCACACTATGGTTACTATATTCAATAAGGATTCTAATCATATAATAATTTTTACATTAAATAAGGACTTTAAATATTATTTTACTTACACAATTAATTTAAAAATATAAAAAAATTAATTTTGTATTTATTTCAAATCATGTAAAAATTAATTAAAGAGAAGTAAAAAAATTCACATACAAGACATGTATTTTTAACTAATAATAACAAAAATGAAAAACGTACATTTAACTTATAAGAAAAAATTTAATTTATTATTTTTAATATTTTTTTTATTTCAATTGATTACTTTTATTGTTCAATTGTCTTTCAATCAAAAATTTTGATGAAAAATTTACTAATTTAATCAAAACATTGAGATTATGTGAACGGCATGTGAAGTTATAAAGATGTATCGTAAATAATAATAGAGTTACAATTTCACCAGTGGAGCATATGACTTACATATTTTGATAAATTGGTCATTTTTTGGCTAATGAAGTTGATTGAATAACATTTTAATAATAAAAATAGTTAATTAAAACAAAAATAATTTTTATATAACATAACTAGCAAAATAAACTTTTACCCAAACATTCTTCATTTGAATTGAGAATGATATAAACATTATTATGTTTATTGGAGAAAGTGTCAATGGTGTTATAGTTTTGGGCAAAAGAGCGAATTAATTTTATGTTTTTTAAAAAAAATGTACACTTAAGTGTTAAAGTTGAAAATTACAAAATTAAAATGCCTTCAATTGTAAAACTTATGAGACCTTTTATACCCCTCACCTTATTTTTATTAATATGAATATTATATTTGTTATTTTTCGAGTTAACCAAAAGAGCCACAAGGTGGGGTTCGATTATACACAATTTTTGCCTAAATTGAGAACCATCATTTTCCAAAATCAACCAATTATGAGACATTAGGTTAACATAATAACTTTGTTTTATGATTTAGATCCATTGAGTTTTAAAATTATTTTAAATACACAGTTATGTTAAACGAAGGAATAAGAAATTTAATTGAAAAACTTTTATGATTTGAACTATAATTGTGTAGTAAATGTCACTTGATATATTAATAACACTAATTTACTACTCCACATATGATGTTATTTATTAAGGTTTTGTTTGATAATGATTTTGATTCTTGATTTTTGATTTTTTTAAGTTATTTTTTAATCAAATATGTTTGATAACGATTTCTGATTTTAATTTTTACATTTTTAAAGAATCACTGCCAAAATATGGAGTGATTCATAAATTTTTTTAAAAAATATTTTTCAATCAGATTTCTGATTTCTGACTTTTTTTCATTTTAACTAAACATTTTTTCTAGATAATAAATAAAGTCTTATAATTTTTGTATGATTATGTATTGGAAGAAAATGATTAAAAACTTTAAATTTATAAAAAATAACTAAAAAATTACTTTGTTTTAAAGTGTTTTGAAAAAAATAAAAAAATAGAATCATTACCAAATAATTTAGAGATGATTTCTGATTTTTTTTCTTTGAAAACCATTAAATAGAAATTGTTATCAAATGCATTTGTGATTATTTTTATAAAAAAATTCAAAAATCATAAAAATAATTATTTAATTATTATTCATAAATCAAAATCGTTATCAAATATGTCTTAAATAGTTCTATTTATATATGTTGGTATAGTTACCAACGTGTTGACTTTTTATTGGGTGTTATACATCGGTCATATTATCAAATTAAATGGAACCACAGTAATTAATAATATATTTAAATTATTTTTTTGTTGGGGTGTAAGCGAGTGGTTAAATTGGAATGTATACCGAGCATATTTACTTATAAAAAATTAAATTATAAATAATGATTATTTTTTATTTATTTATTTATAAAATAAGCTTTTAAATAATCAAAGCCTATACAAATATTAAAAAAAAAATTATTGGTTTTTCAGTAACTTAATTATGATGAAAAAAACTTGACTTAAATTTTATAATTTTTTGTAATCTTATATTCTCAAATTAACCTGTTTAAAATAATTAATTTTTCATTAAAAAATATATTTTAGTAAAAACAAACATTCTTATTCAAATTTTATAGTAAAATAAGTAAACAAAAACAAAAGTAACTTAATTTTGATTTATTTTGTTTCTAATTCATTTTGATTTCAATTACTTTCAAATTTTATTATAAACTAGTAAACATGTCCATAGTGTAATTTTTATATGGACGTAAGTACCATATTTTTTATTATAAAAGAATTATTATAATATTGAAATATCATTTAATTTTAATAAAATTATTATGCATATATATCACATTTAAAATAATATTTGACACAAGAATTTTTTTTTAAAGTTAAAATTTAATTTCATTAATAAAAATCAAAGATATAATTTAAACTAACGTTCATTTATCTAAATATATTAATAATCAAATTTGATAAATATGACATTCGTTAATAATTACAAAAAAACATAGATTTTATCATTCACTCTGTTGTAAGGTTCTTGAACCAAGTGTTTAATTATTTCAATTATAATATATTTAATGTTCTTCAAAAACACACAAAACATAAAATAGATCATCTTAGATTAATAATTAGATAAACAAATATCTTATAATAAGATATAGATGAATATATATGTATGTATATATGTTCAAAGCAGTGAAAACATAGAGACATAAGCATTCACACCAAAATGGCTGGAACCCAAACTCATACCATTTTGATTTACATTTTTAAATTGACATGATTGTTTATTGCTATAGTTTGATAGTTTATTGGGAAGGCTGAGATGTTACAACAATATTCCATGAGAAATACAGCCGGGTGATCTTTAAATACTCTATTGTCTACAAATATAGGGCACTACACATCGATCTCCCAAGATTATAGAGGTTATATGGTGAGCTCCATCTTTAAGCTGGCTAAAAATCAAAATATTACTTTTGGGTTGCTAGAACTATCTCGATATACAGGGATGTTTAGGATTTTGATATTTTTTGTCAAATGATGCTTTTGTACCCCACTTGTGTTTCACATAATTTTGAGGTAGAACTTGTAGCAGCAATTTGTTGAATTATGTATGTTGCCACTTTTAGATAACGAATAAGCATTAGTTATATTATATTCTACTTACATTTTTCGGACCAAATCACTTTATGTTTCGTGAAAATGGCATACAATTTGGGTGAATTGCTTGAAAAAATCTCACATGAAGTTTCATTGATGCTAACACAAACCTACTTATAGCCTTATAGGTTATAATGAAGATTTCAATAAATGAACTTATTTTATTGTTTTTTATTTTAATATTTAATATTTTTCACAGATTACGAGCTATATAATGATAGTGCTACAGAGGTGCAATTTAGTTACGATATTAAGGAATTAATTCCATGGAATAGCACGCAAAATATACATTTGGTCAATTTTTCTAAAATTGCTATACAACAACGTTTTGGATAAGCAAATTTACTTTTTTATCTTGTTCGTCAAGGAAGGGATCCACTGGAACCTTAAAGGCTCCGTTTTCTCAACTTCTAACCCCTCTTCCATTGCCGCTGAGCATCTTAAGCAAGGGACTTGTCCAAATTTCAACTCTTTAATGAAACCTATTACATCTATATCACCTTTATTAGCAAGTATTGCCTCCCCTTCTATTAGTATGATCCACCATAACCATCGCAAGCGTAGCTATTCTTTTTAGAGGTGGTGGTGGGTCAAGTTTATCGTACTTTTATATTTATTTGTGAAGATTGGAAGCTTAAAAGAAGAGGAAAATCATATTAAGGCCAACGTAATCAATTATGAACCAAAATAAAGGGCTTTTGGAACTACAAGTACAAAATTTTCAGCTTGAAGACGACATCGATTGGTGTAAACCACCAGTTTCTTTTTCTGGTAAAGAAAAATCTGATTGAAAATCTATTAAATGCACTCAATTTTCCCATAAGAGAGAGAGAGAGGAGTGTGCTTCTAAATGTGTGGGAGGGAGAGTCATGGAGATTGCAATTTGTGGGAGATTAGCTCTCCATCGAACCACCTCTTCAATCCTAAACATGGTATTCTTCTTCTCTTTCTCTTTATTTGTTTACATACCACTATGTTCTTGTATGTAACTCATTTACATATATTTTTGTCTTATATATAACATGTTACATGCACTTCTATATTATATGTAACATATTACATACTGTTATAGTATGTAACACATTACATACCTACTTGGCATGGTCACCGAAGCTTCGGTAAGATCGCCATAGTTCCGGTGATATGCTAGCTGAGTTGTCGGAACTCCGGTTAGTTTACCAGCAAAGTTACTGAAGCTACGATGCATTTGTTTGTTAGCCTTAAAGGGCATTTTAGTAATTTATATAATTTTTATGTAATTAAAACTTACAATTTTGAACATATTTATGCTAGTTTTAGAAAATATTAACTTACAATCTAAATATAAGTAATTTAGGCCCAAAATTTTGAATATAAAGTGTATCTACTAAGGCCTGTTATATACAATATTTCATTAATAAAAATGAAAATAAGGAGACTAAAGAAATTATGCTACCATAAAGAAGTTATTGTAGTAAAAATTATGGTAGAAAACAAAATAGGTTAATCATTGATGAAAAAAAAAAAATATATATATATATATATATATATATATATATATATATATATTATATATATTTATTATTAACTTTATAATTTATTTTAATAAATTTAAAAAAAAAAAGTTGAGTACGGTAAATAAATTTTTTTTATAATATTATATAATTTACATTTCTGATAGTTTTTTCATACTATATATTTTCGGGACTTATTAGGAGAATAAAAAGTGCATGTATTTTTTTTTAATTATAAAATTTTTACAATAATAAACATATCTAGTTTACTCAAAAGTGGTTAATATTTTTATTTATTTATTTATCATTATATTACATAAATTTGTCTAATAATTTTTTGAATAAAATTATCCTTATTTTTGAGCTGTTGATATTAATTGTCTTTTTATGATATATTATCACATTAAGTAAGAACTTTAAATATAGTATTGAAATAAGAATTATATTTAAATAAGAACTTTAATAATATGATGATTATCATATTCAATAATAATTTTAAATATTTTTTTTTTATAATTAATTTGAAAGTATAAAAAATTAAATTTGTATTTATTTTAAATAAAGTGCAAAAATTAATTAAAGAAAAAAAAAAGAGTAAAACGGATGCGCATTTTTAAATAATTTGCACAAAAGTGGTTAATCTTTTATTTATTTATTTATCATTATATTACATAAAATTTAAAGCCATTATAGAAATTAAAAAAATAGAAAACATTTTAAAGAAATTACGTGAAAGGTACATTGATATCTTTAACTATTACATTTAATGGTGATAATAACTATACTAACTAGCCAATATCAGAATATAGGTCCACCAACTTCGTTGAGAACTTTTATTTGATCTCGCACAGGCCATAAAATTAATCGACCCACCTGCATAAATAAATGAATCAGATTTCAGAAAAGTATGACTTTTAAATTATTCTCACTGGTCAACTATTGGTATATTTTCAGGCTTTACCAATTACCACGTCAAAACCTGGTTTTAATTAATCTCGAATTGCAGTTTATAGATGTTCTTAATTAACTAATTAGTTAATTATGTATAATCGTGTATGTTCTTAAAAAAAAAAAATTGCTTTTTTATTTTATAGGAAAATTATATATAAAAAGCAAAAGGGAGAAAGATTTTGAAGGTCTCATAATTTTTTATTAAATAAATATATTAATTTTATAATTATTAAGTTAGATATTAAAAATTTCATAATTTTTTAAAATAAATATTTTAGTATTGTAATTTATGAGTTATACACTAAAAGTCCTGTTATTATGAAAATTAAGTAATTTTATTCACACAATTTTTTAAAATGAACACTTTTAGTCCAACAAAAATATTAAAATCAACAAAAATATTAAAATTGAAGGTTTATAGTACCTAACTTTCATAATAATAGGACTATAAGTATCCAATTCAAAAAAAATTATTAGATTAAAGTGTTTATTTGTACATAATATCGGAACTACTGTAGCATTTAAAAAAAATTATTAAACTTTTAAGACCCTATATAATAATTACGGAACTAAACTATTTAAATTAAATAATTATAAAATATCTACTTAATTTAAATAATTATGAGATTAAATTACTTAATGCTTAGGTCCATGATAATTAAGTATTACATACATAACTTGTTATAAAGCAATTACTACATTGCATATATATTTTATTATAAATTACATATAGCAAAAAAAAAAAACAAAATAACATTAATTTTTTATGTAAATAAATGTATTAATTTTTTACGAAGCAAAAAATAAATCTAAAATAAAATTAATTTGTACGTCATTTTTTTTTCAAAATTTTTAAATTTGATATGAATTTTAATTAAAAACAATATAATCCGGGCAAATATGTGGTGCTACACACCTAATAATTTGTTTTTTTGTTTTTTAAGAAGAACCTAATAACTGTTAAATTGCCTTTGTTCTAAGTTCTAACGAAAGAAATAAAGTATAACGTTGCCTCTTTCAATCAGGAAATTTAATTTTTTATGTCCTTTTTGTCCTCCATCGATCTAACTTATTAGATCTAATTTTCTAACCTTTGAAACTATTGAATTCAGTTCTCAACTTCAATTGTAAACCACATTATTCTTTTTCTCTCTCTCTTTTTAATTAACGAGTTATATGTAAGTGGTAAGTGTAACAATAAAGTTTTGCTAAATTAATGGAAGAATAAAAGTAATAATATTGTTAAATAAAAGTATATGAAATACTTATTTTATTTTATTATTAATTATTAATATTAATTGTTATCAAACAAATTTTACCAGAAAAATTAATTAATTATTATTGTCTTACAAAACTGCAAAATTGTACAGCTATAAAAGAATACAGCAAAGACAACTCGACGAAAAATGATTTCCCAATCTTTGTAGCTAAATAATATCATAAATTCATATACTCTTTCGTACAAAAGTAGGAATTTATTTTAACTAAAAAGTACGCCTACGATTTGTACTAATTCAGTAACTGTAATAAGCTATTTTATTTGTAGACATTAGTTGTTAATAATAAAAAATTAAAAACGAAAAAAAAAAAAAAACAATGTGAAAGAAAGTAAAATATTCAAAATTAAATAGAATGATAAAAACAAAGAATGTAAAACAAAAGAAAAAGTTGTTATAAATAAGTGGAATTAAGCTAACTTTTATATAAATTACTAGGGAGTCACGTGTGATGATGTGTTTTGTCTTTAATATTAATTTTTATAAATAAGTGGAATTAAGCCAACTTTTATAAAACTTACTAGAGAGTCACGTATTATCGGAGCGTGGCTACGTTGGAGTTGGACCGTACATGATTACAGTTTCAATTAATTATTTTATAAAAAAGAAATAATTATAGGTATATTTTTAATATTAAATAAATATTTTATTTATTGTAATATATTATGTCTAATTTTTATATACATATTTTAATATATATTAATAATATTTAATAAATATGTGAATAAAAATTACATAAATTGTATATAAAGTGGTTAAGTATATATTTTTTTTCCATGTATTTCATAACTATTAGTAACAGAAATAAAATTATAATCGTATATTATGTAAAAATTCTTCATATTAAAGCTTTTAAGTCTATGTTTATCATATTTTATTTCAACCTAAATTTTAACTTTATAATTATATTATTTGATATTTTATTTTAATAATTTTTTAGAATTCCTTTGAAATTATTTTATATAAAATTTTTATTATTTTTATTATTATTAGTCATTCTTATATTGTTATAAATATTTATTTTTAAATATAGTCTCAAACTTAAAATTTTAAATCATATTTTACTTTTTACATTTTTATATATTTATTTTAGTTTTAGTTTCAACAACTATAAATTTTGAAATTTTGATGGGTTTGATTGAGCTTTTTATTTACTTATTTTTTTTAGTTAATAAATTTATTTTATTTCACGAATGATACTAATACTTATTAAACTGTTATATTTTTATTTAATTTTTGTTATAAGTTAATTATAATGTATTATCTCTATATTTTTTAGTGCTAATTCTATGTTTCTATTATATTATGATATAAAAAATTTAGTGTTGAATTGAGTATAATCTACTGTAATTTATACTAATTTTTTACTTTATATAAAAAAAAAAAAATTTAGCCCCCTAAATTTTTTTAGGCTCCGTCCCTGCATATTATAATAATGTTTTGTCTTTAATCTTAATTTTTATTTTTAGATATTGTAAAATTTATGTATTTTTGGATATATATATATAAGTTCATAAAGAAATAAAAATAAAATTATACAAATAAAATTAAACTTCTAGTTTATAAAGAAAAAAATTATTAACTTAAATTATAATATTGAAGACAAAAATTTATAAAAAAAATTAGGCAATAAATTTAATTATATTCATGATTATTTTTGTTATTTTTATAAAATTTAAACATTATAATATAATTAATTTATAAATAATTAAGTCTTTAGTTTACAAAGAACATAGTTATGGCTCTGCGTAAATTTAAATTTAAATATCGGTATATCAATGTGAGTGTATTAGGTGGCATTGATGTGGGGTGTGGTAGTTAAGCTATTTAAAGTAAAAACCATATAACGCTGTCTACTGATAGTATTTTACCATATATAGCCGGCTAGGACATGTAATAGCAGATCACTATTTTCTAGATAACCTCCCTCAGTCTCTTATCTTCTCTCCCTCAAAATCATATCAATTCAAAATAGTTATACGTGTACAGTGTAGATTCTTACACGTATGCTTCATCAATTTATCAATCATCACGACGATCCTCTTTGTCATCTTCCACAGCTTTCTTGAACTGTGTTATTTTATATGGCTGATCGATCGACATGTGTACAGAATATTAACCAATACAGTTCAAGATAGCTGTGAAAGGTTATTGCCAGGATCGAAATTTGGAATAATATCCTACTTGTACTTTTGAATTTCGAGTTAGTAAAACATAAGTTTATTTTTATTTTTTTTTTTGCAGAAAAAAAAAAAACAACTGCGAAAACATATTCACCAAATGGCCTAGCTATCTCCAAGATCATCATACCAGGTACATTTCTAAACTGCATGCCTATTATCAGTTGCCTTGTTATTTGTTCATGAAATTACTGCCTTCTTTTTCCTTCTTAAACTATCTAATTTTGTTTTGTAACATTTCAATTTTAAGCTACTCGTCTTTAAGTAGATAAGATATCCGCACTCAATTTTTTACCTAATATATATTATAAAATAAGTAAGGATGTTATTAAACTTCTTTGGTGGCAAGTATAATCATAAATTTTTTTTTTTTTTAGTAATATTATATATATTAAATTATTATATGCATTAATTAATATTTTTTATTAATTTAAAAGTAAAATTAATAATGTAAGATTATTAAGTGATTGTAATATTACTTATTAATAATAAAAAATTAAATTATATTATATGAATTAATATATGCATTAAGTTATAATAAAAAAAAATATTTTAATAATATTTTGCTATTGATTTTTTCTAAATTTTAAATTTTTACAATGCTTATATAAAATTTGTCACACAAGATTTACATAGCATACTTAAAAAAAAAATTTAATTGAGTAAAAAAATAATTTTTTTAATAACATAAGATATGAATAATGCATACCCAACTCCCGTTTTGGCATCTCACGAGCCTGCACTTGTCTCGTCATCGTTTCATTGGTTGATTTTTATTTTTTGCTATTTTTTTTTTTTATATCTTTTAAGTGATAGGGAAAAAGTTTAGAAAAATTATATAAAATAAGAAATTTAAAACTTATAATTAACAAAAATAAATTTTTTATAATATTAAACATAGTGTGATTTGTTAGAATTTAATATTGAATAAATATAATTGATAAAGTGATGAGTTAAGTATTTTTTTTATAATAAAAATATATAAATTATATATAAATAATATTATTTTTGTGATTATAAATCTGTTATAAATTCTATTATATTTTACTAACAAGTTTGCATAGAATAATGCGTTGCTGTGAATGTTGAGACCGTGCACTCGTGTAGTGTAGAATGGTTCGTAAATAAAATGTTCAACAAAGTTGAGAAAATTACAAGCTGTAACGTTGCGTTAAAGTGGAAAGAAAACAATTACAAATAAAAATCCAAATAAATTTCAACTAAAAACTGACATTGTTTTCTAAGAAGAAAACAGAGAGACATAAAATATTAATCATCACTTAGATCTCCAAAAAATTTAAAATAGAAAGAAAAGAAAAAAAAAAAAAAAACAGAATTTAAATAAAATTACACACACCAACAATTAACAAGAAGCAAGACAAACTTATTAACAAATTAAACATTCTTAATTAAGCACATTCGAAGCCTGGCGGAACAGATTTTTGGCAAGCACTAATAAGCAAACTGAGAGTAACAGGCACATCCAAGTTAATACCAAGCACATTAGCCTTAATAGTAGTACAAAGGCAAACAGCAGCCTCTAAATCAGTCAATCCTTGAAGCAAAGAACAGCACTTGCTTGAAATTGGATTTCCAAGTGGAATATTTCCAAGTCCAAGTATATCCAAACAAATTCCCAATTTCAATGTATCTTTAGGACAATGAGCCACTGGGGGTGGTGGTGGAGGTTTGGGCTTGGTTCGACATATCCCACAAGCACTGATAAATGTAGAGAAGTGGAAGAGGATTGAAAATACTAGTAATGTTGCACAAAGCTTATTGTTTGAAGCCATGACTATGTTATTTAGCTTGCTCTTAAGGGATAGCTAGATGATTGGGGGTGCCTTATTGGAGGAGTGAGTCCCTAATTTTAAAGGGAAATTGTGAGGTTGGAGTTTGAAGTTTGATTGAGTGGAAGAAGAATGATATTGGAACGATAATGTACTAGTTGGGTTGGATTTGTTTGTATTTTTGTGGGAAAAGTAATCCATGTGATTTTTGTAGCTATCTAACCACTCTGGATTTGGATTTATATTAGAGATCGAACATTATTTTAAGATAAATGTTAAGGACCAATAAAATAAAATAAAAAACTTTATAATATCTTGTAATTTTACTAATTTAAGAGGTTTTAATTTTTCCTTCACAAGATTCAAATGCGAACCCAATTTGATGAGGCCCATTATATGAATTTGTGGTCAACTGTGATGTTTTATATCTTTTTAAATGTGGCTTCAAGTTTCTCTTCGTAGAAAGAATGTATATTTTCAACTTTAAAGTGAATAATTTAATTGAGAAAAAAATAGTAAAAAGGACTTTAGTTTAGATTAGTACTCGAATTGGTAGTTTTTAAGATGATACATGAAAAGAACAATGTTATACAGCACAACTCTAAGAAACCGTGATGTATCCGGTTGTCTCTTAGAATTTAATTAATTATCATTGAAATAATAAAAACAAGTCAAAAAAAAAAATATTGGAGCCACATAAGTCGAAAATAGGAATGTAAACAGGATAAAACAGAGTCTGATGGTATAAAATAGAAAATCGAATCCAAATTAATAATCTATAATTGAAGACGAACTCAAAATTGTTTGGTTTCAATTAGAGGAATCCACATCGAGTTACAATTACCCGTGTTTAGACATCGCATATTCAAATTGTACAATTTTTTTTTCCCTAATTTAGAATATTCAAAATACATATTCAATAACACAATACATTTAAATTTAAAAAAAAAAATGAAAATATACATAATTTATAATTAAATATATCATTAATTTATATTAATAATAATTTTAATAAATATCTAGTATTTAACATAATATTAGTATAAGAGAGAATAAGAGCTTGAGGTGCAATTTTTGACTGCAAAAAAAATTTGTAATTAACGTACTCTCTATGAAAGTCTCGCTCAACATTTTCTATATCACTCATCTCACTCAAATAGTTTTAAATTCCTTTTGTTAAAATTAAAATTAATATTATAAGAAAGACTGAAAGTCTCAGATGATAATTAAAAATATGTTGAGATGCAATTTTTTCACAACAAGAAAATTATAAGATTATCTTAATTTAAATGCATGATAATTAATAAATATATAGACATGCATTTATTGACAGCAAAGAAATCAAAGCCCACTAGTAAATCCTACCATTGAACGGTAACTTATACCAAACGGGGACAATTCGAGTCCCAGATTTACATATTCGGTAACTTCTACCAAACGGGGACAATTCGAGTCCCACAGTTTTTAAATATTAATAAATTATGTTTGTGAAAATAAATTATTTTTAAACTCTTATACCATTTAGTAAAATTTTAAATCATTTTTACATTAAACTAGACTTATTCAAGAGTTCAACAAATATTTCTTTATCAAAAATTAAAATATATCAAATTTGTTATGAATTTTTAAAGTTTGTATTTTTAATATGTCAATTTCTAAATAACTTGAATTTTAGGGTCTTTTATATATATTTCGATTACAATTAGAAGATCAAAATTTTATTTTTGTAACTAAGCACAATAAGAAAAATTTTAGTTTTAAAATCATCAATAAATTCTATGTATTTAATTTTAATTTTCTAAAATTTTATTAATGTTAAGTTTTTCTGCTGAAAATAAAAATATTGACATATTAGGATGAGAATTATGGTATTAGTTTGTGGTGTTATAAATATTAAAAATATTTTTAACAAAAATTATAATGCATTATCTATTCTTATTTATGGTTTTTAAAATTGGTAATAACTTTAGTAGAGTTGTTAATTTTCCTATACCGATAGCTTTAAAAGTTAGAGAATAAAAATCATTTTTATAATTATTAAGCATTCGATTTTACTTTTAAAAAAATTTATTAAACATTTTAGTGTATTTCTATGATAATTCTGTAAAAATTAGTAATTTTATGACACCAAATAATTTTAAAATAAATTATATAATTTATGCTAATAGTTAAAAACAATAAATAACTTTGTGATGAAAAAATGAAATTTTTGAAAAAAAAAATTTGTTGGCTAAAATAAAGATTGAACTTAAGTATTAAAATAGCACTATTTGATTGTTTTGATAAAGTTATATAAAGGTGAAATTTTTAAATAAGTATGAGAGTTTAATGTTTATTTAATTATAATTTATTTAGGTTAAATTTTAAATGAATTAGTTAGTAATTTTAGCTGTGTTAGTTATTCATATTAGGTAAATAAACATGTCTTGCATGCAATATTAAGTATGTCTTGTGCATTTGTACACTGATTAAATGTCCACATGTTATGATTATGTATTATGTGATATGTGCTAAATAAATGTTCACATGTGATAGGGATGGGAGTAGGTTGATTGATTCAGTTTTTTGACCTAAAAAACTAATCGAACTGTTTTGGTCGATTATGTATTTTTATAAACTAAAATCGACATACCTATTCAAACTAACTAAACCGCAAGCCAACGTATTTAATCGGTTTGTTCGGTTTGATTGGTCAGTTTGGACTTACTATATTTATTAAAAAATATATACACATAAGAATATCAATCGCATTATAATATAACATTAATTAAATAAAATCACCAAAATTAAAGTCATATAATAAATTTTAAGCTTATATAAATATATAATGATCATAACATGTTAATATTGTCATATATAAATGCTAATAAAAATAGAAAATATGTCATTTTATATTAAAAAAATATTATTTTAAATATGTAAATTCGGTTCGATTTAAATAATTTTTTTTTTCATCTAAACCTTAATTGAACCTATTTAATTGATTTTTTTAGAAAATTTAACCGAATTAAACCTATTGAACTAATAAAAACTGACCTAGAAAGTTCAATTTAAGTTAGGTGCAGTTGGTTTGGTCAATTTTTTTAATTTATGCCCATCTCTAAGTCATGTGATGATTATATGATATATGATATCATGTCTATTTAAATGAATTAAGTATATTTATAATTACATGATTATTAATAGTATAGCTTGTGTATTTATGTAATACTTGAATAATCATTATGAAATTTTTATGTTTTGGAACAATATGATATGTTAAGAGTCGTGTATGGCTCATGTCTCTCGTATAAGTTAGGATATTTAGAAAAAAAAAAAGTTATTACCTTTGATTTGGATATATGTGTGCATGTGAAAATTATATATGAAATTCTAATTATGTTAAGTTATAAATTAAGTCTACTTGTACATACTTTTCATACGTGCCGTTGCCGACGTGTGACTTATGTAAGGCTCTTAAGTGAATGGTTCAAGTTATATAATTAAGATAAGATTTTGTTCGTTCTTTTGAGACATATGTATTGCAGTAACTACTTTATAAGCATAAGCATGTCATACTTACTTGTGTGTACATGTGTTCTATATACTTAATATTTTAAATAAGATAAGTTTGTTTATCGAGTAGTTTCATTTACTCCAAACCTCCCTTCATCATTTTTAAGAACACCATAATAAATATTTGACAATGTTTGAGAAAAATTATTAGTTCCTTATGATTAAGTTCTTATTTTTTTCTATCAAATAAATTATAAACTTTAATAAATGGTTGAATTTTTTGCAATTATTATTTTTAGTTTTAATATTATTTGATAATTAATGTTTCCATAACATTTTAATTTTCTATTAATAGGTCATAGTCAATTATGTCAAGGGTTCGCACCAAATGAATATATTATATCTTATATTTGTTTTCACAAATTACTTATATATATATTTTTTTAAATATCATGGTTTATTTTTACATAAAATGCATGAAATGAATTTGAGGCAATTATAAAATTATTATTTTAAATATTTACCATCTGATTTTTATATAACTAATTTATTCACATTATTTTATTTTTAACACTTAAAAAAACATGTTTTTTATAATATAAAAAAATGTATGCATATCTCATTTTTAATCATGTGAAAAATATAAGTATATTACATGTAAGAGTAGAAATGAAACACCGTTTATAAAAAGACAATACTTTTTTTTTTTTTTTGTATAAATTGAGTGGTCAATTGTAAACAATTATGGAGACATAAGGGTATGTTTTTGCAAGCTATAATCAGGGGTGTGCATATTATAGATTTGTAGGTTCGATTCAGTACTAAAATATAAAACAAATTAATTAAGTTAATTTTTAAAAATTAGAAATCAATTTCATCCAATAAAAATTATAATACTGATCCAAACCAAATTATTTGAATTAATTTAGGTAGATTGAAATTTGGGATTTTTTTAATCCTAAAATTTTATTTTAATTTTTAATAATAAAATAATTATTGACATTAAATTTTATGTTTAAAATATTTTGATATTTTTTCAAATAATAAATAAACAAAAAAAAAAAACATGTTTGTAATTCTAAACAAAATAAAAATAAAAATCTATTATTTAATTTTATATTAATTAAGCATAAATTACATGCATAATATCTATAAAAAAAATCACATGCATAAACAAATTCTTAATTCAAATAATAGTCTTTGTGATTAAATAAATATCAATATAACTTACCTCTAATTATATAATATCTTCGTATCAATTTAATTAATCATACTATGAAAAAATACCAATTTATTTTTATTTTTATATAATAAAATTATAATATAAAAATAAATATGATAGTATTATTATTGGATTAAATTGTTTATTATGAGATTTCAATATTAAAAAGTGATCTAAACTATTTTGGATCGATGTTGAAATTTTGTAAATCAATAAAAAGAAAAAAAATAATAATATGAGTTGAGTTAGTTTGAATTAAATGTGTTGATTTAAATTGTGTACATTTTTACCACCCATAACTGTAATGGCTTACAGCTTTTAGAGGTTGGATATATGTAATAAAGACACAAAATAGAGGGATATTGAGACCCAAAATAATATGGACAGAAGTCGATAAATAACTTCGTTTTCAACAAAATAAATTACAATATTATCCTTTAATAAACTAGATAAAATTTTACGAAAATTGTACATAAATTTTTATCATATTCTGTAAGCCGTACAAATAAATCATTAAAAATTTACAATTTATAATGGTAGAAATAATAGAAAATCAAACAAAAAATTAAGAGAAAATGGAAATAGAGACACAAGATATTTCAGGATTTTTTTTTTTTCAAGAAATGATTTTTAGTAAAAAAAATTTGAAAAAATTCAAAAAATAAAATTAAATCTCAAAGAAGGTGATGGATTTAAAGAATCATTTTTTTCAAAAATAAGAAAAATGTTTCTAAAAAAATATATAATTTATTATGGTATAAGTAATAAAGAAATAAATATAACTATAACATATACAAAGAGAAGATTTAATATATCATTGATTGATAAAGAAACAATTATTGATAAATTATTAAAAATTTCACAAAAAGATAAAGAAAAAATAGGATATATCCATATTAGAGGAATACAAATTCTAATTAAAGCACACTTCAAAGAAGGGATAGATACACCTATAAAATTAACATTATTAAACAATAGAATAATAAATAGAAAAGATACTATATCAGGAATGGTACATAAAAATTTAAGATACAATAAATTAATATTCACAATACACCATAAATTTGTTGTTAATATTAATGATAAAAATTTAAATCAAGTATTAAGTTTAGCATATGAATTTGAGAGAGAAAATTTAATTAAAGAAGAAAATCATCTATTTTCAATACATTATATAATAGGATATTCATTAACCAATAGTCATAATAGTTCAATATATGGTCATAATGAATTTATAGAAATAGAAAAAAACTTTTCAAAAAATAAAAAAAGTAATAAAATCAGAAGTAATGACAGATTTTGAAATACCATAAGAATAAAAATTAGATGTTAAAGAAAAATCTATAATATTAGGTAAAAAAAAAAGTAGTATTCTTAAAATAAAATTTGTTGAAGATAATGCAAAGGTTAGCAAACTTGAATGTGAAGAACATGAAGAAATAAATGAATTAAAACAAGAGGTTAAAGAAATTAAAAATTTATTAATACATGAAGTAATAAGAGAATAGAGAATGTTAAAATCAGAATTACAAGAAATGAAAATATAAAAATCATAATGAAAGCTTTAATTCTTTTAGCAGAAGAAGTACATGTAATATATGAATCAAATACCAAATATTTACAAAGTATAAATTATACGCAAAAAAAAATTCTTGAAGAAATAAAATAAAATAACCATACTAAAAAATAATTATATATACATAATGAAATAATATAATTAAGAAAAGATGTTAATAATATACCTAAAACTATTGCATTAAAATTTGACACTTTAAAAGAATTAAAAGAAGAACCTTCAAGGAGGTTTGATGCATTGATACATAAAAATGACAACAAAAAAAAAGATATTCAAAGAAAAAGATATAATCCCAATATAATGGAATATAGAAGAGAATTAGAAGAATAGTTCATGAATCCTAAAAATTAGGATATAGAAAAATTAATTAGTCTTTTAACTTTAACAAATAAAGAATTGTAAAAACATTATGAAAAAAAAATTGTACCAATAAAGAAGATGATGATATGACCATAATTAGTGAAACTGAATCTGAAGGAGAAAATAAAAATCTTAAAATACATATGGAACCAGTATTAGCAGCCCAAAAAAGACCAAATCTACTAAACCCAGAAAGAGGAGAAACATCTGACTCACATAGGGAAGAAAGATATAGGCAAAGATAAGAAGAAACTGAACCTTTAAATATAAGAAGACATCTACCTAAAATGGAAGAAGTTTACATTGGGGAACTAGGAGTAATATCCCACCATAATTTAGACCACATGAAAGTTATAAATATGATATTTTAGACCTAGATTGTATAAGAAATAGAATAAAAGTCTTAGATGAATGGGCTAATGGAATGATTGTAATCATACAAACTTCTACAACCACACAAACAAACCATTCCACTTGTAAAGTATTAGTAGCTCATAAAATGACAGAAAATGTAAAAGTCTGGTCTATCTAACTGAAAGACAACATTTATTGATGATAGAAAATGTATCTACAGGTAGAGAATACTTAGAAACTATAGTGAATAAAATATATAACGAGTTCATTGGAGAAGATAAAGGTAGATGTATCTTTGAATCTAATGAGAACGAAATAAATGAAGCTAAATGACATTTAACTAATATGAAAATATGTAATATGTGTTATATAGATTCATTTATTTGTGAATATGAAATGTATTATCATAAACTACTACCCTCTATGCAAGAAACTTATAAAGAAATATTTTTTCAAAAATTACCTAGAACATTACATAAAATAATGACAGATGGATGGAATAATAATAGAGAAAATATACCTAATACATTAAGAGGAAGAATTAGAAATCTTAAGAACTTTATAATTTTAAAATGTCAAGAAAAGAAAGAGTATAAACATGTAAGAGAAAATGATAAAATTTGTTGTGATACAAAATTTTTTAGAATGTCAGGAAAATATGAATGCACTATAAAACCTTATAATAAATATAAAAAATTCAAAATGTATAAATTTAGAAAACAAAATTTTCAAAAATATAGAAAAAGATATTATAGAGAACCTTATAAATAAATATATTTTAAAAGAAAAGATATAATATACTAGAAAAGAAAAAGATATAATATACTATAAAAGAAAAATTATTATCTTTCAGGAAAGAAAAAATATAGATGTTGGATATGTAATAATGAAGGTCATTATGCAAATGAATGTCCTAATAGACTTCAACATAAAAAAGAATTTAAAAGAGAATTTTCACAAAAGGTAAAAATTTTAGAATAAGCTTTTAAAATAGAATTAGAACCTATAAAAGAATATGATATAGATGATACATGTAGTATTTATCTATTATAAGAAACTGAAAAAAAAAATAACAGATTCAGAAACATCTGACTCTGATTCAGAATTTGATTATGAATAATGGATGAGTTATTAAGTATAACAAATCCAAATAGCACTTACATAAAAATAAGATTAAAATTTAAAATATATAATAATTATCATTTACATGCATATATTGACACAGGTGCAAGTATGTGTGCAGCTAGTAAATATGTATTTTCAGAAGAATTTTAAAAGTAGTCACCAAAAGAACTAATAGTTAGGATAGCAAAAAATACTACAATAAATCTTAAAAAAATTTAAAAGATACAGATATATTAATAGGAGAAGAAATATTTCATATACCTACAATATACCAACAAGAAACTAGCGTTGATATTTTATTAGAAAATAACTTTTAAAATTTATATCAACATTTTACTCAGTACTTAGACAGAATAAGTTTAACAACCCTAGAAGGCGAAACTATATATGTGTCAAAAATAAGAAAAACTTTAACTGTTTCATCACCTATTTAGAAAAAATTTCTTTAGATATAGAGTTAACCAAAATTCCTTCCTAAATGAAATTCAAGAAGATAAACCCTTAATAGGAGTAAGAACATTGTTAAGAAAAGTATGTTCAGAAAATCCTTTAGATCCAAATATTAATAAATCAAATGAAATAGCAACCATAAAACTAAAAGACCTATTAAAAATCATTAGGGTAAAACCTATTATTTATACTCTAGATGATAGAAAAAAATTTGAAAAATAAATTCAAGAACTCTTAGAATTGAAGGTAATTATTCTCAGTAGTTCACCTCATTCGAGTCCAGCCTTTTTAGACGTAAAGGAAAGAAAAGAATAGTTATAAATTTTAAAGGTTTAAATAAAGAAACCATAGATGATGGTTGTTTCATTTCAAAGAAATAAATTTTTTTTATCACTTATTAAGGAGAAAAAATATTTTTCAAGTTTTGATTGTAAAAATAAATTTTGGCAAATAAGACTTGAAAAAGAATCTCAAAAATTAACAGCTTTCAGTTGTCCACAAAGTTAATTCCAATGGACGGTAGTTCCATTTAGTTTAAAACAAGCATTAAAAATTTTTCAAAAATATGTGGATAATGTATTTAAAAAAATTTATAATTTTTGTTTTGTTTATATGGATGATATATTAGTATTTAGTGATAATTTATAAAGACATTACTTAGATATTGTTAATATTTTACAAGAATGTAGAAAATTAGGGATAGTATTATCTAAAAAGAAGGCAGTAATAGCTCAACAAAAAAAAAACATTTAGAATTAGAAATTGAAAATGGAAAATCCCACCTACAACCTCATATTTTAAATAATATGCAAAGTTTTTCTAGTACAATTAAAGATAAAAATTAACTACAAAGATTTTTAGGATGTTTAACATATGCAGAAGCTTATATAAAAAAGTTAGCAAAAATGAGAAAACTATTACAAACAAAGTTAAAAAAAGATTATGTTTGGCAATGGACTGATCATGATACTAAATATATGAAAAAGGTAAAATCATAAGTAAAATATTTACTAGCCTTATATCATCCATAACTAGATGATAAAATAATAGTCAAAATAGATGCTTTACATGAATATTAGAGAGCAGTATTAAAGGCAAAAGTTGATGACAAAGATGAATATCTTTGTAGATTTACTTCAGAATCTTTTCAATACCCTAAGTTAAATTCCATAATAATGAAAAAGAATATTTAGCTGTAAAAAGGCTATTAAAAAATTCGTAATATATGTTATAAGTTCAAGGTTTATAGTTAGAACTGACAATAAAATTTTTGGGCATTTTTTAAGAACTAATATTGCAAGAGATTATAAGCAAGGAAGGCTTATCATATGGCAATAATAGTTCAATTATTATAAGTTTGATGTAAAATATTTGCCAGGAACTAAAAATAGTTTAACAGATGCATTAACAAGAAAACTAGCACCATTAATTATTTTTATGATTTCAGGAATGGAGCATATTGATATTAAGATCAAGATGAAAGAAAAAGAGATAAAAATCCTTGAGAAACAACTTGTACTTTTAAACCTTGAGAAAGCTCTTATGGAGATAAGTAATATAAAGAAAGAACTGAATTACTTAGAACCTAAAAATTCTAAAAAGTTTATAAAAAAAAAGTTCATATTAAAATGGAAGAACCTAACAGTTTAAAATAAGGAAAAACTTTTGATAAAAGAAAAGAAAATTTTAATTGGGCTGATGAAACTAAAAAATTAGAACATAAAATATTTTATGTAGTCTACAATGAACCAAACCCTAAATTTTATAAAAATTGGGCAGAGGCAAGCAGAGCAGTAATATGAATTAGTGGAGTAACTCATAGAGATTTCACTAACAGGATAGAAGTTGGAGGAAGCTATGCCAACTACAAGACACCAAAGCTTATAAATCCAGAAGAATTTGTAAAGAATTATTCCACAACATTGCAACAACAACCAGCTTCAATTAGCAGGTTAAGAACCTTAGGAAAAGTAGTTAGACCACCAGTTTTATTCAAAAAAAATCTCTTAGGCAAATTTCAGAATTTGAAGAAGAAAAAAAATCAGTATAGGAACCTTAGCAAAGTTCAATGGTTAAGTCTATATAATTTGGCTAGAAAGTCTACCCAAGAACACATAGAAGATATGAAGTTCTACACGGTAAAAAAAAATTATCCAGCTGGAAGCAAATTTAACATCCTTGAAGGAGCAGATCTTATCTTTGTATACAGAGCATACCATGTAGGATTAATCTAGAATCTTTACCTAAGAATTAATTTAAGTGAATTAAATTATTTTCCTGAAAATTTTAAAAAAGCAATAAAGAATTTTAGAAAGAAAATTAGAATAGGTTATAAGCCTGTTTATCTTAGATTATTTAATTCTTTAATGGATTGAAATAATGAGAGTTGTATCAGTTCTTATCATTTTTTCAAAATAAGTATTGCTAACACAAGCAAAGAAGTGCCCTAGCCAAAGGCATTGCCAAAAAATGAATTTAATAGGGAAGAATTCTGTATATCTAGAGGTCAAATGTTAGGCCAAATTTACTGTGAAATCAGAAAAATTGACAACTCTACTGAAATCAGAGTAAATTATCCCACTAATAAAGTAAACATCATTTTTTATAATAATATGGCTATCACTGAAGAAGATGGTGAGAAAATCAGTAAATTTGAAGCTAATTTCAACTCTAATAATTTAGAAGCTAGTCAAGAAACAAGAAATTTTTTTTTGTTTCTATGCCAGAAAGGTTACCACAGATCATAAATACAATTATTGCATAAGAGATAAAAAAAAAAAAGATGAAGAAACATCAGTATCTATGTCATCAAAACTATCGGCAGAAAAAGACGAAGAATAGTGTAGAAGGCCCGTCAACAGGAAAGCAACAAACAGAAGTAAAGATGTAGGACCCACATCAGCTAACACATGTGCCAAGAAACAGTAAAAGTAGGAAAATTATTGTAAAAGTAGGAAAATTATTGTAAAAGAGATTCCTTCTATTAAAAAGGAACTCTTATCTTCATTTCAGAACACCACTTCAACTACACCAACTCTTTCTATGCTAGATCTCTCTTAGGAAGCACTCTGAAAAATTTAATTTTTCTTTGCATATTATCTAGAAATTATGTATTCTTAAGTAATGAGCAACTAAGAATCTTTTCAAGATACTTAGTTGGCTTTAGGCTGTAATAGTTATCATATCATAAATAAAATGGAGTAAAGTCATTCTTATCATTTTTTTGTAAGTTAAATTTTGTGCACCTTAAATATGTATGGATGCAAGAGCTTTTCTATAACTAGGTGGGTTTTAAAGATTGAAACAAGCTTAAGCATATTCAGTCTAATAAAAGGAGACAAACAAAGGAAAGGAAAGGAAAGGAAGACCGTGGTGGACCCATCAAATTCAGGTATGATAATTATAACCTTATGCTAATTAAGGATCTTAAATGTTTAAATATTTGTTTGCAACTTATTTAAACCTATTTAAAAAATTTCAAAAGATTTGATACTATTTTAAATTTTTGTATTGATTATATCTCTAGTATTTTATATTTAATAGATCACCTTGTAGGAATGATTTTAAGAAATTATTTTATGCAATTTTTTGTTCGAGTACATGACACATAATTTTATAATTTAATCTTTAAATTTTACTTATTTAAAGAATATATAGGAAGATAAAAGTGAACCAAAAATAATGATAGATAATATTTAGAAACTTATAACAAAATTAGTATTAATAGATTTAACAAACTAGAGAGAAGTTCAATATTTTAAAGAACAACTTTTATTAGCAAGATTTGAACAATGTAACCTACACAATGAATATCATAATCAGAATTGTAATTGTTCAGAATATATATATAAAGTAAATTTATTTATTAAAATAATACAATTTTTAGAGACATTTATTTGAAAATAAAAGTTTAAATTTGACGTTAAATTTGACACTGAGCACACAAAAATAATATCAGAGCCATAACTTGGATGAAATGAAAAAAATAAGAATCAAACAAATTCAAAAATATTTTAGAAAAAATTAAAAAATCTTTTTAAAAAAATCATCTTGTAAACCTTACAGAATTTATAGAAAAATTTGTAAATTTTATATACTTTTAAAACAAACACAATTAAAAAAAAATATATATTTTGGTAAAGCTAGTATAACATAGAAATTAAAACTCACCGTTTTATATCAAAAATCTGTTATTTTTTTTTTATCTGATAAATTTTATCAAAAATATGTTATTTTAGTCTAGATATATAGTGACTAAATAATAAATCACTTTAATTTATGTTTTCTTGTCTCTTATTTTGTTTTGTATCGATTGTCTCTTATATTTTTCCTCATGTGGATATCCTTTCAATAATTGTAAAGAAGAAGACAGGATATGTTATCAGAATAAGTGAATAGATATCTTAATTCAATGAAACTAATTTATATGTTCTTCTTGAATAACATCTTCGTTAATCTCCTAATTAAATTTAAATACATTGCTCAAATTTCATTTTTCACAGTTGTTCTTTACCCTTGTAAGAGTCCAAGTTCGATGACAGTAATTTTTCTTTTAATTGTTTGTCGCAAATAGATGTAATGAGAAATTTTTTTTTTTTTATAGCTAATGTTTTAAGAAGTAAATATATTTAAAAGAAAAATAGACTCAAATTTTCAAATCTTCTATTTTTAAAATTTTAATACTTTTTTCTCTCTCACATCAATCCTTTTATTTATCTCTATTTCTCTCAAACTGTATTCATAATTTACATACACCTATAATATAAAAAAAATCTCGTCAAATGTCGACATAATATGGCGTGATTTGTTGGCCTATCACACAATAAATTTTTTTTATATTACAAATTTTTTAAAAAGTGAGTAGATTTTAAAAAAAAAAAAAACTGAAATTTTTTAACTCAATTTAACATTTTTATCTCTCTTATATTAATCATTTTATTTATTTATATCTTTTTTATATTATATTTATAATTTTTATAATCAATGATCTCTCATATTATGATAATATAGCCTATTAAAATTTTGGTGCGGTACAGCCCGCAGGTCAGTTGGGCTGGCACGCGTGATATAATTTACATAAAATTTGATTCCGCTAAAGTAATTAATATAAATAAATAAACATGTTGATTTGTAAAAGTTGGAGAATGTAATAATATAGGTTGGGTAGGAGTTTTTCTTTTAATTTTTATCAAAAGATACGTTTACGTTACTGATTTTAGTTAACTGAGATTTGCAAAAATTGCACAAAATAATAGTAAATAATAACAATCTAATAACCGTCAATAAGCTACTAACACATCTACAGTCATAATCAATATATATTTTTAAAATTTAATATTTAAAAAATAAATATATTAAATAAATATTATATATAAATAAATCTTTGAAAAAACAACAAAACTACCGACCCTTAAGCTTGTAATAATAAAACTAGCACCCCTTGTATTCAAACTTATATTTTCACAATTAAAAAAATGATTAATATGTTATTTTTTTTAATACCCATTTAATTAGAATTGAACGACGATAATTTAGACCCGTTCAATATTTCACGTTTAATATTATTAAGGGTACTAGTTTTGTTACTATAAATTTTAGAGATATTATTTTTGATAAATTTCTTAAATCTTATTATATAAATGCAAAAGCATAATCAATAATGAAAATAATGACAAACGTGTCTTCAAAAGGTGTAAATGGGTTTTGCCAGGCATGCTAAGTATATGCATATTATTAATAATAACAATTTAAATGAAAAATGTTACATCATTTACTAGTATATGTTAAAACAAATTACATATTTATAATTAAAATTTAAATCTTAAAGTTTTAATAAACCGACATAAATTTTATACAGTTGTATCACAAATTCATTAGCATATACATTTTAAGAAAGTTTAAATTTAATTAAATTAATCTTAATTATTAATTTTATTTTAAAGTAATTATTAAAATAATCACATGAATAATTTGATAGTGGAACCATACCACTTGTATTTATTGAATTTTTATTTTAAAAAATATTGTATTTCTAAAATAAAATTTAATAATTAAGATTAATTTAATTAAATCGTAAGGTTCCATATGCTTCTTGCATATTTAGTACACTTTAAGTTACATTAAATATATTAATATCTTAATTAAAGTAAATTTTATTAATTATATTATAATTTGTTCGTAAAATATTTGGTGATAATTTATATAATATAATAAGTTAAAATTGATAATAAATATTTAATAAAATAATATATTTAAAATATTGTATAATTTATTTTATGTATTTTTTTACATATTAAAATAATAATTTTGTAAAAAATTATTGAAATTAATATTTAATTTTTAAATATTTTTATTATATTTAAAAATAAAAAAATTTAATTTTAATTTGAGATAAAAGAAAAAGTTATGGCATAACTTGAAAATTTAAAAAAATTAAACTATGATTTAAACTCACACTTTTGATGGTAAAAAATAATTATATAATTTTTATTTTATATAATATAATATAATTTTATAATCAAATACATCATTATTCAAAATTTTGTTGTCTTCTTCTTTAATAATGTGTAATAAAATGCCTTACTTAAAATAACTCGTGTAAATCAAGTATATCTATTTTCATAAAATTAACCTATAAAGTATTTTTGTTTGAAATTTTAACTAGACAATAATGTATAAAAACATAAATTTATTAAAAACTTAATTGTTTCCAATTTTCCTGGAGATGAAATAATAAAGTAAAAATTTCCAATTTCCAATTTGCTTTTTTTTTTTCCTTCTGAGACAATTTGCTGTCAATCTTATGGTGTTGTAGCAAAAAAGTAAAAATAAAAATTATAAAAGTTTAATTAAATAATATATATTATTTTATGTTATAAAAAAAATTATATATATATTAAGAAAATTAAAAATAAAATTAATTAAATAATATTTATGTGTGATGGCGAGATTCACTTTCTTAATTCCACTTATTCGACATCAAATGTATTAAGGAAAAGAGATAGTCGAAGTAAACAGAGAAAGAACATTCGAAGGTCGAAGCCAACATTTAGGGGTGGTGTAGTGACAGCGTAACGTGAGATGGCGATACTGTATGCTTTAGTAGCAAGGGGATCGGTGGTGTTAGCGGAGTACAGCGCAACATCGACGAACGCCAGCACCATTTCGAGACAAATCCTTGAGAAAATTCCCGGCAACGACGACACCAACGTCTCTTATTCTCAGGACCGCTTCATATTCCACGTCAAACGCACCGACGGCCTCAGTGTCCTCTGTATGGCCGATGACTCTGCCGGCCGTACGTTCCCCCCCCCCCCCATCATTTTTTTTAATCTTTTACCAATCTCATCTCCATTAGTTTCCTTGTTTTTTACTAGTCGATTAGGGCTAGATAGCTTCTTGCCTTATTCCAGTTAGGTGATTTAAAATTTTTGCTTTTGTGTCTATGTGAGGTTATTCCGTTGTCAGATTGGAAATGCGTAATTTTTGGGATATCAATTGATGGGTATGTCTGGTTAGCATAAAGGCCTAAGGGGCTTTCTTTTTGTTGAAAACTTGGGGTTTTAATAGTTCAAGTTGTAGTCTTTATTTGTACTACAATATACTTGTGTTTTTCTTATGTTTAATGATAATTTCGCACTCTTAATTGTTCCCTGCGAATAATATGTGAATTATATTTTTATATTACTCTGATAAATGTTAAAGTGTGTTGGTATCAGGGTTGGAGATCTGTTCGGTTACCTCAACTACTTTACATAGAGCATACTTGTGGGAACTGTACCTATAGATGTATAAAAGTATTGTTCACCCTTGTTTCAATAGTTGAAGCTTTTGTGAGTTGGTGATCAAACTCACTTTAACATACACATTAATGTTATTAATTTTGTAAAAATTGTCATTAAATGAATAATGGCTGTGGCAAAACAATTTTGGTTGTTACAACAACACCATCATTTTCTTATTTTCTTTCCTCTGTGCATTTTGTTTCATCTCTGAATTTGAAACATTTCATAGCAAACTGCTTATAATACTCTATGTAGGATATCAAATATCAATTGGTGACCACTTACCTTAGAAAGAAAACCAAAGAGGAAAAAGAAAAAATTGGAGAGATTTATTTTATTGTTGAATTTATGCAGGGAGAATACCATTTGCATTTCTTGAAGACATTCATCAAAGATTTGTTAGAACTTATGGCCGTGCAGTTATTTCAGCTCATGCTTATGCTATGAACGATGAATTTTCAAGGGTATTGAGCCAGCAAATGGAGTATTACTCAAATGACCCAAACGCAGATAGGATAAACCGACTTAAGGGTGAAATGAGTCAGGTAAGAACGGAATTGGGCTCTCTAAAGTTGAGCTAAGTATTTATTTGAGCAGTTTTTTTCTAGTTCATGTCTGCTATTTAGAATAATGCACTTGCTTTTGGTTTCCTCTGCTGTAACTTGTAACTATGTTCATGGTTGGGCATAAAAGCATGCAGTTTTCCATAACCAATTTGTTTGCATTTTGATCAAATTAGCATAACTGAAATGAATGTGTGATGTGTTTACAAATAGGTGCGAAATGTCATGATAGAGAATATTGATAAAGTTTTAGAGAGAGGCGACCGTCTTGAATTGCTGGTTGATAAAACTGCTAATATGCAAGGAAATACTTTCCGCTTCAGAAAGCAAGCTCGCCGTTTCCGAAGCACAGTGTGGTGGAGAAATGTAAAGCTCATGTATGTTTTCTTAACTGAAAATCTGAAACTTGCTTATGAGTTATGATACAATCTTACATTTTGACATAATAATAGCATCGTTAGTTAATGTTTTTTTTTTTTTTTTTTAAGAACAGGGTATATGGTGGTAAATGTCCATATGCTAATTACTTAATATACAGTCAGCGGGTCATTAAGATGCATTCTTTGAACATATTATTTGAATATGCTTATGATCAATCTGCGTTGCATTTTCTTTAAGGCAACAAATTGAGTTTGCCACACAATCTATGACATTCCTTCGTCATCATGAGCTCATCATATGTTGTACACTAAATCAGTCTGTGCAGAAAAGTCCTGTTATTTGTACCTGTTTCTAGAGTGATTTAGAATCTGATTGTATGAAATGTTGAGAGGAATAATGGAATATATTATGAAGTAGTTAACTATGAAAATGGCTTGCAACAATTGCACAATGAGAATAACTTATGCTACGACAATTGTTATGCGGCTAACAAGATGCTTGCAATCTTGCAGGGGTGCTCTTATACTTCTTTTGCTAGTGATTATTTATATTATACTTGCTTTTGTCTGCCACGGACTCACATTACCTTCGTGTTTAAAGTGAAAGGAAGTACAAGATCTATTGGACTGCTGGATTCATTTACCCCTTGTCCTTTTTCGCCCCACTCCTGATACATGAGTTTTTTCGGTTTCACTTTCACTGCTGTGGTAGACTCTCTTTTCGTGCAAGTAGAATCTATTCGAGTGTGATATTTTGTTTTTCTTTTGTTGAAGATTTTGGTTTGTTCAGGTTGTACCGTTCTTTAAACCGTAACTTCACGATCCAATATTCATTGGTCGAGGGAGGTTTATATAAAATATTTATTGATGAAAATTTACTGCAAAGGGTTATCTTTTTCGTGCATTTTCATCATATTATTTACCTTAGTTTGGATGATTAAGCAAAGAGGTTTAAGGCTTCCTATAGTATTTATTAAACTTATGTCCAAGTTCAACTATGGCAGGTTCATTTGTAAGATTCAACATATTGGGTCCTTGATAGTTGATCACTTGATCTTCATAATTTAATTTTCTATCCTTTCGTCAGAAAGAGATGGGGCAATGCACCTCCCTGAAAAGAACAAAGGACCGCATTTACCCTCCTCAATATGCCTTTATTGTGTTTCGAGGAGGTTTTTTTTTTTTTTTCTTTGTAAATATTTTTTTTAGTTTTAAATATATGGGTTGTGGTGGGTTATAGAGGATGCATTAATGAGACTGAGTGAAAATCTTCTAACCCTCTTCTTATGAGATTATTGTATAAAACAGGACATTAATGCGTAGTGAAACATTTTTATCTTTAACTCGTTATTTCTTTAAAATTAAATAAAATATAAAGAGTGATGATGGAATCAACAACTATTATTAACCTTTCCGATCCTTACATCCCTCCAATTTGATCGTGACATGTCATTTAAAATTGCCAGCTCAATTAAAAGTGAGCGATTTTACATTCCCAATAACAGCTATAATATAGGATGAAGAGCTAAAATAGTCCCCTTATTTATGCAATATGTATTGTTTAGTCATCTAGCTTATAAAATGTGTCTTTAAGTCCATTTGCTTATAAATAATGTGTTCTGAAGTTCCTTGTAAAAAAATGTGTTAGATAAAGATAAAATTAATTTTCTATCTAATTTTTTATTAAATCTAACGTAATAGTACATGTGTCACATATATGTTTGTATTTTTCAATGGATACATATAAAATTAAATAATTTTTAATTAAAAAATTACTCTAATTTTTTACAATTTTTTTTTATTAAATTTAAATAAAATTTTCATTGTCTAATTTGTGATTTTAGATATTAAACAATGAAATTTTTATTTAAATTTTATTGAATTCGATCAAATTTAAATAAAATTTTTATTATTTAAGTTGTGAATTTAAATATTAGACAGTAAAAAATTTTATTTAAATTTTATTAAAAATTATATTTAAATTATATTGAAAATTTTATTTAAGTTTTTTTTAAACTAAAAAAATTAAGTAATTTTTTAATTAAATATTAATTTTTTAAGTATATATATATCGAAAAATGTAAATATGCATGTGACACATCTGCTATTTCGTTAGATTTAAAGGAAAATTGGATGAAAAATTAAATTTGTTCTTGCTTGACATATTTTTTTTATAAGTAAATGAACTTAAAAATATATTTTTTAAAAACAAAAAAATTTAAAGATATTTTTTATAATTAAGTGGACTAAATGTCATCTTTTATTAAAAAAAAAAAAACATTTATGGTAATTTTTCTTATAATATAATAACGAGGTCAACTAAACTCACTGGGAGTGAAATTGCTTTTATTTGTTCCCATGTTTGATTGTGGAATTAACGAGGAAAGGAATGAAAAAGATTATCAATAGGTAAGAAAATACCATTCATCCTTCTCCTCTTGGGGAAAGTTTTTTTTTTTTTTTCATCTCATTCTATAAAAAGTTTATTATCTAATTTTATTCTCAAACATAATTCAAAAAAAAAAAAATTTACTTTCTCATTTCAGCTCTCAAAATTTTTATTGTACTATTTTTAATTTGTTTTCTCTAAACAGGTATTGAATTTTTTTTTTCTCTGAAGGATATTATTATTCTCACTTTATTTTTATATTGTGATTGTTTTTTAATGTTATTTTTAAAGGACATCGAGTTAAAATAAGTAATATAAAATTTATTTATCATAAAATAATAGATGATACACATATAATAAAATATTGAAATTGATTTATGATTACATATTCTTTAGTTATTTTCTAAATAATATGAAAAAAAAAAATTTATCAAAAAATATTTTCTCTTGCTTTTAATTTTTTTTTATAGATTAAATAATATTTTTAAGTAATAATTATTTATAAAAATAATAATTTTTAATAATATATTCTGTTCCAAGGAGAAAATAATAATTAAATAGAATTATTTAAGTTTTACTGAACTATTAAGATAATATACAATATTTTTCATTCAATTTCAATTGTAAACCAAACAATACAATACTGATTCTTTCTTTAATTTTAGTGATTAAACCAAACAATGCATTATTATTATTATTATTATTATTATTATTTTATTTACATTTAATTTTATTATCATTATTATTCTCATTATTTTTATATTATATGAACTAAACGTATTCTAAAATAAAGAGAAAATTGAAAATTTTTCATTTCGCTCTTGCAATTCTTCTTGTCTTCCACTTTTTTTCCTATTATTATATGCTTAAATTTTGGATATTTGTAAAGTGGTGAAATATCATTCTTATAGGTGATTTTTTTTTTTTTTTTTTTTATAGTTGAAATAGATTTTCTTTCATTTTTGACCGACCATAATAAGTAATTTTTTATAGTCCATAAAAAGTCAGTTAAAATGTTAAAAATATATAATAAAAAAATGGTCGACAAAATATGAATATTTGGTTGATATTTTAAGGGCATTTGTCTAAAAGGGACCTTACAGAGGAAAAATCTGCACATAAGGACTTTTATATGAATTCCTTTAAAAAGGGTTATTTTTATTGTATATTTTCCTTTAGTTTTTCTAAAATAAAGTTCATAAAGATTTTATATTCTTTTATAAAATTTTCTTTTATTTTTATATCTTCCAAAAATTTTAATTTTTCTTTTAAAATTTCTGTTTGTCCTTGTGATAGGATTATTTTATTCATTTTTATTTTCATACATGCTAAAAATAGTCCTATAAAATCTTTATTAAATTCTTTATTATTCTCTGTATTTCGGATTAATTTAATTAATTCTTTTAAGTTATTAATTTGTGTTTCTGTAAGCATTTTAATTTTTATTATTAACTTGGCTCTGATACCAATTACTGTGCGGAATTAGGAATTAAATTTGTTATTAAATTTATTTATTGATAATTTTATTTATTTTTATATTTTATAGAAGTGTATTTAAATATTGTATAATTGTAAGGAGTAATTCCATTTTATGAATGTATTCTAAACAAGTGCAATTCTCATCGTGATATGCATGATGTAAATGATTTTGTTCAACACATGAGGATAAGAGTTCTTCCTTAAAATACTGGACTTCATTTTGATCTGTTAAATTTACTAGTTCTAATCTTGTTATGAGTCTCTGGATATTTCCTCTAAACATCTTTATCTTCCTATATGTTCCTTAAATAAATAAAATCCAAAAATTAAATTATCAAATTCTGTATCACTTACTTTGACAAAATATTTAATGAAATGGTTTCTTAAAATTTGTCCTACAGGATGATCAATCAAATATAAAACGCTGGAAATATAATCTGTATATATGTCTAAAATATTGTCAAATCTCCTGAAATTTTTTAAACATGTTTCATAGCATTCGCCATCAAAATATTCCTCTAGATTTTCCATAAGTTTTCTTTCAAACAGTTCTATGTTAATCATGATATAAATCAGTTGAGATCAATTATGTAAATATTCAAGATTCTTAATTGATCATGGATTATAATTATTATACCTAAACTTGATGGGTCCACCACGGTCTTCCCGTCCTCTGTTCGTCTTCTTTTGCTTCCTGGGATATGCCTCAGCTTGCTTCAGTTCTCAAACCCTCCTGGTTGCTAAGAAGCACTTGCATCCGTACATATATATGGAAACAAAATGAACTTACAAAGAGATGAAAAGAGTGTATTCACTCCATCTTATTTATGATATAATAATTATTACAATCCTAGAGCCAACTAAGAACCTTGAAAAAGTTGCTTAGCCACTCATTATTAATACATACATAACTTCTAAATACATTAGAAGGTGTCCTGAGTGTTTTGAAGGTAAAAGTTGAGAGTGTTTTCTTAAAAAATTCTAAGGGTTCTGGTTGTAGTTGTTAAAGCTTGCCTGAGATATCCTATAAGAGTTCCTTTTATAATTAAATAAGGAATCTTTCTTACAATAATTCATTCGACAATTTTTTCTGTTTCTGAGTTGTACTGTCACTGTTTGCGGGTCCTGTATTTTGGCTTCTTTTACCGACTGGCTTCTTTTACTGTTCTTTGTCTTGTTCTGCCGACAGTTTTGATGACGCAGATGATGACATCTCTTCGTCTTCTCTATCTCTCAAACAGTAAATGCATCTGTGATCATCACTGACCTTCCTGGCATAGAAGCAGAAGATTTTCTTTGTTTCTTGGCTTACTTCAAGATTGTTGGAATTAAAATTAGCTTCAAATTTGCTAACTTTTTCTCCATCTTCCTCATTAATAGCTATGTTGTTATGAGAGGTAATAAGTACTTTGTTGGTGAAGTAATTTACTTTGAGTTCAGAAGAGTTACAAATCTTTCTAACTTCATAGTAAATCTGTCCTAACATTTCTCCTCTGGTCATGTTGAGTTCTTCTTCGTTGAATTCTTTTTCTGGTAATGCCTTAGGTCTAGGAACTTCCCTGTTGGTATTGGCAATGCCTACTTTAATGAAATGATAAGGACTCATGCAATCCTCGCCATTCCAATCCATGATAGAACTAAAGAATCTTAAGTAAACAGGCTTATCTCCTGCTCTTATCTTTTTCCTAAAATTTTTAATAGTCCTTTTGAAATTTTCAGGAAAATGATTTAACTCACTTAGATTGATCCCTGGATAGAGATTTTCAATTAGTCCTGCGTGATATGCTTTATATACAAAAATAGGATCTGCTCCTTCGAAAATGTTGAACTTGCTTCCAGATGGATAATCTTTTTCTACTGTGTAAAATTTCATGTCCTCCAAATGTTCTTGGGTAGATTTTCGGGCTAAATTGTATAAATTTAACCACTGAGCTCTGTTGATATTCCTGTACTGTAATTTTTCATCATCTTCTGAATTTCCTTCAGGGGATCTGAACCTTATGGGTGGTCGAACCACTTTTCCTAAAGTTCTCATCCTACTGGTAGGAGATGTCTGTTGTAGTACTGTAGAGTAATTTTTTATTATTCCTTCAGGACTGATAAGTTTTGGTGTCCTATAGTTAGCATAGCTACCTTCTGCTTCTACTCGATTGGTAAAAGACTTGTGGGTTACTCCACTAACTCCCATGATGGCTCTATTGGCATCTGCCCAGTTGTTATATATTCCTAGATTTGGTCCATTGTATACCACATAGACCTTTCTTTGTTCATACTTTTCTACTTCATCTGCCCAGTTGAGCTTTCCTTTTCCTTTGTCAGAGGCTTTTGAACTATCAAGCTCTTCCTTTTTTGAACTAAATTCTTGCTTTTTTGAACTGTTAGGTTCGTCCTTTTCTGAACTAGGTTCTTGCTTTTTTGAACTGTTAGGTTCGTCCTTTTCTGAACCATTAGGTTCATTTTCTGATTCCATAAGGGCTTTCTCAAGCTTTAAAAGCTCAAGTTGTTCTTCAAGGATTTTTATCTCCTTTTCCTTTATTTTGATTTTTAGATTGATTTTGTCCATTCCTGTAATCATAAAAATAGTTAGTGGTGCTAATTCTCTAGTTAAAGCATCAGCTAAACTATTTTTTACTCCTGGTAAATGTTCTACATCAAATCTGTAATAATTAAACCATTGTTGCCATCTGATAAGCCTTCCTTGCTTGTAGTCACCTGCAATGTTAGTTCTCAAAAAGTGTCCAAAATTTTTGTTATTTGTTCTGACAATAAATCGTGCACTTATAACATAAATTGTAAATTTTTTAATAGCCTTTTTTACAGCTAAATATTCTTTTTCATTATTATGATAGTTTAACTCTGGTCCTTGAAAGGAGCCTGAAGTATACCTGCAAAGATATTCATTATTGTCATCAACTTTTGCTTTTAACACTGCTCCCCAATATTCATGTGAAGCATCTGTTTCTATTATCATTTTATCGTCTGGTCTTGGATGATATAAAGTTGGTAAATCTTTTACTTGTGCTTTTACTTTATCCATGTATTTAGTGTTCTCTTCAGTCCATTGCCAGACATGATCTTTCTTAAGTTTTGCCTGTAATGGTTTTCTCATTTCTGCTAGTTTCTTTATGTATGCTTCTGCATATGTTAAACATCCTAGAAATCTTTGTAATTGATTTTTATCTTTGATTATACTAGGAAAGTTTTGTATATTGTTTAAAATATGGGATTGTAGATGATGTTTTCCATCTTCTATTTCTAACCCTAAATATTTTATTTTCTGTTGAGCTAAAACTGCTTTCTTTTCTGATAGTACAATTCCAGATTTTCTGCATTCTTGTAAGACATTAATAACATCTAAATAATGTTTTGATAAATCATTACTAAATATTAGTATATCATCTATATAGACACAACAGAAATTTTAGTATTTTTTGAAGATATTATCCATATGCCTTTGGAAAATACCTGGTGCTTGTTTAAGTCCAAATGGAACAACTGTCCATTGGAATTGTCCTTGGGGGCAACTAAATGCTGTTAATTTCTGTGATTCTTCATCAAGTCTTATTTGCCAAAATCCACTTTTACAATCAAAGCTTGAAAAATATTTCTTTCCTTTTATGAGAGATAATAACTCTTCTTTCTTTGGTATAAAATATCCATCATCAATTGTTTCTTTATTTAAGGATTTAAAGTTTATTACCATTCTTTTCTTTCCTCTTCTTTTTTCCGCTTCTTTTTCTACTAAAAATGCTGGACTAGAATGAGGTGATTTACTGGGAATAATTACTTTTAATTCTAAAAGTTCTTGAATTTGTTTTTCAAATTCCTTTCTGTCTTCTGGAGTATAAATCATTGGTTTTACCCTTATAACTTTTAAGGGGTCTTTTAATTCTATTTTTGCTATCTCATTAGATCTATTTATGTTTGGATCTAAAGGATTTTCTGAACATACATTTTTTAATAATTTTCTTATTCCTGTTAAGGTTTTATTTTCTTGAATTTCATTTAGAAAGGGGTTTTGGTTAACCTCTATGTCTAAAGAAATGTTTTCTAAATGTGGTTTGTGTTGTGTTTCTATCTCACCACGTTTTCGCTTTTTATGTTGTTGCATAAAAGTTGGTGATGAAACAGTTAATGCTTTCCTAATTTTTGATACATAGATTGTTTCTCCATCTAGAGTTGTTATACTTATTTTGTCTAGATATTGTGTAAATGGTTGATACAAATTTAGGAAGTTATTGCCTAATAAAATATCAACACCTGTTTCTTGTTGGTAAATTGTGGGTATATGAAAGGTTTCTCCTCCTATTGTTATATCTGTATCTGTTAATACTTTGTTTAAATTTATTGTAGTATTATTTGCAATTCTTACTATTAGTTCTTTTGGAGATTGTTTCCAAAGTTCTTCTGGAAAAACATTCTTAGTAGCTACACACATACTAGTTCCTGTGTCTATATATGCATGTAAATGGTAATTTTTATATCCTTTGAATTTTAGTCCTATTTTTATATAGGTACACTATTTGGGTTTGTTATGCTTAGTATTTCATCCATTGTTCTGAATCAGATTCATAATCAGAATCAGAATCAGATATTTCTGAGTCTGTTATTTCTTCTTCAGTTTCCTCTAGTAGATAAATGCTACATGTGTCATCTATATCAAATTCCTCTATTGGTTCTAATTCCATTTTAAAGGCTTCTTCTAATATTTTTGCTTTTTGTGGGAATTCCTTCTTAAATTCTTTTTTATGTTGTAGCCTACTTGGGCATTCATTAGCATAATGGCCTTCTTCGTTACAAATCCAACATCTACATTTCTTTTTTCCTGAAGGGCAATAGTTTTTCTTTTCAGGCGTACTATATCTTCTTCTTCTAAAATATCTTTTTCTATAAGGTTCTCGATTATATCTTCTTTTATATTTTAGAAAATTTTGTTTTCTGAATTTGAATCTTTTGATTTTTCTGAATTTTTTATGTCTATATTTTTTATATTTGTTATATGGTTTTATGCTACAACCATATTTTCCTAGCATTTTAAAGTCTCTTGAATCACAACAAATTTTATCATTTCCTCTTATTTGTTTAAATTCTTTTCTTTCTTGGCATTTTATTATTATCCAATTTTTTAGTCCTCTTATCCTACCTTCTAGGGTATCAGGTATAGTTTGTGTATTTCTATTGTTCCATTCTTCTGTCATAGTTTTGTGTAATGTTCCCGGTAATTTTTGGTAAAACATTTCTTTATAGGTTTCTTGCATAGATGGTGGGAGTTTATGATAGTACATTTCATATTCGCATATAAAAGAATCTATATAACACATATCACATATTTTCATATTCGTTAAATGCCATTTGGCTTCATTTATTTCATTTTCACTGGATTCTGTTATATTTCTTCCTTTATCTTCTCCTATAAATTCTTTATATATTTCATTTATTACTTTGTCTAAATAATCTCTTCCTGTTGTAGAATTTCCTGTCATTCCTAAATGTTGCTGATCAGTTAGGTTTGAAAACCATACCTTTACATTTCCTGTCATTTTGTGTGATACTAAAACTTTACAAACTGAAGGGTTTGTATTTGTGGTTGATAATATTTGTATAATTACACTCATTCCACTCGCCCATTCATCTAAGGCTTTCTTTCTATCTCTTATACAGTCTAAATCTAAAATATCTGTTTTATAGTTTTCATGTGGTCTAAATTCTGGTGGAATACTTCCTCTAGTACCCCAATGTAATCCTTCTTCCATTTTAGGTGGTTGTCTTCTCCAGATTCACTTTCACTAATTACTGTCATATCATCTTCTTCTTTATTTATGTAGGATTTTTCTTCATAATGTCTTTCTAATTCTTCATCTGTTAATGTTAATAGACTAATTAATTTTTCTATATCCTTATTTTCAGGATCCATAAATTGTTCTTCTAAACTTTTTCTATATTTTGTTAAGTCCATTAAGTTGTTGTTATTTGTCTAGATTCTTCTGCTTTTCTTTTTTCATTTATAGGTATTAATGCATCAGATCTTCTTGGAGGTTTTTCTTTTAATTCTTTTAATGGATCAATCTTACTTCCTGAGTTATTAATATTCTTTTTTATTTCTATTATTTCTTTCCCTGTGCTGTCTATCTGTTCTGCTATATGAATTAAGGCTTCCATTATAGATATTTGATTCTTATTTATACTTGTTAAACTGTTATTTACTTCTAATTGTATTCTTAATAATTTTTCTTTTAACATTATTTCATTGTATAAACTAATTATTTCATTGTATAAACTAATTCTTTCATTTCTTCTATTTCTTCTTTTAACTCCTCTATTTTTCTGTTTGTAACTTTTGATTGTGTATCTACGAATGTTATTCTTTGTACATTGTTTCTTCTTGATGTTATTAGTGGTTTTTCTTTAATGTCCAAATTCCATTCATCTGGTACTTCATATTCTGATAGTTTTTCTGGGTTCTTTATTATTTGTCCTATGTCTTTAAAATTTGTATCTATTTCAATATATTCATGCTGTCCATATATCGAACTATTATGACTATTTGTTAGAGAATATCCTACCAAATAGTGTATTGAAAATGGGTGATTTCCTTCTTTCATTAGATTCCCTCTTTCGAAATCATAAGCCAAACTAAGTACTTGATTTAAATTTTTATCTTGAATATTAACAGCAAACCTTGGATAAGCTGTGAATTTCAATTTCTGATATCCTAGATTTCCATTTATCATTCCTAGCAAAGCATCTTTCCTATTTGTTATCCTATTATCCAATAAGGCTAACTTGATTGGTGTATCTATTCCTTCTCTGAAGTGTGCTTTTATTAAAATTTGTATTCCTCCTAAATGGATGTACCCAATTTTTTCTCTATCCTTTTCTGGAATCTTTGACAATTTTTCTATAATTGTTTCCTTATTAATTAATGGTATATTAAACCTTCCTTTTGCATCTGTTATGGTTATACTCATTTCTTTATTGCTTATTCCATAGTATACTATATCTTTTCTTGGAAATAATCTTCTAATTGTAGAAAATGACTCTTCCCTAAATCCATCCTTTTCTTTAAGATTTAACTTAGATTTTTGAATTTCTTCAAATTTCTTTTTACTAAATATCATTTCCTGTGAAAAACATCCTGATATGTCCTGTGTTTGTATTTCTAATACTTCCTGATTTTCTATTGTTTCTGTTATTTCTGACATTGTATTTTGTATTGTGTTGTAAGGCCTTACAAGCCTTTTATTTCTTTTGTAATGGTTGATGGTCCTTAAGTGAACTTTTCACTTAAAAAGAGACCTTTTAAAGTTTTTGCCCATATTTTAATGACCGGTTAATACCAATAATACAATCTATTGGTGGTCCCTTTTTGATAAAAATCACCTATAAGAACTCCAATTTTGGTCCCTTTTAAACAAATACTCTTAAATGTGTCTCACTATCCTCGAGCTTTACTCACTTTATCTAGAATATAGAACTTTATACCCAAGTTTTATATCAAATTTTTTTTACGAAAAAAGAAGCAAAAAACTTCTGAAATAATAATTCTCAAATTATCTTTTTATTGGCCTTTCTCCATCTTGATGGACTCTTTGTGAGATTGGTTAATAATATTTTTTTTTGAGAAAATAGTATAAATAATTTAAAATTTGTTTGTAAGATAATATTTCATAACTAACAAAAATTATGATGAAAACAATGTGTTTTGGGTACTAATAATTTAGATAAATTACACAAATATCTTTTAGAGCTAATAAATAACTACAACTAATTATAAACAGATTTGTCGCATTATTCTTCATAAGCTCTCACCATTTTTCTCATAATTGACCGAATCAACAAAATCATCACATGTAATATGTGTGAAATATTCATACAATACATCTCATTTTGATTTCGCAAATCACCATCTCGCAATTAGATTGGGCAAGTATCACTTAACAGCTCTGAAACAAGAAGAAAACAGATTGTACAATTTTCTACATAAACTATGATTCAAAATCTGACATATACAACTTTTAAGAGTAAGAATCATCGACTTTAAAGCATATGTAAAACTTGAATGTAAATATGTATATATGAAACGATTCATTAAAATATGTAAATGATATAAAATATAATAATCTTCTTCTATAAATACTTACATGTATTAATCTCCTTCTCATACTTTCTTAAAACTTTTGTAATAGTTGATTTTGAGATTGTAATAGAAACTTAGAACTTACATATTTGATCATGTAATTCATTTACATACTATATCATAAGTATGTAACATGTTACATTATGTGTGATACAAGTCATTCTTCATACATGAGTATGTAATCTATTTATATATTGTATCACAAATATGTAACATGTAACAAATATTATATATCACATATCATGTATATAATATGTGTTACATACATGCACCATAAGTATGTAATTTGTTCCATACAATAACAGAGGTGTATGTAATGTGTTACGTACAACGAATCGAGCTGTATGTAACGTATTACATGCAATGATAGATATGTATGTAACATGTTACATACAATAACAGGATATATGTAATGTGTTACATACAAGATATATATGTATGTAAAATTCAATAGAGGTGTATGTAATGTGTTACATACAAGATAGATGTGTATGTAACATTCCGTAGAAGTATATGTAATATGTCACATACAATAATAAAAGTGTATGTAATTAATTACATACAACGATAGACATATATATAACAGATTAAGCATGGGTGTATGTAACAATCAATCTACAAAGTCACTTACTAAAATAATATTTACATTCCTTTGTACAAATTGAAAATGAAAAAAGAGCTAATATAATAGTCAAATTAGGCATTCCTTTGGATCATGATTCAAAGATGAAACTTCTCAAATTATCCCTTTCTGTTTAGGAGAAATTTTTTAATTCTTTAATTGCGATGAACTCATAATATTTTCCTTCCTTTTGTTTTGCTACATTGTTTTCTTCTCTAATTTCTTCAACTTTATCACTAGAATCTAAAGTGAATTGATCATAATTCTCAAATAACTTACTTTAGAAACAAGTAGCCTATACCTTATAAATTTAAGATGACATTCACTTATTGGAGAGACAATATAGTATATCACTGCAACTAGAACTACAAACAGAGAAATTTGACCATTAAACTGAAGTAAAAAATAGCTTTTGCTCTGATGATGATCGAAATCTGATTAGGTTTTGTGGTTATGCTCTTCAACGTATAAATAGTGAAAATGATGAATTGATTTTTGGGTGTTTTATGATGGATTGTTGATGCACAAAAACTTGATAACCAAATTTTGTAATTTATAAAAGCTCGCAAGTGCACGAGTCACTTGTAGTAAGTGACAAGTATACTCCCAAGATCGTCTCTCAAAGGAATTGCTGTGGTTTTTAATATAGCTAAATGTAGTCTAAAACGTAATAATAAAATAAATCCTAGACACTCTAATCAAAGTTTGGGTTGTAAATTGTTTCTAAAATCATAAAAATACTAAAACAATAAAAGTAAGTGCGTGAAAGTTTTGTTGAAACGATGAGATGAATGAGTGTGGGAAGTTGGTTAGTAAACTAATCATGGATGACTTGATTTATGTGGTTTTGACAATTAAGCACGAAAAAGTAGAATTTAATGATTATTTTCTCTACCTCTAGAAAATCCCAAATCATTGGTGATTTTCCCTTAATTAACTAATTAGCTTCTTTGATCCAGTCCGTTAATTAGTTAATTAGTCTTAAATCCAGGAAAATAGTTTAATCACCTAATTCAAGACAAATCAATGCACTTAAACTAGGTTCATGCTCAAGAGTGCATAATTGAATTCAGATGGCGTTTCTAAAACTTAACCCTAAAATATTTCATACATTCACAAATCAAATTGATCAGAAATAATTGATGAACATACGTATTAACCAACAATGACCATAAATCAAATTACTTAATCATAAAATTATCCACACAATCAATCATCCAATCATAGTGACATTACCAAAATCCCACACATAAATAGTTTAGCTACTCATAATGAAATCCAAATCAATATTTTTCATTACAAATAACATTCTATGAGTTTTTAAAGAGAAAAGAGATTACAAATAATAAATTACTCCACTTCCACTTTTCAAACAAGCCCTTGATGTTGGATGATCACCTTCTTCAAGATTTGTCAATGGAGCTTCAATGGAGGAGCATTAATTGAATAATTTTCTCTCTAGAGGGTGTGGAGAAGAAGAAGAAAAATAATGTTTAAGAGTTGGTGGAGGCTCAAAAGTTATCTCAAGCTTGGAGGCTGAATGATGTATATATAGAGGATGGAAAGATCATGTGTCCTATTTAGGTTTTCCTTTTTTGTAAGGGTTTCCATAAAGAATTCGTGCGTGTGTGGCTGCTGGGATTACAATCTGCGCGCGCGCGCCGCGGCGCGCCTTTTTCTATACCGCGGCGCAGCATGTGAAACTGATTTACGAATAAAAACAGAAACCTTCTCGCCGCGGCGCACAATACTCATGCCGCGGCGCGCAATGTTTTTCAGAATTGCGAACCAAAACAGAAAGTCCCTCGCCGCAGCGCAACTTATTCATGCCGCGGCGCACCTTGTTTTCTTGATTTCTTAGGATGCAACCCGAGAGCCTCTCGCCGCGGCATATGTTTTCTTCGCCGCGGCGCGCAATGTTGTTGGTGCCATGTAAATGTCCTTACATAATTTGCTGATTCTTGATGTAAGGGCTTACGTTCTTAAACTCTTGTTGGTCCCCCTTACATAGTAAATTGCACCCACTGTAAGGCTTACAGTCTTTAACACATTTTACTTCATTTTTGCTCTCTTTGACCACATTTCTTCCCAAACCTACTTTGACCTACAAAACAATAAAATACCCTCCAAAACAAGATTATATTGAGATTAAATATAAAATAGATGCTCAAAAATATAACAAATAGTAGGTCAAAATAGTGTTCATCAAATACCCCCAAACCTACATTTTGCTAGTCCTCAAGCAAAACTAAAATTAAAAAGCCAAATAACAAAATTAAAATTGAAGTTAACAAAACTTGTCATGCTTTAGTTTCTTTCCAATTCATAACCAAACATTTATGCACCAATTTATCCAACATTTTAACACATCAAGATTCACCATTTAGATCAATTTCGCTTCACAAGTCTAAATCCCAATACTAAAAGTGTATCAAAATTGATTCCCCCAAACCTAGTGTCAAGAATGTGAATTCGTTTCAACTCTAATCCTCACGAGAATTACTCTCTAAATCACACCGATCCTATGGGTTCAAGCACTCATCAAAATATATGCGAATAGAAGTTATGTAAAGAAACGAGCTAATAGGTTCGCATATGATTAAATAAGAAAGGCTCAAAAGTGCATAACATTGATCTCATGAAAGGAATCAAATGATAGGATTTACGAAGAAATCACATTACTAATCTCATGCATCAATTAAAATCCTCAAGCAAAAATTTCAAGTGTGCCATAAAATGAAAATGCTTTGATTTTAAGGGAACTTATTTCCTATTTCTCTCTTCTTTTTTTTTTTTTTGTTAACCATTCATACTTGAAGAACTTAGGGTCATAATAAACTTATTATCTCTTTTTTTTTTCTTTTCTTTTTTTAGATCCATATACATATGTAATTTGTGAATGGTTACTTATTATCTCTTTTTTTTTTTTTTTTTTTTTTGTATTTGATATAGGAATTCCCTTTTATTTGTTTTTAAAGTCAAGCACGAATGAAATAGGCAAACACTTCAAACTTTACTTAAGTCATTTAATCTAAGCAATTTAATTAAGCACATGATCCCTCATTAAATGTTTAAAATCCTAACATTCAATGCAAAAACCTATAGAGATCATCTAACAATTTGAAATGATATGAAAGGTGTTTAAAAGAGTAGAAGAATATTTATCTCTCCGAATAAAACATTAAGGGCTCAACAATATTCTCACAAGGTAGTCTCCACTATTCAATTCCTATACACAAGATTTGGGTTCATCTTAGTTTCAACATCAAAAGCATGAAAAACAAATTGCAAATTAAAACCGATCCTTACAACAAATCTCAAACATTTTAAAAATCAGATAAACAATGCATAAAGACTAGTTATTCATCAAAAATTGACCAAAGCATGAAAGTGTTGTTACCAATCAAAAATGCAAAATGCACCCCCAAACCTAAACTAAACAGTGTCCTCAAGGTTTTCAACTACACACATGTTCAGAAAAGAATTTAGAAGGGCAAACAGAAAATTAAATTAAACTTAACGAAGGTAAAAGAAAAGATAGATAGTACCTAAAATGGTGGGTTGCCTCCCACCAAGCGCCTAGTTTAACGTCTTAGCAAGACGATGCTCATAGTTAAGGTGCATGCAGTTCAATGCACTCCACATCTCTACGGTGAACGACTCCTTCCAAGTAAGGCTTTACACGATGTCCGTTCACCTTGAAAGTTGCTTGTGTGTTGGGATTGATTAGCTCAACAGCTCCATGTGGAAAGATTTCCACAATCTTGTATGGTCCACTCCATCTTGATCGAAGCTTTCCTGGAAAAAGTTTAAGACGAGAGTTAAATAAAAGTACTTGCATTCCAGGATAGAGAGACTTACCAACGAGCCCTTTGTCATGACTACGCTTTGTGCGTTCTTTGTAAATCTTAGCATTCTCATATGCTTCGTTCCGAATCTCTTCAAGCTCATCAAGTTGAAGTAAGCGTTTTTCACCCGCTCGTTGACAATCCATGTTCAGCTGCTTGATTGCCCAATAGGCCTTGTGCTCAAGCTCAACGGGCAAATGGCACGCTTTGCCATAAATTAACCAATATGGGCTCATCCCAATAGGTGTCTTGTATGCCGTACGGTAAGCCCATAATGCGTCATTGAGCTTTGAAGCCCAATCTTTCCTTGAAGGTTGCACCGTACGTTCCAAAATACCCTTAATTTGCCGGTTACTCACTTCAACTTGTCCCGATGTCTGTGGGTGGTAGGGAGTAGCCACTTTATGTGTGATGTTGTACTTTTTCAACAATCCATCAAAAAGTTTGTTGCAGAAGTGGCTCCCTCCATCACTGATTATTGTCCTTGGTGTGCCAAACCTGCTAAATATTGTTTCCTTCAAGAACTTCACAACACAGTTAGCATCATTAGACTTAGTGGGTATAGCCTCTACCCACTTGGACACATAATCAACAGCAACTAAGATATACTCAAAACCAGAAGAAGGGGGAAAAGGACCCATAAAGTCAATTTCCCACACATCAAACAACTCAACAACAAGATTGTATGTCAGAGGCATTTCATTACGTCTACTTAAGTTACCAGTTCTCTGACATCTATCACAGCGCATGCAAAAGTTATAGGCATCTTTAAACAGTGTAGGCCAATAAAAACCAGATTGAAGTACCTTAATAGCAGTTTTCTTACCGCCAAAATGCCCTCCACAGTGAAGTTCATGACAGAAAGTTAAGATGCTTGCATGCTCCTCTTCCGGCACACACCTCCGGATGACTTGGTCTTGACAAATCTTGAATAGATATGGATCATCCCAGAAGTATTGCCTGCACACATGAAAAAATCTTTTCTTTTCCTGAAAAGAAATGTTAGGCCTCAACAAACCGCTAGCAAGGAAATTTACAATATCAGCGTACCAAGGGTTTGGACCCACAGAAAATAACTGCTCATCAGGAAAAGTCTCAACAATAGCAATATCTTTGTCACTCTCAGTAGTGTCAAAGTCAGAAATCAACCTAGATAAATGATCAGCTACCACATTTTTCGTTCCCTTTTTATCCTTGATTTCTAAGTCGAATTCTTGTAACAACAAAACCCACCGAATTAGTCTAGGCTTAGCATTCGGTTTACTTAACAAATAACGCAAAGCAGCATAGTCCGAATGCACAATTACTTTAGATCCTACTAAATAAGATCTAAACTTATCAAGAGAAAACACAATAGCCAAAAATTCTTTTTCGGTGGTTGAGTAGTTAAGTTGAGCGTCATTTAGAGTTTTACTAGCATAGTAAATTACATGCAAACGCTTATCTACTCGTTGACCTAAAACAGCCCCTATGGCAAAATCAGACGCATCACACATAATCTCAAAGGGGAGTGACCAATCAGGTGCCATGATAATGGGTGCAGAAGTTAATTTTTCTTTCAAAACATTAAAAGCAGTCAAGCAATCATCATCAAAAACCAAAGAAACATCTTTAGCTAAAAGGTTGCATAGGGGATGACTTATCTTGAAAAAATCCTTAATAAATCTCCTATAAAAACCCGCATGGCCAAGAAAACTCCTAATTCCCTTAACATTAATGGGAGGTGGAAGTTTGGCTATTAGATCAATTTTTGCCCTATCCACCTCAATGCCTCTACTTGAAATAACATGTCCTAATACAATGCCATGCTGAACCATAAAATTACTCTTTTCCCAACTAAGGGTCAAGTTACAATCAATACAACGTTCAAGCACGCGAGTCAAGTTATTCAGGCAATCATCAAATGAACTTCCAAAAACTGAAAAATCATCCATAAATACCTCTATGCATTTCTCCACCATATCCGAAAATATTGAAATCATGCATCGTGGGAATGTGGCGGGGGCATTGCAAAGACCGAATGACATCCTCCTGAAGGCAAATGTCCCGAATGGGCACGTGAATGTGGTCTTTTCCTGATCTTCCGGAGCGATGGGCACTTGGTAATAACCTGAAAGACCATCAAGAAAACAGTAAAAATCATGCCCTGCTAAACGTTCAAGCATTTGATCAATAAAAGGAAGAGGAAAATGATCTTTCTTTGTGTACAAATTTAATTTACGAAAATCAATGCGCATTCTCCATCCTGTGATCAATCTCGTGGGCACTAACTCATTTTTATCGTTCTTTATCACAGTGATCCCAGATTTCTTCGGTACCACATGTACCGGGCTAACCCATTTGCTATCCGCAATAGGATAGATAACCCCAACTGTCAAGAGTTTTAAAATTTCCGTTTTCACTACCTCTTGCATAATAGGATTAAGTCTCCTTTGGGCTTCTCTCACAGGTTTGGTATTGTCCTCAAGATTTATCTTATGCATACACGTGGTGGGACTAATACCTCTAATATCATCAATGCTCCATCCTATGGCTTTCTTATGTTTCCTAAGTATATTCACTAGTGCTCGTTCTTGGGTTCGGGTCAAGGTAGATGAAATTATGACAGGATAAGTATCCCCCTCACCTAAAAATACATACTTAAGATGTTTTGGCAAATCTTTCAACTCAAGCTTAGGTGGAGCATTGTCTTCCCTAGATGGGGTTTTGGGTAACTCTAAGGGTGTACTTGGTTCTTCTAATGATTCAGCATTATCTAACAACTCTAGGTAACCCTTAGTTTCATCATCCAATTCCTTCTCTATCCTATCAACTGTTAAAGCATATTCAAGTCCGTCCTTAACTTCATCCTGCAAAAAGGCATCATAAACAAGATTATCAATATGGTCAATAGAAGAACATTCATCAATTGAGGATATAGAAGGTAAAGGGGAGGAATCGAATACTCTAAAATTGACAGTTTCCCCCAAAACTGTCATAGTAAGACTTCCACTATGGACATCTATAATTGTCTTAGTAGTGGCCATAAATGGCCTACCAAGAAGAATGGTGTGTTCTTTGTCCATAGATGGATTCTCCTGCATATCCAATACAATAAAATCTATAGGTATAATCAGTTTATCAACCTGTACTAGCAAGTCCTCTACCATTCCCTTAGGATATTTCACAGATCTATCAGCTAATTGTAGGGACATGGTAGTATGTTTCAATTCCCCTAGACCTAGTTGCAAATAAATCAAATATGGCATTAAGTTTATGCTTGCACCTAAATCTAGCATGGCTCGTACCACTTTCTTATTCCCCAAAGTAATGTTAATGTTAAAACTCCCGGGATCCTTAAGTTTAGGGGTAAACGTTGTTGAAGAATCAAATAGAAATTTCAGAAACAACTATCCTTTCATTTAAACCATACTTTTCTTCCTAGTATTTAGGTCTTTGAAAAACTTTGCATAGGAAGGCACATTTCTAATAACATCCAATAAGGGCAGATTTATTTGAACTTTAGAAAGCATGTTAAAAAGATCAGAAAACTGCTTATCCTGTTTATAGTCCTTGAGACGGTGTGGAAAAGGTACCGGAGGTCGGTAAGGCTCGGATGATTTGTGCAATTGGGGAGCGGTAGATGACTCTCCATTTGATTCCTTTGAAGGTTCACCTTCCCTAGCCTTAGGTGTATCATTTTCCTTAGGTATTGCACTGCTTTCTTCCATGTTTCCTGCATTGAAAAGTAGATCATCGGATATTTCAGGTAAATTTTTAGTTACGATCTTACCACTGCGAAGGACCGTGACCGCTTTTGCTTGCTCGGTGATGTGTTAAAATGTGTACTCGCAAGTGTACGAATCACTCGTAGTAAAGTGATAAGCAACTTCCAAGGTCGGTCTCTCAAGGAATTGCAGTGGTCTTAAATAACTAGCTTTTTAATCTAAATGGAGTTCTAATGAAAATAAAACACTAATTAAATAGAGTTCTAGTGAAACTAAAACTCTAAGTAACTAGAATCCTAATGCTAATAAAACTGTAAAAAGAGTTTGTTTGGTTTTGGTAACGGGAACAATCATACGAGAATCACACGAAATCAAGATGGCAATCAGACAATCGATTCAATCAAATAAAATATCAAAAGAGAATGTATGGACGTTTAGCTTGGTTAACCATGTTTGCATCGAAAAGGTATGGTGATATGCATGAACGTCCTATATGAATTAAAACACCGGCTTTCCTTTTAATTACGAAACTCCTTTTGGCGGGGGTAGGTCTCTTTGTTGATTAACTAATTAACTGCCTTTGGCGGGGGTAAATTAAATAGCAATCAAATTATGCGCAAGGAAAACATGCCAATCAAATTAAATGCTATGACTAAGTCACTAACTTGAAGCTTTGATTAAGTGTTTCGGAAAAGAGTTAAGGTGACGTTCCTCTAACTAAAATCTCAGATTTTTCAGTCTAACTACGAACACCAAATTGGCCCATGATTATTCATAATCAAACATTTAAACATGCTCTTAATCAAAAAGTAATTCATTCATAAATCAATTAAATACACCATACACAATCCTAGCAAACATGGCAACACAAACTAAACCCATAATGAAACTAGCCGCTCATGTTCATATTGTTATTCATAGAAAATAAAATATGATCATACACTTTAACAAATGGAGAAGATAAATTAATTCTATAACAACAAGGAAAACCTAAATCTAAATACCGCTTATGGATCGGTTGACATACTCCTCTGTAAGCTTTATCTTCGATCGTCGTTGGCTTCCTTGAATCCTTAGAATGGTATCTCTCGCTTCGTTATAGTGTGGCAACGCTCTCAAAGCTGATTGAATGTCGTGTTTAGGTCGCAAAATTGAGAAAAGGAAGAGTTGTGTATGAATTGGTCAAGTGAGTTCGAGTTCTCGTTGTAAAGGGGGTCTAAGGGGGTATTTATAGATGTAAGGGATTCCTGATTGCAATAGGAATAGGCGCGCCGCGGCATGCATTTTCCCCGCCGCGGCGCAACACAAAATTTGGAAAATATGAAAAACCCGAGAGCTCCCCCGCGCATACAATTCCCTCGCCGCGGCGCGCAATGCTTCTATGTTTTCAGGATCAAACCCAGAGCCTCACGCCGCGGCATGCAATTCTCTCGCCGCGCCGCATTGGTTTCCTTCTTTTCACGTCCCCCCTTACATATGTGATGGCACATTATGTAAGGCTTACATATTTGTCTCGTTTAGCCCGTAACTCGTGATCCGAGCGCCGTAAGTGTTCCGTCTTCGCGTGTTTTCATCATTTGACTCATTTTGACGCTAAAAATACCTGAAATGCACTAAAATATACCCGTGACTCCGAATGGATAGATTTATGAAAATAATCGAAATAATAGTCATAATAAATCTATATATCAATCAATCAAGCACAATTAATCACGAAATATTAGTGCTTTTTGAGCACTCATCACAACCCCCAACCAGCTTCTTGCTAGTCTCTAGCAAGTGAAGCGACCTAAAATAAAATTAAAAACAAATGAAATAAACTAACCTAACCTAAATCACTTCCGTAGATTGTCACGGTTGCATTTAGCATATGCAACAAGCCTTTAAACCCCTAGGTGGCCCTAGTGGACGAGTTGTAGTCTCGTGAGGGTTTCCAGTGATGATACCCGCAAACATCGTATGACTCTCAAAACTAATAAAGACTCTAAACATACTTGAATCAACCCATGCATACGTCTGATGTGTTAAAATGTGTACTCGCAAGTGTACGAATCACTCGTAGTAAAGTGATAAGCAACTTCCAAGGTCGGTCTCTCAAGGAATTGCAGTGGTTTTAAATAACTAACTTTTTAATCTAAATAGAGTTCTAATGAAAATAAAAGACTAATTAAATAGAGTTCTAGTAAAACTAAAACTCTAAGTAACTAGAATCCTAAAGCTAGTAAAACTGTAAAAAGGTGTTTGATTTGTAACGGGAACAAAGTACGAGCAATTAAACGAAAACAAAATCGCAATTAAACAATCAATTCAGATATATTTGAAGATCAATGGAGAATGTATGGACGTTTAGCTTGGTTGACCATGCTTGCATCGAAAAGGTATGGTGAGATAACATGAACGTCCTATATAAACTAAACTACCGGCTTTCCTTTTAATTACGAGACTCCTTTTGGCGGGGGTAGGTCTCTTTATTGATTAACTAATTAATTGCCTTTGGCGGGGGTAAATCAAATAGTAATCAAATTATGCGCAAGGAAAACATGCCAATCAAATTAATGCTATGACTAAGTCACTAACTTGAAGCTTCGATTAAGTGTTTCGGAATAAAGTTAAGGTGACGTTCCTATAACTAAATTCTCAGATTTTTCAATCTAACTACGAACATCAAATGGGCCCATGATTATTCATAATCAAATATCTAAACATGCTCTTAATCAAAAAGTAATTCGTTTATATTAAATCAATAGAATACACCATACACAGTTCTAGCAAACATGGCAACACAAACTAAACATCCATAATAAAACTAGCCAGACATGTTCATATTAATATTCATAGACAAATAAAATACGAACATACACTCCAACAAAAGAAGAAGAAAAATAGAATTCTACAACACCAAAGAAAACCTAGATCTAAATACCGCTTATGGATCGGTTGACGTACTCCTCCGTAAGCTTTATCTTCGATTGTCGACGGCTTCTTTGGATCCTTAGAATGGTTTCTCTTGCTTCGTTTTTGTGTAGCAAAACTCCCAAAGTTGATTGAATGTCGTGTTTGGTTGCAAAATTGTAAAGTGTAAGAGTTGTGTATCAATTCGAGTTCTGGTTGTAAAGGGGGTCTAAGGGGGGTTTTTATAGATGTAAGGGTTTACACGAATCCTATGTGCCATAGGAATAGGCGCGCCGCGGCATACATTTTCCCCGCCGCGGCGCAACACAAATTCTGGAAATTATGTACAAACCCGAGAGCTCCCCGCCGCGGCATAACTTTTCCTCGCCGCGGCGCGCAATGTTTTTGTATTTTCAGAATCAAACCCGAGAGCCTCACGCCGCGGCATGCAATTCTCTCGCCGCGGCGCGCGATGCTTCATTGTTTTCCAGAATTCAACCCGAGAGCCTCACGCCGCGGCATGCAATTATCTCGCCGCGGCGCGCAATGATTTCCTTCTGTTCACGTCCCCCCTTACATATGTGATGGCACTATATGTAAGGCTTACATATTTTGTCTTGATTAGCCCGTAACTTGTGATCCGAGCGCCGTAAGTGTTCCGTCTTCGCGTGTTTTCATCATTTGACTCATTTTGACGCTAAAAACACCTGAAATGCACTAAAATATACCCGTGACTCCGAATGGATAGATTTATGAAAATAATCGAAATAATAATCATAATAAATCTATATATGAATCAATTACGCACAATTAATCACGAAATATTAGTGCTTTTCGAGCACTCATCACAACCCCCAACCAGCTTCTTGCTAGTCTCTAGCAAGTGAAGCGATCTAAAAACCAAAATCAAAACAAAGAAAATAAACTAACCTAACTTAAATCACTTCCGTAGATTGTCACGGTTGCATTTAGCGTATGCAACAAGCCTTTAAACCCCTAGGTGGCCCTAGTGGACGAGTTATAGTCTCGTGAGGGTTTCCAGTGATGATACCCACAAACATCGTAACTGACACAAATAAAGACTCAAAACTAATAAAGACTCTAACAATACTTGAATCAATCCATGCATACGTCTCAAAAATTGTTAACAACGAATGATACATGAAGTAGTTAAACATCACCTAAGCTCAAAAACAGTCCAAACATCAAACTCATCATGGTAATCGAATTTTGAACAACCAATCAAACCACAAACCCGTTAGTTATACTATCTGACCGTGTCATGCATGATATTCATAGATTACATTTTAATGTCTCATAAATGTGCAAGTAAAATATGAAAGTGAATTTTTGCACTTATAAACTCCATATGCTCATTTTTCAAACTCATCTCTACTAATATAGAAACTAAACTACCTAGAATCAATAGGACTTCATTAAGCTTGTAAAGTTGTGGCTAGGTATGTGATAATGAAAGTACAAAAATGATGTTTTCATATGATAAGAGTACTTTTTATTTCACAAGCATATTTTCAACTTTTTTTTTTTTTTTTTTTTCACCAAATGTTCTTTTCATCCTCCCTTAACTTCAAATGTCCTTTGGATCTTTTGCTTGATTTTCTTCTTTATTCTTGCTTATTATTTCGATCATCAAATTTTTTTTTTTTTTTTTTTTTTTTTTTTTTTTTTTTTGATGAAGCAAGACAAATATAACATAATTGCTCATGAAAATCAAATATTACATCGAGTACTCTTATCACTAAGGGTAGTACAATGTATGTCAATGTTGAGTTCAAGGGTGTGCTATTGATAAAATATTTCGGGAAAGCATGAAAAGTTCAAACGGTCCAAAGATGGCCTAAATCATTTTCTAAGTGGCATTTGTTTCTATTATTTCGCTTCAACATGTTTTCAAATGAGTTCTAGAGATTGTTGAGACTTAAAACATATCATGAACATGCATACATTCCACAAATCAGAATAGTTAAACTAACCATGCAAACTACCACAAGTACCACAAAATTCTCAAATTAGATGAATCCAACATTTATGTGCTTCGTTGCTTAGGTAAAAATCTAACATCTCCCATATGTCATCGTCATTACAATCATGTTAATATCATAGATTTCCGGATTGAATCAAGTAGACACGACACTAACTAAAAACAATTCAAGTGACAAAGTTAAAAATTAAAAATTGGTCATATTTCATGCTCATGGAATATTCTTCCCACCCCCAACCTACTTTCTGCATTGTCCTCAATGTGAAAAAGAAGAACAAAAGAAATTAAGAAAAAGTGTAAGAAGTTACCCCCCTTTCGTATGAAATTGTGTCATTACTCGCTATGCTCCGGTTCACTGTTCCTCGCTTCTCTCATGAAGAATGTATGAACATATATTGAACCTCAAAGTGTATGCACACAATTCACATTCAAACCCAATTTTTAATTATAACTAAGGCAATTGAAGACACAAAAACATCAAACAAAGTTAAACAATCCAAAATAAAATAAAAAGAAATAAAAGAATGTAAAACTAAATAAAAACAAAATAAAGAAAAGAAAAGAAGTTAATACTACCGAATGTGGTGGGTTGCCTCCCACCAAGCGCTTTCTTTAACGTCTTAGCAAGACGTTGCTAATTCTTTTCTATCCACCATCATCAAAGATTTTGAAGTGTGTGATATCAATTTTCCGAGCTAAGATGTCATTAAGCTTGTCCTTCCATCTCGGTAGTTGTTTTCCATGAAGCACAGCACACACTTTTTTGTGGAAGTGGTATAGAAAATAATTTGGAGATGTGCAAGTCTTAGGTGCCTTGTGTGGCATGGGAGGTGAAGATAATTCCTCCTTGTTCTCCTTAGAAGTTTGTAGAATTTGATATTCTTCGGCTTGACATTCTTTGAGAATTGCTTGCTCCCTACCTGTATTTTCTACACAAAGTGGTAAATCATCAAAAGTCTCAGGAAAATAAAAATTTTCAAAATTGTTACCACTTTGAAGGATTATGTCATCCTTCACTTGCTTAATTTGAGTGGGCAACTCTTCTTGTTTTTGAATTTGTTCCGCTAATTGCCCAACTTGCATTTCTATTCTGTTTATTGATGCCTCTATAGACTCCATCCTTTCACTAGTAGATTGTATGAAAATATTCAAGGTTTCCTCTAAGGTTGGCTTCCTAGGTTGATTAGAAACTCTACTTCCTTGTATGAAAGAATTCAAGCTCTCTTCGAAGGTGGCCCTAGATGGATATTGATGAAAACTTGAGCTTTGCATTTGGTATTGTGCATAAGGTGGGTCATATGGTTGAAAATTTGAGCTTTGCATGTTGTATTGGGCATACGGTGGGTCATATGAATTTGAGCTTTGCATGTTGTATTGGGCATAAGGTGGGGTAAAGTTTGCTTGCCATGAAGAATTATGGTGATTTCCCCACTCAGGATTATAGGTACTGAAATAAGGATCATTCCAAGGTGGGTGACATCTCTCATTAAAATCAAAGTTTGGATTAGGGGATGCATAGTAATCACCTGCAAAAGTGCAAACATTAGCATAATGCCCATATAAACCACAAATGCTACATACCTCTATGTCTGTCATATCATGCAGCTCTTCATTTGTATTGGCTCTTGGATTTCAGTATCCAGCCTGATTAGGTGCATTTTAAAATTTGTTGATGTTGTTGATGAACGGTACCTTTCAAAAACTAACAAAAACAACAGAGAAATCAAAGCACCACAGATTAAGCAATTAAAAACACTATTTTTTTGATTTTTTTTTTTTTTAAATTTTTTTTTTTTTTTTTTTTTTGAATAAAATAAAAATAAAAATAAAAGAAATAAATAAATAAAAGATAACAAATAAAATAAATAAACAAATAAAAAAAATTAAGAAACTCTAAAAAGTTAAAAAGAAAATTATTCAAAACGCCAATTCCCCGGCAACGGCGCCAAAAACTTGATGTGTTAAAATGTGTACTCGCAAGTGTACGAATCACTCGTAGTAAAGTGATAAGCAACTTCCAAGGTCGGTCTCTCAAGGAATTGCAGTGGTTTTAAATAACTAACTTTTTAATCTAAATAGAGTTCTAATGAAAATAAAAGACTAATTAAATAGAGTTCTAGTAAAACTAAAACTCTAAGTAACTAGAATCCTAAAGCTAGTAAAACTGTAAAAAGGTGTTTGATTTGTAACGGGAACAAAGTACGAGCAATTAAACGAAAACAAAATCGCAATTAAACAATCAATTCAGATATATTTGAAGATCAATGGAGAATGTATGGACGTTTAGCTTGGTTGACCATGCTTGCATCGAAAAGGTATGGTGAGATAACATGAACGTCCTATATAAACTAAACTACCGGCTTTCCTTTTAATTACGAGACTCCTTTTGGCGGGGGTAGGTCTCTTTATTGATTAACTAATTAATTGCCTTTGGCGGGGGTAAATCAAATAGTAATCAAATTATGCGCAAGGAAAACATGCCAATCAAATTAATGCTATGACTAAGTCACTAACTTGAAGCTTCGATTAAGTGTTTCGGAATAAAGTTAAGGTGACGTTCCTATAACTAAATTCTCAGATTTTTCAATCTAACTACGAACATCAAATGGGCCCATGATTATTCATAATCAAATATCTAAACATGCTCTTAATCAAAAAGTAATTCGTTTATATTAAATCAATAGAATACACCATACACAGTTCTAGCAAACATGGCAACACAAACTAAACATCCATAATAAAACTAGCCAGACATGTTCATATTAATATTCATAGACAAATAAAATACGAACATACACTCCAACAAAAGAAGAAGAAAAATAGAATTCTACAACACCAAAGAAAACCTAGATCTAAATACCGCTTATGGATCGGTTGACGTACTCCTCCGTAAGCTTTATCTTCGATTGTCGACGGCTTCTTTGGATCCTTAGAATGGTTTCTCTTGCTTCGTTTTTGTGTAGCAAAACTCCCAAAGTTGATTGAATGTCGTGTTTGGTTGCAAAATTGTAAAGTGTAAGAGTTGTGTATCAATTCGAGTTCTGGTTGTAAAGGGGGTCTAAGGGGGGTTTTTATAGATGTAAGGGTTTACACGAATCCTATGTGCCATAGGAATAGGCGCGCCGCGGCATACATTTTCCCCGCCGCGGCGCAACACAAATTCTGGAAATTATGTACAAACCCGAGAGCTCCCCGCCGCGGCATAACTTTTCCTCGCCGCGGCGCGCAATGTTTTTGTATTTTCAGAATCAAACCCGAGAGCCTCACGCCGCGGCATGCAATTCTCTCGCCGCGGCGCGCGATGCTTCATTGTTTTCCAGAATTCAACCCGAGAGCCTCACGCCGCGGCATGCAATTATCTCGCCGCGGCGCGCAATGATTTCCTTCTGTTCACGTCCCCCCTTACATATGTGATGGCACTATATGTAAGGCTTACATATTTTGTCTTGATTAGCCCGTAACTTGTGATCCGAGCGCCGTAAGTGTTCCGTCTTCGCGTGTTTTCATCATTTGACTCATTTTGACGCTAAAAACACCTGAAATGCACTAAAATATACCCGTGACTCCGAATGGATAGATTTATGAAAATAATCGAAATAATAATCATAATAAATCTATATATGAATCAATTACGCACAATTAATCACGAAATATTAGTGCTTTTCGAGCACTCATCAACGTCTCAAAAATTGTTAACAACAAATGACACACGAAATAGTTAAACATCACCTAAACTCAAAAACAGTCCAAACATCAAACTCATCATGGTAATCGAATTTTGAACAACCAATCAAACCACAAACCCGTTAGTTATACTATCTGACCGTGTCATGCATGATATTCATAGATTACATTTTAATGTCTCATAAATGTGCAAGTAAAATATGAAAGTGAATTTTTGCACTTATAAACTCCATATGCTCATTTTTCAAACTCATCTCTACTAATATAGAAACTAAACTACCTAGAATCACTAGGACTTCATTAAGCTTGTAAAGTTGTGGCTAGGTATGTGATAATGAAAGTACAAAAATGATGTTTTCATATGATAAGAGTACTTTTTATTTCACAAGCATATTTTCAACCTTTTTTTTTTTTTTTCACCAAATGTTCTTTTCATCCTCCCTTAACTTCAAATGTCCTTTGGATCTTTTGCTTGATTTTCTTCTTTATTCTTGCTTATTATTTCGATCATCAAATTTTTTTTTTTTTTTTTTTTTTTTTTTTTTTTTTTTTGATGAAGCAAGACAAATATAACATAATTGCTCATGAAAATCAAATATTACATCGAGTACTCTTATCACTAAGGGTAGTACAATGTATGTCAATGTTGAGTTCAAGGGTGTGCTATTGATAAAATATTTCGGGAAAGCATGAAAAGTTCAAACGGTCCAAAGATGGCCTAAATCATTTTCTAAGTGGCATTTGTTTCTATTATTTCGCTTCAACATGTTTTCAAATGAGTTCTAGAGATTGTTGAGACTTAAAACATATCATGAACATGCATACATTCCACAAATCAGAATAGTTAAACTAACCATGCAAACTACCACAAGTACCACAAAATTCTCAAATTAGATGAATCCAACATTTATGTGCTTCGTTGCTTAGGTAAAAATCTAACATCTCCCATATGTCATCGTCATTACAATCATGTTAATATCATAGATTTCCGGATTGAATCAAGTAGACACGACACTAACTAAAAACAATTCAAGTGACAAAGTTAAAAATTAAAAATTGGTCATATTTCATGCTCATGGAATATTCTTCCCACCCCCAACCTACTTTCTGCATTGTCCTCAATGTGAAAAAGAAGAACAAAAGAAATTAAGAAAAAGTGTAAGAAGTTACCCCCCTTTCGTATGAAATTGTGTCATTACTCGCTATGCTCCGGTTCACTGTTCCTCGCTTCTCTCATGAAGAATGTATGAACATATATTGAACCTCAAAGTGTATGCACACAATTCACATTCAAACCCAATTTTTAATTATAACTAAGGCAATTGAAGACACAAAAACATCAAACAAAGTTAAACAATCCAAAATAAAATAAAAAGAAATAAAAGAATGTAAAACTAAATAAAAACAAAATAAAGAAAAGAAAAGAAGTTAATACTACCGAATGTGGTGGGTTGCCTCCCACCAAGCGCTTTCTTTAACGTCTTAGCAAGACGTTGCTAATTCTTTTCTATCCACCATCATCAAAGATTTTGAAGTGTGTGATATCAATTTTCCGAGCTAAGATGTCATTAAGCTTGTCCTTCCATCTCGGTAGTTGTTTTCCATGAAGCACAGCACACACTTTTTTGTGGAAGTGGTATAGAAAATAATTTGGAGATGTGCAAGTCTTAGGTGCCTTGTGTGGCATGGGAGGTGAAGATAATTCCTCCTTGTTCTCCTTAGAAGTTTGTAGAATTTGATATTCTTCGGCTTGACATTCTTTGAGAATTGCTTGCTCCCTACCTGTATTTTCTACACAAAGTGGTAAATCATCAAAAGTCTCAGGAAAATAAAAATTTTCAAAATTGTTACCACTTTGAAGGATTATGTCATCCTTCACTTGCTTAATTTGAGTGGGCAACTCTTCTTGTTTTTGAATTTGTTCCGCTAATTGCCCAACTTGCATTTCTATTCTGTTTATTGATGCCTCTATAGACTCCATCCTTTCACTAGTAGATTGTATGAAAATATTCAAGGTTTCCTCTAAGGTTGGCTTCCTAGGTTGATTAGAAACTCTACTTCCTTGTATGAAAGAATTCAAGCTCTCTTCGAAGGTGGCCCTAGATGGATATTGATGAAAACTTGAGCTTTGCATTTGGTATTGTGCATAAGGTGGGTCATATGGTTGAAAATTTGAGCTTTGCATGTTGTATTGGGCATACGGTGGGTCATATGAATTTGAGCTTTGCATGTTGTATTGGGCATAAGGTGGGGTAAAGTTTGCTTGCCATGAAGAATTATGGTGATTTCCCCACTCAGGATTATAGGTACTGAAATAAGGATCATTCCAAGGTGGGTGACATCTCTCATTAAAATCAAAGTTTGGATTAGGGGATGCATAGTAATCACCTGCAAAAGTGCAAACATTAGCATAATGCCCATATAAACCACAAATGCTACATACCTCTATGTCTGTCATATCATGCAGCTCTTCATTTGTATTGGCTCTTGGATTTCAGTATCCAGCCTGATTAGGTGCATTTTAAAATTTGTTGATGTTGTTGATGAACGGTACCTTTCAAAAACTAACAAAAACAACAGAGAAATCAAAGCACCACAGATTAAGCAATTAAAAACACTATTTTTTTGATTTTTTTATTTTCTGATTTTTTTTGAATTTTTTTTTTTGAATAAAATAAAAATAAAAATAAAATAAATAAATAAATAAAAGATAACAAATAAAATAAATAAACAAATAAAAAAAAATTAAGAAACTCTAAAAAGTTAAAAAGAAAATTATTCAAAACGCCAATTCCCCGGCAACGGCGCCAAAAACTTGATGTGTTAAAATGTGTACTCGCAAGTGTACGAATCACTCGTAGTAAAGTGATAAGCAACTTCCAAGGTCGGTCTCTCAAGGAATTGCAGTGGTCTTAAATAACTAGCTTTTTAATCTAAATGGAGTTCTAATGAAAATAAAACACTAATTAAATAGAGTTCTAGTGAAACTAAAACTCTAAGTAACTAGAATCCTAATGCTAATAAAACTGTAAAAAGAGTTTGTTTGGTTTTGGTAACGGGAACAATCATACGAGAATCACACGAAATCAAGATGGCAATCAGACAATCGATTCAATCAAATAAAATATCAAAAGAGAATGTATGGACGTTTAGCTTGGTTAACCATGTTTGCATCGAAAAGGTATGGTGATATGCATGAACGTCCTATATGAATTAAAACTACCGGCTTTCCTTTTAATTACGAAACTCCTTTTGGCGGGGGTAGGTCTCTTTGTTGATTAACTAATTAACTGCCTTTGGCGGGGGTAAATTAAATAGCAATCAAATTATGCGCAAGGAAAACATGCCAATCAAATTAATGCTATGACTAAGTCACTAACTTGAAGCTTTGATTAAGTGTTTCGGAAAAGAGTTAAGGTGACGTTCCTCTAACTAAAATCTCAGATTTTTCAGTCTAACTACGAACACCAAATTGGCCCATGATTATTCATAATCAAACATTTAAACATGCTCTTAATCAAAAAGTAATTCATTCATAAATCAATTAAATACACCATACACAATCCTAGCAAACATGGCAACACAAACTAAACATCCATAATGAAACTAGCCGCTCATGTTCATATTGTTATTCATAGACAAATAAAATATGATCATACACTTTAACAAATGGAGAAGATAAATTAATTCTATAACAACAAGGAAAACCTAAATCTAAATACCGCTTATGGATCGGTTGACATACTCCTCTGTAAGCTTTATCTTCGATCGTCGTTGGCTTCCTTGAATCCTTAGAATGGTATCTCTCGCTTCGTTATAGTGTGGCAACGCTCTCAAAGCTGATTGAATGTCGTGTTTGGGTCGCAAAATTGAGAAAAGGAAGAGTTGTGTATGAATTGGTCAAGTGAGTTCGAGTTCTCGTTGTAAAGGGGGTCTAAGGGGGTATTTATAGATGTAAGGGATTCCTGATTGCAATAGGAATAGGCGCGCCGCGGCATGCATTTTCCCCGCCGCGGCGCAACACAAAATTTGGAAAATATGCAAAAACCCGAGAGCTCCCCGCCGCGGCATACAATTCCCTCGCCGCGGCGCGCAATGCTTCTATGTTTTCAGGATCAAACCCGAGAGCCTCACGCCGCGGCATGCAATTCTCTCGCCGCGGCGCGCATTGGTTTCCTTCTTTTCACGTCCCCCCTTACATATGTGATGGCACATTATGTAAGGCTTACATATTTGTCTCGTTTAGCCCGTAACTCGTGATCCGAGCGCCGTAAGTGTTCCGTCTTCGCGTGTTTTCATCATTTGACTCATTTTGACGCTAAAAATACCTGAAATGCACTAAAATATACCCGTGACTCCGAATGGATAGATTTATGAAAATAATCGAAATAATAGTCATAATAAATCTATATATCAATCAATCAAGCACAATTAATCACGAAATATTAGTGCTTTTTGAGCACTCATCACTCGGGTTGGCTCGATAGTTTTCCTTTTTCTTGACGTTGGAGGTGCTCCGCCAATTGACCTACTTGGCCTTCAACCCTTTTCATCGAAGCCTCCAACGAGTCCAATCTCTGAGTGCTCTTCATTTGATTTTCCCGACTAACTTGAATGAATGCATTCAAGTTGTCCTCCAAGCTTGGTTTGTTTGGAAGAGTGAGTTGTGGATTGTTGTTGTTTGGATGATGTGGGAAGTTATTCTGAGCATACCCTTGGTTGTTACTTCCCTTCCAAGAGAAATTGGGATGACTTCTCCAACCAGGATTATACGTGTTCGAGTAGGGATCATTCCTTGGCCTTGGTTGGTATCCCTCCATAGCATTAGCTTGCTCATAACTTGTACCTGCATTTTGATCACAAACAAAAGGACAAATGTTAGCACCATGTCCGTACGTACTACAAATACCGCATACCTCTTGAGTTGGTGTGTTCTTGGAGGTGAGGAGTGCGATTTGTTTTGTCAGCTCCGCAATTTGCATTGCCATATCATTTCCTGGAGCTACCTCGTTAACTCCCATCCTCCGTCCTCTAGAGCTCTTTTGTTGGGAATTAGCACCCAACATCTCATATAGGTCATATGTCTCATCAGCGGTCTTTTCTCCCATTGCTCCTCCCGCGGCATTATCCACAGTGAATTGACACTGTTGTGTCAGCCCGTCATAGAAGAATTGGTTCTGGAGTTGCAAAGGAAAGTGATGGTGTGGGCATTGTATCAGAAGCAATTTGAAGCGATCCCACGCCTCATGAAATGGTTCTCCGTCCATTTGGGAGAACGTTGCAATTTTGGTTCTTAGGTCCGCAGTCTTTTGGTGGGAATAGAATTTTCCCATGAACTTGTTGAAAATTGCGTCCCAAGTTGAAAGAGATCCAGGTGGAAGAGTCATAAGCCATGACTTGGCTTTGTCTTTAAGCGTGTACGGAAACATCTCATCCTTAGCTGATCCTCATTTAGCCCCTGTAGCGGAAAAGTCTGCACAGTAGCATAGAAATCACGAATAAAAGTTAGAGGATCTTCGTTAGGAATCCCATAAAAAGACGGTAACATATTAAAATGTATGTTCTTAATTTCATAATTTCGAGCTGCTTCCCCTAGTTGGATGCAAGAAGTTGCAGTGCCAATGATTGGCCTTGCATACTCCTTCATCGTCATCTCTCTGTGTGGAGGTAGATGTTCTCCCATTGTTGGTGGTTGCTCGTCCTCCAAAATGTTAGCGCCGAATGGTCTCAAATGTGCTCGTCTCCTGTTGACGTTATCTATGAACGGCACGAGTGGATTTCCAAGAGATCTCCCTCCGTGCATGCACAATCAAAAACAACAAAAAATCAGAGCACCAGACACTATACGACTCTAACGAGTAACAAAAACACAAAAACAAGAAAAAATAAAGATTGAATAGTGAACTAAAAAGAAAACATATAACAATTTCAAAAACGCCAATTCCCCGGCAGCGGCGCCAAAAACTTGATGCATAAAAACTTGATAACTAAATTTTGTAATTTATAAAAGCTCGCAAGTGCACGAGTCACTTGTAGTAAGTGACAAGTATACTCCCAAGATCGTCTCTCAAAGGAATTGCTGTGGTTTTTAAAATAGCTAAATGTAGTCTAAAACGTAACAATAAAATAAATCCTAGACACTCTAATCAAAGTTTGGGTTGTAAATTGTTTCTAAAATCATAAAAATACTAAAATAATAAAAGTAAGTGCGTGAAAGTTTTGTTGAAACGATGAGATGAATGAGTGTGGGAAGTTGGTTAGTAAACTAATCATGGATGACTTGATTTATGTGGTTTTGATAATTAAGCACGAAAAAGTAGAATTTAATGATTATTTTCTCTACCTCTAGAAAATCCCAAATCAATGGTGATTTTCCCTTAATTAACTAATTAGCTTCTTTGATCCAGTCCGTTAATTAGTTAATTAGTCTTAAATCCAGGAAAATAGTTTAATCACCTAATTCAAGACAAATCAATGCACTTAAACTAGGTTCATGCTCAAGAGTGCATAATTGAATTCAGATGGCGTTTCTAAAACTCAACCCTAAAATATTTCATACATTCACAAATCAAATTGATCAGAAATAATTGATGAACATACGTATTAACCAACAATGACCATGAATCAAATTACTTAATCATAAAATTATCCACACAATCAATCATCCAATCATAGTGACATTACCAAAATCCCACACATAAATAGTTTAACTACTCATAATGAAATCCAAATCAATATTTTTCATTACAAATAACATTCTATGAGTTTTTAAAGAGAAAAGAGATTACAAATAATAAATTACCCCACTTCCACTTTTCAAACAAGCCTGATGTTGGATGATCACCTTCTTCAAGATTTGTCAATGGAGCTTCAATGGAGGAGCATTAATTGAATAATTTTCTCTCTAGAGGGTGTGGAGAAGAAGAAGAAAAATAATGTTTAAGAGTTGGTGGAGGCTCAAAAGTTATCTCAAGCTTGGAGGCTGAATGATGTATATATAGAGGATGGAAAGATCATGTGTCCTATTTAGGTTTTCCTTTTTTGTAAGGGTTTCCATAAAGAATTCGTGCGTGTGTGGCTGCTGGGATTACAATCTGTGCGCGCGCGCCGCGGCGCGCCTTTTTCTATGCTGCGGCGCAGCATGTGAAACTGATTTACGAATAAAAACAGAAACCTTCTCGCCGTGGCGCACAATACTCATGCCGCGGCGCGCAATGTTTTTCAGAATTGCGAACCAAAACAAAAAGTCCCTCGCCGCGACGCAACTTATTCATGCCGCGGCGCACCTTGTTTTCTTGATTTCCTAGGATGCAACCCGAGAGCCTCTCGCCGCGGCATATGTTTTCTTCGCCGCGGCGCGCAATGTTGTTGGTGCCATGTAAATGTCCTTACATAATTTGCTGATTCTTGATGTAAGGGCTTACGTTCTTAAACTCTTGGTGGTCCCCCTTACATAGTAAATTGCACCCACTGTAAGGCTAACAGTCTTTAACACATTTTACTTCATTTTTGCTCTCTTTGACCACATTTCTTCCCAAACCTACTTTGACCTACAAAACAATAAAATACCCTCCAAAACAAGATTATATTGAGATTAAATGTAAAATAGATGCTCAAAAATATAACAAATAGTAGGTCAAAATAGTGTTCATCAATTGTTGATATAGAGACGATGAGGTCGAAGGACACATGTGTAATATCACGTTACCAAAACACAGTCATATTGCAAGTTCTGATAAAATACTAGTCACTTCTAAAAACACGCTAGTTCAAGTCATTATTTCATTTTTTCTTTTGATATATGCGCATAAACCAATTTTATTTGCATCCCATAATTTAGCACATTGATGAGTGCTCGAAAAGCACTAATATTGCGTGATTAATTATGCTTGATTGATTGATATATAGATTTATTATGACTATTATTTCGATTATTTTCATAAATCTATCTATTCGGAGTCACGGGTATATTTTAGTGCATTTCAGGTGTTTTTAGCGTCAAATGATTCAAATGATGAAAACACGCGAAGACGGAACACCTACGGCGCTCGGATCACGAGTTACGGACTAATCAAGACGAATATGTAAGCCTTACATATAGTGCCATCACATATGTAAGGGGGGACGTGAAAAGAAGGAAAGCATTGCGCGCCGCGGCGAGAGAATTGCATGCCGCGGCGTGAGGCTCTCGGGTTTGATCCTGAAAACATAGAAGCATTGCGCGCCGCGGCGAGGGAATTGTATGCCGCGGCGGGGAGCTCTCGGGTTTTTGCATATTTTCCAAATTTTGTGTTGCGCCGCGGCGGGGAAAATGCATGCCGCGGCGCGCCTATTCCTATTGCAATCAGGAATCCCTTACATCTATAAATACCCCCTTAGACCCCCTTTACAAAGAGAACTCGAAATAACTTGACCAATTCATACACAACTCTTCCTCTTCTCAATTTTGCGACCCAAACACGACATTCAATCAGTTTTGAGAGCGTTGCCACACTATAACGAAGCGAGAGACAATATTCTAAGGATTCAAGGAAGCTAACGACAATCGAAGATAAAGCTTACGGAGAAGTACGTCAACCAATCCATAAGCGGTATTTAGATTTAGGTTTTCCTTGTTGTTATAGAATTAATTCATCTTCTTTATTTGTTAAAGTGTATGATCATATTTTATTTGTCTATGAATAATAATATGAACATGTCTGGCTAATTTAATTATGGATGTTTAGTTTGTGTTGCCATGTTTGCTAGAATTGTGTATGGTGTATCTTTTTGACTTATGAATAAAATACTTTTTGATTAAGAGCATGTTTAAATGTTTGATTATGAATAATCATGGGCCCATTTGATGTTCGTAGTTAGATTGAAAAACCTAAGAATTTAGTTAGAGGAACGTCACCTTAACTCTATTCCGAAACACTTAATCAAAGATTCAAGTTAGTGACTTAGTCATAGCATTAATTTGATTGGCATGTTTTCCTTGCGCATAATTTGATTGCTATTTAATTTACCCCCGCCAAAGGCAATTAATTAGTTAATCAACAAAGAGACCTACCCCCGCCAAAAGGAGTTTCGTAATTAAAAGGAAAGCCGGTAGTTTTGTTCTTATAGGACGTTAATGTTATATCACCATACCTTTTCGATGCAAGCATGGCCAACCAAGCTAAACGTCCATACATCCTCTATTGATATTTGATTTAATTGAATTGATTATTTGATTGCGATATTGTTTTAGTTTAATTGTCGTATGATTGTTCTCGTTACCGAAATCAACCAACATTTTTACAGTTTTATTAGCGTTAGGATTCTAGTTACTTAGAGTTTTAGTTTCACTAGAACTCTATTTAATTAGAGCTTTGTTTTCATTAGAACTCTATTTAGATTTAAAAGTTAGTTATTTAAAACCACTGCAATTCCTTGAGAGACCGACCTTGGAAGTTGCTTGTCACTTTACTACGAGTGATTCGTACACTTGCGAGTACACATTTTAACACATCAAGTTTTTGGCGCCGTTGCCGGAGAATTGGCGTTTTAAATAATTTTCTTTTTAACTTTTTAGAGTTTCTTAATTATTTTTATTTGTTTGTTTATTTTATTTGTTGTCTTTTATTTGTTTATTTATTTTATTTTTATTTTTTATTTTTATTTTTATTTTATTCAAAAAAAAAAAAATCCAAAAAAAATCAAAAATAGTGCTTAAATTTCAAATTTCACTGCTACCTTGATCTTTGTTTGCTTTTTATTTGTGCATGCAGGGTAGGAGATCACTTAACAAGGAACTCTCTCCTTTCATTGACAACATACACAGAGTCAAACACCGATAAAAGAAACTGGATAATCAATATCAAGAGGAAGAAGTCCAACAACAATTGCAAGCAACAATGGGTGACAACGTAGCTAGGCAAATGATGAACAAAGAGTTTGCAAGACCGATCATTGGGACCGCCACATCATGCATTCAACTCACAGAGGCGGCTAGGAATTATGAATTGAAAAATATTCATTATTCCATGCTTCCCTCCTTTTACGGTATCCCTAATGAAGATCCTTTAAATTTTATGCGTGAATTGTATGCTACTGTGCAAACCTTTCCATTGCAGGGACTTAGTGAAGATCAACTACGTATGAGGTGTTTTCCATACACTCTCAAGGATAGAGCTAAGTCTTGGTTAATGACGTTAGCACCCGGTTCTTTGGTCACATGGGACGATGTTTACAATAAATTCATAGGTAAGTTCTATTCCCATCAAAAGACATCTGATCTAAGAACAAAAATTGCTACTTTTTCGCAGATGGACGGAGAACCCTTCCAAGAGGCTTGGGACAGATTCAAATTGCTGTTGATACAATGTCCATACCACCACTTCCCGTTGCAGTTACAGAATCAGTTTTTCTACGACGGATTGACACTACAATGTCAATTCACAGTTGACAACGCTGCAGGAGGAGCAATGGGTGAGAAAACAGCGGATGAAACCTACGAACTATTCGAGATGTTGGGAGCCAACTCCCAACAAAAGAGCGCTAGAGGAAGACGAGCTGGAGTCCACGAATTAGGCTCCAACAATGAAATGGCCATGCAACTTACTGAATTGACAAAACAAGTGCAACTTCTCACAACCTCCAATGTTAATCAGATGCCAAAACACGAGGTATGTGGAGTTTGTGGTTCATATGGACATGGTGCTAACGTTTGTTCTTTTGCAGGTGATCCTTACACAGGTACTACTGAAGAGGCGAATTTAATGCAAGGGTACCAACCTAGACCTAGGAATGACCCTTATTCAAATACCTACAACCCTGGATGGAGGAATCACCCTAATTTTGGATGGAAACAAAACAATAGCCAACCATTTGTCCAAAACCAAACACAAGGCCAAAATGTAAACCGACAATTTCCACAAAATAAGCCAACCGTAGAGGAAACCCTAAACAATTTCATACACTCTTGTAATGGAAGGATGGACTCGATAGAAGCTTCAGTGAAGAGAGTGGAAATACAGGTTGGGCAGCTAGCGGAACAAATGTACAAACAAGAAACAGGAAAGCTGCCTAGTCAACCTGAACAAGCAAAGACGATCACAGTCCTTCAAAGTGATGAGGAGGTACCTAAAAATTTACCTGATAATTCTAATGTTTTGTTGTCTAGTACAGGTAACTTGGAAGGTGAGAATTCAACTCTCAAGGGAGATGATGAGTCTAATACCACTCCTAATGAACTTCCCAAGAAAGAAATTGTAGAAACATCCAACATTTTTCGATTGCACAAGTCGATGGACCCATACCGACCACCAATACCACCAATAAACCAGTTTGAGGAGAAAAATCAGGATGAGCAATACTCTGACACTCTTGCTTTATTTTCTGGAATTAATTGTAATTTACCTCTTTTGGATATTATAAAGAACAGTTCAACTTATGATCCAAATTGCAGGAACTTTATCATCAAGAAGAATAGAAGCAAAGAGAATGAAATGTCAAAAATTGGTAGTCCAATAATCCAACCGCACTTACCTCTCAAAATGAAAGATCCAGGTAGTTTCCACATTAACATCACTATGGGAGATAAGAGGGTATTCGAGGCTATGCTAGACTTAGGAGCAGGTATAAACCTAATGCCATATTCAGTATACTTGCAACTAGGATTAGGAAAGCTTAAAGAAACAAGGATGACCCTTCAACTTGCAAACGGTTCTATTCAATACCCAAAAGGAATAGTGGAAAATTTGTTAGTACAGGTGGACAAGTTTATTGTACCAGTGGACTTTGTGGTGCTTGAGATGGACAGAAATTTTCTTCAAGACAAGGAACATACAATTATTCTTGGTAGACCATTCATGGCCACTACCAAAACAACTATTGAGGTCCATAATAGGAAGTTATCAATGACGGTTTGTGGAGAGACTGTACAGTTTGGAATTTTTCAACCCTCCCCTATTTCTTCTAACACTGAATTGCAGGATAGCATAAGTAACAAAATTGAGGTTCGAAACGTTGAATGGAGAGGGAAGGACAAACTGATAAATTTAAGTCGGGATGATGCCTACAAAGAACGCATTAAGCATTCTAATTACAAAAACTCGACTTGGAGGACGAAAGCTCATTTCAAGAAAGATAAGGGAGGAGATAAACAGTACAATTACATATTTAACCCCTTGACACGAGATCAGTCACGTCTTGCTAAGACGTTAAACTAAGCCCTTAATGGGAGGCACCCATTCGGTATCGTATTTCTTTCGTTGTCTTTAATTTTTTATTTCTTTTATTTCTTTTATCGTATTTTTATTTTCTTTTATTTTGGATTGTTTAACTTTGTTTGATGTTTTTGTGTTTTCAATTGCCTTAGTTATAATTAAAAATTGGGTTTGAATGTGAATTGTGTGCCTACACTTTGAGGTTCAATATATGTTCATATACATACATTCTTCATGAGAGAAGCGAGGAACAGTGAACCGGAGCATAGCGAGTAACGACACAATCTCATACGAAAGGGGGGTAACTTCTTACACTTTTTCTTATTTCTTATGTTCTTCTTTTTCACATTGAGGACAATGCAGAAATTAGGTTGGGGGTGGGAAGAATATTCCATAAGCATGAAATATGACCAATTTTAAATTTTTAACTTTGTCACTTGAATTGTTTTTAGTTAGTGTCGTGTCTACTTGATTCAATCCGGAAATCTATGATATTAACATGATTGTAATGACGATGACATATGAGAGATGTTAGATTTTTACCTAAGCAACGAAGCACATAAATGTTGGATTCATCTAATTTGAGAATTTTGTGGTACTTGTGGTAGTTTGCATGGTTAGTTTAACTATTCTGATTTGTGGAATGTATGCATGTTCATGATATGTTTTAAGTCTCAACAATCTCTAGAACTCATTTGAAAACACGTTGAAGCGAAATAATAGAAACAAATACCACTTAGAAAATGATTTAGGCCATCTTTGGACCTTTTGAACTTTTCATGCTTTCCCGAAATATTTTATCAATAGCACACCCTTGGACTCAACATTGACATACATTAAACTACCCTTAGTGATAAGAGTACTTAGTGTAATATTTGATTTTCATGAGCAATTATGTTGTGTAAATGTAAATCTTGTTTTTCGATCAAAAAAAAAAATATTGATGATGATCGAAATAATAAGCAAGAATAAAGAAGAAAATCAAGCAAAAGATCCAAAGGACATTTGAAGTTAAGGGAGGATGAAAAGAACACTTGGTGGAAAAAGTTGAAAATATGCTTGTGAAATAAAAAGTACTCTTATCATATGAAAACATCATTTTTGTACTTTCATTATCACATACCTAGCCACAACTTTACAAGCTTAATGAAGTCCTATTGATTCTAGGTAGTTTAGTTTCTATATTAGTGGAGATGGGTTTGAAAAATGAGCATATGGAGTTTGCAAGTGCAAAATTCACATTCATATTTTACTTGCACATTTATGAGATATTGAAATGTAATCTATGAATATCATGCATGACACGATCAGATAGTATAACTAACGGGTTTGTGGTTTGATTGGTTGTTCAAAATCCGATTACCATGATGAGTTTGATGTTTGGACTGTTTTTGAGCTTAGGGAATGTTTAACTATTTCATGTGCCATTCGTTATTAACAATTTTTGAGACGTATGCATGGATTGATTCAAGTATTGTTAGAGTCTTTATTAGTTTTGAGTCTTTATTTGTGTCAGTTACGATGTTTGTGGGTATCATCACTGGAAACCCTCACGAGACTATAACTCGTCCACTAGGGCCACCTAGGGGTTTAAAGGCTTGTTGCATACGCTAAATGCAACCGTGACAATCTACGGAAGTGATTTAGGTTAGGTTAGTTTATTTTCTTTGTTTTGATTTTAGTTTTTAGATCGCTTCACTTGCTAGAGACTAGCAAGAAGCTGGTTGGGGGTTGTGATGAGTGCTCGAAAAGCACTAATATTGCGTGATTAATTATGCTTGATTGATTGATATATAGATTTATTATGACTATTATTTCGATTATTTTCATAAATCTATCTATTCGGAGTCACGGGTATATTTTAGTGCATTTCAGGTGTTTTTAGCGTCAAATGATTCAAATGATGAAAACACGCGAAGACGGAACACCTACGGCGCTCGGATCACGAGTTACGGACTAATCAAGACGAATATGTAAGCCTTACATATAGTGCCATCACATATGTAAGGTGGGACGTGAAAAGAAGGAAAGCATTGCGCGCCGCGGCGAGAGAATTGCATGCCGCGGCGTGAGGCTCTCGGGTTTGATCCTGAAAACATAGAAGCATTGCGCGCCGCGGCGAGGGAATTGTATGCCGCGGCGGGGAGCTCTCGGGTTTTTGCATATTTTCCAAATTTTGTGTTGCGCCGCGGCGGGGAAAATGCATGCCGCGGCGCGCCTATTCCTATTGCAATCAGGAATTCCTTACATCTATAAATACCCCCTTAGACCCCCTTTACAAAGAGAACTCGAAATAACTTGACCAATTCATACACAACTCTTCCTCTTCTCAATTTTGCGACCCAAACACGACATTCAATCAGTTTTGAGAGCGTTGCCACACTATAACGAAGCGAGAGACAATATTCTAAGGATTCAAGGAAGCTAACGACAATCGAAGATAAAGCTTACGGAGAAGTACGTCAACCAATCCATAAGCGGTATTTAGATTTAGGTTTTCCTTGTTGTTATAGAATTAATTCATCTTCTTTATTTGTTAAAGTGTATGATCATATTTTATTTGTCTATGAATAATAATATGAACATGTCTGGCTAATTTAATTATGGATGTTTAGTTTGTGTTGCCATGTTTGCTAGAATTGTGTATGGTGTATCTTTTTGACTTATGAATAAAATACTTTTTGATTAAGAGCATGTTTAAATGTTTGATTATGAATAATCATGGGCCCATTTGATGTTCGTAGTTAGATTGAAAAACCTAAGAATTTAGTTAGAGGAACGTCACCTTAACTCTATTCCGAAACACTTAATCAAAGATTCAAGTTAGTGACTTAGTCATAGCATTAATTTGATTGGCATGTTTTCCTTGCGCATAATTTGATTGCTATTTAATTTACCCCCGCCAAAGGCAATTAATTAGTTAATCAACAAAGAGACCTACCCCCGCCAAAAGGAGTTTCGTAATTAAAAGGAAAGCCGGTAGTTTTGTTCTTATAGGACGTTAATGTTATATCACCATACCTTTTCGATGCAAGCATGGCCAACCAAGCTAAACGTCCATACATCCTCTATTGATATTTGATTTAATTGAATTGATTATTTGATTGCGATATTGTTTTAGTTTAATTGTCGTATGATTGTTCTCGTTACCGAAATCAACCAACATTTTTACAGTTTTATTAGCGTTAGGATTCTAGTTACTTAGAGTTTTAGTTTCACTAGAACTCTATTTAATTAGAGCTTTGTTTTCATTAGAACTCTATTTAGATTTAAAAGTTAGTTATTTAAAACCACTGCAATTCCTTGAGAGACCGACCTTGGAAGTTGCTTGTCACTTTACTACGAGTGATTCGTACACTTGCGAGTACACATTTTAACACATCAAGTTTTTGGCGCCGTTGCCGGAGAATTGGCGTTTTAAATAATTTTCTTTTTAACTTTTTAGAGTTTCTTAATTATTTTTATTTGTTTGTTTATTTTATTTGTTGTCTTTTATTTGTTTATTTATTTTATTTTTATTTTTTATTTTTATTTTTATTTTATTCAAAAAAAAAAAATCCAAAAAAAATCAAAAATAGTGCTTAAATTTCAAATTTCACTGCTACCTTGATCTTTGTTTGCTTTTTATTTGTGCATGCAGGGTAGGAGATCACTTAACAAGGAACTATCTCCTTTCATTGACAACATACACAGAGTCAAACACCGATAAAAGAAACTGGATAATCAATATCAAGAGGAAGAAGTCCAACAACAATTGCAAGCAACAATGGGTGACAACGTAGCTAGGCAAATGATGAACAAAGAGTTTGCAAGACCGATCATTGGGACCGCCACATCATGCATTCAACTCACAGAGGCGGCTAGGAATTATGAATTGAAAAATATTCATTATTCCATGCTTCCCTCCTTTTACGGTATCCCTAATGAAGATCCTTTAAATTTTATGCGTGAATTGTATGCTACTGTGCAAACCTTTCCATTGCAGGAACTTAGTGAAGATCAACTACGTATGAGGTGTTTTCCATACACTCTCAAGGATAGAGCTAAGTCTTGGCTAATGACGTTAGCACCCGGTTCTTTGGTCACATGGGACGATGTTTACAATAAATTCATAGGTAAGTTCTATTCCCATCAAAAGACATCTGATCTAAGAACAAAAATTGCTACTTTTTCGCAGATGGACGGAGAACCCTTCCAAGAGGCTTGGGACAGATTCAAATTGCTGTTGATACAATGTCCATACCACCACTTCCCGTTGCAGTTACAGAATCAGTTTTTCTACGACGGATTGACACTACAATGTCAATTCACAGTTGACAACGCTGCAGGAGGAGCAATGGGTGAGAAAACAGCGGATGAAACCTACGAACTATTCGAGATGTTGGGAGCCAACTCCCAACAAAAGAGCGCTAGAGGAAGACGAGCTGGAGTCCACGAATTAGGCTCCAACAATGAAATGGCCATGCAACTTACTGAATTGACAAAACAAGTGCAACTTCTCACAACCTCCAATGTTAATCAGATGCCAAAACACGAGGTATGTGGAGTTTGTGGTTCATATGGACATGGTGCTAACGTTTGTTCTTTTGCAGGTGATCCTTACACAGGTACTACTGAAGAGGCGAATTTAATGCAAGGGTACCAACCTAGACCTAGGAATGACCCTTATTCAAATACCTACAACCCTGGATGGAGGAATCACCCTAATTTTGGATGGAAACAAAACAATAGCCAACCATTTGTCCAAAACCAAACACAAGGCCAAAATGTAAACCGACAATTTCCACAAAATAAGCCAACCGTAGAGGAAACCCTAAACAATTTCATACACTCTTGTAATGGAAGGATGGACTCGATAGAAGCTTCAGTGAAGAGAGTGGAAATACAGGTTGGGCAGCTAGCGGAACAAATGTACAAACAAGAAACAGGAAAGCTGCCTAGTCAACCTGAACAAGCAAAGGCGATCACAGTCCTTCAAAGTGATGAGGAGGTACCTAAAAATTTACCTGATAATTCTAATGTTTTGTTGTCTAGTACAGGTAACTTGGAAGGTGAGAATTCAACTCTCAAGGGAGATGATGAGTCTAATACCACTCCTAATGAACTTCCCAAGAAAGAAATTGTAGAAACATCCAACATTTTTCGATTGCACAAGTCGATGGACCCATACCGACCACCAATACCACCAATAAACCAGTTTGAGGAGAAAAATCAGGATGAGCAATACTCTGACACTCTTGCTTTATTTTCTGGAATTAATTGTAATTTACCTCTTTTGGATATTATAAAGAACAGTTCAACTTATGATCCAAATTGCAGGAACTTTATCATCAAGAAGAATAGAAGCAAAGAGAATGAAATGTCAAAAATTGGTAGTCCAATAATCCAACCGCACTTACCTCTCAAAATGAAAGATCCAGGTAGTTTCCACATTAACATCACTATGGGAGATAAGAGGGTATTCGAGGCTATGCTAGACTTAGGAGCAGGTATAAACCTAATGCCATATTCAGTATACTTGCAACTAGGATTAGGAAAGCTTAAAGAAACAAGGATGACCCTTCAACTTGCAAACGGTTCTATTCAATACCCAAAAGGAATAGTGGAAAATTTGTTAGTACAGGTGGACAAGTTTATTGTACCAGTGGACTTTGTGGTGCTTGAGATGGACAGAAATTTTCTTCAAGACAAGGAACATACAATTATTCTTGGTAGACCATTCATGGCCACTACCAAAACAACTATTGAGGTCCATAATAGGAAGTTATCAATGACGGTTTGTGGAGAGACTGTACAGTTTGGAATTTTTCAACCCTCCCCTATTTCTTCTAACACTGAATTGCAGGATAGCATAAGTAACAAAATTGAGGTTCGAAACGTTGAATGGAGAGGGAAGGACAAACTGATAAATTTAAGTCGGGATGATGCCTACAAAGAACGCATTAAGCATTCTAATTACAAAAACTCGACTTGGAGGACGAAAGCTCATTTCAAGAAAGATAAGGGAGGAGATAAACAGTACAATTACATATTTAACCCCCCTTGACACGAGATCAGTCACGTCTTGCTAAGACGTTAAACTAAGCCCTTAATGGGAGGCACCCATTCGGTATCGTATTTCTTTCGTTGTCTTTAATTTTTTATTTCTTTTATTTCTTTTATCGTATTTTTATTTTCTTTTATTTTGGATTGTTTAACTTTGTTTGATGTTTTTGTGTTTTCAATTGCCTTAGTTATAATTAAAAATTGGGTTTGAATGTGAATTGTGTGCCTACACTTTGAGGTTCAATATATGTTCATATACATACATTCTTCATGAGAGAAGCGAGGAACAGTGAACCGGAGCATAGCGAGTAACGACACAATCTCATACGAAAGGGGGGTAACTTCTTACACTTTTTCTTATTTCTTATGTTCTTCTTTTTCACATTGAGGACAATGCAGAAATTAGGTTGGGGGTGGGAAGAATATTCCATAAGCATGAAATATGACCAATTTTAAATTTTTAACTTTGTCACTTGAATTGTTTTTAGTTAGTGTCGTGTCTACTTGATTCAATCCGGAAATCTATGATATTAACATGATTGTAATGACGATGACATATGAGAGATGTTAGATTTTTACCTAAGCAACGAAGCACATAAATGTTGGATTCATCTAATTTGAGAATTTTGTGGTACTTGTGGTAGTTTGCATGGTTAGTTTAACTATTCTGATTTGTGGAATGTATGCATGTTCATGATATGTTTTAAGTCTCAACAATCTCTAGAACTCATTTGAAAACACGTTGAAGCGAAATAATAGAAACAAATACCACTTAGAAAATGATTTAGGCCATCTTTGGACCGTTTGAACTTTTCATGCTTTCCCGAAATATTTTATCAATAGCACACCCTTGGACTCAACATTGACATACATTAAACTACCCTTAGTGATAAGAGTACTTAGTGTAATATTTGATTTTCATGAGCAATTATGTTGTGTAAATGTAAATCTTGTTTTTCGATCAAAAAAAAAAAATATTGATGATGATCGAAATAATAAGCAAGAATAAAGAAGAAAATCAAGCAAAAGATCCAAAGGACATTTGAAGTTAAGGGAGGATGAAAAGAACACTTGGTGGAAAAAGTTGAAAATATGCTTGTGAAATAAAAAGTACTCTTATCATATGAAAACATCATTTTTGTACTTTCATTATCACATACCTAGCCACAACTTTACAAGCTTAATGAAGTCCTATTGATTCTAGGTAGTTTAGTTTCTATATTAGTGGAGATGGGTTTGAAAAATGAGCATATGGAGTTTGCAAGTGCAAAATTCACATTCATATTTTACTTGCACATTTATGAGATATTGAAATGTAATCTATGAATATCATGCATGACACGATCAGATAGTATAACTAACGGGTTTGTGGTTTGATTGGTTGTTCAAAATCCGATTACCATGATGAGTTTGATGTTTGGACTGTTTTTGAGCTTAGGGAATGTTTAACTATTTCATGTGCCATTCGTTATTAACAATTTTTGAGACGTATGCATGGATTGATTCAAGTATTGTTAGAGTCTTTATTAGTTTTGAGTCTTTATTTGTGTCAGTTACGATGTTTGTGGGTATCATCACTGGAAACCCTCACGAGACTATAACTCGTCCACTAGGGCCACCTAGGGGTTTAAAGGCTTGTTGCATACGCTAAATGCAACCGTGACAATCTACGGAAGTGATTTAGGTTAGGTTAGTTTATTTTCTTTGTTTTGATTTTAGTTTTTAGATCGCTTCACTTGCTAGAGACTAGCAAGAAGCTGGTTGGGGGTTGTGATGAGTGCTCGAAAAGCACTAATATTGCGTGATTAATTATGCTTGATTGATTGATATATAGATTTATTATGACTATTATTTCGATTATTTTCATAAATCTATCTATTCGGAGTCACGGGTATATTTTAGTGCATTTCAGGTGTTTTTAGCGTCAAATGATTCAAATGATGAAAACACGCGAAGACGGAACACCTACGGCGCTCGGATCACGAGTTACGGACTAATCAAGACGAATATGTAAGCCTTACATATAGTGCCATCACATATGTAAGGGGGGACGTGAAAAGAAGAAAAGCATTGCGCGCCGCGGCGAGAGAATTGCATGCCGCGGCGTGAGGCTCTCGGGTTTGATCCTGAAAACATAGAAGCATTGCGCGCCGCGGCGAGGGAATTGTATGCCGCGGCGGGGAGCTCTCGGGTTTTTGCATATTTTCCAAATTTTGTGTTGCGCCGCGGCGGGGAAAATGCATGCCGCGGCGCGCCTATTCCTATTGCAATCAGGAATCCCTTACATCTATAAATACCCCCTTAGACCCCCTTTACAAAGAGAACTCGAAATAACTTGACCAATTCATACACAACTCTTCCTCTTCTCAATTTTGCGACCCAAACACGACATTCAATCAGTTTTGAGAGCGTTGCCACACTATAACGAAGCGAGAGACAATATTCTAAGGATTCAAGGAAGCTAACGACAATCGAAGATAAAGCTTACGGAGAAGTACGTCAACCAATCCATAAGCGGTATTTAGATTTAGGTTTTCCTTGTTGTTATAGAATTAATTCATCTTCTTTATTTGTTAAAGTGTATGATCATATTTTATTTGTCTATGAATAATAATATGAACATGTCTGGCTAATTTAATTATGGATGTTTAGTTTGTGTTGCCATGTTTGCTAGAATTGTGTATGGTGTATCTTTTTGACTTATGAATAAAATACTTTTTGATTAAGAGCATGTTTAAATGTTTGATTATGAATAATCATGGGCCCATTTGATGTTCGTAGTTAGATTGAAAAACCTAAGAATTTAGTTAGAGGAACGTCACCTTAACTCTATTCCGAAACACTTAATCAAAGATTCAAGTTAGTGACTTAGTCATAGCATTAATTTGATTGGCATGTTTTCCTTGCGCATAATTTGATTGCTATTTAATTTACCCCCGCCAAAGGCAATTAATTAGTTAATCAACAAAGAGACCTACCCCCGCCAAAAGGAGTTTCGTAATTAAAAGGAAAGCCGGTAGTTTTGTTCTTATAGGACGTTAATGTTATATCACCATACCTTTTCGATGCAAGCATGGCCAACCAAGCTAAACGTCCATACATCCTCTATTGATATTTGATTTAATTGAATTGATTATTTGATTGCGATATTGTTTTAGTTTAATTGTCGTATGATTGTTCTCGTTACCGAAATCAACCAACCTTTTTACAGTTTTATTAGCGTTAGGATTCTAGTTACTTAGAGTTTTAGTTTCACTAGAACTCTATTTAATTAGAGCTTTGTTTTCATTAGAACTCTATTTAGATTTAAAAGTTAGTTATTTAAAACCACTGCAATTCCTTGAGAGACCGACCTTGGAAGTTGCTTGTCACTTTACTACGAGTGATTCGTACACTTGCGAGTACACATTTTAACACATCACACATATCCCTAATAATTAAAAACTATTAAAATGTTATAAAATTAAAGAAAATAATATAAGAAAAGTATAGAGAAAACAAACAAAATAAATAATTATCATTAATTGTTGTGTTTTTAATACTGTTAAATGCCCTATTTGTAGTATTTGTAAGATATACTATGAATTTTAAATTTAAGATATGATAGAGATTAAATCTCTAACTAAATACAAATTTATGATATAATAAAGATAAATATTTATTTAAATTAAATATAATCATGAAAGATATAATATCATATTAAAGACTTTTACATCCAAATTATAACGTAAAATAATTAACAATGAAGTAAAAAAAAAAAAGAATCAAATACATCCCACATCTCCACAATTTTCTTATTTTTAATTTAACTTTGTCATTCCATCGTCTTCAATGTCTACCATTGTTGCCATTGTCAACCTCATCAAATTTGCCTACCTTAACTTGAATCACAACCATCAAATTTCAATTTGTTTCTTTGAATTTGTTGATGATTTGGTTCATTAGTGGATGAGTATAGCATGACAGGTAAGATTTGACTGGTTGTATCGAACAATGCTACTTCTTATTCTTTTTTTAATTTTCAAAATTTGAGAAAAAGAGTAAATGATTCATTATTTTAATAGCATTGACTCGATTCCTATTTTTGAACACTTGAAGATTTGAAGTCTAATATACTGATTATGCTTTCAGATATTTAAACCTTTAAAAATTGGTTCCCTTATACAAAAACTATTATACAAAAATACACAATAATAAATTATGTTCAAATATTTGGCAGACAATAAATGAACAAATGAAGTATTTTCAGTGAGGGTCATTAAACATTTTTTTGAGATTCACTAGTTCATAGTTGAATATATGTAGAATGTTTAGGAACATTTATTATGTAACTCCATTATTTTCAATAATGAAGTACATGTTCGGCATGTAATGTCAAATATTTTGAAAATGCTCGACCATCTCTATTGAACACTTTGTATATGTTTATACATGGTTCGTCGAACGTATTGAAATTCATAAAAAAAATACCATTATATTTCTTTTTTTATTTCACCAATATGATTGTCTAGATTTTTCATCTATTTTAAAGTAAGTAAAAAGTATAAAAGTTAAAAATGTTAAATGGCTTAGGTTTGGAGGTTAAGGAAGAGGTGGTAGTAGTGATTGCAGTTGACAATAGTGTTCAATGGAGGAAGACAATGGCGACTGGTGGTGTTGCTTTAGAAGATGAGAGATGGTGGAATGCATTTGATGAATAGTAAGTTTCATAATATTTATTATATTTTTAATTATTTTAATATTTAAGAATGTGTATTTATATATTTAATGGATGTAAGTATAATTTGCCATACAAACATATCATATTATGGAGAAATTCTTGTATATAATATAAATTTAGGTTGTTGATTTTTTTACGTGTCTAATATTAATTCCTATTTTTTAAAATTGAATAGTCGAGATTTATTTGTTTTATTATGTAGTATATACAACGATTGTATACAAGACTTTTTCTATATCATATGTAAAATGGTAGGCTTTGAATTGAAAAGAAAAGGAAAATTCTACTCACATTTCACATCTATCACAAAATACGTACCCATAATATTTAAAATTATTAAAATATATATAATAATAATAAATAAATAAATATTTACAATCTACTAAATACATCTCATAAGTCTCTTCTTCAAGATAAAAAAAACAATTATCAATCATTTTCTTTACCTTCACCACTGCTACCATCATTACAACCTTCAACCATAAACTCAAATCATATAATCATTTAGTCATTATACATTTTACTAGAGGTGTCAAAAGGGATGGAATGTTCCATTTGCCCATGTTACAATCCATGAATTTGTGAGCCCATCTCATTTTATTTAATTTACTTTTTAGAGAGTTAGAATGGCAATGAGATAGTACATAATAAAAAATTTCATTTGTCCCAAATTGGCCTAATTGAGATAAGTAAAATTACAAAAATAATGAAAAAAAAAAATATGATTATCTATGATAATCATGAGCCCATTAGGGACAATTCTAAATGGAAAGGAATGAGATGATATTTAAATAAAAGTAGATAATTTTTAGCCCATGAACCCATTAAGGACATCAAATAGAACATGAGATGAGATGAGATAACCCATTCACATCTCTACATTTTACTTTAAGACAACCAAAATGCTAATATTGAATAGGAATCAAAAGAGATATATTTACAATTTTTGCAATTTTTTTTTAAAAAATTAAACATGTTCAGCAAACTAGGGTCATAAATATAAGAAACAGTCGATTACATTTGTTGAATATATAAGAAAGGTTCGGCAACGTGTAATCGACCTTTTTTTTAATATGTACAGACCTAGTTCATTGAATACATACTAATTAGCAAAAAAAAAAAATGCAAAAAATGTAAATATATTTCTTTCGATTTCTCTTCAATATTTAGCAGTTGAGTATATAAAATTTTCATTTTAAAGTAAGTGAAATGCATAATAGTTATATGATTTGAGTTTAGGGTTAAAGATTAATAATGGTGATGGAGATAGAAAAAATGGTTAATAGTTATTTTTTAGCTTGGAGAGGAGAAGCATGAGATGTATTTGGTGAATTTTAAAATATTATTATTATATTTTAATAATTTTAAGTGTTAAAAGTATGTCCATCAGTCTATAATAAAAAGAAGAGTTGTACTCGTTTATTTATTTATTTGAATTATTTTTATTTGATATTTTTACAAAAATAAAAAAAAGATTTAACTATTGTTCAAATAACCCACATAAAATCTATATTTATTTATCTATATATAAAGGAGAGTTTACTTTCTCTTATTTATTTGTGCTTGATATTTATATTTCTTTTATGTTATTTCATATTTATATATTTTTTATTTTGTTTGAAATAAAAAGTAGAGAATTAAAAGAAAGTAATTGATAACCTGTATAATCTAATGTAGTAGTTTTTTAGTAGTACTATATGTATTAAATTGTTGTATATATTAATTAATATATAATAATAACGTAACTAAATTATACCAATTTAAAAATGGTTATTATATCTAATTTGTAGAAATAAAAAAAATTATCATGTTACTTTCAATGAAATATTCTTTATAAAAATACAATAAGCTTTTCTTATAAAAAAATTAAGCATTTATGAGATAATTAGATCTTGAAATAATTTTTATTGTCATTTTATTTATTTTTAACAATTATATATTTTTATGATTATTTAAATAGTAAAAAATATTAAAGGAGAAATTGTTAATTTTTTTATTAAAAAAATATAATTTGTAAATAAATAATAACAGGAGTAGACGAAGTAAAGAGACAAAAAATAAATTAAAAAATGCGAAATGCATGATACGAACCTAAAGAACAAATATCAAATTATTATGTACTAACTTCCTATATTATTATTAAAAATAAATAAACTCACTGACAAACATGATAAGAAGTGAGAAATATACATCCTATTTATTTCATTGTCCTCCATAGCATTAATTTAATTTAATTTAATCTTTTTTATTTAATAAAATTATTTTGGAGTTGATGTCAAAAAATTATCATAGAAGTAAACAAATTATATTTGATTTTTTTTTAATTTTGTGTGATAAATTTTTTTGTATTGTTGTTATTTTGTTTGATAATATTATTTTGGAATTACCATTAAAAGAGTATAGTTCTAATTGCATTGAAAAATAATATTAGACCTTATGAGTTTTATTTGTTCTGTAGATATGATTGAGTTGGTTCATTTTTTACTAAAAAATACTTAAGGTAACATAAATTTGTACTTCTATTCGTACCCATATTAATTATAATATTATATGTGTCTAAATTTCTTTAAAAGATAATAACTTTTTTTCATTTTCAAAATTACTTAGACTACATGTCATATCATAATTAATATGAGTTAAAATTTAGGTGTAAATTTATGTGTCATAGCATTATACTTATACTTCTGACATAAAAAAAAAGCATTCATTTTCAAACAGATCCTTATTTGTTGTATTAAAAATAAGTATACATATGAGTATTAGTTAAAAAAAATGTTGTTTAATTTAAAATGATATATAATAGTTTAATTAGTTATTTTTATAATAAAATTATGTATTTTAGATACAGTTTATTGATTAATAAAACTTGTTTGACATTAGAAGTTGAATAATTTAAATAAAAGAAATATTTTAATATTTTTAATTTATTATGTATAATTTTTTGTATTTAAAAAAAATATATATGATATAAATTTTATTTAAAAATATAAAAAATTTGTGATTTAAGTTTTAATAATAATTATGTAAATATAAATTATATAAAAGAAAATATAAGGAAGGACGTGCAACTAGTATTTAATGATAAATGTGGGATGTGAGTAGAACGAGCAAATAGAAAATACGTTAACCTTTACAAGTTGGGCCAAAGTTGGGCCCAGTATGGTATCAAACTAGCAAATAGTCGGGCACATGCCACAAGTTTTAACAAATCTACGCTACAGAAACTTAAATGGTCATTGGAGAAGCCAAAAAAAGTCTACCAAATCTACGGTATAAAAAAATGCGCAAATTAGCTATCATGAGCCCTATTACCATTGCAGACGATACACACCCTCCTCTCCCTCTTGCTCTATTTCTCTTCTCTCTCTAAAACACATTTACAAATTAGTTAACCACGATAACGATTATAGAAGAGAAAACCCGTGTTGTAATAGAAACCCCAGAAACAGAGAGAGAGAGAGAAAACAATGATCCAGTGTTTATCTTCAGAGGCGGTCTCATCGTCATCGTCTACTTCTGCTTCGGCTTCTGCCGTATCGGACCAATCACAGCTTGCCACTTCTTCATCGACGGCAGAGAAAATGCCTTCAGTCGCCACAACGACAGCGGAGGACCTTGCGGTTGGGTCCAGGGATGCCGGTGGGGCACAAGAGACTGTGACCGTTGATCGGTACGGGGAATACTCTGCTGTTTGCAGATGGACGGTTCAAAATTTTCCAAGAATCAAAGCTAGGGCTCTGTGGAGCAAGTACTTCGAGGTTGGAGGATATGATTGTCGCCTTCTTGTTTACCCTAAAGGTGACTCTCAGGCTTTACCGGGCTATATCTCCGTTTATCTTCAAATCATGGACCCTCGGGGCACATCGTCTTCGAAATGGGACTGCTTCGCTAGCTATCGTTTGGCTATTGTTAATGTACTTGATGATTCAAAGACTATTCATCGCGATTCTTGGCATCGGTTCTCTAGCAAGAAGAAATCTCACGGTTGGTGCGATTTTACGCCTTCCTCTGCTGTGTTTGATTCCAAATTAGGTTATTTATTGAGTAATGATTCAGTACTGATAACCGCTGATATATTGATATTGAATGAATCGGTGAGTTTTACGCGAGATAATAATGAGCCTCAGTCGATGATGTCATCGTCCTCATCAGTCGTGGCGGGTCCAATGTCCGACGTTTCAAGTGGTAAGTTCACTTGGAAAGTGCATAATTTCAGTTTGTTTAAGGAGATGATTAAGACCCAGAAAATAATGAGCCCCGTTTTTCCTGCTGGGGAGTGTAATTTGAGGATTAGTGTGTACCAGAGCTCGGTTAATGGGGTGGAGTATTTGTCAATGTGTTTGGAAAGCAAAGACACTGAGAAGACGGTATTGTTGTCCGATAGGAGCTGTTGGTGTTTATTCCGCATGTCTGTGTTGAACCAGAAGCCTGGGTGTAATCATATGCATAGAGACTCGTACGGGCGTTTTGCTGCTGATAATAAGAGTGGGGATAATACCAGTTTGGGTTGGAATGATTATATGAAGATGTCAGATTTTGTTGGGCCTGATTCTGGGTTTATGGTGGATGATACTGCAGTTTTCAGTACGTCATTTCATGTGATCAAGGAGTCCAATAGCTTCTCTAAGAATGGAGGGTTAATTACTGGAAGGATTGGAAGTGGGGCAAGGAAGTCGGATGGTCACATGGGGAAGTACACTTGGAGGATTGAGAATTTCACTAGGCTTAAGGATCTTCTGAAGAAGAGGAAGATAACAGGTCTTTGTATCAAGAGCAGAAGGTTTCAGATAGGGAATCGGGACTGTCGTCTCATCGTTTATCCCCGAGGTTAGTGTGATTGTGGCTCTACTTGGCCATAGATATAAACAACTTTTGCTTTGAGGACTAAATCTTCTTTGGAGAACACTAAAATCTATGTTTGTATTGTTATACAGTAACTGAGGACTAGTACCACCTCTGTGGATGTAATTCACAAGGAATGTTAAATATTTCTCATTAGAAAAAAATCAAGCTGAACGATAAAAGAAGTTTTTACTTTTGCCATTCCACGTGAATTTATTTTACCAAAACTTACCGAGGTCATACTATGATGAGAAGAAGATATAAATCATGACTTACAATAGCAAGATACTATAAGCTAGAATCTATAATGGTTAGAATAGAATATCTTTATGGTTTTTCCTATATCTTATGTGTCATCACAAAAATTTGTCATATAATAGTGGCACTGCCATATTTTATAGCATGCTTAGAATTAGGATAGTAAGTTGATGAAAACTTTTTCAAATATTTTATGGTATCAGGACAGTCTCAGCCTCCGTGCCACCTTTCAGTGTTTCTTGAAGTTACTGATTCACGAAATACCTCAAGTGATTGGAGTTGTTTTGTGAGCCATCGTTTGTCAGTTGTGAACCAGAAAATGGAAGAGAAGTCTGTCACAAAAGAATCTCAGAATCGATACTCCAAGGCTGCAAAGGATTGGGGTTGGCGTGAGTTTGTGACACTTACGAGCCTCTTCGATCAAGATTCTGGATTTCTGGTTCATGACACCGTTGTATTCTCTGCTGAGGTCCTTTTGCTGAAGGAGTCATCAATAATGCAGGTTTTTAATGATGATGGTACTGAATCAATTAATGCTAGTCCCCAGATAGATATGGTAGGGAAAAGAGGCTCATTCACATGGAAGGTGGAGAATTTCCTGGCTTTTAAGGAAATAATGGAGACACGAAAAATTTTCAGCAAGTTCTTTAAAGCTGGTGGATGTGAGCTCCGAATTGGTATGTGTTATAATTACTTGGACTTATAACCTATTCGACTTTGAAAAGGTAGTTGCTTCCACTTGTATTTGTTATGTAACTGACATTTGTTTTCTGCACAGGTGTCTACGAGTCATTTGATACCATATGTATCTATTTGGAAAGTGATCAATCGGTTGGTAATGATCTGGATAAAAACTTCTGGGTCAAATATAAGTTGGCTGTGGTGAATCAAAAAAACCCAGCAAAAACCGTTTTGAAGGAGTCTTCTATTTGTACAAAGACGTGGAACAATTCTGTTTTGCAATTCATGAAAGTGTCAGATATGTTGGAAACAGATGCAGGGTTTCTTGTGCGCGAAACTGTTGTTTTTGTATGTGAAATACTGGATTGGTGCTACTGGTTTGATTTTGCAGACTTAGAGGTTAGTTTTTATGTGGTTGCCGTCGTTTTAGCTTTATTTTTATTATTAGTTTAATGTTTTGGCAGGTAAGTCTTCATTTGTAATCCTAGTGTTCTAACAGGAGAGGATTTGTGTAAATGTGTCTTTTTGCTAATTCTCTCGAGTAAAGTCTGAACCATTTTAATTTTTTAATCCTATAGATTAGATTGCTTTAATTGGGAAGTCATGTAGCTCTGTGACTTCTATTTCATAGTACAACTTTATGTCGTGGCTGCATGTGAAAAACACTTGGGGTCTGGGTTTCTTGGTGTTACGATATATACAAATGTCTGCTTGTATTTGGTTCTTCATGTACTCTGAATATAACTGATGGTGTGATGCTTTTATGAAATTGACTGATGTAAATTTTGTGTTAAAACATGTTTCTTTGTCCGTAAGTAGTTATTCAGTGTCTTTATGTTCAAATAAATACCATCGAATATAGACACCTAAGGTAGAAATGTGGGAAAGAATGAAAATTTCGGCATCAATGGATATTTTGATCCTCCAACTTTACAAAAAAGTGCGATGGAAATTTTGGTATTAATATCGATTTGGGTTAAAAATTTAAGAAATATATGGAAATAAACTTTTGTATGTGTGAAATCTAATTATAGGACGATTCATGGGCTATAGCATAATACATAATGTGAAATTAAATATACAATTATATTCTAAGATAATTCTCTTAATTAATTATAAAAAAATTATAAAATAGAAACTTTGATATTTTATTACTACTTAGTGTATTACATAATACTATTTGAGACATGATAAGCTTATAGTATATTCAAGTTTAATAAACAGACGCATAAAATTAATGAAAAATTTAAAAAAATTAGACAGTTGAGTATTGACCTCTTATTTTACGAAGTTATTTGTGTTTAAGTTCAATTTGTAGCAATGTTTCATGATGAATTGAACATTTATTTTGTTTTATAAAAAAATTCATGTTTTAAAACTTAAATTCACCAATATTTCTTTTTAAAATTTACCAAAATTTTCAGGGAATCAACATCCACACACAATTTCTTTGTCGATAACCCAAATTTTTTGAAATTTCCGAAATTTTCATCCTTGAGCTTGAGTTTGGGGGCAAGAATGGAACCATATTAATAGAATAGTGGTTGCGGTGAAAAAAATTTCTTTGATCATTTTATTTTAAATATTCGTGGGGAACGCCCAAGGAGTCTACTAAATAGCAGTCACACTTGAACTTTGCTCACATGTATAGTTTGTGCTGGCAGGTTATGTGGCCAGAAGATGATCAGGATGCCTTGACAACTGATCCTGATGAACTTATCGACTCTGAAGACAGCGAAGGAATAAGCGGTGATGAAGAAGATATCTTTAGGAACCTGCTTTCAAGAGCTGGCTTCCACCTTACATATGGAGACAATCCTTCCCAGCCACAGGTCACTTTACGAGAAAAGCTATTAATGGATGCTGGTGCAATTGCTGGTTTCCTGACTGGACTTCGTGTTTATCTTGATGACCCTGCTAAAGTAAAACGGTTGCTTCTTCCAACCAAGCTCTCTGGTACTAGTGATGGAAAGAAGGTCACAAAGACCGATGGGTCTTCACCTAGTCTGATGAACATGTTGATGGGGGTAAAAGTTTTGCAACAGGCTATCATTGATCTACTTTTGGACATAATGGTTGAGTGTTGCCAACCTACAGAAGGAAATAATGCTGATTGTTCTGATGCAAACTTGAAGTCTTCTCCAGACATTAGCGAATCTTCCAATCCACCACAATCTGACAGGGAAAATGGGGCTACAGAGACTGACCAATTTCTAATACATGAGAGGTTATATTCTGGTGTAGGTAAAAATACCAGTGTTTCTGCCGTGCAAAGTTCCGATTTGAATGGGGATCGTATGGTTGGAAAAGCTCTTCCAGGAAAGCCTATCTGTCCACCAGAAACTTCAGCTGTAGTCTCAGAAAATTTGTCCCTCAGATCAAAGGTGCAAACCTTTTCCTTTTGCGACTGTCTCGAACTATTTTATTGAATGAATTTGTTAATTCTGACACTAAATATTTAATCTGCAGACCAAGTGGCCTGAGCAATCTGAGGAGCTCTTAGGATTAATTGTAAATTCACTCAGAGCTTTAGATGGAGCTGTTCCTCAAGGTTGTCCTGAACCTCGACGCCGACCTCAGTCTGCACACAAGATTGTTCTTGTACTGGATAAAGCCCCAAAGCATTTGCTGCCAGACTTGGTTGCTTTGGTTCCAAAGTTGGTTGAGCATTCAGAACATCCAGTTGCTGCTTTTGCACTTCTAGAACGACTTCAAAAGCCAGATGCAGAGCCATCCTTACGAATTCCTGTAACATCTTTAATCATGATTTTGATTGATTCTCATCTACCTTTTGGATTTCTAATTGGACATGTGCATTGTTTGGAACACTTTCTGGAGTGCTTCTCATGAATTTTATTATATGGTAAAATTGCTAAGATGTCCTCTAAACTATGATGCACTTAATTTCTCAGGCTTTTGGTGTTCTTAGCCAATTGAAGTGTGGCAGTGAAGTGTGGGAACAAATCTTGTTTCAATCTTTTGACCTTTTGCCAGACTCAAATGATGAACCTCTTGCTGCAACGTTAGAGTTAATATTCAAAGCTGCATCCCAGTGTGAACACCTTCCCGAAGCAGTAAGAAAAAATTATTCTGAATTCTCAATGTGTCCCTTTTTTGTACAATTCTCCCCCTCATTTCAAGGTTTATTTTTCAACTGTTTTTGACATGTAGCACCATTGTAGGTCAGATCAGTTCGTGTACGTTTAAAAAGTTTGGGTGTGGATGTATCGCCTTGTGTCCTTGAGTTTTTGTGTAAAACTGTAAACAGTTGGGGTGATGTTGCTGAAACTATACTTAGAGACATTGATTGTGATGGTGATTTTAGTGATACTTGCCCAACAATAAATTGTGGGCTTCTCTTGTTTGGTGAAAATGGGTGCACTTCAGAAAGGTTGCATCTGGTTGACGATCAGGCTTTTCGAGTGGCTTGTCATTTTTCTGATATATATCTATTGGTTGAAATGTTATCCATACCTTGCCTGGCTGTTGAAGCCTCTCAAACATTTGAGAGAGCAGTTGCTCGAGGTGCCTTTACTGCTCATTCTGTAGCATTGGTTCTGGAAAGGCGTCTTGCTCAGAGGTTAAATCTCACTGCTAGACTTGTCGCTGAAAATTTTAATCATACGGAGGCGGCTGTAGAAGGAGATTCCAGTGATCAGCTGAGAGTCCAGCAGGACGATTTTACATCAGTTCTTGGTCTTGCTGAGACTTTGGCTATCTCTACAGACCCTCGAGTTCGGGGATTTGTCAAGATGCTATATACGTTGTTGTTCAAATGGTATGCTGATGAGTCGTACCGAGGAAGGATACTGAAGAGACTTGTTGATCGTGCTACTAGTAGTACTGATAGTAGTCGTGAAGTAGATCTAGATTTGGATATTTTGGTTACCTTAGCTTGTGGAGAGCAAGAAATTATTAGACCAGTTTTGAGCATGATGCGGGAGGTAGCTGAACTTGCAAATGTTGATCGGGCTGCTCTCTGGCACCAATTGTGTGCCAGTGAAGATGAAATTATTAGCTTCCGTGAAGAAAGTAAAGTACAAATTGCCAATATGAGCAGGGAAAAAGATGTTTTATCTCAAAAGTTTAGTGAATCTGAGGCTGCTAACAATCGTCTTAAGGTACCTGCTGTCTTGTGTCATTATTATTAATAATTTATTAGCATTAATTTTGAAGAATATTGGAATTAATCCCTTTGATATTGTGGCAGTCTGAAATGAAGGCTGACATGGATCGCTTTACCCGGGAAAGGAAGGAGCTTTCTGAGCAAATACAAGAAGTGGAGAGCCAGCTTGAGTGGTTACGCTCAGAGCGTGATGACGAAAAGAAAAAGTTCATTTCTGAAAAGAAAGTATTTCAGGATCGTCTTCATGATGCAGAAACACAAATCTCCCAACTGAAGTCTCGAAAACGCGATGAGTTTAAGGTATCATGCAACTTTGTTTGCTTGTCACCCTCTAGTTTTCTCTATTGTGGTTACATTACGTTCGTGAACCAGATACTTAGAGATACTTAACTAATTTTAAGATTGGAATTGGTTACTAACTTATTGCATGGAGAACACACTTTAAAATTAATTCACATCTTTCTCTACATGGTGCATGGCCCTTCTTATCATTCTATAAGGTATATATGTCAGATAAAATTCAAAGTTGTAAATTTTGCTTAAAATAGAATTATGTGCTTGTTTCTTTACTCCAGCTGATTTTTTTTTCTAGAGATATGGTACTATTGGTCAATTTCCTTTCATTTGCTTCGCATATCCTGCAATGGTGGTCTGATTTTTATACATCTAACTTCCATCTACTATCTACTCCAACATTCTAAATTTAGTTCAGATTCTGCCCCAGTGGTCCTTTTTGTTTTTATTGCTGAAGTTTTAGGTTCTTGGTTGCTTTCTTCTTAAATGCACTGAAATTTTCCCTACACAGATATGGCACAACACAATTACTTTTTCCTGTTGTTTTTATGTCTCCTTGTTCTAATGCTGCCGCCTAGCCTATGGCTTCTCTCAATTTTTTTTGATTTCTTTTCTAAAACCCTTTATAATTTTACTCTTGCGGCTTACTTACTGGGCATTGTAAGCTGCAGAGTAGATCAGTAGCTGTTTGATTGGGCCTGTAGGACGAACTGTTGAGTTTATCCATGATACAGTTTGTCTGAGAGTGAGGGGGCTGATTATGAAGTCTTTTGCTGCAATTATAGAATAGGACCAAGTCTTTCTGGGTTCCTCATCTTTTTGGATCTTTTGTTAGTTTTCCTCATTTCTACTCCCAGGTTGAGCTTAAGTTCTCTATTCTAACACATTTGGAAAAGCATAGAATTATCCTATTGTTGAGCACTAAAGATATTACAGACGCATTAATATGATATTAGAAACATTTTCGTTCTCTGATATTCTAGTATTGATTTTTCATTTCCAATTCCTTTGGGAAATTTATTAAGCCGTCTGAATCCAAGACCCCATAGCGAATGTGGTATCCCCATAATGTAACGGAAGTTTAAGATTAATAAATATTGAAAGCCCTGACTTTTTATTTTATTTTATTGAAATTAACTCTCGTTTCTCTATATCATTTGTGATCCACTGATAATAAACCCTCCTGGGAAGAGCTGTCCTTTTTAGACTATTGGTTTATTATGGAATAAAGCAATCTGTTTTGTTATTTATTTTTGAATAAAAAATATGTACAATTCTATATCTTAAATAGACTTGCAGAATCAAGAAATATAAAATAAAATCAGAAATAAAATCTCAAGATATTTACAGATAATAAAAATATTCTAACTAAAAAACTAAATTTGAATTGTTAAAATCCCTAATATTTCAGGATTGTAACACTTCCCCTCAAGTTGGTTCATTGATGTTAATCATATCCAACTTGTTTATAAAATTCTTGAAACTTTGACGTGAAAGTCTTTTGGTGAAGATGTCTGCAGTCTGCTCTTGTGTAGGAATACAGGTTATACATATAATACCATTATCAACCTTCTCTTTTATAAAATGTCTGTCAACTTCAACATGCTTGGTTCGATCATGTTAAACTGGATTAAGTGAAATATTAATTGCAACCTTGTTGTCATAGAGACCTTGAGTGGGATCTCAGTTTCTACCTGTAGTTCTTCTAAAAGTTTTTTCAACCACAACCTTTTACAAATTCGTTGTGCAACCGCCCGAAACTCTGCTTCAGCACTACTTTTGGCTACTACATTTTGTTTTTTACTTCTCCATGTAACAAGATTCTCCCAAATAAAGGTACAATACCCAGTAATAGACCTTCTGTCTTCAATTGAACCTGCCCAATCAGCATCCGAGAATACTTCTATTTTCCTTTGTCTTGTTTTTTTAAAGAAGAGTCCTTTCCCAGGAGATCCTTTGAGATATCTAGGAATCCTATATACTGCTTCTAAGTGACTTTCTTTTGGAGCATGCATATATTTACTCACCATACTTACAGCAAATGCAATATCAAGCCTTGTATGTGATAAATAAATTAATCTCCCCACCAATCTTTGATACCTCTCATTTTTTACTGGTTTTTCCTCATCTCCTGTTCTCCTTCCAGTTTCAATTGAAGTGTCACTTGGCTTGCATTCGAGTATACCTGTTTCTTCTAGAAGATGTAGCACATATTTTCTTTGTGAAATGCTTATACCTTCTTTTGACCTTGCAATTTTCATCCCAAAAAATAATGCACCTGTCCCAGATCTCTAACTTCAAACTCAGTAGCAATGACCTTTTTTAATCTTTCAATCTCAACCAAATTGTCTCCTGTCAGTATGATGTCATCCACATAAACAATTAAAATTGTTCTTAATCCTTCTTGAGAATGATTAAAAAACATTGTGTGATCTGATTGATCCTGCTGATAGCCTTGGCCTTTTACCACCCTCGCAAATCTATCAAACCATGCTCAGGGTGATTGTTTGAGTCCATAAAGTGATTTGTTCAGTTTGCATGTCATGTTCTGTTTTCCTTTCATAAAAACCTAGTGGTAGCGTCATGAAAATCTCTTCGTCTAATACTCCATTGAGAAATGCATTTTTTATGTCTAGTTGAAGAGTCCACTTGAGATTTACCGCCAATGACAATAGTACTTGGATAGTATTTAATTTTGCAACTGGAGCAAATGTCTCAATGTAGTTAACTCCATAAATTTGAGTAAACCCCTTTGTAACTAGACGAGCCTTATATCGTTCAATAGTCCCATCAGCTTTATACTTAACAGTAAAGACCCATTTACACCCAATTGGCTTCTTGTCCCTTGGTAACTCTACCACATCCTAAGTTTCATTGTTTTCTAGAGCTCGTATTTTATCCATTACAGCCTCTCTCCATTCAGTAATTTTTCAGACCTTATCAATATCTTTTAGAACTATGACTCTGTCAAAGCTAGCAGTAAAAGCATGGAATTTGGGAGACAAAGTTTTATACGAAACAAATTTAGATATAGGATGAGAAGTACAAGATCGACGTTATTTTCTAAGTGCAATAGGTAAATCATCAGTAGAACTAGAAGTACCTGTATCAAAGGAAGGCTCAAGGACATTTGGACCATTCACCGGGTCAAACTCTCGCAGTGTATCAAGAGTAAATTTACCTTTATACTTTGATTTTGGCTTTCTTGAGTAAACTAGTATATCCTTGTTCCGTTGTTTTTCTGTATCTCCTCTTAAGTCTAAATGATATTCTGTAAGTGGTTCATTAGAATGATGTGGTGTAATAGGATCAGAGTGTTTAGGATGTTCAGGACGGGTTGTGGAAACAATATCTAGAGGAGAGATATCGTTATTCGAAAACGATAGGTCAAAGGAGCAAAACTGTTCTTCCGGATGGTCATTCTTCCCCTGAAGAGGAGTTTTGGTAAGGTAATATGGTGTGGTTTCAAAAAATGTCACATCAAGACTTGTATTAACATTTTGGGTTGACGGTTCAAAACACCTGTAACCTTTTTGAGTAGGAGAGTATCCAATGAAAACACATTTTCGGGCTCTAGGATCAAATTTACCACGTTCATGAGGATGAACGTGTACAAACACAGTACAACTAAATATCTTAAGGGGAATATTAGAAATAAGATGAGATGTCGGAAAATAGTGTTTAAGCTTTTGAAGAGGTGTCTCGAAAGAAAGGACTCGACTAGGCATTTTATTTATCAGGAAGGCAGATCTTAAAACAGCATCTTTCCAAAACCTTTATGGCATATTTGTAGTGAACATTAGTGCTCGAGCCACTTTTAATAAATGTCTATTTTTTCGCTCGGTCACGCCGTTTTGTTGTGGAGTGTAAACACAAGAGGTTTGGTGAACGATGCCATGGGTTTGTAGATAATTTCTGAGTGAATGGTTGACATATTTAGTGCCATTGTCAGTTCGTAAAATTTGAATTTGAGTTTGAAATTGGGTACGGACCAGAGTAAAAATTCATAAAAACTGTTTGAACATCAGTTTTATCTTTTAGTAAATACACCCAACACATACGAGTATGATCATCAATAAAAGTGATAAACTACTTCATATGAGTTCGGCTCGAGGATCGGGACGGTCCCCATAGATCACTATGTATCAAGATGAATGGTTTGGATGGCGTGTATTTGGGTTTTGAAAAAAATGTACGGTGGTGTTTAGCAAGCTCACACATTTCACATTGCAAATCAAGCAATTATTTATTAGAAACAAGAGAAGGGAACTATTGTTTTAAGTACTGAAAATTAGGGTGGCCCATTCTATAGTGCCACAATAGGAAATCATTATTCTTAGGGATAAAAGTAGAATTACAACCGATAATTTTATATCGATCATTCACATTTGTTGTCTCCAAGTAATAAAGGCCTTCACTTTCTCTAGCACTGCCAATCGCCTTCTCCGATGATAGGTCCTGAAAGACATGAGAGGAAGAAATAAATTTAGCAGAGCAATTTGCATGGGCTGTTAGCTTACTGACAGATAATAAATTACAAGATAATTTGGGTACATGTAAGATTGATTCAAGGGTTAGAGATCCAGAAATTTTTATACGGCAATTGAGGAAAGAGTATCATTTGCTATTTTAACTTTTAAATTTCCAGCACAAGGTACATAGGAAGAAAAAAGGTGATGGTTGTCATCATGTGATCTGACGCACCTGAGTTAATAATCTATGGAAAACTTATTTTTGAGGTTGTATTTAAAGCAATTAGAAAGTTACCTTTGTGAGCTAGTGACTCAGAAGTTATGTTACTTGGACGCGGCACATTCATCCATCACACCCGTGTCGACGCGACACGACACCGACATCGGTGTGAAATACGTGTTTGATACGGCGGCTGTAACTCTAGACACTCCAATTATGATTTTGGCAACCTCACTTACGATTTTGGTAGCAAAAAATAGAAAAATAGGAGAACAGTAAGAACATCCAGCGTTCAGAGAAAAGGAGAACAATAAGAACAACAAGCTTAAGAGAAAATGAGAAATAGAGATGCAGAAAGTTCGAAAAATAAGTGAGAAATATTACCACTATAGTCTACGGTCGCCAAGCAAGAGAACGAAGCAGAGAGCCAGAGACAAATGAGTAATTAAAGAAAAAGATGAAGCAGAGACAAATGGGACTGTGGGTTATCCTTATTTCTCTTCCCTACGAGCATTTAATGGGTTATTCTTTTTTTTTTTTGACTTCCTGTTTCTCTTCCCAATGAGAACGTTTTTCTTCCCAAAGAGCATTTAATACTCAGATTTAATATATGTAATTTTTTTTGATAGATTTAAAATAAAACTTAATTATTGATATAACTTTATATTACAATTTAGTTATAATTTAATTGAATGTTTATTTATCATAAAAAAATTTATGTATATTTCCTTCATTTTTAATTATAATTAATACATATTTATTTTCATTTTTGTAATTATTATTTTGATATAAAACTATAAGCATATGATTTTATTTTTGTATTTGAAGAAAATATATACATATGAAGTATGATTCATATTTATATATTACCATATATGATATATGATTCGTAATTATATATTATTTTTGTATTTGAAGAAAATATATATATATATATATAAATTATGATTCATAATTATATATTACCATAAATAATTTGTATTTATATATTACCATATTTATATAAGTCATATATTAAAGAAACAATAATACAATAAATATTTAATGATTAAATAAAGAATTCATATATTTATAAAAAAGATCTAATATATAATATATATGTATCCAAATATTTTTTATATTGGGTCTATTTTATGTTTGAATGTCTTGCAATTTCATATATATAAATTTTTTAAAACTATGATAACATGCCGTGTCCAAGTACCGGTATCTAAAAAATACACTTTATATCCGTGTTCAAGTGTCCTAAAATTTTATCAATAGACAGATTCGACACCTAGACACGTACCCGTATTCGACACTTTTTCCTGAATCTAGGTAACATAGCTCAGAAGGAACATAGGAAGACTGACCAGACAATTGGAACTTTGAAAACAATTTTTGGAGCTGTTCAATTTGTTCAGGATTAAAAGTTGAGTTTGACTCGGTTTGAAATTTCTGATAAGTAGAAATTTGATATTCTCAGCCCTTGTAATTTTGTTTGGGTCTCCAATCTGTTGGTTTCCCATGCAACTCCTAACATGAATCCTTTATATGGCCAATTTTACGACAATGCTCGCACCAAGGTCGTTTTTTTTTGTCCTGAACTGTTTGGGGGCCCACGAGATAAGATCCTATTGGGTTCATTTTCAAAAAACTGTCCAGAAGGTCCATTTGGAAAAAATTGTCCAACAGACCCATTAGAACTGTTCGGGCCCAATTTTTGACTTATTTCATTAAATCTAGCTCCACGGCCTAGCTCATTATAAAAAGAATTGTCGTGACCCATTCCATAACTCATATCGGGTCGTCCACTGGGTTCGGGTCGTGTGACTTGGGCTCCGTGACCCAGTCTCCTATTTCCACTAGATTCTAGCCATAACACCATATTCCCTTTCACATCAGCCTCGAACTCAAAAACAAAATTCCCACCATCGTCATTCAACATCACGTTTCACCGATTCTCCTCCCGACGAACCTCTAAAAAAACTTTCCTCATCGTCGGCAGAGGTTTCTGGCCCAGAACTTGGCTCCTTATGTCATCCAAATCACGATTCAATCTAGCCAAAAATTCAAACACCCGCTCATTTTCTACCTTCGTCTTGTATCGCACGCTATCACCGGCACATTCTCACTCCTTCACACATTAAATCCAGTTCCTGCCATAATCCAACCATATTATTGTAAAAATCAGTCACCGTAAGACTCCCTTGCTGCATGCGCCATAACTGAGTTTTAATTTCAAAAATTCTTGAGGAATTTCCTAAATCAGAGTATGTTTCCTTCACTGCTGTCCATACATCCTTTGCTGTTGGGAGGAAGAGGTATGTCTTTCTTATTGAGGGCTGCATAGAATGAACCAGCCAAGAAAGAATCATAGAGTTCTCGGCTACCCACTTTTGGAGGCCGATTGTGGTTTTGGGTTTCTTGGTTTCACTCGTGAGGTATCCCATTTTTCCTTTTCCTTGAATTACTAATTTGATACTTTGAGCTCACTTCCTATAATTCTTACCGTTTAATTTTTCGACGATGAGGTGGAGAGTAGAACTGGCAATTCCACCGATGGTGGGTACGGCTATCTCCTCTGTTTCAGAGGAATGGGACTCATTATTATTTTATTCCTTGCTTTGATACCATATGGAATAAAACAATCTGTTTTGTTATTTATTTCTGAATAAAAAATATGTACAATTCTATACCTTAAATAGACTTACATAATCAAGAAATAATAAATAAAATCAGAAATAAAATCTCAAGATATTTACGGATAACAAAAATATTCTAACTAAAAAACTGAATTTGAATTGTTAAAATTCTTAATATTTCGGGATTCTAACATTTATGCCTAGCAAATATAATATATAATTGTTGAGTGTGTGTTTTAGCTGATGTTTTTAATGACAGAAGCTGCAAAAGGAGAAGAACGCTTTAGCTGAAAGGCTGAAGAGTGCTGAAGCTGCACGCAAACGATTTGATGAAGAATTGAAAAGATATGCCACGGAGAATGTGACTCGGGAGGAAATGCGGCAGTCTCTTGAGAATGAAGTTCGACGTTTGACACAAACAGTAGAACAGACTGAAGGAGAGAAGCGAGAGAAGGAGGAGCAGGTCGGCCGGTGTGAAGCATATATTGACAACATGGAATCACAATTACACACCTTTGAGGTATGATTTCTCTACAAATATATAATTTTTTATTTTTCTCTTTGAACCAATGGGCGTAGCTTACCTTTATCAAATTATAAATGGCTTCAAGGTTGCAACTTAGCATCATCCGTTTTTCTGATAAGAGCCCTGCATCAGTAGAACATGGCCGTCTTTCTCTCTCTCTCTTGCACATGCATGCCTACACATTGGCGATTGCATATTCATTATTAGCAGCTTAGCGTGCTTTATTATTTTTCTTTTAATGATATCACTTCTTCCCCTTGCAGCAATACATTCACTCTCTGCAGGCATCACTACAAGAAGAAATATCCAAAAATGCCCCACTTTTAGGTGAAGGTCTAGAATCTCTATCCAGAAATGATTTGGATACTTTGGCCCGAATTCATGAAGAAGGGCTTAGGAAGATACATGCCCTTCAACAGCGTAAGGTCAATGCTGCTTGCAGTCCTCTGGTGAGCCCCCACACGCTGCCACACAATCATGGGTTATACCCTTCTCCACCACCTCCAATGGTTGGGATGCCAACTTCTGCCGTCCCGAACGGTGTCAGTATGCATGGAAATGGACACATGAATGGTGCAGTTGGACCCTGGTTCAATCATACTTGAATTGTGGGCGCATGCAACGTCTTTTCTGCTTTATAGGCATTTATTCACTCGTTATTTTAATGGTTACTATTTTTTTTTCCAGTTAATTTGTTGGCATTTTAGCTGGTAGAACTGTTGGGAACAGGTGGGAAAAAAGAATCCAAAGATGAAAGAGTGGGGTTTTCATTGGATGTGGGGAAGTGAATCCAATAGAACTAACAGTTGCAAATGCCGTACACAAAGTTTATCCTTGTTCTTTTTGCCTAAAAGTTAATGAGAGGTCCTAGAATGTTTTTTAAGCATCTATTTCGTTTCCTCCTCCTGAAAGTCATTGTCTTCATCTCAATGGCCAACTTTTTTTCACCTTTCTTTTGATAACATTAGTTTCAATTTCGCGATAAGCATACTTGGAATGTAATTAGTGGTGTAAAATGAGCTGTTCATCTTATTTAAGTGTGCCGTCAGCATGTAGCATTAGGGATGACAAAATGATCCACCGATCGATTAGTTTTATGATGTACGTACATAATCAATAAATAAGATCGAATAATTTTAAAATTAAATCATTTTAAAATTATAATTTTAGAACTAGAAAATTTCATTCCCAAAAAAGGCCAAAACATTTTTCTTATTTTTACATCTATTTATTTAAAGAAATTTTCATTATGAATTATCATTTTTAAATTTCTTTCTCTTACATTTTTCATAAATCTAATTATTATTGCTCAAATTTTGTTAAACCAGAGTTAAAATCTCAATTTTTTCTTTATATATTAAACAACATTATTCTTTTATAATTTTTGAGTAATTAATTAAAAAAAAAATTTTATTTATAAAAAAATGGGTTCTCATCGATTTCATTGAATGAATGTGTAAATATGTTCGGGATTAAGTTAATAATATTAAATATTTTATATAAAATTTTAATTTTTGAGTAAAAAGACTGTCAAATTTCTTTTTCTTAAAATAATACTTAATTTTTGTATTTATTTTTTATTACAATTTAGTTAGAGGAACACTATTAACATTCACCACCAAACACTAAATTCATACTCTCAAATTTTTGTAACCCTTACATAACAAGAAAAATTTGTAATACCTTACAAAAGTAATAAAAATTTGTAAAAGCTTACAAAAACACATAATTTAAAAATGTCAGAAATAATAGAAAATCAAGAAATAATGGATGTAGAAACACAAGACATTTTTGGATGCTTTTCACAAGAAATGATATTCAGTAAAAGGAAATTTGAAGAAATTCAAAAATCAAAACTAAATCTTAAAGAAAAAGATGGATTTAGGGAAAAATCATTTTTTAAAATAAGAAAATTATTTTCAAGAAAAGATATAATATATTATGGCATAAGTAATAAAGAAATGAGTGTAACTATAGCTGATGCAAAAGGAAGGTTTAATATACCATTAATTGATAAAGAAACTATTATTGAAAAATTATCAAAAATTCCTGAAAAAGATAGAGAAAAAATTGGATATATCCATTTAGGAGGAATACAAATTCTAATAAAAGCACACTTTAGAGAAGGAATAGATACACCAATTAAGTTAACATTATTAGATAACAGAATAACAAACAAAAATGATGTTTTGTTAGGAATGATTAATGGAAACTTAGGATACCAAAAATTAAAATTCACAGCATATCCTAGATTTGCTGTTAATATCCATGATAAGAATCTAAACCAAGTATTAAGTCTAGCTTATGACTTTGAACGAGGAAATTTAATGAAAGATAAAAACCACCAATTTTCAATTCATTACCTAGTAGGATATTCATTAACAAACAGACGCAATAGTTCGATATACGGACAAAATAAATTTATAGAAATAGACAAAATTTTCAAGGATATAGGACAAGTAATAAAGAATCCAGAAAAATTATCAGAATATGAAGTACCTGATGAATGGAATTTAGACATTAAAGAAAAACCTCTAATATCATCAAAAAGAAATAATATACAAAGAATAAAATTTATAGATACTCAAGCAGAAGTCAGTAAAAGAAATAGAGAAATAGAAGAATTAAAAGAGGAGATTGAAGAAGTAAAAGAACTAGTCTACACAATGAAATAATAATGATAAAAGAAAAACTATTAGAAATACAATTAGAAGGAAATAATAGTCTAATAAGTATAAATAAAATCAAATATCCATAATGGAAGCCTTAATTCTTATAGCAGAAAAAATAGACATTATAGATGAAAACATACAAGAATTAAAAGGAATACAGTTAGACATGTATAAAGAAATCATAGAATTAAAAAAGGATGTTAACAACGTATCAAGAGAAAATGGATTAAGATTTGATCCATTAAAATGATTAAAAGAAGAACCCTCTAGGAGATCTGATGCAATAATACCCAAAAATGAAAAAAAAAAAAAAAAAAAAAAAAAAAAGCAGAAGAATCTAAACAAATAATAACAATCTAATGGATTTAATAGAATATAGGAAAAATTTAAAAGAACAATTCATGAATCCTAAAAATAAAAATATAGAAAAATTAATCAGTCTATTAACATTAACAAATGAAGAATTAGAAAAATATTATGAAGAAAAACTTTGCACAAATAAAGAAGAAGATGATATGACAGTAATAAGTGAAAGTGAATCTGAATAAGAAAATACAACCCAAAGAATCAATATGGAACCAATATCAATACCTAGAACAAACCTAGAAAGACCAATCCCAGAAAGAGGAGAAACGTCTGACCCACATAGAGAAAATAGGTATAGACTAGAAGAATCTAACCCAATATATAGAAGAAGGCAACCACCTAAAATGGAAGAAAGACTACATTGGGATACTAGAGGAAGTATTCCACCAGAATTTAGACCACATGAAAATTATAAAACTGATATTTTAGATCTAGACTGCATAAGAGATAGGAAAAAAGCCTTAAATAAATGGGCTAGTGGAATGAGTGTAATTATACAAACATCCTCAACTACAAATACAAACCCTTCAGTTTGTAAAGTTTTAGTAGCTCACAAAATGACAGGAAATGTAAAAGTTTGGTTTTCAAACCTAACTGAACAACAACATTTAAGAATGCAAGGAAATGCTACAACAGGAAGAGATTACTTAGATACTGTAATAAATGAAATATACAAAAAATTTATAGGAGAAGATAAAGGAAGAAATGTAACAGAATCTAGTGAAAATGAAATAAGTGAAGCTAAATGGCACCTAACAAATATAGAAATATGTGATATGTGTTACATAGATTCTTTTATATGTGAATATGAAATGTATTATCATAAACTACCACTATCCATACAAGAAACTTATAAGGAAATGTTTTACCAAAAATTACCTGGAACATTACATAAAACTATAACAGAAGAATGGAATAACAGGAATAGACAAACTATACCTGACACTTTAGGAGAAAGAATAAGAGGTCTTAAAAATCAGATAATAATAAAATGTCAAGAAAGAAAAGAATTCAAACAAATAAGAGAAAATGATAGAATTTGTTGTGATTCAAGAGATTTTAAAACACCAGAAAAATATGGTTGTAATATAAGGCTCTACAATAAGTATAAGAAACATAAGAAAATTAGAAAATTCAAGAGATATAAATTCAGAAAATAAAACTTCCAAAAATATAGAAAAAAATATAATAGAGAACCTTATAAAAAGAGATGTTTTAGAAGAAAAAGATATAATACACTTGAAAAGAAAAATTATTGTCCATCAGGAAAAAAGAAGTGTAGATGTTGGATATGTAATGAAGAAGGACATTATGCAAATGAATGCCCAAATAGACTTCAACATAAAAAAGAATTTAATAAGGAATTTTCACAGAAAGCAAAAATATTAGAAGAGGCTTTTAAAATGGAGCTAGAACCAATAGAAGAATCTGATATAGATGATACGTATAATATTTATCTATTAGAAGAAATCGAAGAAGAAATCGAAGAAGAAATAACAGATTCAGAAACATCTGATTATGATTCTGATTATAATTCAGAATAATGGATGAAATATTAAGCATAACAAATCCAAATAGTACATATATAAAAATAGGATTAAAATTTAAGGGATATAAAAATTATCATTTGCATGCATATATTGACACAGGTGCAAGTATGTGTGTAGCTAGTAAATATGTATTCCCAGAGGAACTTTGGAAACAATCACCAAAATAATTAGTAGTAAGAATAGCAAATAATACTACAATAAATTTAAATAAGGTACTAAAAGATATAGATGTATCAATAGGAGGAGAAATCTTTCATATACCTACAATTTATCAACAAGAAACTAGAGTTGATATTTTATTAGGAAATAACTTTCTAAACCTATATCAGCTATTTACATAATACTTAGATAAAATCAGTATAACAACCTTAGATGGAGAAACAATTTATGTATCAAAAATTAGAAAAGCATTAACTGTTTCATCACCAACTTTTATGTCACAACATAAAAAGTGAAAACGTGGTGAGGATATAAAAAACAAAAACCATACTTAGAAAATATTTCTTTAGACATTGAGGTTAACCAAAATCCTTTTCTAAATGAAATTCAAGAAGACAAAGCCTTAACAGGAATAAGAAAATTATTAAAAACAGTATGCTCAAAAAATCCTTTAGATCCAAATATCAATAAGTCTAATGAAATAGCAAAAATAGAATTAAAAGACCCTTTAAAAGTCATAAGAGTAAAACCAATGATTTATACCCCAGAAGACAGAGAGGAATTTGAAAAACAAATTCAAGAACTTTTGGAGTTAAAAGTAATTATTCCCAGTAATTCACCACATTCCAGTCCAGCATTTTTAGTAGAAAAAGAAGCTGAGAAAAGAAGAGGAAAAAAGAGAATGGTAATAAATTTTAAATCTTTAAATAAAGAAACTATTGATGATGGTATATTTTATACCAAAGAAAGAAGAATTATTATCACTTATTAAAGGAAAGAAATATTTTTCAAGGTTTGATTGCAAAAGTGAATTTTGGCAAATAAGACTTGATAATGAATCACAAAAACTAACAGCATTTAGCTGCCCTCAAGGACAATTCCAATGGACAGTTGTTCCATTTGGACTCAAACAAGCACTAGGTATTTTCCAAAGACATATGGATAATATTTTTAAAAAATATCACAATTTTTGTTGTGTTTATATAGATGATATTTTAATATTCAATAATGAATTATCAAAATATTATTTAGACATTATTAACGTTTTACAAGAATGTAGAAAATTAAGAATAGTATTATTAGAAAAGAAAGCTGTCATTGCTCAACAAAAAATAAAATATTTAGGGTTAAAAATAGAAGATGGAAAACATCATCTACAAACTCATATTTTGAATAATATACAAAATTTTCCTAGCATAATAAAAGATAAAAATCAATTACAAAGATTTTTAGGATGTTTAACATATGCCGAAGCATATATAAAGAAATTAGCATAAATGATAAAACCATTACAGACAAAACTTAAGAAAGATTATGTCTGGCAATGAACTGATCAAGACACTAAATATATGGATAAAGTAAAAGCATAATTAAAAGATTTACCAAGTTTGTATCATCCATGACCAAATGATAAAATGATAATAGAAACAGATGCTTCACACGAATATTTGAGAGCAGTATTAAAAGCAAAAGTTGATGACAAAGTTGAATATTTTTGCAGGTTTACTTCAGGATCTTTTCAAGGCCCTGAGTTAAATTACCATAGTAATGAAAAAAAATATTTAGCTGTTAAAAAAGCTATAAAGAAATTTGCAATATATGTTATAAGTTCAAAATTTATTGTTAGGACTGACAATAAAAATTTTGGATATTTTTTAAGGACTAATATTGCAGGTGATTACAAACAAGGAAGGCTTATAAAATGGCAACAATGGTTTAACCATTACAAATTTGAAGTAGAACATTTACTAGGAAAGAAAAATAGTTTAGCAGATGTTTTAACCAGAGAATTAGCACCTCTAACTATATTTTTTATGACAGTAATGGATTCTCTAGACATAGAAATACAAATCAAAGAGAAGGAAATTTTGATCCATGAAACAGAAATCAAATGCCTCAAAGAACAGCTGGAGGTATTACAACTCAAAAAACAATTGAAAAATAGGCGCACCATAACTAACTCAGAATTACATATGGAAAGCTCAGGAGAAGGAGAAGTTGGAACTTCAAGAGAAACAAAAAAAAAAAAAAAAAAAACAGAAATTGAAGAAACAGGCAGCAAGAACCCAGAACCAAGCAGGAACTTAGAAAAGAAAAAAGAAAAAATAAATTCGGCAGATGTAGCTGAAAAGAAAGATTTAAAAAAGATTTATGTAGTATATAATGAACCAAAACTATGAATATACACCAATTGGCCTGAAGCAAGCAAGACAGTAATGGGAATTAGTGGAGTCATCCATAGATCCTTTACAAATAGGATAGAAGCATAAGGAAGTTACAATAACTTTAGGGTTCCTAAACTTTTAACACCAGCAGAAATAACCAAAAACTATTCTCAAATAGTACAACAACTGGCAATAGGAACTAGTAGGATGAGAAACCTTAGAACGATCCAGAAACCAGTAATTTTTAATGAAGCAACTAATAACTCTTTTGAAGAAGAAAAAGAAAGATACAGTAATATGACAAAACAAGAATGGCTAGGTTTATATAATCTGGCAAGAAAAAAAACTGAGGAACACCTTGAAAATATGAAATTTTACACTACAGAAAAAGATTTTCCATCAGGAAGTAAATTTAATATCTTAGAAGGAGCTGATCCATTATTTGTTTACAAAGTATTTCATGCAGGATTAATAGAAAATATATACCCATGAAATGAATTAAAGGAATTAATCTATTTTCCTAACAATTTCAAAAAATCCATCAGAAACTTTAAAAGAAAAATTAAGGCTACAGAGAAGCCTATTTATCTAAGATATTTCAGTTCATGAATGGACTGGAACCAAGATACACCAATAAGTCCTTATCATTTCATTAAGCTTGGCATATCAAGCAACAAAAGAGAAGTAACTTGCCCAAAGGGCTTACCAGAAAAGGAATTTAATCTTGAAGAATTATATATTGAAAGGGGACAAATGCTAAGCCAGATTTATCATGAAATAAGAAGAGTCAACAACTCTTTAGAAATAAAAGTAAATTATTGTACAAGTAAAACTATTATTACTTCCCAAAGTAATATGGTTATCACTGAAGAAGACAGTGAAAAAGTAATTTCCTTCGAAACTAACTTCAATTGTAATAATATTGAGGTAAGTGAGGAAACAAAAAAGGTATTCTGCTATTATTCCAAACAGCAATCATCAGACCACAAATGCAATTATTGCATCAAAGATAAGGTTTACTTGGACTCAAGCTCATCCAACAACTCCATGTCGGTAGAGCCAACCATGTAGGACTATTTCAACAGTTGAAGCCAATAATGTAGGCATCAATAATGTAGGCGTCTTAACGCCAAATAGGAAAAGTTAGGAATAGTGTAAATCCCTCTATTGTAAACAGGAAACCCTTATGTCTATAAAAGGGAACTCTTTACCTTTGAAGAGGACACAACACTAAAATCTAACATCTATCTATCTTTCTACTTTTAAGCTTTAGCTATGTCCTTTGTAATAAGTAAGAACTAAGAACCCTTTCAAGGTTACTAGTTCTCTAGCCTGTAAAAACTTTCTGTTAATAAATAAAAAGTCCATTTCAATTCCAAATTATCTCTCTCACTTTCATTAAGTTTAAGTACGGATCTCATAAGATCAGCAGAGTCAGGAGGACTGGAAGCTTGGATCTGGAGTGAGGCTTAACTTTCTGAAGCAAAGAAGATAGCTAGGAAGCGGAAGAACGCGATGGACCCATATTCAGAAACAGGTTAGTTTGCAGGTAGAGACTAGTATACCTTGAAACTTTATTAATATTGATAAAATCTTGTTTATATTACATGAGATTATGAATGATAAACAGATTAGCATGAAAAGGAAATCTGAGACTATACTTTATAGAAATAAAAGCAGAAAATATTTTGAAAATCAAGAAAATTTAAAAGATGCAATATACCTTAAACAATCTCTTATCTGTTATAAAACATCTATAAAAGAAAATTTTGAGAAAAGTACAGGAAGATCTAAAGTAATGGAAAACTTACAAGGACTAATTCATTATTTTACCAAACAAGAAAAAAGAAATGATTTAATAAAATGACAGGATAAAGAACACTTAGATCTTGAAGCAAGTCTTGAACTAGTAAAAATGAACATAGAAGAAAATAAGAAAATTTTAGAACTAAGTCGATGGATAAACCAAGAACTAAAAGAAGATAACTTTGAAACTTAATAAGAAAATTATGACTAGCATAGAATATTTTGAAGGAAAATATATGAAATTACTAGAGGAATATTTTGATAATGAAGATTATGAAACATGTTTAGAAAATTTTAAAAGATTTGATACCCTCTTAAATTATTATACAGACTATGTTTCTAGCATATTATTCTTAATAGACCATCCTGTAGGAAAAATACTAAGAAATTATTTTATACAAAAATTTGTACAAGTAAATAAAGAAGAATTTGATAATTTAATCTTTGGATTCTATTTATTTAAGGAACAAATTAGAAGATAAGTAACTGAAGCTTAAATTAAAATTCAGCCCTCATAATTGGTATCAGAGCGAAGAAATTAAAACTTTAAACAGAATGTATAAAACAAGGTATCCTCAACCAAATTTAAGTAGAAAAATGAATTATTTAAAATATTATAAAAAAGAAACAGTAGAATTAATATTACAAATTAAACAAATAATTAAAGGATTACCTAAGGAAATAACACAATTAATAATTTACAAAGTACTCTATAATTGGAATAAAGAATTAACTTGGTTACACCATAAATAATAAAAATGCTTACACAAATATAAATCAATAACTTAAAAGAATTAATTAATCTAGTCCGAAATACAGAAAATAATAAAGAATTTAATAAGGATTTTATAGGAATGTTTTTAGCATGTATGGAAATAAAAATGAATAATATAATTTTATCACACAAACAAACAGAAATCTTAAAAGAAAAATTAAAATAATTGGATAAAGAAGTAAACTTTTATAACATTAAGGGCAAAATTAGAAAAAGAAAAAATACCCACAGGGTATGTATTTGAAAATCCCATGTGGGATGTTATTAGAATCACCCTTTAGTTATTATATAGAGGTCAATTTTTTCCATGCAACTTGTTTTTATGAGGCCCATTTTGTCGTGAGAGTACGTGTTATTAATTAGGCCAATTCTACCAGCATTCTACGTGAGATTCTAAGTATATATCCTTCGATTATTTTTTTTCTTTTTTAATTTTGCCCTTAGTGATATAAAAATTTACTTTCTTATTGAAATATTTTATTTTAAAGATTTTTGAGTCAAAATTCATAATTTTTAAAAGTAATTTTTACCAAAAATTTAGTAATTTTATTTTCTTTCATATTCTGAAATATTTATCCCTTTTCGTATTTTTAAAGAATTTCTTTTAATTTTTCTAAAATAATGTTCATAAAAATTTTAAATTCTTCTATAAAATTTTCTTTTGTTTTTGTATTTTTTAAATGTTTTAATTTTTCTTTTAGGATTTCTATTTGTTCTTGTAATAAAATTATATTATTCATTTTTATTTTTATATATGCTAAAAATATTTTTGTAAAATCTTTCTTAAATTCTTTTTTGTTTTCAGTATTTTGGATTAGGTTAATTAATTCCTTTAGATTACAGAGTTGTGCTTGTATAAGCATTTTTTTATTACTTGTGGTGTAATCATGTTAATTCTTTATTCCAATTATAAAGTATTTTGTAAATTATTAATTGTATTATTTCCTTAGGTAATCCTTTGGTTATTTCTTTAATCTGTAATATTAATTCTATTGTTTCTTTTTTATAATATTTTAAATAATTCATTTTTCTGTTTGAATTTGGTTGGTTATATATTATTTTAAACATTCTATTTAAAGCTTTCTTTTTAAGTTCTATTTTATGTTTATGGCTCTAATACCAATTTTTTAGCTGAATTTTTATTATTTTGATTTAAACTTCAGTTAGCTTATCTTTCAATTTGTTCCTTAAATAAATAAAACCTAAAAATTAAATTATCAAATTCTATTTTATTTACTTGTACAAATTTCTGTGTAAAATTGTTTCTTAATATTTTTCCTACAAAATGTTTTATTAAGAATAATATGTTGGAAACATAATCTATATAATAGTGTAAAAGAGTGTCAAATTTATTAAATTTTTTTAAATATGTTTCATAATCTTCATTATCAAAATATTCTTCTAATAATTTCATATATTTTCCTTCAAAATATTCTATATTCGTCATAGTTTCTCCTGTTGAGTTTCAGATTCATATTTTTTAATTTCTTGGTCTATCCAACGATTTAGTTATAGGATTTCTTTATTTTCTTCTATGTCTATTTTTACTAGTTCAAGGCTTGCTTGAAGATCTAAATGTTCTTTGTCTCGTCCTTTTATTAAATCATTTCTTTTTTTTTGTTTAGTAAAATAATCAATTAATCCTTGTAAATTTTTCATTACATTAGATCTTCCTGTACTTTTCTCAAAGTTATCTTTTATAGATGTTTTATAACATATAAGAGTAATTTAAGATAAATTGCATCTTTTAGATTTTCTTAGTTTTTAGAATATTTTTTATTTTTATTTCTATAAAGTACTGTCTCTAGTTTCCTTTTCATGCTATTAAGTTTATCATCCATTTATTATGATCTCATGCAGTATAAATAAGGTTCTAACAATATCAATGAAGTTTTAAGGTAGACTAGCCTCTATCTGCAAACTAACCTGTTTCTGAATATGAGTCTACCGCGTTCTTCCGCTTCCTAGCTATATCCTTCTTGCTCCAAAGAATTAAGCCTCACTCCATATCTAAGCTTTCAGTCCTTCTAATCCTGGTGATCTTATGAGATTTGTACTTAACTTACTAAGGTAAGAGTTGATAGGTTGGATTAAAATGAACTTTTATTCAACAAACAGAAAGTTTATACAGACTAGAGAGCTAACAACCTTGAAAGGGTTATTAGTTCTTACTTATTACAAGAGACATAGCTAAAACATGAAAATAGAAAAATAGATAGATGTTAGGTTTTCGTAGTGAATCCCTTAGATGCAGAGAGTTCCCTTTTATAGACATAAGGGTTCCCTGTTTACAATGGTGAGATTGTACTATTTCTAACTTTCCTATTTAGCGTTAAACCGCCTACATTATTGACACCCTTGGCACCAACTGTTGGAGTGGTCCTACATGGTTTGCTCTACCGACATAAAACTATTGGATGAGCTTGTCTCCACGCAAACTTCCTTGTCTCTGATGCAATAACTGCATTTGTGGTCCTTTGATTGCTGTTTTGAATAGTAGCATAATACTTTTTTAGTTTCCTCACTTACTTCAATCTCATTACAATTGAAGTTAACTTCATAGAAAATTACTTTTTCACTGTCTTCCTCAGTAACAACTATATTACTTTGGGAATAAATAATAGTTTTACTTGTACTGTAATTAATTTTTATTTCTGAAGAGTTATTAACTCTTCTTATTTCATGATATATTTGGCTTAACATTTATCCTCTTTTAATACATAATTCCTCAGGATTAAATTCTTTTTCTGGTAAATATTTTGGACGAGTTACTTCTCTTTTATTGTTTGCTATGTCAAGCTTAATAAAATGATAAGGACTTACTGGTGTTTCTTGTTTCCAATATATTAATGAACTAAAGCATTTTAAATAAATAGGCCTTTTTGTAGCCCTGATTTTCTATTTAAAATTTCTAATGGACTTCTCGAAGTTTTCAGGAAAATATGTTAATTCTTTCAATTCATTTCCTTCATATATATTTTTTATTAATCCAGCATGTAATGCCTTATAAAGAAATACTGGATCAACTCCTTTTAAGATATTGAATTTACTTCCTCATAGAAAATCTTTTTCTGTAATATAAAATTTCATGTTATCAAGATGTTCCTCAGTAATTTTTCTTGCTAAATTATATAGGCTTAACCATTGCTCTTTTGTTAAATTCATATATCTTTCTCTTTCTTTTTCAGAAGAATTATTCGTTGCTTCTCTAAAAATTATTGGTCTTTGAATTTTTCCAAGGTTTCTTAACCTACTAGTTCCTGTTGCTGGTTGTTGTACTATCTAATAATAGTTTTTGTTATTTTTGTTGGTGTTATTAGCTTAGAAACTTTATAGTTATTGTAACTTCCTTCTGCTTCTATTCTATTTGTAAAGGATCTATGAATGATTCCACTAATTCCTATTATTGCTTTACTTTCTTAAGGTCAATTAGTGTATATTCCTGATTTTGGTCAATTATATACTACATAGACCTTTTTTAAATCTTCCTTTTCAGCTTCATCTGCCCAATTGATTTTTTATTTTTTATTTTCTAAGTTCTTACTTGGTTCTAGGTTGTTACTGCCAATTTCTTTAATTTCTATTTTTTGAATTTTTATTCCTTTTTGTTCAGTTTCTGTTGAAGTTTCAATTTTTTTTTTTCTATTGAGCTTTTCTTAAGCCATTATGGGTTAACCATGGCATGCCTATTTTTTAAAGATTTTTTTAAGTTGTAATACCATTAGTTGTTCTCTGAGGCAATTGATTTCTGTTTCATGAATCAAGAATTCCTGTTCTTTGATCTGAATTTCTATTTCGAGAGGATCTATTCCTGTCATAAAAAACATAGTTAGGGTGCTAATTCTCTCATTAAAGCATCTGCTAAGCTATTTTTCTTTCTTGGAAAATGCTCTACATCAAATTTGTAATGATTAAACCATTGTTGTCATCTAATAAGTCTTCCTTCTTTATAATCACCTATAATATTAGTTCTTAAAAAATGTCCAAAATTTTTATTCTCAGTTCTAACAATGAATTTTGAACTTATAATATATATTGTAAATTTCTTTATAGCTTTTTTAATAGCTAAATATTCTTTTTTATTACTATGATAATTTAATTCGTAGCCTTGGAAAGATCCTAAAGTAAATCTGTAAAGATATTTATCTTTGTCATCAACTTTTGCTTTTAATACTGCTCCTCAATATTCATGCGAAGCGTCTGTTTTTATTATTATTTTATCATCTAGTCCAGGATGATATAAAGTTGGTAAATCTTTTACTTGTGCTTTTACTTTATCCATATATTTAGCATCCTGATTAATCCATTGCCAGCTGTAATCTTTCTTAAGTTTTGTTTGTAATGATTTTCTCATTTCTGCTAATTTCTTTATATATGCTTCTGCATATGTTAAACATCTTAAAAATCTTTGTAATTGATTTTTATCTTTGATTATACTAGAAAATTTTTGTATGTTATTCAAAATATGGGGTTGTAGATGATGTTTTCCATCTTCTATTTATAACCCTAAATATTTTATTTTTTGTTGAGCAACGACTGCTTTCTTTTCTCATAATACTATTCCTAATTTTTTACATTCTTGTAAAACATTAATAATGTCTAAATAATGTTTTGATAATTCATTACTGAATATTAAAATATCATCTATATAAACACAACAAAAATTGTGATATTTTTTGAAAATATTATCCATGTATCTTTGGAAAATACCTAGTGCTTGCTTAAGTCCAAATTGAACAACTGTCCATTGGAATTGTCCTTGAGGGCGGCTAAATGCTATTAATTTTTGTGATTCATTATCAAGTCTTATTTGCCAAACTCCACTTTTGCAATCAAAACTTAAAAAATATTTATTTCCTTTAATAAGTGATAATAATTTTTCTTTATTTGGTATAAATAACCATCATCAATAGTTTCTTTATTTAAAGATTTAAAATTTATTACCATTTTTTTTTTTCTCTTCTTTTCTTAGCTTCTTTTTCTACTAAGAATGTTGGACTGAAATGTGGTAAATTACCGGGAATAATTACTTTTAACTCTAAAATTTTTTGAATTTATTTTTCAAATTCTTCTCTGTCTTTTGGGGTATAAATTGATAGTTTTACTCTTATAAAAGGCTCTTTTAATTCTATTTTTGCTATTTCATTAGACCTATTGATATTTGGATCTAAATAATTTTCTGAGCATACTATTTTTAATAATTTCTTATTCCTGTTAAAGCTTTATCTTGGTCAACCTTTATATCTAAAGAAATATTTTTCTAAATATTGTTTTTGTTTTTCAATATCCTCACTACGTTTTCGATTTTTATATTGTAACATAAAAGTTGGTGATGAAACAGTTAATGCTTTTTTAATTTTTAATACATAAATTGTTTCTCCATCTAAGGTTGTTATACTTATTTTATCTAAGTATTGGGTAAGTGGTTGATATAAGTTTAGAAAGTTATTTCCTAATAAAATATCAACTCTAGTTTCTTGTTGGTAAATTGTAGGTATATGAAAGATTTCTCTTTCTATTGATACATCTGTATCTTTTAGTACTTTATTTAGATTTATTGTAGTATTATTTGTAATTATTACTACTAATTCTTTTGGTGATTGTTTCCAAAGTTCTTCTGAAAATACATATTTACTAGCTACACACATACTTGCATTTGTGTCAATATATGCATATAAATGATAATTTTTATATCCTTTAAATTTTAATCCTATTTTTATATATGTACTATTTGGATTTGTTATGCTTAATATTTCATCCATTATTCTGAATTATAATCATAATCATAATTATAATCAGATGTTTCTGAATCTATTATTTCTTTTTCAGTTTCTTCTAATAGATAAATATTACATGTATCATTTATATCAGATTCTTCTATTGGTTCTAGTTCCATTTTAAAGGCTTCCTCTAAAATTTTGGCTTTTTGTGGAAATTCTGTTTTAAATTCTTTTTTATGTTAGAGTCTATTAGGACATTCATTTGCATAGTTTCTTTCTTCATTATATATCCAACATCTACATTTCTTTTTTCCTGATGGGCAATAATTTTTCTTTTTAGGTGTATTATATCTTTTTCTTCTATAATATCTCTTTTTATAAGGTTCCATATTATATCTTCTTCTGTACTTTTGGAAGTTTTGTTTTCTAAATTTATATCTTTTGAATTTTCTAAATTTCTTATGCTTCTTATATTTATTGTAAGGTCTTATACTACAACCATATTTTTCTGGTGTTTTGAAATCTCTTGAATCACAACAGATTCTATCATTTCCTTTTACTTGCTTGAATTATTTTCTTTCTTGACATTTTATTATTATCCAACTCTTAAGACTTCTTATTCTTCCTCCTAAAGTATCAGGTATAGTTTGTCTATTCCTTTCATTCCATCCTTCTGTCATGGTTTTATGTAGTGTTCCAAGTAATTTTTGAAAAAATATTTCCTTATAGGTTTCTTGTATAGAAGGTGATAATTTATGATAATACATTTCATATTTACATATAAAAGAATCTATGTAACACATATCACATATTTTCATATTTGTTAAGTGTCATTTGGCTTCATTTATTTCATTTTCACTAGATTCTGTAATATTTCTTCCTTTATCTTCTCCAATAAATTCTTTATATATTTCATTTACTACAGTATCTAAGTTATCTCTTCCTGTTGTAGCATTTCCTTGCATTCTTAAATATTGTTGTTCAATTAGATTTGAAAACCAAACTTTTACATTTCCTGTCATTTTATGAGCTACTAAAACTTTACAAATTGAAGGGTTTGTATTTGTGGTTGTAGAAGTTTGTATAATTACACTCATTCCATTAACCCATTCATCTAAGACTTTTTTCATATCTCTTATGCAATCTAAGTCTAGAATATCAGTTTTATAATTTTCATATGATCTAAATTATGGTAGAATACTTCCTCTAGTACCCCAATGTAATCCTTCTTCCATTTTAGATGGTTGTCTTCTTCTATATGTTGGTTCAGGTTCTTCTGATCTATATTTATCTTCCCCATGTGGGTCATACGTTTCTCCTCTTTTTGGAATTGATCTTTCTAGATTTGTTCTAAATATTAATACGGGTTCCATATGAATTCTTTGGGTTATATTTTCTTATTCAAATTCACTTTCACTTAATATTGTCGTATCATCTTCTTCTATATTTGTGCAAAGTTTTTATTCATAATGCTTTTCTAATTCTTCATTTGTTAAGGTTAACAAACTAATTAATTTTTCTATATCTTTATTTTCAAGATTCATGAATTATTCTTCTAAGTTTTTTCTATATTCTATGAAATCCATTAAATTATTTTTATTTCTTTAGATTCTTCATATTTTCTTTTATCATTTTTGGGTATTAATGTATCAGATCTCCTAGGAGGTTCCTCCTTTAATCCTCTTAATGGATCAAATCTTAATCCATTTCCTCTTGGTATGTTGTTAACATCCCTTTTTAATTCTATAATTTCTTTATACATATCTAACTGTATTCCTTTTAATTCTTGTATATTTTCATCTGTAGTGTCTATTTTTTCTGCTATAAAAATTAAGGCTTTCATTATAGATATTTGATTTTTACTTACATTTGTTAAACTACTATTTTCTTCTAATTGTATTTCTAATAGTTCATCTTTTACCATCATTACTTCATTGTGTAGATTAGTTCTTTTACTTCTTCAATTTCCTCTTTTAATTCTTCTATTTCTCTATTTCTTTTATTAATTTATGCTTGAGTATCTATAAATCTTATTCTTTATATATTATCTCTAGCTTATTCAACTTGCAGTCAATTAGGCTATATGATCTTTGCTTACGGCATCTCTAACTATTCGGTTAGCGTCTTTCACTTAATGAATCACGCGTTTTTCTTTCTAATGATATCAGAAGTTTTTCTTTAATGTCTAGATTTCATTCATCAGGTACTTCATATTCTGATAATATTTCTAGTTTCTTTATTACTTGTCCTATTTATTTGAAGGTTTTATTTATCTCTATAAATTCATTTTGTTCATATATTGAACTATTGTGACTGTTTGTTAATGAATATCCTACTAGGTAATGAATTAAAAATGGGTGGTTTCTATCTTTCATTAAATTTTTTCGTTCAAAATCATAAGCTAAGCTTAATACTTGGTTTAGATTTTTATCATGGATATTAACAGCAAATCTAGGATATGTTATAAATTTTAATTTTTGATATCCTAAGTTTCCATTAATCATTCCTAACATAGCATCTTTTATGTTTGTTATTATGTTATCTAACAATGCTAACTTAATTGGTGTATCTATTCCTTCTCTAAAGTATGTTTTTATCAAAATTTGTATTCCTCCTAAGTGGATATATCCAATTTTTTCTCTATCTTTTTCAGAAATTTTTGATAATTTTTCTATAATCGTTTCTTTATCAATTAATGGTATATTAAACCTTCCTTTTGCATCTGCTATAGTAACACTCATTTTTTTATTACTAATGCCATAATATATTATATCTTTTTTTGAAAATAATTTTCTTATTTTAGAGAATGATTCTTCCATAAATTCATCTTTTTCCTTAAAATTTAGTTTTGATTTTTGAATTTTTTCAAATTTCTTTTTACTAAATATCATTTATTGTAAAAAATATCCAGAAATGTCTTGTGTTTTTACATCTATTATTTCTTAATTTTCTATTATTTCTAACATTTTTAAGTTATGTGTATTTTATCTTATTTGTAGGCTTTTATAGATTTTTATTACTTTTGTAAGGTGTTACAAATTTTTCTTTTTTGTAAGGTATTATATATTTTTATTGTTATATAAGGGTTACAAAAATTTGAGGGTATGAATTTAATAATAGATGGTGGATGTTGATAGTATTACTCTATTAATTAATAAGTTTCATCCATTAAATGAAAATAAAAAAGAACTAGAAAGGAAAGGAAAAAAAAACTTTCACAATATTTTAAAAAATATATATATTTTTTATTTTCTTTTCAATTTTCAAAAATCTTCATTACAGATTGAAATATATGATTTAAAAGTGTATTTTACTTAGTTATTATAATTTTTAAATATTTGATATATTATTTATTATTAAATTTTATATATAGTAAATAACAAAATTGTCCCCTCAACATTTTAACGTTGGCTCCGTTGTCATGATCTTTGAATAATTAGTTGATTCTTAAAAGTCTGATTCTGATTAGGTGCTCATTTTTCAATTTTATTCTTAACTTTAAATATTTTTTTAATATAAAAGGACAGTTTTGGTGGCGTTGCTAACGTGGCTGATTGAGTTACTCGTAAATTGTAATTATATTTGACCTTTTTTTTTTTTAGGTATTGTGCATAGAAAAAGGAAAAGGAAAAAAAAAAAACTATAGCGTCCAGTTAATTATTAATATCAAATAATTGAGAAAATTCTAAATTTATTTGATTATGAATTAATTATGAAAAAACTCTCGAAAAATATCAAAATATATTCTTGGATATCTTAATAAATACAAAAAAACTTATAAAAAAAATTAATAATACATGAAATATCAAAATTATTTCCAAAAATCACTCTTATACATCCCGTCTTAATCATACTCACACATTCCTACTGAATAACTTACTCCTACCGAACTGTTACTTAGCTTTATTATTGCTCATCCACCACTATCGTCCGATCACCACAATTGTCCAAGCACCACGCCAACGTCGTAGCACCCAATTACCGTCCGAGCTTCGTGCCACCACTTCGCAATAGTCCAAAGATGCAATAGTTAATCTCCCAACTGATTATTCTTTTAATTACATGCAATAGTATGAAAATATATCGCATATAAGAGTGCAAAACCCAATATATAGATTAACACGTCGTAGGACGACGACTTACCGTGCAACCCAACATTTACAACCTGAAGGAGCTATTAGTATTCATTAACATAATAGTTACTTTAATAATATATTTTTCTATTATATCACTAAGTTTTAATTTTTATGTATCTTTTAGGGTGTGAGAGAAGCATTACATATTGTTGAGCGTGCTTTATCAAAAGGAAAAGAGTAATCATCCAAAAAATGGTATAAGAAATTCAAGAATGTTCAAAAAATCTTGCAAGGATGTGTTAGTTTATCAGCTATGTTGATTTATTATTATTATTATTATTTGTACTTGACGTTTAATGACATTCAATGTATTTTTTTTGAACGCTTATTATCACATTAATATAAACTATTTATACTCAATGATATATATTGTTTCTTTCGAAATATATGGTAGTCAATGCATATATTTACATTGGTTTAACTCTTAATATAAGGTGAAATAATCATCACAATCTAAGTCAACTACAATATTCAAATTTGTGTACATATGATGTGTTAAATTGTATACTCGCAAGTGTACGAATCACTCGTAGAAAAGTGATAAGCAACTTCTAAGGTCGGTCTCTCAAGGAATTGCAGTGATTTTAAATAACTAACTTTTTAATCTAAATAGAGTTCTAATGAAAATAAAACACTAATTAAATAGAGTTCTAGTAAAACTAAAACTCTAAGTAACTAGAATCTTAAAGCTAGTAAAACTGTAAAAATGTGTTTGATTTGTAACGGGAACAAAGTACGAGCAATTAAACGAAAACAAAATCGCAAGTAACAATCAATTCAGATAAACTTGATAATCAATGGAGGATGTATGGACGTTTAGCTTGGTTGACCATGCTTGCATCGAAAAGGTATGGTGAAATAACATGAACGTTGTATATAAACAAAATTACCGGCTTTCCTTTTAATTACGAGACTGCCTGCGGTCGTGGTAAATCTCTTTGTTGATTAACTAATTAACTGCCTTCAGTCGGGGTAAATCAAATAGTAATCAAATTACGCGCAAGGAAAAACATGCCAATCAAATTAATGCTATGACTAAGTCACTAAATTGAAGCTTTGATTAAGTGTTTCGGAATAAAGTTAAGGTGACGTTCCTATAACTAAATTCTAAGATCTTTCAACCTAACTATGAATCTCAAATTGGCCCATGATAATTCATAATTAAATATCTAAACATGCTCTTAATCAAAAAGTAATTTGTTTATATTAAATCAATAAAATATACACCATACAAAGTTCTAGCAAACATGGCAACAAAAACTAAACATCCATAATGAAATTAGCCACTCATGTTCATATTAATATTCATAGACAAATAAAATATGAACATACACTCCAACGAAAGAAGAAGAAAAATAGAATCTATAACACCAAAGAAAACCTAGATCTAAATACCGCTTATGGATGGGATAGCGTTCTTCTCCAAAAGCTTTATCTTCGATTGTCGACGGCTTCCTTGGATCCTTAGAATGGTTTCTCTTGCTTCGTTTGAGTGTAGCAAAGCTCCCAAAGCTGATTGAATGTAGTGTTTGGTCGCAAAATTGTAATGTGTAAAGTTGTGTACAAGTTATTCGAGTTCTTTTTAAGGGGGGCTCTAAGGGGGTATTTATAGATGTAAGGGTTTACACAAATCCTGATTGCAATAGGAATAGGCGCGCCGCAGCATGCATTTTCCCCGCCGCTGCGCAACACAAATTCTGAAAATAATGTAAAAACCCGAGAGCTCCCCGCCGCGGCGCACAATAATCATGCCGCGGCGCGCAATGTTTTCATGATATCCCAGGATGCAACCCGAGAGCCTCTCGCCGCGGCATATGGTTTCTTCACCGCGGCGCGCCTTGTATGTAATGGTATGTAAATGCCTTTACATACGTTGTTGAGACCCTAGCCGCGGCACATGGTTTCTTCGCCGCGGCGCGCATTGCTTTCCTTCTCTTCATGCTTACCCCCTTACATATGTGATGGCTCGTTATGTAAGGCTTACATATTTGACTTGTCTTGCCCGTAACTCGTGATCCGAGCGCCGTAAGTGTTCCGTCTTCGCGTGTTTTCATCATTTGACTCATTTGACGCTAAAAATACCTGAAATGCACTAAAACATACCCATGACTCCGAATAGATAGATTTATGAAATTAATCGAATAAACAATCACAACGAATCTATATATTAAACAATTAAGCACAATTAATCACGAAATATTAGTGCTTTTTGAGCACTCATTAACATACTACTCGACGATGATTGTAATGAATTGTAATCTTCATTTTGCTTTGCATATAGTGTAATTCAACCTTGTGCTAATGGTTTATGAAATACATGCCAAGCTGAGTGTATAGGTAGTATTGGAGATTCAGGTTGCAAATCTACTTGTAATGTATCTAACAAATAAAATCAATATATATCTAATTAATTATACAATTATATCATAAATATTAAAATTAAATCTATCTCCACAAAATGTTTTCCATCGATAAAACATATAGAAATTATCTTATGATCAATAGGTGGCTTAGACCAAAGAGGGAGAAAAGTCCATGAGCTATGTAAACTGAATGCAACAACAACGGCATTATATGTAGAATCAATGATATGTCTCATGTCTGCTAATGTCATGTATTTTTCATAACCACAACCTCCATTGAAATGAGAAAGTTTATGAACAAGCTCCTTCGTTACTTTGAGATTATCATACAAGCAAGTATAATCATCTTAATAATTTTGTATTTTATTGAGCATGTCATACCTCACTTGAGGTCATGATTTCTCTCCAAATTCAAGTCCAATGGCTATAGCTCTAAATCCACAATTACCATCTCCTGATACGCCATTAAATCTCCTTACAAATGGTTTGATTTCAATAGATAATTAAGATATATAAGATGAAGACACAATTAATTGAGCACTTTTAACTGGTAACTTTCTTTTTCTTGTAAATTGTGCCCTACTCAAAGATACAATTATTTGGAAACTATGATCTGTATCAATTGCCTTCTCAAATATAGCATACTCAAAACTTGAAGGATTTCATCGTGTGGAACATTCATCCTTAGTAGGACAACCACTATGAGCATTTTTCACAAGTGACTTATCTAAATTAGTTGTACTTGGATCTGCTAAGAGGCTAAATGCCTTGTACATTTAAATTTTTACATTCTTGACACTACTATGAAAGCGTCTCATGAACTCATACAAATAATTGCAATCCAAATCTAAATCATCATCTTGTGATGTGGGTGCAAAACTAAGTTTCTTCCAATGAGAATGAAGTGAAGAAAACTCAATAGGACGACTCAATCGTTTGTATTGTTCAATGACATGAGCACATGGTAGTCCATGAGTTCGAAGTTTCGCACACCCACAAGTTGTAGCATCAAATGATACCTGATTTACTCTATGAGAATCATTAAAAATAATTTCTAGTGTCGTACGTGAAACATATTCTCTCAACTCCTTATACAGCCACTCGAACTTCAAATGTTGTTGGAGTATAGTTAAGCTCACCTCAAATGAAGCTTTAATCTGTGTATGTTGGAGCTCGAGTAGTTGGTGAATGTTATCCTAGTTTGACACCAAGTTCCCTTGTGATGTCTTCAATTGTCATTTCAACGTAGCATGTGCATTTTCTGCTCTATTTGTTATTAAATTTCCTAAATGCATATGTAAATTTGTCCAAATTGAAACAAATTTTTGTTTTTATGGATTGAGCCATACATTATTCACATAATGTATTGCTTCTTTACATTCAAAAAAGTTTCTCTCAATATATTCTATGTTCAATTCATATTCAATAACAGTCTTGGATGATACAACATTATGCTAAAAATGGTTAAAATTTTCTCATCTTTCTTTATCTTTGAATAATTTCTTTGTATTTCTTAATACATTTTTGGAGATATGCATCTACAAAATGGTGAGCAGATGTAGGGAACACTTCTGTGACTGCATTCATAAGAGCTTTTTCTCTATCTATTAAGATGCCACTTGGCATAAAGTTTGTATACATTAATGATTTCAATCTCTCCAATACCCAACGATAATTATCCTCTTTTTCAAATTCTAGATATACACACGCAATAGAGAATGTCATATTTGTAGAAGTAACCCCAACAATCTCAAGAAGTGGAAATTTGTACTTGTTAGTCTTGTAAGTGCAAGTCATGATAATCACATGAAAAAAAGTTCTTAAAAAATCAATGAAGACTGGATGAGCAAAAAATAGATCTGTAATAACCTCATTAATATCATTGCTCCTATGTCACTCCATATAATTGTGAACAACCAATAAATGCATCAATTGTTGGAAAATTGACCTTCCATCTTATTCTTTAAGCTTATGTTTTTTACCGGCATTGTAAATATGTTTCATTGTACTACAATTTTGTTTATTATTTTGCTTCATTCTATACAAAATGTATTTTAGCCTAACGTTGCACTTTGTCATATCAACTTGCAAATTCATCTCTTCATTATTGAGTTTTTTGGCATGTGAATGACACTCAAGATATCGTGTCAATTGGTGATTTTGTGTACCGTAGCTAACTGTCAACTTTCAGTAAGAACTATTTTCGATCATCCTTCCTTTTAATTGTTTCAATTCATTCCTCCTTCTCATCCTCTTTTTTTATCTTTGGGGTCTTTCGGTTTTGCTTTGGAACAATAAACTCCACTTCTTTCACATGCAAAATCAATCCTAGGTCTCCTACCATCTGAACCCGTGTAAGACTTTTTTATCACAACTACCATCCCATTACTTGTCCTATTAGACTTTGTCCATGAGATCAACTCTTCTTTTGAAATAAATATTTGTAGTAAAATAACAAAAAATAAAAGATTCAAATTACGTAATACATAGTTTTTCTTAAAAATATATAACATATCTCACTCTATCTGTATTGAATAATTTAGTGCAGTCGATACTTTGTCCATCTTATAACTTGTATGCTAAATCCTGTAAATAAAAAATGAATTATTTTTTTCCTCACAAAGGTTCGTTAGGGAATTGTGAGAAATTTACAAAAGTTTCGGTAGGAGATCGTGGAAAATTTACAAAAGGTTCAGTATGGATTACCGAACATATCATGTATGTTCGATAGGGGTTGCTAAACATATATGATATGTTCGGTAATGCTTACCGAACCACTATCTGATTTGTAGAAAAAAAATTTCTATACTTGTTTTAATTGCTTTTTGTCTCCATTTTCTTCAAAAAATTTCATCTCTTTTATATCATTCATATATATATCCTCTATTTTTAATATTTTAGGCTAGGGTTTAGAGTTGTTAATAGTAAATATGGAGATGGAGGTAGAGGTGAGTGAGGAAGAAGAGGTAGGATGTATGAAATTTTTTTAAAGAAGTGTTTTTTTAAGAAGGTGTGATGTGGGGAACGTGGGATGTGTGATATATTTTTTAATTTTAAGTAAAATGATTAAATTTATCATTTTATTATCTTTAAAATATTAAATTATTTAACGGGATGTCTCGAAATAAAATTTAAAATTTCTCAAAAATTTCCCTTAATTATGTCAAATACACTTGATTTGGGTTAAATTCGTTCTTTTTATTAGAATCCTTTTCAGACCTGCTTATAATTGTGAAAACATCAACAAAAGCCAAAGAAAGTATGCCTTTCTTTTAAGTGTATAGCATACCTTCACGGTAGTATATTTATGTTTATTTTTACAACTTTTTTTAGTATTGTTTTTTAACAACTTAAAAACTTTATATTCGCATATTTAAAAATACGGTCCATATCAATTTTTTTAAAACGAGTTAAATGTGAAACAGTTAAATAATTGGTATTGAAGTTAGTAATTTAACCGATGATCAAACTCTATGCATTTTAATCTTATCGATTTATTCTTAGACCTAAGACAAAATTATGAAAATCATTCATAAAAACTTAAATCTGTTTGCTTTTCTGAGCTGTACAGGACGTCCATGGATAGCATTTTGAGAAAAGGAAAAAAATAAATAAAAAGGTCTTGCATGTACTCATATCATATTATTGTATAGTTCATATTAATATAGGAATATTATTTTTTTCTTTTTTACCAATCATTTTTAAATAAACTATTTAGTGTACCTTTTTAAAAAATAATCTTCAATAAAATATATATTCAAAATGAGTGAATGAACATATGCTCAATAATATTTATACAAATAAGCACTTTATTATATATTTATCATATTATATACATTCAAATAATAAAATTAGTATGTGTTTATATTTTCTTACTTATTTCATATTCTTTAGTTAAAACATTATAAAACTCCTGATGACACTTATTCAAAACTTCAAAACGTTTAAACCAGGAATGTATCCAGAAATATTTTTCTAGGATGGCTGATATATATTAAAGTTAGAAGTATTTTTGGTTAATTGTTGATCATTTATTTTCCTAAAAAATGAATGCAAAATTTTAAATGATTTAAAACTTTGGTGAGGTTTATCTATTATAACCTACTATAAAAATATTTAATATAAATTAAAGTATATAAATTAAAAATTACAAACACCTAACAACAAATAAAAAAAATTAAAATAACTAAATAATCAATAAATAAGTTATATGCCTAATCATTTTTTTCACCTATTAATAGTAATTGATAAGTATAAAAATTTAAAATAAATTCCATGTTATAATATAACAATGAGATAATATATATTTTGAAATAAAGAACTCTAATTAATAATTTAAAGAATGAAAAAACAACATATTTAATGAAATAATAGTAAATTGTTATGAAAAAAATGAGTGTTAAATACATATAAATTTATACTTAAATAAGCATTTAAATTAATAATTATACAATATTTATCGATCAAAAGTTTAAAAATTATAATTTTTAGGAATATATAATACATAATTATTAATATGAGTATAAATTAAAATATAAATATTTTAAGTATTTAATATTTTTAAAGAAGAATACATGACTATAATAATTTTGTTTAAAAAAAAAACAGATACTAGAGGTGTAGCGTTGCAGAGATAAAAAATAAAGTAATAATCAATAAAGAGTAGACAAAAGAGCAATAAAAACAGCGACAATCAGTATAATGAAAATTAATAATTTATGATTAAAATTTTAATTAATATAATATATTAAATTATATTTATATTATTAATATTAATTAAAAAAAAATCAAAAAAACTGTCCGGACTCAAGCCCGATACAGCCACCATTCAGGTCCGTCATGAGTTTAAACTATTTATAGTCACTCATGTGTTATAACATGCAACATAGAAGTTAAAATAGGGAAAAGAAAGAAAAAAAAAAAAAATTATAAGAAAATTTGGAAATAAAATAAAACAGGGTGTCGTGTGCCGAGGCATGAGTTAAAATGATACGCAAAAGTAAATGGAGGACAAGAGAGGAGGTTGTTCGAGATGTATAACAAAAAAGAAAGGTGAGACAACGTGCTCAAGACATTAGAAAGCCAATCTCAATCAGTCATTTGGCTCAGCACCCAATGAAAAAAGTTCCAAAAAATAACATAATTATCTATAAAGTTAAGTGGTTTATTACTATATAACTCAGGCAAATATGCTAATAGATTCACTAGCAAAACAACTTGCTTTCTGTGATCTTTACACCTTAACAACCCCAAGCTTCCCTAGCGATGTCCTTATTTCATTGCTGTCACAAATTTCAACTTGAACAACATTGGGACTGTCGTATGGAATGACATGTTCTAAAGGATAAGTCCTATTGGTATCAAGTTTACGGGCACCTTCTCCGACTCCCTTCAATATCACAGTCTTGTGAACTCCACCAATCAATCCTTCATAATCTGTGTCGCCGCATTCCCCAACGAAGACCACAACGTTTGACAAGTCCATACCCCATCGAATATATAGGTACCTAGGAAGAGTATAGGGCAAGCAAAAAATTGTAAACTACAATAAGATGATATAGAAACGATGAAACATTTTGAAGAGGACTAATTCTTTATTAGATTTTTTTTTTTTTTACATAAGCAGATCTAGTGCACAAAACTGTTTCTTTGAAACAATGTAATCTATGTTACTGCTTTTCAGTTTTCTCTTCCGATAAATGGTAATACTGGCACAACTTAGCTATGGGGCCAAACTACATCAAGGATAAACTATTTAATATTCATGGAGTAAATGATGTGGTACTCCAGTCTGATGAAATTCAAGATTAATGCATATATTTTTTTGAAAAATACAAATATTCAATAAGTGATAAAGATATAAAACAATATGATTGGTGAGGTATATACTCCAGGAGGAATGAATAATATCTCCTACATTGAGATGATCACAAAAGACCAGAAAACAAAAAAATCAAAGATTTGTTTTAAGAAGGGGAAAGGGTATTGAGTTAATTTTTCCTGCACTCTTAAACCTTTCAAAACAAAGTTCTTCCACTCAATTCAGAAGAAAAACTAAAACATTTTTCACTAAACAAAATGCATCATGATGTCATCGAAAGGGTTAAGTTTTTGGGCATTCAATTAAACAGAGTATGGCACATCAGAAACACGATTAGACAGGTGATGGATGCTATGGAAGAGAAGCTCTACCTGAGGGCTTGAGATCTAGAAGCCAGCACAGGGATGAAATTCAGCCTCAGACCATTTTGACAATAAACGACATGGCATCGAAGAGCTTGAATTCTCATCAGCTTCCTTAGTTCCTTTAAAGGTGGGATCTGCACATACAAAATAAGCACTATAAGAAATGATGAATGGGTCAGTGAGCTCCAGTGTGCTCCTAAAACAACAAAAGTTAAAGGAAAATGAAGATTGAAAACAATTTACAATCAACTTAAATTAAAATATAAACCAACGAACTAGAAGAAAAATAACAATAATGTTTTTTTTTTTTTTTGCCTCGTTTCGACTAAAAAAACACAGAAATATTACCTTTGAGATGTCTTTCACTTTAAATGCGTAGCAATGCGCAGATGATACTGAGTCATCTTCTGAAACAATTTTTCCATGTCTATTTTTCTCATTGATGGAAGCTGCCCAGCGAACCAAAGTCTTCCTCAAACCTTCTCCAACCCAACGGTAATTAATATGAGAAGGATAGTCTAAGTCTACCACAAACGGAAGCCCTGTTGGACTGTCCTCACAGTTAGAGGATGGATAGTATATCTCACTACCACTGTTACAGATAAAACCATCAAAATCCATTGGGCTGAAACCTCTTGAGATCAGGAGAGAATAAATATCAGATATGGTCAGGGCTGTTGACAACATGAACCCTATGGACCCAGAATCTTTCTCCTTTCCTGCAGCTTGAACAATCTTTTCAATGATTTCCAGAAAATCTGAGGTCGTATTACAATCTACAGCAATAACAAATATAAATTTTCTCCTCCTGAATGCAGGAAATTTGCTGGTGCCAGTATTGTTCTCTTCCTTATCAAAAGACCCAACCTTTTTGTTACCCCCAGAAACACCTTTGGACAATGTCAAAAGAGTGTGCTCCAACCTTTTCTTTCCATCAGAAGCATTCTCTTCATCTAAAGTAGTACCAATAGCATTACTCCCTTCATTTTTCTCGCCATCCAATGAAAATTTCAAGTTCAAAGATATATCTTGTATATCTCGCAAGGAATCACCAGGTGAATCTGATTCTGATTTCTCAAATTCATCATCATTTCTTTGCCACTGAGGCTGCCTTGGTTTGCAGCTGGCAATGCGAGATAAGTATGTTTTGCAATGCTCAGGCCACGAGAAAAGGTGAATATTTTCCAATCCATTCTGCCTGCATCTTTCCCAGAGTTTGTTATCTGAAACAAGTTTCAGAAGGGCATCGGCAATAGACTGCTGATCATGTGGGTCAACTAATAGACCATTATCAAGCACCTGAAATAAGTTAGTAGTCATTAGCTTGTATTAATCTTCAAGTCACTTAATCTCCAAGAAACACAAGAGCATTTTTCTAAACAAGGAATGATTTTAATTTACTCACCCTATGAATATCAACAGGACCCCCATTTTTTGTGGCAACCATTGGTAAACCATGAGCAGCTGCCTGTTCCAAGAAAAGAGCTTGTAAGGGAATGAACATAACTGTAAAAAATAGTATTTATGTAAAGAACAAAACATTCACCTCAATTAAAGTAAGCCCAAATGGCTCAATTAAAGCTGGATTGATGAAAACACCCTACAAAAAAAAGTTGATTTTACGAAAGTCAAATAAAATAAATACAAGAACATGACGAACAGTATTCCTTTGCAAATATAACATACAAAAACATTTATCCAATTGAGACAGAAAAGACCTAAAATTTATAATTTATTATTACAAGTTCCAAGTTCTACAAATGAAATGGGAAAACATGCGTGTAACCTGAGATCATATTCTCTATTATAAATGGGAAACTGCTCAATGACAAAGGTATGAAAATTCTACTCCTCTGTAACACAACAGACTCAGCAAGCTGAATAGTCTTTTCATCTTTTTGCTTGTAAACACTGAACTTTTTATCGTATGGGGTTCTAAGCATTTAACTTCATCAAACTCACACATTAAGTTGCAGGTTTGTTCCCTAAGATAAAGATAAAGTTAGGAACTAAAGATTAGGGTAGATGCAGAGTGCAAACAAACGGCAATCCTTCACCAGTTCAATAATTAGACAATAAGCCAGATTTGTTCTTACTTGGAAAATGAATGTCTCAAGCTGAATCAGTGACAAGCATCAATTTTTTATTATTATCCTATGCTAAATTAAAGAAAGTCAGCCCATCTCAGACCATGAGGGGAGAAAATTAAATAGCACTTGGAGAGCTGGAAGAAAAGTAAAAAGTTGATGCAAATTTGATAAAATGTCACTTTAAAACTATTATGTGCAATCTTCCATTTATTTACAGGAACTGTAACGACATCATTCTAGTTCTTGCATAATCTTAAGAAAATGAAACTAAAGCGCTACCTTTGCTTTTGCTGCTAGACGATAGATATCGCGAACATCAGATTGCTTGTGATGTTTAGGGTATGCCACATGACCATATAGGTCATATTTGTCAATCAGCTTGAGAACAGAAAGGAGTACAGAGGCACTGGTATTAGACATTTCGTCTATATCATCACGGTTTCCCATTATTAGTGTCTGCAAGAACAGAAAGAACTCAATTTTTTAGGATACAATAGTGCTTTACAACATATAATTTACACATATAACTGAATGGGCAACAACATTGATTTAGTGGAAAAATCCTTAAAATAACATAACTATTGCAAGGAAACACATACAAGGTTTGCAAGCTCTCTCAAATGGCGACACTCTCCAAATGCTTTAACTAATGTGGTAATATTCTTTTTAGGGTCTGGCCTTGCAAGTGCGAGTATCATTGGCTTGCGTGGATTGGAAAAGAAACGCATGATCTGTCATTTCAAATGCTTAGGAGTGTTAATGATAAGATGATAAAGTCACAACTGTAAAAGGGTGTAATAATCTCACAGCTCTTTTAGCCACAGGACATTAATAAAATTGAAAACATATATTTTTGACAGGAGGTAACAAGACATAGAATTTAGGGAGAAACTAGGGTTACAACCTCAGACCAAATTGGTAGATCTGGCGAAGGATTGTCTTCATTTCTGTCATCTTCATCATCGCCATCATGCGGTACAATATGATGAAATTCCATTCCAGGAGGAATTGCCTGAATATTATAATTATATTTGAAAGAGAGAGTTAGAATATTGCATAGGGAAGATTTTAGATGAAGACTGGAGTGTCACAAGTTAATAGAGAACAAGGTCATATTAGTTTCTTAAAACTTACAACCATACGGGGCATAAATCTTCCATGACAGCTAACACCCCGCTTGGCCCTTGCTCTCAATTTGCGTTCAATTATTGGATCAAAGCCATCATACAAGCGCCACTGCTGTTCTATCTCCTGTCTGGTGCTGGTTATAATAATTTCAGAGGCATCAAGAGCTAACTCCTCAGCTTGAATTCGCCGCATTATTTTGTATGTTACATTTATTTCTTCTAAAAAGCGTCCTTGTTTAAGAAGTTGTTCAAGCTTATCTCTTCCAAGTGAGTGACCAGTAAAAACCATGGGAACATTTAGGGCTCCAGATAGAAGAGCAGCAGAGTCACCTGCATCTGCATAATGCCCATGAATTGCGACAGGCCAAACTGGTTGCCCACCACCAATTTGCTCCCCCAAAACTTTGGACATCTGTTTAATGTGGTTGAGTGCATTATCAACAAATTCGGGAATGTAAGGCCAGAGAAGTTCTTTTGGGATATATTTATCTTTTGGTCCAAATGGTATACGAATTATATAAGCACCACTACTCTCTCCAAGCTCTTGGTCTGAATTATCTAAGATTTTTGGATTCAGCATTTCTGTTGGTTCACCATATGTCCAATCAACATCTGGAGCTGCTACTTGTCTTGTCAGTAAATCAACCCGATAAACTCCTGGTGTCATACCCAAGGCCCTGGCAAGTTCTACCACGTACTTAATCTGATAATAGTAAACAATTCAACTAGTTTATGGTCCAAAAAACTTATGACAAATGGTTCAACATTAACAGCTAAATTGTATTAAATAGAAACCTAGCATAAATAATTACCTGGCCACCGGTATCAGAATCACGACCAAGCTCCATGTTTTCACCTCGAATCAATCCATGAAGGCTAAATTAAGAGTGTTTGTTAAAAAAAAAAAAAGTAACTACCATCATCAGTGTCAGATATATACTAAGAATGTAAGTTTTTTTTAAAGTACATTTATTTCTTGAACAATATATGATCCTAGAATAGGCATCCACCAAACCACATGAAAGACATGGCACAAAAAGGTCTACTTCTTGCCTTATTAACACGATGTATAGTTTTTTATCCTTCTGATGACTAGCCCAATTCTCCATTGCCTCCAAAGAATGGATTCTACGCATTCTCCCTTTTGTGCTATCACCATGAGCTGCAGCATCACCAACTATGTCCCCTTTCTCTCCTTCTGATAAGTCTTCTGACATATCAGCAGTTGCCTCTCTGAGTCCCCTTTCTCGTTCAATACGACGTTTTGTAATACGATGAGTTTCCTCTCCTTCAAGCTAATGGATTAAAATACAATTTTGTTAAATCTGACGGAATCATAATAAGATCAAAAGCAAGGCAGGAGCTAATCAAAGCTTAAAAACTTCCAGTAAGTAGTTAATCAAACTGGTTTGTTTGCTAGAAAAAGATGTCTAGAGAAATGAAAACTATCAGAAAACTACAGATCCTCCTTATAATTCAGAAAACTTGAACTAATCTCATGGAAATTATATCACAAAATAGACTTAAAGGTTTCTTTTCGGTTCTACAAATTGTAAATCAAATCCAGACATATATAAAGACAAAAAGCTCGTAGCTTACAGTCATCAATTAGTGCATAGCACAAACAAGAGATCACCAACAACATAAACCAAAAATTCTATTTTGAAAAAAAAAAAAAAAATGGAAATAACATATAACATCCTACCAGAAACACATTAAATACACTGAAAAATAGTAAATGATCACCTCAACATAAACTACAACCTATAGTAAAAAGATAAAAATAAAAATTGGAAATTCATTGAAGGAAAAAAATAAACCTGCTTTTTTCTGCGAGCCAAATTCCAAATCCTCCAGCACATGTTCTCCAACCTGGTGTTTCTCTCCTGCGGACTCCTTGTCGCTGCAGCCTTAGAAAAACAAAGCCACCCAAAACCAAAATGTACGTAAACTAAAAATCACAATAAAACAAAAATAAATTATCAAAACCCTGAATATATAATAGAGGTAAAATGAACAACAAACATTGAAATTAAGAGATACAAGAATCGTACTCGAACCCAGGATCGATAAAGATCGGTTTCATCGAAGCCAGTGATGACCTGATCAACGAAATAGCGAGTGGGACTGAAACGACCTCTCTCTCTTAGAAGCAGAGATGATTTAGCGTCGTCGAGTCCTGGCCCTACATCGAGAATTGCCTCCAAGTAACTGTTAACCCAGTCGTTTCCCGCCATTTCCAACACTCTTTGATTTTCCTCTTCTTCTACACGACAATGCTCTGAGACACTGTTTGGTTATATATACAAGAGATACAGTTTTGGAACTTTATATATATATAAGAGATACAGTTTTGGAACTTTCGGTTTGACAATGGCGAATCGGAGTGACGAGAGAGAGAGAGAGAGAGAGAGAGTGATTTACTTTGACAGAGTGACACGTTACTTCCGTTATTTGAAGAATTTTTCCTAAACTTTTGCGATTTCTCTGGAAAAGTTTAAAAATTATAATTTCTTTTCTGCCCTCTTTTTTAATTATTTTATTATACTTAAATTTTTTTTTTTTTTAATATAAAACACACGTTAACAATAATTTCCATGTTCCCTCCTTTAGAAACAAATAACATGTCCTATAGGAACAATTAATTATTTAATTTCTTTCTCTCAAGGTGACAATTTTGTAGTGGTGTTTTGCGTTCGTTTAATACAATAAAAAAAAATTATTATTTTTATAAGTAAATTTTTTATAATTTTAAAGAATAATAAGAAGATTAAATTTATAAAATAATTAATAATATATTTTAATTCAATTATGTTTCATCCTATAATAATTATTATTTATTGTAAATTTAGAGAAAAAAATTTAGTATATGTAAGTATATCCGATTAGATAGACTCAAATTTATTTAGTATTATGATAATATATGTGTGTGTGTGATGAATTTGTGTGATTTGACTTATACCATTGTCAACTGAGGGTCATGGCAGTGGCGTGGCGAGCCTCATTCTCTATTTAAATATTACGGAAGCCGTGTGCATTTTTTAATGAATGTTTTTAGTATTTTACAAAAATTGAGATTATTTACTGAAAAATAAATTAGATATTATATAGCTTAATTATTGATAAAATTTAAATTGTACTAGCTTGTTATATAATTAAACTTAATAAGTTTAAAGTCAGAATAAAAAATTTCACTCGTTTCTTTTTCTGAAACACTCTAACCTTTTTTCTTCTTTTTTTATTTTTATTTTTTTATTTCTTACTTATTTTATGCCAAAGAGTAATTTCCTTTGACCGAACTTTATTTTGGGTAAATAAATAGTTATTTATTTTTCATTTTCACTCTGATTTATTTCATTATATTAAATCTAATGTGATAATTTTTTTTTACCTAAATATGATGATGAAGACATTAAGTATGTTTTGTTACTATTTAACAAGTACTTTTTTGTTGATATAAATCTAAATCTGATATCCTTACTCGAAGTTTCATTGTAGTTTAAATTACGTCGTGAAAAATCAAATTTCATTGATAAATTAAAGAATTTGAGTCATTTAAATCAAATTTTATTGAAGATTTATCTTATTGTTAATTAAAAGAGATAAATTTAAATAGAGACAAAAAATAGCTAAATAGAATGCTCAAAAACATTTACTCCTTGAACTATAAATTTATTATTATAATTTTTATGATAATTTAGTATATTTTTAATTTTATTTAGATTTTATTAATATATTTTCATTTTAAATTAATTAAATTTATGATAAATATGAATGTATGATTTGCAATACTTAATTAGTTATGCTTCATGATCTTTTGTGCTTACTTGCATAAATTTTATTAATTATCTTTCTTCGCATCTCTCATTTTCTATTTTTAATATATGTAATTTTTATTTTTAAAACAATTTTGTACTTATATTGTTTACCTATTTTTATTTAGATATAATTCATAAAGACGTCATAATATTTCAAAAAGAAATTATTGTTTCTTCACAAAAAATAGTGTTTAACCATGATACACTATTATGTATATATCATAGTTGGATTTGAGTCACAAATATAATTTTAAATGAACAATTAATTTAAAAAGTAGCTATGATTTTTTCATAATTTTTTAAAATATCTATTAATATCAATAATATATTTGTAAAATATTATTGTTTATATCAAGTAATTTCAATGCATTAAAACAATAGCCTTTAAAATAAAATAAAATTTTAATACAAAATTATTTAGAAAAAAAAAATCAACAAGTAAAAACTAATTAATAAGAAAAGAAATTGAAGTTTAAGCAATGAAATTAAGGCTGAATAATTTTTTAATAAAGGGAAGTGTATTATTTTATTTTATTTAACAAAAATCACTTTTAAGTTATTGATTATTACTCTTTTCTTTTTATTATAAATTCCATTTTCATTTTGCTGCTTCATTGCATCGACACAGAAAAATGACTAATAAATATTAAAATATGTATTTTTTTTTTATTTCCATATTTTATAGCATGATCTCTATTTTTTTTAAATTCCATTTTGCTTCTTTTTTTCACATCAAATAAGTGAAGAAATTCACTAATCATTTCTTAATAATACCGGCTGAGATAGCCCAGTGGGTAACATCATTGGGCTACATGTACCAGGTCGTTCGTTCGAGGAATAAAAAGCCGTAATTGTGCAAAAAGACCGTTTATGACCTAATTCTGAGGTGCTAGCACTTGTTCTTTTATAACCTAATTCTGAGGTGCTAGCTCCTGTCTCTTTATGACCTAATTTTGAGGTGCTAGCTTCTGTCGGTACTCTCAATATAGACATTGATCCGAATGACTAGAGAATAGCCGGCGTTATCCCGTCTCTTTCAGGAGAGTTTTTTTTCTATAAAAAAAAAAAAATTCTTAATAATAATAAAAAAAAAATTTATGAGAACAAACCACTAATCTACGTTTGATTCCTTTTTACATCATTGCACCTTGGTTGTTTGTTTCATCTAACAATGTTATTTTTTCTTCAAAATTAAATGATTGGCATAATTCTCAACTTTTTTTTTTTTAGAAAATATTTCTTCAATTATTAAATGTACATAATAAAGAAGCAAAAAAAGTAAAACGTATGGATCATGATATAAAAATATGAAAATAAAAATTACATAGATTAATACTTTAATATTAATTAGTCATTTTTACGGGTGCAATGAAGCAACAAAATACAATAAAGTTACAATGGAGCTCCAAGCCATAGATTGCTTAAACTTTAATTTATTTCCTTATTAATAATATTTGTTGATGTGGCACATTAATATACACTTTAGATTGTATTTGATAGTTAAGATTTAAAAACAATTATAAACAAGGAAGCAGAAAATCATTTCTCTTTTGAAAATCTCTTATGATTTAGGTAGTAAGACTCACAATTTTTCCATCAGAAATCAAGTTCGAATCTCACTTAAGTGTGTGAGTGTATTTTCTCTTTACTAATAAAAAAAAGGATTTTAGAACTCTTTAAAAAAAAAAAAAATCATCTTCTCACTTTTGAACCTTTAGAACAAATGCCAATTTTGTTTGGTAGAACTTGAAGAGGACAAAGAAACATGATGAATGTGTTTATTATTATTTTTTTTTTATTGAAATTTAAAATCACAAGGAGTTGAAATTTGAAGAAAACATAACTAAGAATAATGTCTTATATTGGTGTCGAAAACTACTTAAATTAGTCCAATATATATAACAAGAAATTCATATTCTTACATAAATACCCTCACATGGATAATTTGTCATTATGTTATTATTTCATATTTTAATTTAAAAACTTTGGAAAACAAAACTTGGTCAATTAAATTTTTATCATACTTGTTTGAATAAATAAATCAAATTATTTTATAAGAAAAATAACATTCATTTCAATAAAGAATTAACATAAATATTTCATTTTTTAATAGGAATGAATAACTTTTTTTAAAAAATAAAATTTCAATTTAATTAAAAGATAATTATAATTTAACATGGAAAAATAATAATCTTGATTTGGTAGGGGGATAGATTATATATATATATATATATATTTTTTTTTTTTTTTTTTTTTTTTTGGGGTGAGGAAACATGTTTCTTTTATAAGAATGAAATTTCTACAAGATTAATAATATAATTTTTAATATTTTTGTGAGGTCTTTATTACAGAAATTTTCATTACGAATAACTTATATAGATGTGTTCAATTAGAAAATTATTCTTTTTTCTTGAAATATATATAATACCCCAACCAATCAAAATGATCGATTATTTCCAATAGTAAAAGAGAAGTTGAATTTTCAAGAGAAAATTTGCATGCTTGTTGCATTTTATTGGCCTTGTATAGCACATTAGCAAAACCACATGATCATTAAATAATGTCTCATTCAATTTAGACTTTTAATTATTTATTAGAAGTCTTAAAACCAAGGGATATTAATTATAGATTTTAATGACTTTATAAAAAAAATTAAGTATATTTATTTAAAATTTATACGAGTTTTTTTTTTATTTTTAAATTAAAGTATATTCAAAAATTTATTAATTTGAAATGATTTTAAAAGGGTAGTAATATCACCATAATTATTCTTATTAATGTCAAAAAAAGATATATAAACAATTTTTTTAACATTTTTACAACTTAATATTATTATTATTGAATAAAATTATCATTAATAAAAATTAATTGTGACAATAAAAGTTTGGATAGTGGCAACATCATCATTATTTTAAAAACTTATCGATTCTTTTGTATTTTTGTTAACTTTTAAGTTAAAATTATAGATAAAATAATATTTACTCATTATTCTCTTTGCCACAAAGATTTATAAGAATTTTTATTTTTATGTTTTCTCCCGACCATTCTCTCTAGCTCTCTATTATTACTTATTAGTAAGTATTATTGATATAAATTTATAAAAGTATACGAAATAAAATCCAGTACAATTAATAAAAAAATCTATCAAAACTTTTTAAAATTCATCAATTTTTAAAATTTATAACAAAATCTTAATAATATACTTTCCATAATTTTCATTACTAATTGTGATGATTATAAATTATATGTTGAAATTTGATTGACTATTATATATAAATATTTACTTAATTTTAGTATTTATTAATTTTAAATTTTTAAGAGTCAATCATGAATCAATATATCATTTAAAATCATCACATATATGTAATAGTAAATATTTCTCTTATTAATAAGCATAGGAATAAGGCCATAAGGGTGCCCTAACTGGCAAGAAAAGGCCATAGCCTATATATAATTCAACTTAGACATAAACTAATAAATAAATTAAAAAAATAAAAGTTTAATTATACGTTTTCTTTTATATATAAAATTTTACTTTTAATTCTTTTCAACTAATATATATTATTTTGTATAAAAAAATGTTTTTTTTAATGTTTTTTTTACCATAAAAAAATATTTTATTTTTAAAAATTAAAAATAAAATAAATTAATTGAATAAGTATGTCCAATATAAATTGAAGGATATATCAAAAGACAAAGATATAAAAAAAAAATGGAATCACAATCAGACGAAGTAATTGACTGGACTAAGTTTGTAACATTGATAACGATTTTGTTTTGGGTAAAGGGTTGAGGTAAAGGTACTGTAACATATTATAAGTTTTGTAATATTTTAATGAATTATATAAATTTTGTTATTTTTATAAAATAACATTAAAGGCATATTTTTTATTATTGACTAAAAAATTAATTTAAATTTTATCATTTATTGATTATATTATTAAATTTGTGAGAATATTTTTAAAATAATAAGTTTATTTATTAAAAATTAATTTAAATTTTATTATTTATTGATTATATTATCAAATTTGTGAGTATATTTTTAGAATAATAAGTTTATTTAGGTTATTTGAGTGATGATTAATAAATATAACTAATCTTACAAATTTATTTATATAACTAGTACCTCACAAAATTAGGTCTAATTTATAAATATTATTTTAATTTTAATTTTATAAAAGTAACAAAATTTATGTAGTCAATTAAACTGTTATGAACTTATATACTATACTAAGACGTCCTTTATTTATTTATTTTTTTTTATAAGAAGAGCTCATTTTAATTAAACATAAATAATTTGCTAATGAGATTTTCATACTTATTTTATTATTACTATAATAAAAATATATAAAATATTTATTTTATTAATATTATTAATTATACATTAAAATCATTATTATTAAGTAAAATTATAATTAATAAATTATTATTATAATAATAATAATTTAAATTAACTTAAAAATATTCTTATAATAAAATGATTATCAATCTCTAAATTGTTTAAATTTTTAAGAGAGATGATGTCTAAACATGTAATAATATTATATCAAAATATTAAAGTATCGAGTAATTTTATCTATTTTTATTAGGACATGAATTTTATTAATGCATTAATTTTATATTAATTTAAAATATAAATTTTGTTATTAAATTATATAAAATTTATAAACATTTAATATATTTTTTTACCAGGGGATGGCGAGATATAATAAAAATAAAATTTTCATGAAAATATATAAAATTTTAGACTTTTTAAATTTTCCAACAACTTTAACATAAATATTATAACTATTTCAAATATTACTTAAAATAATATTCATTAAATTCATAATAATAAAAATAAAATATTTTTTATTTTTATTAAATTATAAAAATATTATTTATTACTACTAGAATAAATAATGATGTAAGACAACTATTTTTTAAAAAAACATAATATTTCAATTATTGATAAAGAGGATAATTAATAAAATTGATCCGTATTATACTCTAGGATAATTAATCAGAAGTATGGTTTAAGAATTGTTATATATTGCTACTAGCATATGTAAGTCACAAATTATATTGTTTTCTGTCTTTATCACTTATTAAATATTTGTATTTTTTTTTTTAAATATTTATACTAATCTTGATTTTCATTAATCAAGAATATTACATTATTATTTATTTTAAGAATAATGAATAATTTTTTTAAATCAGAAAAAATATGAATTAGTATTGTGCTTTAATGTTAAAGGGTGTTATATTTGTTTGTTTTTTATAACAAGCAAAATTTTCCATTAAATATAGATATTAATTACAACCTCAAACAACAACTGCTTTAAGAAATACATCACATTCTAAATTTATAGCCAAGACACACAAACAATTGTACTTTCAATAAGTATAAGAGTGAATATATATAAACTTTACTTTTTAATTTTATATTATAATTTACTTTAATACTTGATTCGATGAATTAAAATAAAAAAATTTCAAATAATAAAAATTGTACATAAAAAATAATTAAATAACCAGTAGACCCAAATTTTTCACTTGATGGAGAAAATTGCCTATAGCAACCCAATGCCACCACCAGGTCAGCATTAGCGGTGGGGAGAAAACACCACAATTCGAGGAAGGAAGAAAACACAAGCACCAGAAAACAACATAAGCTCCAAACAGCAACGACTCGACACCGTGAAACCCAAAAACCAACACCCATGTCCACCACAACGTGAGCGTCGTCAGAGAATCAAAGCAAAAAATAAAAATGTTGTCCCTAAAAAGAGAAAATTATACAAGAAAATGGAAGAAAAAGTTAGCGGCCGGCCAACAACCATCGAGTAGGAGCAACTTTCAACCCTAATTGAGGAGGAAAATGACAGGTAAAATAGAGAGAGAAACGAGTGTGACTTTTGAGTTATGAAAAATTCTGGAGAAATCTTAAAATATACTCTTGGACATCCCAGTAAATACAAATTTTTTATAAAAAAATTAATAATACATTAAATTTTTGAATTTTTTCCAGGATTCTGTTTACTTATTCTAGTGACCGATAAGATGACCAAGTGACTAGGGCATTCTTGCTACATCTGTTAGGATGTACACTTTTTGTTGATAAAATTACAAACAGTGTCCCAATTTCTTACTTGATATTATTGAGAGATATAGACAGCATACATGAGTATGCTTTGGGTGCAACTGCACTGGCTTATTTGTACCGACAATTGGGGACAGCTAGTCGATATGATGCCAAGCAATTATCTGAATATTTGACTTTGCTACAAGCATGAATTTACAAACATATTCTCATATGCTCTCCATCGTTAAACCTAAACTACAATAGTCAACTTCCTATTGTACAACATTGGAGGTTGTATACCCGTACTTCTGTAGACAAGAAGCTGTTAGAGGAGTTGAGAGAGACACTCGATGATCTAACAGCATATGACGTATGTTACTCTTATTATGTTTTTAATTTTAATTAAATTATTTAGTTATTTGTATTGTATCTTAAATTCATTATGTTTATACTTTAATTTGTCAAGTTATTTGGGATCTATATTGCACCGATATTCCAGAGATGACGTTTTTCACGGATGCATCCATTTTTTGGAAGTCGTCGAACCATATCATAGTCATAGAGTGTTGTGCCAATTTAAACATATTCAGAGTATTCCACCTGATCCAGTTGCGCTCTTTTAACTGGTAACTTTCTCTTTCTTATGAATTGGGCCCCATTCGAAGACACAATTATTTGAGAACCTTAATCTGTATCAAATTGCCTTCTTAGATATAGCATACTCAAAACCTGAAGGATCTCGTCGTGTGGAATATTCAGCCTTAGTAGGACGACCTCTATGAGCATTTTTTACGAGTAGCTCATCAAAATTAGTTGTACTTGGATTTGCTAGGAGGTTGAATGCCTTGTACATTTAAATTTTTACATTCTTGTCACTACTATGAAAGCGTTTCATGAACTTCTCATACAAATAGTTGCAATCCAAGTCTAAATCATCACCTTGTGATGTGGGTACAAAACTGAGTTTCTTCCAATGAGAATGAAGTGAACAAAACTCAATAGGACGACTCAATCGTTTGTATTGTTCAATGACACGAGCACATGGTAGTCCATGAGTTCGAAGTATCGTACACCCACAAGTTGTAGCATCAAATGATACCTAATCTGCTCTCTGAGATTCATTAAAAATAATTTCTAGTGTCGTACGTGAAACACATCCTCTCAACTCCTTGTATAGCCACTCGATCTTCAAATGTTGTTGGAGTGTAGTTAAGTTCATCTCAAATGAAGCTTTAATTTGTGTATGTTGGAGCTCGAATAACTGGTGAATGTTATCCCAGTTTGACACTAAGTTCCCTTGTGATGTCTTCAATTGTCGTTTCAATGCAACATGTGCACTTTCTGCCCTATTTGTTATTGAATTTCCTAAATGCATATGTAAATCTGTCCAAGCTGAAACAAATTTTTGTTTATATGGATTGAGCCATACATTATTCACATAATGTATTGCTTCTTTACATTCAAAAAAAGTTTTTCTCAATATATTTCATGTTCAATTTATATTCAATAATAGTCTTGGATGATATAACATTATGCCAAAAATGGTTAAAATTTTCCCATCTTTATTTATCTTTGAATAATATTTTTGTATTTTCTAATACATTTTTAGAGATATGCCATCTACAAATATGGTGAGCAGATGTAGGGAACACTTCTATGACTACATTTATAAGAGTTTTTTCTCTATCTGTTAAGATGACACTTGGCATAGAGTTTATATACATCAATGATTTCAATCTCTCCAATACCCAGCGATAATTATCCTCTTTTTCAAATTCCATATATGCACACGCAATAGATAATGTCATATTTATAGAAGTAACCCCAACAATCTCAAGAAGCGACAATTTGTACTTGTTAGTCTTGTAGGTTCAATCCATGATAATCACATGAGGAAAAGCTCTTAACAAATCAATAAAAATTAGATGAGCAAAAAATAGATCTGTAATAACCTCATCAACATCATTACTCCTATGCTACCCCATATAATTGTGAACAACCAATAAATGCATCAATTGTTGAAAAATTGACCTTACATCTTGTTCTTTAAGCCTATATTTTTGACGGATATTGCATATATGTTTCATTGTACTACAATTTTGTTCACATTTTGCTTCATCCTATACAAAATGTGTTTTGACCTAACGTTGCACTTTGTTATATCAACTAGCAAATTCATCTCTTCATTATTGAGTTTTTCGGCATGTGAATGACCCTCAAGATATTGTGTCAATCGGTGATTATGTGTATCGTAACTAACTATCAACTTTCAGTGAGAACTATTTTTTATTATCCTTCCTTTTAAAGAAAACAGACAATTACATTTTCTTGTTCCAATTCGTTTCTCCTTCTCATCCTCTTTTTTATCTTTGGGATTTTTCGATTTTGCTTTGGAACAATAGACTTCACTTCTTTCACATGCAAAATCAATCCTAGGTCTCCTACTATCTGAACCAGTGTCAGACTTTTTCATCACAGTCACCATCCTATTACTTGTCCCCTTAGACTTCGTCCATAATATCAACTCTTCTTTTGAAATAAATATATGTAGTAAAATAAAGAAAATTAATACATTTAAGTTACATAATACATAATATTTATTAAAAATATATAACATATCTCACTCTATCTGTATTGAATAATTTGGTGCAGTCGATACTTTATCTATCTTGTAACTTGTATGCTAAATTTTGTGAATAAAAATTGAATTATTTTTTTCTCACAGAGGTTTGGTAGGAAAATGTGAGAATTTTACAAAAGGTTCGGTAGGGGTACCAAACCTCATCAAAATTTTAAGCGTCAATTTTAAAATGGTTCGATATGGTTTACCGAACATATCATGTTTGTTCAATAGGGGTTGTCGAACCTATATAATTTGTTCGATAATTCTTATCGAACTTCTTTGCGATTTGTAGAAAAAAAATTATATACATGTTTTAATTACTTTTTGTTTTCATTTTCTTCAAAAAAAATTCATCTATTTTGTATTATTCATATATGTATCCTCCATTTTTAATATTTTGGGTTAGGGTTTAGGATTATTGATGGTAAATATGAAGATGGAGGTAAAAATGAGCGAGGAAGAAAATGTGAAATATATGAATTTTTTTTACGAAGGTGGGATGTGGGATGTGGGATGTGGGTGTGAGGTGTGTGATATATTTTTTTAAGTTTAAGTAAAGAGGTTAAATTTATTATTTTATTATATTTAAAATATTAAATAATTTAATAGAATGTCTCGAAGTAAAATTCAAAATTTGTTGAGAATTTTCGTTGAGCTATTTGTTTTTTTTTTTTGTTTTTTGCCACAAGGAATAGACGTGTTGTCGGAAGACAGCAGTCTATGAGAAGGAACTCGTGTAGGGTTAAGAGTGTCTAGCTAAATCAGGAGGTAGGAAAGAAATTTCAATGTCGCCTACTCTGCCTTGGTGAGAAGCCCATCTGATTAGGTTGTGAGCTCTTTGATTGAGGTCTCGAGGAATCCATCTAATAGAGATCATGTTGAATCTGGACAGATGATGGTTCATTTCCACTAGAGTTTGCTGAATGGTGGGATTAAAGTTATTCCAATTTTCTGTAAGAAAAGCATGAATGAGACTTTGATTATTCCCTTCAAGGTAGACAGGTTGGTGGGAAAATTTTTTTAAATAGAAGAACGCGGCAGCAAAGGCTAGAACTTCAGCTTCTTCAACGTTAGCAGTAGTGCAGTATTTAGTCCAGGCATACGTGGTATGGCCATAATGATCTGTAACAATGAAACCCAAACCTGCGTACCCATTGTGCCAGGCAGCATCAAAATTTGCTTTAATGGCCTGTGGAGGTGGAGGTTGCCAGTTTGAAGGAATGATAATAGTTTCACCATTTTCAGTTTCCCTGGGCCCTGTAGTCACTAGTGCACCTTTGAATTCTTTAAACCTGTTAAAAAGACGGTGAATAAGTTGCTGCTTGTTTAAAACATGTTCTTTAAATAAAACTTCATTGCGTAACCACCAAACTTGTTCAAGCATGAGTGCTGATATTAGAGTGAACTCTGCAGTAGTAATGGTTTTTGGTAGCCAATGTGCTGGAGGGCTGAGGACGAAGTTGATATAAGAGAAGAGATCAAGGTTTCCCAAAAATTCCCATCTGAGGTTCCAGTGCCATGCTAGCCACCATGATTGAAGAATATCACATTTGTGGAATAAATGGGTGGTGTCCTCTGGTGCTTTGTGACAAAGAGGGCAAAGAATATCTTCAATACAAGTGAATCTGACAATATTTGTTTTTGTGCTCAGGCAGTTATTAACTATTTTCCAAAGTAAGAGTTTATGTCTTTCATGGAGTTTAGCCTTCCAAATTTTCCTCCATAGCAGTGAGTGTGAGAGGGGTAAAACTCTGGGGGAGACTTGAGTCCAATAAGCCTCCTTAACTGAGTAGATGCCTTTGCCAGATCCATACCATTTGAGTTCATCTGGGTTATTTGAAGGAGGCCGAATATTAAGAATAAAAGGAACCATATTTGGTCCTACCATATTTTGTAGGTGGTGCTGATCCCATATCCAGTGGTTTTGCCAGTAACAAAGGTCAGTGATGTGATTTAAATGTTGCAGATTTTGTGTAACCAGGACAGGTAATTTTTGGTATGGTAGGCCCGGTATCCATGGATCTTGTTTGAAGTTGAAGTTTTGACCATTCCCTAGTTGCCAGTAACTGCCTGCTTTGATGAGGTCCCGTGCCCATAACAAGCCTTTCCAAATATATAAGTCACTTGTGCGTTGTTGGACATCCAGAAGGTGGTGATGTTGTAGATATTTAGCTTGGAAAACTGAGACCCACAACTTAGCGGGTTGGGTTATAAGTTGCCAGGCAGCTTTGGAAAGCATCGCCTTGTTAAAATCTTCCATTTTCCTAAAATCGAGTCCTCCAAAGGATTTTGGAAGACACAGTTTGTCCCAAGCCATTGGTGAGTAGTAATGGGTAGCATGAGTATTGTTCGCCCACCAAAATCTTTTGATAATGGCGTCCGCATTGTAACACACATTCATAGGAATTTTGAACGTACTCATAGAGTAAACTGGTAAGTTCTGAACCACAGAGGTGATTAAAGTCATTTTGCCTGCCTGGGAGAGCAGTTTAGATTTCCAACTGTCCAATTTGTTGTGTAGTTTCTCTAAAATGTTGTTAAAAGCCATTGTTTTTCTTCGTCCGATAGGGAGTGAGTGACCCAGGTATTGAACATTGTCAGACATGTTTGTGATAGCTAAAGATTGACAGATCAGGTGTTTCTGAGCATTGGTCATATTTGGTGAGAAAAAGATTGCAGACTTTTGGTAGTTTATTTGCTGGCCGGACCAGTGACAATAGGAGTCCAAAATCTGTTTGGCATGGTGTGCTTCCGTTGCAGTTCCTTTCAAAAAAATAAGTATATCATCAGCATAAAGTAAATGTGAAATTGCAGGTGCCGCTGGAGTGAGCTTGATGCCATGTAATTGGTGTTGACTGTCTGATTTGAGTAACATCCGAGACAAGCATTCCGTGATCATTATGAACAGATAAGGAGAAAGTGGATCTCCCTGGCGGAGACCACGCTGAGGCTTGAAATTATCATGTGGAGCTCCATTGACAAGAATCGAAAAGGAAACTGTAGAGATGCATTGATGAATGAGTTGGCAAACTTTTGGGGAGAAGCCCATAAGCTTCATGATATGCATTAAAAAATTCCATTCCACCATATCATAAGCTTTTTTCATATCTAGTTTTAAGCCCATTAAACCTTCTTTTCCTCTTGTTTTTCGCTTGATTTTATTCGCAATTTCATGTGCTAGTAGGGTGTTTTCAGCAATCCAACGACCAGGTATGAAAGCAACTTGGTAAGGAGAAATGTGTTCTGCAAGATAAGAACGCATTCGTTTGACTAGAATTCTGGCAATGATTTTGTAATTTACATTGCACAAGCTGATAGGGCGAAAATATGTGACATAAATGGGATTCCGAACTTTTGATATGAGTGTGAGGTAAGTATGATTCCAGTTGGGGTTGAGAGTACCAGTAAGAAAGAATTTCTGAATTTCTTTGATGACATCACTGCCAATAATATCCCAACTGTTTTTGTAGAATAAGACAGAAAAACCATCTGGTCCTGGTGCTTTTAGAGCATGCATATCCCAAAGAGCTGACTTTATTTCTTTCGGGGATGGTATACTGGCAATCTGCGCATTTTGTTGAGTGTTAATCACAGCTGGAAATAAATCCCTGATTTCCCCACCAATGGTTGTGGATGTTGTTGAGAATAATGTTCTAAAATAATGAGAAAAAGCACTCTCAATGCTATCCCTATTCCAAGTAATTTCTCCACTGTCAAGTTTAAGAAGGGAAACATGATTTGATTGCCGATGAAGCAGAGTGGAAGTATGGAAAAATTTTGTATTACGATCTCCTTCAGTGAGCCATAATTCGCGAGATTTTTGTTTCCATAAAGATTCTTGTCTCTCTAGTTGCTCATTCAATTGATCTTGAATCTGTATCTCTAGCTGTACTTGTCTATCATCCAAATGGCATGATTGTAAAAATCTGAGTTTCTGATCCAAGGTACCTAATTGCTGTTGCACAAAACCAAAACAATCTTTATTCCAAGTATTTAATTTTGAAGAGAGTGATTGCAGTTTGGAAGATAGATCCAGCCTGGGGTGAAAAGAGTCCCAAGTATCCTGTATGATTGTTTTGCAAGATGGGTCTCTGTACCACATAGCCAAGAAACGGAATGGTCGGATGCGAAAAGGTTCCCTGAGACCAGAAGTATGCAAAATTATGGGATTGTGGTCTGATGTAAACTTTGGTAAATTAAAGACTTGTGCTCTGGGAAATTGAGTAAGCCAATCTGAGGAAGTGAGTACCCTATCAAGTCTTTGTAAGATTCTTGCTGAAGCGTGCCTGTGATTAGACCAAGTAAAGCGGGTGCCAGAACTACCAATGTCAAGAGCATTAGTGGACACAATGAACTGTTGGAGTGGGTTATTCAGATGAGGCTTGAAAATCACACCACCTAACTTTTCTGATTGCTTTGTGACATTATTTAAGTCTCCAATTAAAGCCCAGGGGTTGTGTTGTTGGTGTATAAAATTAGTGATATTATGCCAAGTTTGTTGTTTTAATGCTGAATAAGGCGGAATGTACACACAACAGAAGCAGATTTTATTATTTATAGTTACAGGGTGATTTAATTCAAAACAAACATAGCTCTCGCCCACTTCAATGATCAGTAAATTGTAATTATCATTCCATAACAAAAGATATCCACCCCTATTGCGTTCAGCTGGTATTGCACTGCTATGTGTGAAACCAAGAGAAGTTTGTAACAAAAGCGAGCCCTCTGCACTTAATTTAGTCTCCATTAACCATAAAACATCTGGTTTGTTTTTCCGGATGAGATAGCGCAGGGCTCGTTTGGCGCGAGGTCTCCCTAGACCTCGGCCATTCCAACTAAGTACTTTCATTTTCCATTGGGGGGCAAATTAGAGGCTGCCTCCCCGCCTTTAGTAGAAAGTTGTTCTGTGGGATTAACCGGAGAACAGTGATCATTCAGACAAATCAGAGAATCAGAAGCTGTATGGATATGAGATTGACCAACAGAAAGTTTCTTTGGATCCTTGTGTAAAGTGAGGTGAGCCTTGCGCTTTCTAAATTCTTTACCAAGAACTATGGAGACAGCCCCAGTTGCTCTTCTGTTGGAAACAAGCTTTGTATGTCCACAAGGCCTCTGATTGGTAGAGCTGCTATCAGAGGGTACCTTTAAAGCTGTAGATGGGGACCAAGCGTCAAGCTGGAGAGGAGAATTGTTGCAAGGTAGTGGTTCTAAGGGCGTTGGAGTGGGTAGTTGATGGTGGAATTTCTTGTGAAACTGGAACAGTTCACATAGGATTTGAGAAGAGAAATCTGGATTCGTGTAAAACAAGTCTTGATGAACCTCCTGAGCAATGTGAAAAATCTGTGTTGTGTGAAAGTTAAACCAGTTTCTGTCCATGTCAAACTCAAGTTCTATCCCGATGGCTTGAGCTATCATTTTGAATCGCAGGTTCATGTCAAGGTGATCATCACTGATGCGAAAATACCAATCATGAAAAAATGCAGCAAAATTGACAAGGTCCAGCACGTGTATCATCTGTATGAGTTCCTGTACTTCAGCATGAATACGATCAGCTTTGATTGAAAATTTTTCTTGTCTATCAACAGTTTCTGAAAGAGGTTCGACAGTAGTTGCAGCATTTGAGGCCCTGAGGTTGGGTGCTATGTTAACTTTTGGTGGACATAACAGATGTGAGTTGTCAGCTTCAGCAGATTCAGTGGAGAGAAGTTGAGCGGTTGAGTTTCCTTTGTTGAGTGAAGACCAGAACTGTGACATTGGTGATAGTAATTCATGGTTTGCACGCAACCAATCTCCATATAAAGGAATGAGGGTAGAATCAGCTACTTGGTAATGCATTTCTGAAGGGACACTACAATTGTAATTTGCATGAGTCAGAAAGCCGCATTTGGAGCAGAAGTCTGGGAGTCTCTCATATTTGAATTCGACCCAAATTTTATCTTTGAGTCTGAGATTGTCTAAATTTTTCCGAGGGATAAGACAGCCAGTGACAATGGGTTTGTTGAGATTAATGGCAGCTCTGAAACGTAGATAATTACGAACCATGAAAGAGTCTTCACCAGAGTAGTCATGTTGAATGAATGTCCCTGCAAGATCAGCAAATTTTTTAGCATTCGATAAACGCATACCTGCAAAGTGAAGGCCATGAGCTTGTATCCAGAATGTTGCAGAATCAAAAGTCAATTCTTGGATAGTAAGATGGTTATCCCATTCCCTCAAAACCAGTAATGCTCCATTGACATGCCAGATACGGCGATCCCAAACTGAGTCCCGTTCTTCAGCAGATTCAAATGTGAATGAGAAAATATTATTCCTGTAGTCCTTGGTAGCTACCAAAACATCCCCTTTGGTGTTCCAAGCTTTGTTGACGGCTGACACTACTTGAAATTTTTTGATTGGATTGGGAGAGAGCAGTTTGCCGACTAACATGACAGAGGCAGCTATCTGAGCTTCTTCATTGTTGTCTTCAAGTTCCAGTACAGGAATGTCACAAGTTAAATGTTTGGTTTGTTCGATTAGGTCTCCTATATCTTTATCAGTAACGAGTTTGGAAGCAGCATCCATTGTGAAGGCTACGTGAAATTTGACGAGCAAAGTGTTGGGTTTCTTTTTTGGTTTTTTGAATAGCTGTGTGGAGAAGATCAGTCGAATTGAATTTATAAATCGAATTTGAAAGGGCATTTGAGTAGCGATCTTGAGCTGCAGAGTGTTGGTCTTAGGAAATGAAAAACGTTTCATTTCTAGAAAGATTGAGGGATGGTTGGGGCGTGTGGGAAGACGGCGTGATGATTGCTGAGTGATTCTGAAATTACAGAGGGAAGTGGTATAGTTTAGTAGAGGAGTGCAAGGCGTGGGAACTGAAATGCGTCGAAGTTCGATCGGTATAGGTTTGATCAATCGAAGTATGGCTCTGTGATGTACGACGAGTTGGTATGGAAATGACACAACAAAAAACCAAAGCGTGAAGTTGATCGGAAGTAGACGTTGTTGATCAGTAGGTAAGCAAAGTTGAAACGAAAACTCAATCAGAATCTGTAATTGAAATAATTAGCGTGAAAAAGATGCAGAAAATCCCAATTCGAAACCCTAACCAAGAAGGGTGCAACGAGAGAAATTCTTGATCTGACAAATTGACAACCTAACTTTGAAGTTTACTTGATCAAAAAAAAAAAAAAAAGGTTGAATTGTTCCGTTGAGCTATTTGTTATTTTTACTATTTTGTGTTTTTGTTTTTTTTAATTTCTATGACCATCCTTGGACCAGTAGCTTTTGAAGGTTGGTCATTTTGAAGTGTCAGTTAACCTTCACTCTGTCACTCCCAGTCTCTTTCAAGCAGATGATACCCTAAATTCATTGCCAGGCAGACAAATCATGGAAAAACCACAAGAGAATCACCATTTTCTTCCATTGTTAAAAACTATGAAAAAAGCTTCCAAAGATCTACAAATCAACCCCATTTCATTGATTTACCCAAAGGACCCAAAACTTAACATCCAAGCTCTTCTAGAACTGGCTACTAAAGCCGAACCCATTTTTTCATCAGACCCAGCTCTCTTTAATCTATCTCATCTCATCAACAACCTCAAAATCCTTCAAGAAAATCTTCAAAACACACAGGGCTGTAGTCTTCGATCACTTTTCTCCGGACGAGTTATCATCTGCAGGATCAGCCAACTCGCATATAGGATCGGAGCCGAACTTCAATCGTACATAGATATAAAAACCATTATTCAACTTGTGGAAGAGTTGAGTGAACTTAACGACGTTGACGACGAAAAGGTAAATCTTTTGATCGATTTTGAAAACAGGGTAAACAAAGGTTTCGATAGAGATTTCCAAGAATTGATTTTGAGGGGAAAAATCTTCTCCATTTTCGAAGTTATATTATGTGACACCATGTTTTCGACAACGGTCCAAAACCAAGTTGCTCTTGCTGTTCTTGCTTTGGTGAAGTTCAATAAAGATGTTTTTGTGGGATTGGTGTTAATGGGTCCGATTGTAAGAGCATTAATTTCAATGGGTTCTTGTTGTTCTATTCAAATTCTGTCATCATTAATCAGATTCATCCGAACCCCTTTAATAGATGAGATGGAATCGAATAAAGAAATCCCTAGAATTATCAGCCTTTTAAGATCAGAAAATATTCGAGCTAGAGTTGCTGCAAAGAACTGCATTCTTGAAATTGCATGTTTTGGTAGAAAAGAAGTTATTGAAGCAATGATTGAAGAAGGGTTGATCAAGAAGTTTATGGATTTGCAAAGATGTAAAAGAGATTTGATAGAGATGGGCAAAAGCCGAAAGGTTGGAGTTGAATGTGTTTGTGTAAAAACAGAACTAAAGTTTAATAGTGAGAGTGAGGAGGGCAAATTAGGAGAAGATTTGCCATTTGAGAATTGTGTTGCGAGGTTTGTAAAGCAAGTACAAGTTGGAGAAGGGCTTGAAATTAGAGAGAAAAGAGAATTTAAATTAGAAATGCTAAGTTTAGTTAGAGAAGTCTCTATTTCTGAAGCAGAGGCTGCCATTATTGTTGCTGAGATACTTTGGTGTCCATGACATTTAAATTTAATCATACATTCATAGTTTTAGCTTGGACGGGACACTCAACTTCTAATCCAAAGATAATACCGTTAGAAATGGTTTGGAGAGGGGACTTTAGAAATGAAAGAGCTTGTGGCGTTTTAACTTTTGTAATGGAAGGTACTCCACAATCAAAACTTGTATATTTCTTCTCTTAATTTGTTGATGAATGATGATCATCATCACTTAACAACTAGTCGAGATATATATATATATATATATATATATATATATATATATATATATATATATATATATATATTTTTTTTTTTTTAAATCAACAAGTAGATGAATCATATTCATTATAAAAAAACTGTTTTTAATGAATGATTTGATTTGGGACTACTTGCTTTTTATTTCTCTATTTTGTATCCTGGAATTTTCTATTCCATTTAATTAATATGCTTGCTATTTAGTCCAGCAAATATGCGTATATGTCAAAGTTTGAAGAGTTATTTGAGCAAGAAAGTTAACTTAATGAGAAAGGGGGGCTCATGTATGTTCTCAATGTAGACACTTTTCAATTTTTCGTATTCTATAATGATATTATATTTAATAAAAAATATTAAAATTACATAAATTTGTATATATTTTTTCTCAAATATTAATTATATTATGGTACAAGACAAAATTATTTAAAAAAATAAAGAAATAATTTAATTTTTTAAATATAATTGAAGTGAGTGAGAAATGTGATCCTAGAGGATGTTATTTTCAATGAAATTTTATAATAATTTTTAATTAACGATGAATTTATTTAATATTAATGCTAATAAAATATAATTAATTTAAAAAAATTTAATTTATATAATTTTATTATAAAAATAACAAGAATGATTCCTGCAACGTTATTATCATATAAAAAAAAATATTAAAACTAAATTTAATAATTTTTACTCGAATTTAAAAAAACCAGCAATTTTGGGCTCAAAAGGCTACTTATTTAGTATTTACACTTTTACAGTACGTCGAACTTCTTACCAAATGGCTCTCACATTCATGTTTTCCCTAATTGGAACTTTGCCTGAGCTGATTTACTTCCAAGTTAATTTACTTATGACTTTATGAGTAATGATAAGACCAAAAGGTATTAAACCTTAAGCTCAGTGGCTCACTTATAATAAACTAGCCTTATGCAAATAGTCCAATTATTAAAATTTTTTATTTAACTTTATGTAAGTTTTTATAAAATTTTACTTATATTATATATAAATAATTATCATTTTTAATGATAACTTATTTAACTTTAAATAATATTTAATGATATGTTAAAAAAATATATATAACTTTGGCAAATATATATCTAAAATGTAAATATAGAAATTTTTTATTAACTATTAAAAAGTTAAATCAATATAATTTTTCCTATGAAAAATAATTAATTGACATAAATAAATTGATCTTCTTGTTTCAGGTTTTTTCTTTTACTCCTAGATATCTTTAATTTAGACAGCATTTGATTTAATTTTATTAATTAGCTCTATGTATATATATATTTTTTACAATAGTTGATGTTTGTTCTTTCTCCATTAATTTCTTTTAGTGTTTTTACAAATAACTTTACTATTATTTTTTTGACATAAATAAATTAATTTTCTTGTTTCAGGTGTTTTTATGTTTTCAATTTAAACTACATTTGATTTAATTTCATTAATTTGCTCTATATATTTTTTTACAATAGTTGATGTTTGTTTTTTCTCCAATATTTTTTTTAGTGTTTTTACATATGACTTTATTATTAATCTAAAGTTATTATTTTATTGCAGCACTAAATTTTTGGAATATTTGATGTGTTCTTTTCTTGAAACGTATTTTATAACTTTTTATTTATTTTTTATTTACATGTCCTTTTGTGTTGATGAACTCAAAAATATTGTGCTTACATGTATTGCTTAAAATAAAGTTAGTGCTATTATATTTGAACAAAATCAAAAACATTTATTTAGAAATTTAAAATATATCATATTTAATGACAGATAAATATATATTATATTAGTTGATTGTATTTTGCATAGTCGATTGAAGAGTTGTGAATAAAATGATCCCTTGACTTTTTTTTTTTTTTTTTTTAAATATATAAAAATAAATTCAAGCACATATCTATATCGACTCAATCATTCAAAACAATATAAGGACAAAAGATGGCTCTTTTATGAAAGAAAAAATGATGCATGATTGCACAGTATAAGCACCATACATATCTATATAATATAATATGGAACATAAAAATATAATAAAATATGTTTAATTAATTAATCTAATTAAAAAAAAATACGAAACAACTATATAGATATTTAAACAATTTTTTTCTTATATAATAAAAATAACAAAATATTTCACTATTAAATTATTACTATTATAAATATTTCACTATTTATGGGCACTTTAGTCAAAGGGTTAAAATTTTTAGTATTTAATTATTGTCATCTATGTGTATTAATTTAATCTAAATTAAAGATATTAAAAATAAAATTATTAATGTTTGATTTTCAATAACAAGAAACAAAGGAAAAAAAAAAAACTTGAAAATAAAATTCAACTTAATTTATTTTAATTATGCTTTTTCTAGTTTCTCCAATATTAAGCCTTTTTGTAGTGACAATGACAACCCTTTTACTTTGATTTTAGTAAAGAAAATAAATAAATATTTCAAACATTATTATTAAGTTAAATATTGTTTATAAAAGAATGTTAAATATCCATAAAATTAAAGAAGAATATAAAAATAAGAAGCCTGAGTAAGGAGAAAAAATATTAATTAGATAAAAGGGAAATGTAGATGATTTCTCAACAAAATATCTAAAGTGTTATATATAGTCCTTACCATAAAAAATCTCATAAATAATTAAACTGCCCCTTGGTAAAAAGTGAATGGAAACCAAAAATTGATTAAATAGTTTAACGTTATTTTTAAGAAGTATTTAGTACTTCATAAAAAAAATATTATTTATATCAAATTACGTAACTACTTATTCATGACTACTATATTTTATTAAAAGAGTAATATTATAAAATTATTTATTAACAATAAATTAATTAATTTTGTGAGTTGATGTAATAAAAATCCATTTTTATTTACTAAAATCACATGTTATAGATTTTCTTTAATTGTTTTGAGTGTCAAATTAGAATCAATTTCAAAACTCATAAGCAATGCATTCGGACCCTGTCGTGACTCGTTAGATATTAAGAAAACATATTACGTTAGAAATAAATAATACAGTGGTCAGAAGATTTTTCCTTGCTTAATTTTCACTTTATATTATTTCACGCTTTATTTTCAATGTGGTAACGTACTATTGCCTCTTGGTGTTTATTCCTGGACAAGCATGTGCTGTGACCTCTTTCAATTATTATTATTATTATTATTATTATTATTATTATTATTATTATACCTTAAATTGTTTCAATTTTAAGGTTTCATATTATTTATTTCAGATTTTTTAAATGCCACTTAGGGCTTAAGAACCGACTTTGACGTACTTGATACTTGATAATTTCATGGATCCAAGTTCAAGGGCGGAGCATCATATGGAGTATATAAGACTATAATTTTGGCTAATTTTTATTGAAAAATTAATTATATATATATATTAAATAAATATTTTATTTATAATAATATATTGTGTGAATATTTTGATATATATATAAACAATATTTAATAAATATATAAATAAAAATGATATGAATTATGAATAAAATGATTAAATATATTCACTTTTATTATCGTAATTGATAAACATTAGTTGCACACATAGAATTATATTTGTATATTATAAAAAAATACTTGTGAAGTCAGTGAGTAATAATCCAAAAATACTTTAAATATTTAATTTTAAAATAAAAATTAAAAACCATAAAAAAAATATGATGAGAAGCTTTGGACAAATTTTATTAAGATTTAATTATTCCGAAAAATTATTATATTTTATTTAACTTCAAAGTTTAACTTTATTTAATGTTATATTATTTCAAATTCTATTATAATACTTCTTAATTAATTTAATTTTTTTTTTTTGAAAATTATAATATTTTTCTCTCTTAATTTTCATTTTCATTTATTTTTATTAGTTTATTTTATATTGTTTATCAATATATATTTTTAAATATAATATCAACCTTAAAGTTTTAAATCATATCTTATTTTTACATTTTTATATGTTTCTTTTAGTTTTTATTTTAACATTTATTAATTTTAATGTGTTTGATTGAACTTTACTTTACTTAATTTTTTAGTTAATAAATAAATTGTATACATCTATGATATCAATATTTATTAATTTATTATATTTTTATCTATTTATTGGATAACTTTTGTTATAAGTTAATTATAATTTATTAACTCTATATTTTTTAATACTAACCTTATTTTTCTATTGTAATATAACATAAAAATTTAGTGTTAAGTTGAGAAGAGTTTACCATAATTCCTACTAATTATATATTATAATATATTTTTTATTATTTAATATTTAAATAATTTTTTTTACTTTTTATTAAAAAAAAATTAGATTTTTTTTTTTTTTAAATTAAACTTTCATTCCCTTCAAAACTTATACCTAGCTTCGCCTTTCCATGGATCGAGCCATGGGCGGAGTTTCTATGGGGCTGGGCAGGGCAGCATTTTTAATCAATTTTTTTTTATAAAAAATTAATTATATATATATTTTTGAAATTAAATAAATATTTTATTTATTGTAATATATTATGTCTAATTTTTATGTACATATTTTAATATATATTAATAATATTTAACAAATACTTGAATAAAAATGACATAAATTGTAAATAAAGTAGTAAAAAAATATATTTTTAATATATTTGATAACTATTAGTAACATAAATAAAATTATAGTTATATATTATATACAAATTATTCTTAAATGTGACAATCTAAAAAAAAAATTAAATATTTATTTAAACTCAAAATTATAAAAATAAAATTAAAAAAAAAATATGATAAACTTCATATTAAAGCTTTAAATTTATGTTTATCATATTTTATTTCAACCTAAATTTAATTTTATCTAATATTATATTATTTAACATTTTATTTTAATAATATTTTAGAAATTATTTTTAAAAAATTATATAATTTTTTTTATTAGTTAGTCATATAGTATTTATTAACATATATTTTTAAATATAATCTAAATGTTAAAATTATAAATCATATTTTTCTTTTTATATTTTCATATGTTTCTTTTAGTTTTAGTTTTAACAACTATAAATTTTGATGTGTTTGATTGAGTTTTATATTTGCTTAGATATTTTAGTTAATAAATTTATTTTGTACATGAATAATACTAATACTTATTAACTTGTTATATTTTTGTTTAATTTTCGTTATAAGTTAATTATAAAGTGTTAACTCTATATTTTTTGTGAGTGCTAACTATATATCTCTATTATAATATGATATAAAAAATATTTAGTATTGAATTAAATATATTATAATTAATATTAATTTTTTATTTTATATTAAAAAAAATTTAATCCTTTAAATTTTTTGTCTAGCTTCCGCCCTAAGAGCCGTAACGTAAAATTTGTAGTTAGAGGGGCTAAATTATAAAATAAAATAAAAATAATAAGGTTTGTATTTTAACAACACATAGGCAATTAAATATATATTCAAGTTTAAAAGAGGTTAAAAATGAGTTATCATATTCAATCAAATCTTAAAAATAAGACATATTACTTTGTTTTTTTTTTTTTTTTAATCAAGGAGAGGATGGTTCGGTTATGACTCCGTCTCACCTTTCTCAAGAACTCTGAATAACATTAATTATTGTTTGATTTAAAATAAAAAATAATTAAATAAATAGTAACCGAACTTCACTTTAACTCTTCCCTCTCATTTTCTTACATCTCCAATTCTTTAGGCATTTGTTTCCTGTCAGAAACAGTTCATTATTTTTGCTTCTTATTACCAACCGTCCTCGAAGCTCGTCTATCCTTCTGGCTCTCACCTGAGTAATACGACATAGTATTGAAACACCAACCCTTTTTGAGCTTAAATAGTTGGTGGGCAGTGAAATATCAAAGACGGGCTCAAAGATCTGAGAGGTAGCAGATCTTTGGAAATCCCGTATTTTCTCAATCTGGGTTCTGTTTGAGAGCTAATGGCTTGGAAATATAGAGCTGGGTTGGTCCTCATAGCTGCTGTTGTTGTCATTTGGGTCACCTCTGCTGAAGTCACCCAGGTATTCTACTTCTAATTTTTTTGCTCCCTGAATCTTTTATATACTTAGCTAGTTTTTGTTAAAATTTGATTAATTGTTATGTGTAATCATTGACTACTTGGTTTTTAGGTTCACACTCCTCAAACTAATCTAGCCTTCTTCGAAGAAGAGACCTTAACTTACCTAAGTCCACTAAGTTTATTTTTCGGACTCGCATCACTCTGGTTTAGAGAATTTTATTTCAAGCCTATCAAACCCAAATATCACCAATTAGTCCAAAACAATAACATTAGCTCTTGTGTCATTGATAAGACCTGTAAGGTTTATTTTGTATTGGCAATTTTCGTGGACAAAATGTTTGATTGTAATCTAGAGTTCACCGTTTAATCAAACGATACATGATGATGATGGAGTCACTAAGCTTGCAATGCCCATATGACAGGTAAAATATTCTATCATGCATACATCTTCACACAATTGAGCATTACACTTAGGATGGATCATAACGAAAAATATATTGTGCATATGTTGGTCGATCGATCGAGTATATAGTTCGATCGATCGAGTGATAGATCGATCGAGTGTGGAACGACATCGATCTAGGTGCTCTCATGTTGAGATAGATCGATCGAGAATTTTGGTCGATCGATCGAGTCATGTTCGATCGATCGATTCTGGAACAACATCGATCTAGGTGCTCTCGGGTTGAGCTAGATCGATCGAGAAATCTGGTAGATCGATCGAGAATTGGATCGATCGATCGAGCCAGTTGTTAGATCGATCGAGTCAGTTTTTCACTTCAACTAAAACTCTTTTTTAATTCAACCCATATATTACTTTTACCAAGATGACCCCATTTAATGTGAAAAACAAAGTCATTGTTTGAGTATAACTGTGGTAATTGCTAAATCTTGAGAGGTGTAGAGTTTTAATCAATTGCAAATCCTTTTTGAAGTAAAAATTGGACTCTATATAAGTGAGACTGTTTGTACATAAAATTTACCACATCGAAATAAGTTTTTATAAATCTGATTGCGCTTTTAAACAATAAACTTCTTCTCTTCATCTATCAATCTTAGGCGCTTTCATCTTTTAATTGTTCAAACATATTGTGTGGTTATGTTTGGATAATTCACGTGCCTATTTGCTTTTCATGATATTGATCTTTATATGATATTTCTAGAGTTTATTAGCTGATTTGTTTTTATATCGTATTCTGTTGAATCTGCTAGTTAGGATTTTTCATTGTTGAATCCGCTCTAGGACACATTTTGCACTTGTGCTATTTGTGCTAACGTTTCAGGTGACGTGTTCGGTATTTCGTGTGACTCGAAATTACCGAAGTTGACGGGTTCGATTGATCTTGTGGGACTCAAGTAGATCAGAACGTTGGTCCGGATCCAGACACCTAGCTTGTGGAGGCTATGAAAGGAGCGACGGCTCGTAAGTAAATTACAGAAAGGAGAATCTATCTGTGAAGGGTAGTTCTAGGACCTATGGTTGTAATTGAACATTGATTTTCATAGTGAATAGTTAGGTGGTCCGGTGGACCGGTGGTTTTCCTCTTAGGTCATTGGAGTGGCCTAGGTTGTTTCCACCTAAAAATATCGTGTGTTATTTTTTATTCCGCATTTTATCTTTACACGCGATTGCATGTCTGACCGTTGTGATTAGGTTACATAATTAATATTTGTTAAAATTGAAAATAACCTATTCACCCCCCTCTAGGTATATTTGATCCGTAACTAAAAACTTTCAAGCCCTATAGCACCCATGAGTTTTCACTTTTCACAAGGCAATGAGATACTTATTTGCTCTCACTTTTTAACAATTCTCTTCTCCTCAAACAAGATCACTTTGTTCTTTAGGTCCATACTTCAACTTAAGTCACTATAACAGGTTTTTCATGACTAGTCAACTTTAACCTTAGTCCATCTTATTTGTCCAAGGTTTTCTGGTCTTACCAAGTTCACATTTCAACCTATGTCACTCTAAGGTTTATAAAATTCATTTCAAGCCTACAAGGCCCAGTAGCTCTCAGCCTCCCATAAGCTTCCATAAGGCAATGAACTCTCATCCAGTTAACCAATTGGATGAATTTGATTCATGTATTTGTAAAACTATACTCCAATTATTATTTTATTAACGTGGACTTATTTGCTCTCAATTTTTAATATGATGGATTATTAATATCTGTGGTTTTTAATCAATTGGGTTTAAAACTGTTGAAGTTTGTTATGAACTTTTGTGGCAGTTGACTTTGAACTTGTAGCCTTTTAGGTATGATGGTAGAATACTAGATTTTGACCGTCTCGTAAATGGAGTAAAGGAAGTTTGGATGTTAGTTTGGAGTTTGTATTTCTGTAAATATTTGGGACCTGGGTTTCACTCATTAAATATTTTAGTTGGAGCGATCTTAATGAATCATTGGGAAATTCCTACAACTTTATTAGCCCTAAGTGAACGATTATCATCGATCATCAGTGGCATGCTTAAGTTGTTATTTTGTAAAGTTATTATCAAACTTTCTTTGTTGTCGGGCTTATGTGGAAAACTTTGAATTAAAGTTTTCTTTAGTATATTATTATAATTTTACAATTAATGCTATTATATATTTATAATAAAACTAGGCTAGGTAAAAAAAGAAATTAAATCTTCTAATTAAATACAAATATTTTTTATTAAAACTAATATAATTTCTTAATATTGCACATATTAAATACTAATATTTTAATTAATTTACAGTATTAAATTCCTAATTACTTGGGATTTCAACACTTTTCTTCATGTTGGATCATAAATATTGATTATATCTAACTTGTGAATGAAATCATCAAAAATTGGTCGGTGAAGTCCTTTGGTGAAGATGCTTTTGTTTGATCTTTTGTTGGGACATAAGTCATGCAAATAGTCATGTTTTCAATTTTTTCTTTGATGGAGTGTCTATCAACTTTCACATGTTTGGTTCGATCATGTTGAACTGAATTAAGAAAAATATTAATAGCTGCTTTGTTGTCGCAATAAAGTTTGACTGGAGACTTTACTACAACATGAAGTTTACTTAAGAGTTTTCCTAGCCATAATATTTCACATATTCTTTGTGCCACAACCTTAAATTAAGCTTTTGCACTGCTTCTAATCACCACATTTTGTTTCTTACTTATCCATGTTACTAAATTATCGAATACAAAAGTACAATATCCAATAGTGGATCTTCTATCTTCTACCGATTTAGCCTAGTCAAGATCGATAAGGCTTCTATTCTTTTGTTTTCATTTTTCTTAAAGATCAAACTTCTGCCTGGAGATTCCTTTAGATATGTAAGAATTTTGTAAATAGCATCAAAATGAGCTTCCTTTGGGGAATGCATGTGTTGGCTTCCCACTAATCTTTGATATTTGTCTCTATCCAATAGCTTTCTTAATTCTTCTAAACTTTTTCTAGCTTCGATTGGAGTATCACTTGGTTTACACCCAAACATTCCAGTCTCAGTGAGAAGATCAAGAACATATTTTCTCTGAGACACACTTATTCCTCTTTTGACCTTGCAACTTCCATTCCTAAGAAGTATTGCATTTGTCCTAAATTCTTGACTTCAAACTCTGTCGCCAAATTTTCCTTTAGCCTCTTAATTTCTTCTGAGTTGTCTGTAGTTAAGATTATGTGAAAAACTTTGAACTGAAGTTTTCTTTACTATATTATTTTAATTTTACAACTAATGTTATTACATATTTATAATAAAACTAGACTAAGTAAAAAAGAAAATTAAATCTTCTAATTAAATACAAATATTTCTCATTAAAACTAATTTAATTTTTTAATATTGCATACATTAAATACTAATATTTTAATTAATTCACAATATCAAATCCCTAATTATTTGGGATTTTAACAGCTTACCACACAATTGTGTGTTCAAGAGATACTTTGAGAGTGTAATATATAATATTGTAATTTGGGATTAAACTTGAAAGAACTATTATATCACTTTAATATCGGTAAGTTTTGTCGGAGCTGCCGTATTGAGTGAGTTTTTCATGTAAAATATTTTGTCACTTTTTTAAATTTGGAACGCATTTATTATGCGTTATTCTCAATCCCACAGGCAAGATGCTACTGCACCCTGTATCCCAAAAACTGTTATTAGAGTAGTTAAATCCCGTCAACATCTTTTAGGTGACAAAACTTCTTTAGTAGAGAAGCTCTACCATCGTAGCACTATTTTGATGTAGGACACTATTCAAGTATACATTTTCTATTCACTTATATGGTAGTGTTCACATATATGCTACTATTTGCACGAAAAAATATCTAGTAGTAAAAAAAAAATTGAGAAATTTCTAACAATAACAATTTTACCGGAGCATAACAAAGTATGTTCTCAACAAAAAGTTCATAAGGCTTGGTGGGTAAAGCCTAAAAGCTAGAAAAGATTAAAGATGAAAATTGGGATGAGAGACAAGATTGTCGTTTATACAATTCATCTTAATATTTTTGATAATTTTTTCATAACATGAATATTAAGGAATGCAAAATTGTTTTAGATATTTAAAACTGATTGAAGAGTATGAACATGAAAATGAACTCGTTAAACAAGTTCATGATATGAACATATTTATATCAACTACGGATGTTAGAAAATAGTAATTTCATGAAATACTTTATTATGTTTAATGATATGATTTTCCAACCGAAGAACTTTGATATCAATTTATACAAATAAAAGAAAAAAAATTCTTCTATTGGTTCACTCCCTCCATCATACCATAATCATAAGACAATATTCATGAAAAGAAAAAATAAATCGATCTTTAGGGAAGTTTTTATAGTATTTTTGTCCTATAGTAAAACCCAGAAGAAAGATACTGAGTTGCAATTCTTGTCTCGAGAGAAATGAAAACAAAGATGGAGGAGTAAGACAAACAAGTCTAGAGGAAAAGACAACAAGTGTTTCCTTTGTGGCAAGCCGGATTGCATAAAGAGAAATTATCGAGCATTGAAACATATGCAAGAAGGAGGTCAAAGAAAAGGAGTTGATGACAATACAACAGCATCCACAATAGCAACAAGAGAAAATAAAGATGTTGTGGTGATCCTTGATGAATGTATATATGCTAGTGATAACATGGTTGGGTCGTTGATAATAATGCTTCTTATCACATCACGTCCCATAAAGAGTTGTTTCTTTGTGCGAATCCATCACTTTTATGCAAGGTGAAAAAAACATTGTTGTTTTTCTAGTTGAGAACTGGTATGAGGAGACAGCTCTTGGGGTAGAAGGACACAGCGAGACACTAAACAGCAGATATGGTTTTTCAAGTCATTGTAAATACCTGCAAAAGCTTGACCCTCTGTTAAGTTTTGGTACCTTAGTGAAGGTGGATTTACAAATTTGAGTTGATTCCAAAAGCTTATCACAGCTTTTACTTGTTTCTTTTCACTGTCCTCTACTTTAGTCTAATGAATTTTGGATAGTTAATTTCGTGTTTTTGGAATTATGAGACTCTGTCTGGCAATTTTTGTTGTTCATTACAGTTCTTGTAATGTGTATGCCCAAACTAAAGACCTTAATTATAAAGGTTTTGACTGATTTATATTGTCTCTATAGGGTATATTCACAGACTATAAGCAACCATTTGCAGTAACATATCTTGGAGCTTCTCTTATGGTGATTTATCTACCACTAGCTTTCGTTAAGGATTGCATATATAATTTACTGAAATCTCGCTCCTTGAAAAGCAGTAAAAGTGTGGAAAGCATCAATGAATTTTCCGCTGAGCTTAGTTCTTTTCTAAGTTGTAATAGTGGACAAAACAGCTATGAGTTGGAACTTCATGGGACTTTGAATGGAAAAGACAGCAAAGCTGACCTTTCACCTCATGCAGAAGGAAGGCCATTGGTTTCCAAACTCAAAGATGATTTACATGTGCATAAAATAGAAGTGGAACTTACAAACAGGGAAATTGCTAAATGTGGATTCTACATTGCCCCAATTTGGTTTGTTACAGAGGTAAAAAAATTCCTTGGGCTACTTTTTTTCTAATATAACTTGAGGTAAGGATATAAATTTACTTAACTAAACTCAATATTATTTCGAAAGCAATAGGCTAGTTGCTTCAAAAAATTATGGGCCTTTTTGTCAGACTACATGCAATGAAATGACACATTGTATCAAATGAAAAATATATTTGACATTGAAACTATACTTTTTCTCGCTTTGATATGAAGAAAATAAGATGGTTCTTCTAATGCTTTCTATTATTTGCAGTATTTGTCAAATGCTGCGCTTGCACGTACAAGTGTTGCAAGTACAACTGTGTTATCATCTACCTCAGGACTCTTCACATTGTTCATTGGATCAATTTTGGGTCAAGATTCTTTAAATGTAGCCAAAGTGGTTGCTGTGTTTGTTAGCATGTTTGGTGTTGTGATGACCACTATGGGAAAAACTTGGGTTTCAGATGAATCATTAACTACTTCTGCGTAAGTTTTTTAATGGAATTTGTATCAGACTATCCCATCCTACACACTGCCAACATTTTCTTATGTAGTAGTAGGACTATCCTTTTGGAAAATTGCATGTACAAACCCTATTTTGTTAGTAGCAGTTCTTTTTTTGGTGTCAACTGAAACATCTCCTTAAATCTTAAATAGATAGTAACCCATAGGACTTTAACTTGATTCATTTATAACAGGATGTTTCAAATAGAAGCCTGCACATTAAGTTGGAATCGATTTTTTCAACTTGAGTTTGGATATTGACTTGAGCCGGTGTAAGCTTAATTGATAAATAGGAGTTTGACCACGCTAAACTGCAAATATACAGGATGTGTACAAGTGAAAAGTATTTTTAGAAACAAGTGTCGAACCCACGAAGAAAAGTATAACTATTAACTGAGTACCAACGTGAATATTAAGACTACTATTTGTACTACAAGAGATAGTGACTAAACTTAAATAACTAAAAGCTAAGTCTCAATTACACAAATTGTAGCGAAGAGATATGAATGAAAGTGATAATTTAGAAAGTCATTAATCCTCCAATCTTCTAAGCATTTGAATCATTAAATTCTTCTCCAAATTATTGGAAACACATTATATGATCAATTGACCCTAAACTATGGATGTATTTCTCTATTAAGTAAATTACACACAATATAATAACCTAATCTAATTACATTTTCATGTTAATAAGATTCAATCATTACTTATGAAGAACATCAATTATAAATCACACACATACGAATCGTACCTCTCGGCCTAGAAAGTATGCATGCTATTTGATCAAGACAAATATATAAATACTTCTTTTAAAGCTACCTATATGCTTCTATGAATTAATTGATGATCAATCAATTAATTAACAAAATCAAATAAAATAGTATACTAGAAATTTCAAATTACAAAAGGGAATAATTTAGATCACCATACGTTAGAAAATTGGGTTGATCTTACCTTAAGATTAATGAAAATTAGTTACTCACAATATAATCCAGAATATTCATGAAGAAAAATATTAAAATTGAAAAAAAAATGAGAAAAAAAATTACAATCAATTCTTTACTTGAATTTTCATTAAAAGTTTTTGCCTTCTTCACTTGTATTTTTGACTTGCTCTTGATTCTCTCAATATTTTCTGCTGGAAATTTGTCTCTTGAAGGTTGAATGTTACTAATTTAATTCTATGAAAAATACTCACTATGTATCTCTAAAATTTTACCTTTAAGTTTAAGATTCTAACAATGTATTTATAAGTACATCCAAAACTTAGGCACAATAATATTTGGTTATAAGTAAGATGCTAAAAATATGCTCCAAGAATTGCATGGACGCTGTGTGGGCCGCGGCTCAACATTTCTACCACCTTGGCTCAAGTTGAATTATGGGAACATAATTGTAACCTAAGAGTTCACCGCCGCGGCGTGAGTTGATCTTAAAAAATGCACAATTTGATTCGAGAGGATTAGGCCGCAATACCAACAAGCTTGGGTTTTTGTATGCCACTTTGCTTGTTGTTCACCATTTGCCGTATCACTTGGCATACGTGTGTCGTTTTCATTCAAAATACCTGAAATGCATCAAAGTATACTCCGTGATTTTGAAAACGACAATTGTGCAAAATTTCACTGAAATGAACATAATTAGATCTTAAAATCTCATTTAAGTCCGAAATAATCATAGAATAATTGGTATTTCAAGCACACATCAGAGTTGACCCTTGTGCTATAATCTATATTACATGGACTCTTCAGTTTTCGTGAAGTACTCGTGTCCAAGTAAAATGGCATGGACATAGTAGTAGATAATCTACCTCCAATTTTGTGGAAACAAATAGAAAATTGAGAAAAATGAGTGTGTTCGATACCCGAAATCCGAAAGAGAGTCCGTATAACATAAGCTACAATTAAAAGTTCTTGATATATGTCTTTATTTCAAGTCAGATATAATATCTATTAAGTTGCCGCCCCTAAACCATGTTTGACACTAGGAGTATTGTTTTCAGCAACTCAAAGCACTCTCTTGTTGGGGATCTTTTTGGCCTTCTCTCAGCTATGTCATATGGTCTATTTACAGGTATATTCTCTTCTAATTATATAATTATGTTTGTTTGTTGCTCATATTATTTACAAATAAAGTGATGCTTTCTTCTTTTCCTTATTGATGCTGCAGTTCTCCTCAAAAAGTTTGCTGGTGAGGAAGGAGAAAGAGTCGATGTGCAGAAGTTGTTTGGATATATTGGACTGTTCACTCTTGTTGCACTGTGGTGGCTTAGTATGTGTTGTAGGATAGTAACACTTCTATTTGTTAGTCAATGATGTTCTTGATATTGTTGATTTTTTGTGTACATAATCATTTACATGTTTCAAATTGACTCAGTTCATTTTTCTACTTGACACAAGGCTTTAAAAGCATTAGATTGGTGCTTAAATATTTAGGAGAGTAGATGAGGTTTTCGATGGTCTCTTTTAGATTAATACTCTTGTTTAAACTTTAAACAAATCCGGCATGCATTCACAACTTACAGAAATAAGAGTTTTTTTTACAAATCCATTGCACCCTCTGACCTATTGAGCTGTTACTTGGATTTCTCATTTTTTATGAAGTACATGTATCTAAATGGTACGATATGTACATTAGTGTGGGTAGACGGACGCTCTAATTTGGTGAAAATTTACAAAAAATTAAGACAATGAGTGTGTTTGACACCGTGATACATAATACAAAAATTTACAACTTTCAGCGTTCCAAATCAGCCAGAGGCTCATTATCTTGAAGTTTTCTTTATTAGATCATGCTTCCAATTATCCTCCAAAACTGTCTTAACTCTGCCTGCTGCCCATAAAAAAGGTGTTTGCTGAACTCAGCTCCAAATTTTTTTTTTGTGTGTGGTCTCCTTTTCCAGTATGGCCATTGACAGCCTTGGGAATAGAACCCAAGTTTACAATTCCACACTCTGCTAAAATGGACGAAGTTGTTCTTGCCAACGGATTCGTTGGAAGTGTACTATCCGATTACTTTTGGTATGTTCAAATAAATATTTCTCCTCTTGTGATTCAGGCAATCAGAATTACATTTCTTGTTTTGAACTTTCACATACTTTGTAGGGCACTATGTGTAGTGTGGACAACTCCATTGGTAGCCACATTGGGCATGTCGCTCACTATCCCTCTTGCTATGGTTGCTGACATGGTGATTCATGGCCGCCACTACTCTGCAGTTTACATTCTGGGCTCGGTTCAGGTATGGAGTGGACACAAAAAAAAAATTTACAATAATATTTAAAGGTTGGAAAAAAAAGCAAAATGTGGAGAAATTAAGGGTCTGTTTGCTTGTGTTTTTGTTAAAAGTGGTTTGGAGAAATTGGTTTCAACGAGCACAAATTTTCTTTGAGTTCTGAAAGCGCTTTGGACAAATTTTTTTCCTTTCATTTTTGGTCATGAAGTGGTTTTTTTTTACTATTAAAAACACTTTTATAGGATGCTAGATAAACAAACCGTAAGTTTAGTTATACCTGGTTAGGCCCCTGTACCTTGGATCATCTTTCTATCCTAAAGAATCTAAGGTTGAGTGAGTTGACCCTTGGTATGGATCATGTAAGTTGTACCTTCCAAATGAAATGAATTTTTAGACCAAATTGTTATTTGGAAATCATGCTCAAATCATCAATGCAGACAGCCTACACATTTTATTCAAATGCTTTCTAATCAAAGTGTACTCATGTTCCATATACTTGCTGCTCAATGCACAATTACCTGGTTCAAGCTCCTAATTGATTGTTATCTTGCAGGTCTTTCTAGGATTTGTAATAGCTAATCTTTCGAACTGGTTCTCAAAGAAGTTGGGTTTATAGCATTTCTTGAAACTCTCTGTTGGCTTAATTTATAAATTCTGATCTCATTCCTTGTTGGGGGTTCTCTCTCTCTCTCTCTCTCTCTCTCTCTCTGCTGTTTTAGCCAAATTCAAATTCTTGGTTTAATGGGTTGATACTTGCTATAATGGAGCATTGCATTCCAGATACAAAGGAAGAAAGTTGTGTATTATAATTGTGTAAATGAAATGTAGGCACAGCACATAGGTTTGTTGTTATTTTTGTTTCTCTCACGTGTGTAATAATTTCATTTTGGTTCAGTTGAAAACTCTCTCCTTCATTCTCAGTTAAATAATAGGATTTTTTTTTGGGGGTCGAATGTAATAATTGTTTTTAATAGGAATAAATAATTGTTATTTTTAATAGGAATTAATAATTGTTTTTTTTTAATAGGAATTAATAATTGTTTTTAATAATTTTTAATAATTGTTATTTGGGGTCTAATGTAATAATTGTTTTTAATAGGAATTAATAGTTGAAAATTCTCTAAGCCCCCATTTTGGGTGAGAATGGGAGGCAATTGGTGGTAGACTCGGCCAACTTAAATACCAGTGATTGTTTTAATTGTTGAGTTGAGTTGAATACAATGTGAGTGAAAATATATTTATTATTAATTATTATCTTACAATAAAGATATATATAAAAAATAAATTATAAGAATCATGAATAAAATAAAATATTGTACAACCTAGAATTCTATTATAGATAGATATATATTAATTATGACATATTATACATTAATTACACGACTCATGTTAACATTCTTATTTAAGTTGGTGCATATATATTGATTATGCTCAACTTGCTTAGTGAGTCATAAAATGCCTTGGAAACTCATTGGTGAGTACATCTATAAGTTGTTTCTTAGTGGGAACAAAATGGAAGTTAATGAGTTTGACATTTAGTTTCTCTTTTATAAAATGATGATTAACTTCTACATGTTTAGTGTGATTATGCAATATTGAATTTTGTAATATATTAATACCTGTTCGACTGTTGTAATACAATTGCATATTATTTTTGGGTTCGAAACCCAAATCAAATAGTAAACTTCATATCTACAGTAATTCACAAATCTCATGAGTCATACCTCTATACTTAGCCACAGTACTAGATCGTGCTACAGTTTTTTGCTTCTTACTTTTTCATGTAACCAAATTATCTCTCATAAAGGTGAAGTAACTCGATGTTGACCTTGTATTTGTAATATTTTTTGCCTAATCTGCATCTTTGAAGCCCCAAACTTTAAGAGAATTGTTGTGTTTAGAAAACATAACTCCTTTTCTTGGAGCTGATTTCAAGTACCTTAAAATTCTTACAACTGCATCTATGTGATTCTCATTATGAACTGACTTATCACACTTACTGCATATGTAACATCTGGTCTAGTATGTGCCAAATAGATTAGGCGCCTAACCAACCTCTAATAACGAACTCAATCAGTTGGTACTTGATCTGAATACTCTGCTAGACAATAGTTTTGCTCAATAGGAGTGTCAATAAGTTTACAATCCAACATACTTGTCTCAGTTAGTAGTCAAAAATGTACTCTTTCTAACGTAAAAAAAATTTATTCGCTCCCCCTAGCTACCTCAATTCTTAAGAAGTACTTAAGTTCACCCAAATCCTTCATTCGAACTTTGAGGCTAGCTGTCTCTGTAATTTATGCATCTCAACAGCATCATCTCCAGTAATTATCATATCATCAGCATAAATAATTATAGCTGTTATTTTCCCTTGTTGATGTTTGAGAAACAGCGTGTAGTCTAAATTACTCTGTCTGTAACCAACATTCTGCATGAACTGTGAAAACCTTCCAAATCAGGCTCGAGGGGATTGCTTGAGACCATACAAAAATTTTCTCAATTTGCATACAAAATTACCAGGAGAAGCAGCTACATACCCAGGTGGAAGATTCATGTACACCTTCTTGACTAACTCTCCATGAATGAATGCATTTTTGACATGAAACTGCCGAAGTGGCCAGTTTAAATTTGTGGCAAGCGAAAGCATAACCCAAATAATATTCATTTTGGTAACTGGAGTAAAAGTCTCATTGTAATCTATACCATATGTCTGAGTGAACCCTTTTGCTACAAGGTGGATTTTATACCGATTCACGGATCCATCAACATTATGTTTCATAGTAAACACCCATCGACAATCAACTGCCTTCTTGCCTTGTGGTGGAGGCACAAGTTGCCAAGTATCGTTCTTCTGTAATGCCTTCATCTCTTCCTCCATTGCCTTCCTTCATTTTGGGTCTCCCAATGCATCCTACACTTTGTTAGGTACTGATACAGCAGATATTTGATTTGTAAATGATTCATATGGCTTAGACAATCTTTTAGTGGACATGTAGTTAGCTATTGGATATTTTGATTTTGCATGGATATTTGGTTAATATCTTTTGGCTAATTGACACAGAGTAGACCTATTTGGTAACACATACTGTCAAACACTAGACTCAATGCTATTAGTATCAATAGGTGTATATGAGTGACCTTCAGTATCAGAGAGTTGTTGATAAAGAGTATAAGTGATACCTGAGGGAACAGTAGTGTCTTTATTTTCATTTTTAGTGAGCGAAACTGATGCTTGGATACTTGGAGCATATGCTTCTTCGGCTACTGGATTTAATGGGTTAAGAATCTCAACTGGACCCATCAAAATATTATTAGGTGATTCTTCTAATTCTTCCCCTCACCATAATACAGTTCTTCAAAATATGAATTCTCCTCCTGACGAGTAGTATCAAGTGAGGAAAAATAATTCATGTCCTCAAAGAAGATAACATTTATAGTAACATAATACTTTCTGGTCGGTAGATGAAAGCATTTGTACCCTTTTTGATAACTTTCATAACCAACAAACACATACTTAATTGTCCGGGCATCTAACTTAAACCTCTAATTTTTAGGAACGTGCACAAAAGCAACACAACTAAATACATGGGCAGGAAGATTATGGAATGATGACAAGAATATATGAGATGCAAGAACCTCGAATGAGATTTATCCGTGAAGGACACTAGATGGGAGATGATTGATGAGATGGGCGAAAGCTTGTACAACATCCCCCAAATATATTTTGGCATATGAGCACTAAATAGGAGTGCACGAGCCATATCAAGTAAATGACAATTTTTTCTTTCAAACACCCCATTTTGTTTTGGTGTTTATGGGCAAATAGTTTGGTGAACAATCTCATGTATTTTGAAAAAATCTTGAAAAACACGATTAACATATTCCTCCATATTGTTATAACGTAGGATTCTAATGATGCTTTTGTATTGTGTTTGAACAAGGGTATGAACAGTTTGAAAATCTAAAAAAACTTCATCTTTGGTTCTAAGAAAAGCAATCGATGATAATCTTGTACAATCATAAATAAACAACACAAAATACCTCAAATCTAATACAGTGGATTCTCTAGACGGTCCTCAAACATCAGAATGAATTAATTCAAAAGAAATAACAATTTTATTAGAAATACTAGAAAAATAAGTAATACGATGACTTTTGGCCAAAACAGATGTCTCACAATGTAAAACAGACTCACTAACACCAATAAACAAAGTACGCATTAATTTTTTCATAAGACTAAAAGACGGATGCCCTAAGCGGCGATGCCACAACAAATTTTACTTAACTTGTCAGAACTCGAAGTCAATGCAGTGCGGGTTTGTGCTCCTAGTTTCTTCCCTGCGTAGTTCTGATTCAAATGGAACAATTCGCCCCTCAGATACCCTCGATCAATTATTTTCTTAGTAAGAAGATCCTGAAAAATCACATACACAGGATAAAACGTTATAGAACATTGAGATTCAGTATTCAACTGTGGGACAGATATTAAGTGATGAGATAAGTCAGGCACATATAAAACATTATGGAGCTGTAAAGTTAGAGTAGTACGGACTGACCCCTTCCCTAAAATAGAAAAGGCCTCACCATTAGCATTCATAACATAAGATACTGGTGGGGAAGATAACTCAGTAAAATAAGATTTATCATAAGTCATATGATCAGACGCACCATAATCAATAATCCAAGTATTAGACCCAACAAAGTGAGAAACGTTTAAGGCCATACTAATCTTACCATGACCTGCTATTGAAATCTGGTTCTTGGACTACTTGCACCGCAACTGCTTTTGCTTTAGGACGATAATTTTGCCTTTTAGGCCTCAGGTGTGGGTTCAATTTTCAACAAGTCTCTCGGATATGCCCAACTTCATTACAATAAGAGCATTGAGGACGAGGGCCGCTGGTAAAACCTAGTGGAGGTCCTTGCTAGTGAAGTGGAACTGAACTCTGCTGCTGGAGGAAATGTGCTTTTGATTTGGCTTGAATGACTAGACTAGATAATTCAACATGTTCCTCATTAAGGCTTTCCTACTGAGATTCGTTTTTACAGATGTATGTAAAAGCTGTAGTCAAGCTTGGAGGGTCTGGCATTCGGAGCAATTCGTTCTTAGTACTATTTTGTTTCGTATCAAGACCTCTTAAGAATCCATGAACTCGCTCAAGCTTCTTTTCTTTCTGGTACCATATAAGGTCTTCCTGATTTTTAATTTTACACGAATGTTTCTGATCAATTTTAGCCCATATATTCTTCAACTTAGTAAAAAACATAAACACTAGTTGCTCAATCTGTTACATGCTGGAAACTTTACACATTAATTTGTGGACCTGTATAAAGTAAGATTCATCAGTGTAGAGGTCTCCCAAAGTCTTCTATATGGCCTCAACTGTGTCACACTATTCCACCATCTGTAGTACATCATCAGTGAAGGCTCTAAATAGAATAGACATTATAAGGCCATTGTCATATTCCCATTTAGTATAGGCCTCCACACCATCTTTAGGAGGAGCCTTGATTGTTCTAGTCACATGTCCCATCTTGTGCATCCTATGGAGATAAATGGACATAACCCTTTTTCATGTTCGAAAGTTGGTACACCATTGAGTTTGGTACCACCGAAAGAGCCACCTTCTAAACTCTTTACAATGACTTTAAATTTTGGGATTTCAGTTGTCTTAGAACTCTAATTTTCTCTTGAATCTCCCATTGAAACAAACAATAATAATATGTAGGGGAATAAAAAGTCACCTTTTTTTTTGTTGATTGTTAACCGTTGATCGTTGATTGGGCTGACCGTTGACCGGTTGAGTGTGCTATGGGCTGTGGACTGGATTGAGAGGAATGGGAATGGGTTGGAATGGGCTTAAATTGGGTTTAGGATTAGGGTTTGGATATGGAGAGATGGAAGCAGATTTGGGGCGGCGGCGCTGAAGCTATAGGGGTACAGGTGCACGAAAACTGGAGCAAATGTGGACGGCGGAAGACGCATGGAGATCTGGAGCTGGCGCGGACGGAGATCTGGAGATAGGAGGACGGCACAGAGAGATTTGGAGCCAGCGCGGATAGACAGGCCCACAGGCGCGAGAGGAAACTGGAGCAGATCTGAGAGGCAGACGGTGTGGGAGAGACGGCGCTACTGAACTAGCTGAATAGGCGGCGCTGAGCGGGAGAGAGAAGACGCGCGGTGACGTTGACAGGTGATGGCAGCGGCTCTGACAAGTGATGATGGCGGTGTTGATAAGAGACGAAGAAAAAAGACCAAGTCTTTTTTTGAACCTTTGCTCCGATATCAAGTTGAATATAATGTGAATGAAAATATATTTCTTATTAATTATTATCTCACAATAGAGGTATATATAGAAAATAAGTTACAAGAGTCTTGAACAACCTAGAATCTTGTACAACCTAGAGTTTTATTACAAATAGACACATATTAATTATAACATATTATATACTAATTACATGACTTACACTAACAAGTTGTTAATCGCTTATTAAGCCAATTCACCCCAATAAATCATGTCTTGACTCTTGAACATGGTGCGGATGAAGAATAAGAACAAAAATAGCCTTTGACATGAGTTATAATATTTCTGCTGATATGTTAGTCAGAAAGAATACAAAATAAAGCCTAACTCTTTTGGAGAATAATCATATCCTAGTCGATAGAAATAGTACTCCTTCAACGCAAAAGGGCGCATGCTATTTTTTCAGTAAATGAGTTGTATGTTCACCTACAAAAAGAGGTTCTGCTTGTGTTCTCTGAATTTTTTCAGTAAATTTGTTGGGGACTTTTGTTGATGCAAGTAGATCTTGAATCAACCTTACCTCGTTTTATCCATTTGTATTTTTCCTTAAATATCGGATTCGTTATTGTAGGTTTTATTTTTTGAGAAGGAAATCACATGTGCGTGTGTGTGTACATGTGTTATTTTATGTGTCATTAGCTACACTAAATATGGTAAGAGGAAAATTATCGATTGGATTCTTATTTTCAGGAAAAGGAAAGAAAAAATTATTTTTTTAATGTGTTTATTAAAAAATGTAATGAATTGAAATTAAATTAGTAATATAGTTAATTTTTGTTTTTAAAAGTAACAATAACAATTAAAAAATAAAATTTAAAATATTAAAAGTAAAGATAATTTTAAAATTGTATGTTATGAATTTGAGGAGAAAAATCAATATCAAATAATACGATAAATCAATAAATAAGAGTGATTCCAAATTTTGTGTGACTATTATTTCCTTAAACATCTTTTTAAAAAATAAACAATGAATAAAAAGACTATCTTTGGTTTATTAGCATTTCTTATTAGCAAATATCTTAATAGCATGTTGATTTCACATATTTGAAATTAATGATTATTTAATTCTTTAAAATAGGAGACTATAAAAAGAAATTGTAATTTTTATTTCCTAAAAATTAAATTTTTTTTCATAAAGAAATTAATATTCTTATGTATTGTAATTATTAATAGGGCATTCAAGAATTGGATCAAATTAGATTAAACCAAAAAATAGACTAGATTGGACCGGTTTGAATGGTTATGTAAGTCAAATAGTTCATTTTAATTTATATTTTTTCAAACGATCCTGTTTATTTTTTTGAATTTTTTAACCATTCAAACTGAACCAGACCGTTATATATTATATATAAAAAATCTTAGTTTTAAAAATATATTATATGATTACTTATTTTAAAAATAAAAAAAATATTATATTATTTATTATTAAAGATTAAATATTATATTTAAATTTTTTTGTTGTTGCAATTTTAGCTTTTTATCGTACAGTTTTTAATTGCATGTAATTTAAAATGATTTTACATTTTATAAATTTTATTAACTTAATTATTAGTTTATATATAATATTATATGCTTTATATTTGTAATATATTTAAAGTATTTTTGTTAAATTTAAATTTTTGTTAATATTAATTTCAAATTTTAACATAATTTAGAAGAAAAAAATTAAAATTTAAAAACATAAACAATCATTAATTAACATAATTCGATTTTAATAATTATATTAGATAAATAATTTGACCCAATTTAATTTAAATTATATAAACAGTTTAATTTAATTGTATTTTAAAAAAATTAATTAAATTAAATCAAATTAAATCATAAATTTTCCTAATTATTAATATTAAAACATGTAAATAAAGAAAAGAATAATTATTCTTTTCTTTTATATATTATAACCAAACGGATATCTCCTAAATTTTCAACACACAAAATCAAATTATGAGAAAGGAGCAAAGGAAGATGGAAGAATAGTCAAACTGGGTCCACGATCGGACGGAACAGTCACTTCGTAATATATGGACAATCCTGATTTACCTAAACCTAAATAATTCACTACGGCGTGTAATACCGGATCACGCGAACAAACTTGTAAGAAGTCAGAAAAAGAAGACCTTTCTCGCTTCTCAGTACTCGCCATCTCCCAAGAAGTCTGTCAAACTTCTCGCCAGTACTATGGCTCCGCGATCCAAACCAGTAGTCCTCGTGCTTTTCATACAACTTTGCTTCACACTCATCTCTTTGTCTCTTGCAATACCTACGGGGTATTATTTTCGTTTTTAGCTTTTTTTTCTCGATTCTAGGTTTTTCGTTTTCTTCTCGGTGTTCTCGTGATCAGATAGAAACGTAATTCATTTATGGATTTTTTTTAACTAATTTGTATCTTCTGAAATTACTTATTTCCTTACTAATTAAAATTTTCAGGTTTGTTGATGGTCATGCCATTCACGGTCGAGTTAAGATCCCATGTAAGTTCTTTTCCCAAAGTTCAATTTTGAGATCTATATTTAGCTTGGGTTGTTTGTGTTCTTATTATTGTAATAGTTTTTCTATATTGCTATATGTTTCCCATGTAAGATTTATATTATACTTTGGTGACATTTTCATGTTCATGAATTTCTCAATTGCTTTAGTTTGATGATATCTTTTATCAAAAAAAAAAAAGTTTGATGATAACTATATAGTCATCTTCTGGGATACGAAGCTTAGGTTGCTGAGTCCTGAATTTTACAATTTGAACTTGCTTGGTTGTTTATTTGTGGGTGTTGTTTTGTTTAAGTATGGACTTCTCAATGTAGCTGTTTAGGGTAGCCTTGTTGGGTATAAGATTTGTTTTCTGGTTTGGATGATCAAGAGGGTATATAAAAACTACGTGTCGGATTAAGAGTATGCAATGTGTTCGAAAGTGCTTTATGTGATACATTGTCACATGCTGAAGGGTGTGAAAACAGTTGCGTACGTAGGCAACATTAACTAAAGTTACATTGCAAAATTGTGATTGCGGAGAGTGTGATTTGGGAGGAGAGTTGTCTGGATATAATGCCACTTGTGAAAGTTCCTCATAAATGGCATCTCTGTCCACCTTCTCAGAATGAAGTAGGAAAGTTCACAGCGAGACGTGATAGTTAAGTCTAGTATATTTCATTAATGTGGTTAATTTGGCCAGAACTGAATATAACAATCTTAGATGCATGATTTTAGGAGAGATTGCCCAATTACTAATCTTGATGCTCCATTTACAGATCTTTAACTTTCAATTAAGATGGAAAAATATTTGAAATTTCATAAACTCCATGTTAGATTGTCTTTCCTGAAGAACTAATATTCTCCCACCACTGTTTTTTTCTTTCCTAACCCTCCCTGGCACTAAACATCTTTCTTTATGTCTTACTTTATGTATGTCTCTGATGGTGTCCATTATTGTTGATATTTTTATCTTTTTCAGATACTGGTGTAAAAGGATATGGACTTCCTACAAAATTATCAAATATCAAAGTTATACTAAATGGGGGTCAAAGAAATACCTTCCTGAGGCCAGATGGTTTTTTCTCATTGTATCCTACCTCTCTATATTCATCATATATGTTTCTGTGCTTGGTGTTTCTTGTCTAGAAATGTTATTAAAATGAGTATTTCTTAAAAAATTATCAGAACTAGAATATATCCATCTTAGACATTCTTTATGGTGATAGAATTTCATTTATTATTTGATAACCGAAAAAGAAGATTGATATATATTCGAGGTTCTTATCTATATTTTATCGATTTTTTTCCTTTTTTGGAACTGGATTATTTTTTATATCTTTATGTGGCCATGTGGGTAAGGTCAGCTAAATCATCATATGGCATGTTGTGTATCCTTCACATGTGCTCTTAAAGCCATAATGTATCAGCAGGGACTCATCTAATTGAAGTGGCTGCAATAGGCTATTTCTTTTCTCCGGTGGGATTTTCTTGTCTTTAAATCTAATCTTTCTTGTTTAGGGAGAAAGAAAAAAAAAACATCTTTATGTCTCAATCATGCCATGCCAAATCTGATATCTCTTGGGTGTACCATCATTATAATATTCAGGTTAGAGTTGATGTTAGTGCCAGACACCCAGGCAAAGTTCAGGCTGCACTGACAGAGACCAGGAGGGGACTGAGTGAATTTGTTTTAGAACCATTGAAAGAGGAACAATATTATGAGGTCGGTTTCCAGGAACTATTTCTTCTTATTCCTTGTAGTGTTAAAGCATTTTACAATTGATCATATGTTCTGTTATTACAGATAAGGGAGCCTTTCTCTATAATGTCTCTTGTAAAGAGCCCAATGGGTCTTATGATTGGATTTATGCTCCTTGTCATGCTTGTAATGCCCAAATTGGTTGAAAACATGGGTAAGTTCTATTTAGTTGTCATACAATATTTTAGTTCTTAACCTCTAACGTCATAAACTGGCTTGCCTGTGGTTGTGCGAACCTGACTTGTGGGAACTGGCATTGCTTATTTTCTCATTAGAATTTTTGAAATTGAATTCTGCCGTAATGAGTAACATGCTCACCTAAGTGAATTATTGGATAGACATGTTAATCTTGCAGTGAGATTATTGGCAGAATCCGTCCTCTTTTAATATACTTGCATGCGTCTAAATTCATGACTTTGATAATGTTATCTTTAGTTTATCTTGGAATAGAGTGTGTTCAATTGGGTCCCATACCTAGGAACTCAGGTGCCACAGTTTCTAAATTACAAGACTAGAAGTTTCTCATTTTTAGGGATTATGAGTGACCTAGCTGAAAATAATATGACTAAATGCTCATTTCACAAAATTATGGGATTAGTAGTACCATTTTGTCCTCTAATTATCTCTGCACTTGATATCATATTTTGATTGTGGGGTCATCCGTGGTATCCAACGAGTTGTTTTTCAATGTGTTTAGTAGTATCCTTCCAGTAGGTCATTTAGTACCATCTGTTTGTTCCAGTCCTAATTGGGTTTTTTTTGGCTAGGTGACTGTAATGTTATTACTTAACACATTCACTGATCATATTCATATTTCATGTCAATGACAGATACTGAAGAAATGAGGAGAGCGCAAGAAGAAATGAGGAGTCAAGGGGTTCCATCTCTATCGAGCTTGTTACCTGGAAGGAGCAATTAGCAAGCAGAAGTGATTATCTTTGTTTCATGATCAAGAGCATTTGTAGTTTAGAACGTTTTGTGCAATATGGCAGAACATAAAAAATATAAGATCTGGACACACTTTTCCCCCTCAAGCTCATTTATATATTCTAATGTTGGTTTCATAACCTCAAACCCACAAACAAGAAAGATGATTTGGAAGCTATTACTTTTATCATTATGTCCTAACATGAAGGAAGCAATTAAAAAAAGGTAATAAAAAAAATCAATGTTTTTTCCCTTCAATCGATCTGAGAAACTTAATACGTCAAGATTTCATTGACTTTTAGGAGTAATATGTGTATATTATATGCATTAAATGATGTGTTAATGTTGGATTGATTGTTATGTTATGAATGTTTTATGTTGAAGTAGGATCACTAGAATAAGTTAATTATATTGTAATATTTAGATGGATTATATTGTAATACGTAGATCGATGCTTGAAATAATTTAATTAATGGTTGGATGTATATTCACATCCAGAGGTGTTACTGGCTCACTGTGCTATATAGAATTACTAATGATAAAAAGGCATTTCACTTGATCATAAAGAGAGTTTCATTAACATGAAGCACAGTGAAATGCATAGAGAAGGTGCATCTTCGACTTAGAGGGGTAGTTTGAGGCAATTATTGGGTATGTGCGTACAAAGCTTCACATTGATTAAATTTGAGTAGATTCATGAGTTAATAAGAATTTTAATTATTTAACCCAATAGATTAATGCTTTGAGATGAAGGATAGATTCCTTACAAATTACAACATGCATAAATAAAGTGCTTATTTTAAAGAACAACATGACTAATATTCAAAACTAATTAATAAAATTTATGACATATTGCGGCTTAGTTTTGAAATAATATTTAGAAATGAAGAGGGGGCCAAATCAACAGGAATGAAGAGCAGAGACTGGTAATAGAAGAAAAGGAGGGTCCCAAGCATAAGAAAAAGTGACGGAAGCAGAAGGCTGAAGTGGATTTCCCTTGTTGAGGAGACAAACATCACCTTGTTTCTTGAAAATAGACGGATTAACGGGCAATGCAGATTGAAATCCTTTGCAAGACAATTTGATTTGGGATTGAGGGCATCAACAATTGTTGATCACTTTAACTGCCCATTCTGGCTTTCCTCCAATCTCTCTTCCTGTTCTCACTGTTCCTACGTTTATATTGTCCAGTGTGCATTTACATACCCCTGTATATGCATCCATTTATTATTATGATTAATTTTTTCCTTTTAATCATCAATTTTACTAATTAATCAAGTTAGGTTCACAAGTCGACTTTTGGTACCATAAATGATTTTTTAATTAAGAAGTGTTTTATTTTTTTTCTTTCATTTTTTTTATTCTCAATTTCTTCTATTTGTTCGGCCAACGTAGATGTGTAATTGTATGATGGTTATTTAAAACAAAATAATATAAAATAGTGATATGTGCATCAAATTATTATATATATTAAGTAATGTTCTGTTATTAATCGGATATAAAAATATTTTTAAACTCATTAATTTTTTGCCAAAACAATTATTTTTAAAATATTTTCGATTAATGGGCATTCATTGGGACTTGAACCAAGATAATCTACGTAACAAAGGAATTATTATATTTTTTACCTTGGTTGACGAAACATAGAAGAAGATTGCAGTAGAGAATTTTGTTATGGAGGCCATCGACATTCAGTAATTAAAAGCTATCCCCGTTTTGATTTAAAATTAGTCGTGAGAAAATAAGATGCGTTAGTGCCACATTTATATCATTGGTTTGGGAAGATTTCTCGGATAACTATGGTAGAAAATTTATGTTTGAATATCATAGTTTGATAATTTTGGTAACAATTTAAAGTCAAAATATTATATTGCCCGTTTTAATTAGACTAAAAACTGAATTCAATATTGAGAAAAATTGCTACCTATTTATTGTTACCATATATATTTTTGGACAGGAATCAATTTGTGTTTCCATTCTCAGTTCATCGTGCATATACAATTATTTTATTATAAGTTTATTTTAAATTAAATAATATTTAGAGTACTTCAAATACCACGAAAGATAGAGACTTATAGTCTCTTGCCCATCTCATATGTTTTCTCACTTCTATATGTTCCTATTTCCCTTTGAAGGATACATACACTTTGAGTACTGATAAATAAAAAAAATTCCTTCAAATACAACATGTAAATTTTATGTTAAATTATATTATTGATTTTGAAACTTTAATTACATTCACGCATATGTTCTTAAATTTCTAAAACATATGATTTAGTATCTAAAATTTTAAAATTTCACACATAAGTTCCTAAATTTTTAAAGCATATAATTTAATCACAAATTTTTAAAATTTTACAAATAAGTCCCAAAATTTGAATCACAAATATGTATTTTATTAGTAAAGATAGAATTTATATGTGTGAAATTTTAAAAATTTAAAACTAAATCACACAATATAAAAATTTAAGAATCGAAGTTTTAAGGATAAATTTATATATGTTAAAGATTTAGAAACTTATTTGTAAATTTTAAAAAAAAAAAAAAAAAATAGGACGAATAGCATAATTTATCCTAAATGCATTCATTCACAGATTTGAATAGAATTATTAGGTGAATTTTCTTTTCTTTTTCTAATAATATATATTGCGTAATTTTTATTAGGCATGATAATTTTGAAACAATTTGTCACAATTTAAATTATTATTATCATAACAGTTATTCTAATAACAATGTTGTGTCTTATTATTCAAATAATAAAATAATAAATTATACATAAAATTATAATATTTAATTATTAGAACAAGAAACAAGGGAGTATAAAGGGGTGAATTGGAAAGAATAATCCCAAGCATAGTTGAAGCTAAAATGGGAGTTTGGTAATGGATACGATCACCAGAATTAAATAAACATACAGCACCAGAAACAGTTAAGATTGATGGATCAACATCTTCAGTAGTTTCAAATCCATTGCATTCCAACTTTATACTCATTGGATCACATTTACACTTATTTGTTACTGTCATCACTTCCACTCTGAACTATGTTTCCGGTTGTTGTTTGGCTTATGTCTATGTTGTTCATTGAACACGCCTCATCACACTTACCTGAGTATTCGATTCATTATAATTATTAAACACACATAACATAATATATAATTAGAGATCTGGTATTCGATGTTGGGTATGATACGGAACACGAATGTCAGCTACATGCAAGGTCATGTAACTCAATTTTTTTTCTTTCTTTTTTATATTTATATGACCGTATAATTAATTACTAGGTGACATAGGCAACATATCATTTCTCAATATGACTAATAGAGATGGTGTTTATTTACCTAAGCCATTAAGATAGAACACGAAAATCACAAAGAGAAACTTCTTGATGATAGCCATTAGTGGTAAGTTGTGGTTGTGAGGTACTAGCTAATCAAAATGTGTTTTAGACACAAATTGAGTGACATATACTTGGTCTTTTTTATAAGGGTGGCTAAGATTTAATAATAATTAAAACGTGTGGAACAAATCTAAAACAATAATAAAAACGTTTTGGAGCAAATCTAAAATAATATGAAAATCGTGTGGATAAATTCAAAGAGTGTATTCAATTAAAAAATTTAATAATTTTTAAAAATTTAGATGTATTTATTTAAGATTTTTTAAGAATTTATAAAATTTTAGATGTATTTAATTAAAATTTTAAAAGACTTATAAAAATTTAGGTGTATTTAATTACTATTTTTTAAAAGTTTATAAAAGTATTAGGGTATTTAAAATATCAATGACTTTTAAAAATTTCATTAAATTAAAATTTTTTGAAGATTTTAAATATTTTTTGTGTATAAATAAAATCTACCATAAATAACATTTTTTTCCATGAGATTTCTCTAAACTTTTGAAGATTTTAAACATTTTTATGTATAAATAAAGTCTACCAAAAGTAAGAATGACAATTCATGTGGGCTAATTTGAGCTTGCCTAAAATTAATGCAACCCAAATTAGTCAAATTTTATTTCAATTTAAATTTAATTCAAACTAACAAAGATAAATACAAATATAAATCTAAATCAAATACAAACAAACCGATTCAAACTAACTTGAATTATTAATTATATATATATATATATATATCTTTAAGTTATTAGAACTTTTTTTATTAAAAAAATATGTTCAATGATTAAAATTCAAGCAACATCACATAAAATAACAGAAAAAAATTAATAATTACAACAAGAAGTCAATTTTTAAATCAATTAGACAAATAGTAAACACTATCAAATATCATCAATGCAAAACTTTGAGACCATCATGTCTTTACGAAAACTCACTGTTAGAATAAAGAGCTTCCAAGTCTCAATAGAATTTTCTTTTGTCACTAAAAAAAAGAAAAGGAGTAAGATTAAACAAATATACTTATTAAAAAATAAATAGTTTAAGTAAATTAAAATATCACACAAGAATGGAACTTTAATTATTACTTAATACATAATTCTAAAGACAATAGCTAATTAAAAAGATAATAGCAAAATATAGGCTAATAAAATATTTGAAGTTTTACTGCAAAGGCTAATGCCTAATTGATTTAAAAATATAAACTTCATAATACTAATTGGAATTAAAAATAAATATATATATTTTTTGTTTAAAGAGTTTGGTAGATTTAAATGTTAAAAATATTAATATTAAATAAAGTAACATAATAATGTGACAAAAGTAATAAATTATAATTATTTATTCTATATCAGTTTATTTTTTAAAAGAAATGAAAAGAAGTATAACTAATATATCATAAAAGAGAAATATGAAAAGAGATAAAATATTATTTTAATTTTAACATAACATTTTCTTCTCTTTTATCATTTTTTATCTAAAAATTTATTTTATTTTATTTCATTTTGAAATAATGGGCTGGCCCTAACTTAGCTCATTTTTATTGTGCTATTTGAGCTGACCCAAATTGGCCCAAATTTAATTTGATTTGTATTTGATTTGAGTTCTTCGATTTGGTCAATCGAGCTATGACATAAATTGTCACCCATAACCAAAAGTAACATCTTCTCCGGTGATATTTATGGAGGCTTTTTTAAACTTTTTTCCTCAATCTCACTCTCTTCTGTAGCCATGAATCTGAACATCGTTATTTTCATCAATATATGCTCTAGTGAAGGAAAAAAGGGAATTATCGACAGTAGAAACAATATGAATTTGAGGAAATTAGGTTCAAGAAAGAAAGATAGAGAGATTATTCTCTTATAAGTTTGTTAGTATACAAAGTTAATTATTTTAATATAGACAATATATTTATCTGATTTATTATTTTTTCCTCTTAAGAAAGTAAAAATACATAATTTTATTATAAAAATAAAATAAAATAATATATTTTATAACTGATAATGATGTTATAATATCCGCTATTAATGTTGTAATTTTTTCTTTTTCTAAATTTATTTATAGAGATATAATAGCTTATTTTACAATGAACTTTTTAATATTTAATTAAGTATGAGTTTGTATGTTTTTTAATTAACTCTATTAACGTGTATTTTTTATTATTATTTTTATTTTATTGCATATTCAATATGAAATAATTGCATCGTTGGTATTTTTAAATATTTTTTATGTATTATATTTTATTGTAAAAGATAAATAATATGAATTTTTATTGGAGTGTATAATTAAATGTAAGAGTCATTTAAATTTTACTTGCTAACGTTAACAGATCGCAAGAATGATAGAGATATTAATATTTTTTAAAAGCAAATAAAAAAATTAAAAGATATAAAAAAAATTGATAATAAAAATATATGAAATTATATAAAAGTTAGTGTAAATCTATAAAAAATTATGAAAGTTTTAAAATAAAAAGTCTAATATAATTTATAGAAATATAAAAAGGTCTATAAAATTTCATATGAATTATTAAAAAGTTTATAGAAATTTATAAATGTTTTTAAGATTTAAAATACGAAAGTTTATAAAAATCTAGATTAAAAATATTGTACAAATCTCAAATTAATTCTAGAAAGTAATAAAAATACAACCTTTCAAACTTGTAAACACAAAAGTAGTATAATTTATGTTCAAATTATATTCAAAAGTAGAATATTGTATGCTGTACGTTCTGAATTTCTCTTAATAGTGAGTACTTTGAAATTTTTTCTATCCAATTGGGAATACTTGTGAGAAATAATCATTATTTTCATAAATAATCTCAAAAGGATTCTAACAATAAACTTGGGTGTTAAGGTCTGTTTTGAAATCTTTTATGTTTTTCTTTTTGTTTGTGATTTCTTAAGCCATTTTTGAGTCTTTTATTGTACTTTTACGCTAGATTTGAACAATTATCTTTGTCAGTTCATATATACTTTTAACTTTTAAATATATAATTTATTATATATTGTATTTTATTTTAATTTAAAATAAAATATAATTTAACTTTTGGAGAAAAAAATACTTATTATAATTTAAAAAAAAAAATTATAATTAATTATAAGATTTGTTTTATAAATATTTCATATCTTAATATGCATTGTGCTATAGCTCGTGACGTATTATAACTTATATTTCACATATTTGTTTATAATACATTATTTAACTTAAAAAATGATGATAATTGATAGAATTTAAACCCTAAATAGCATGTATAATATATACATAATTAAATTAATTTTAAATAATAAATTAATTGTATATATCATGTACATATATAACATATGTACACGCTATAAATAATTTACAGAATATATATAAATAATTTATGAACACTCTATATATAACTAACATATTATTTTAAAATTAATTCAATTTTTTATAAGTTAATATGTTATTATAAATTTTTTACATAGTCAATTAAAATAATTTATCATAAAATTTCATTATTAAAATAAACTTTCAAGAGTTATTTAAAAAAAAAAAAAAAAGAATCACGCTTTTAAAATCTCCACCTATATCAAAAGTTAAATTGAAATTGTCAGTAAAGTTTAAATACCAAAATATCTACTGATACCAAAATTTTTATAATAGGTAATAGAAGGTGAATCGAGCATTAGCTACTTTACCTTAAGAATAACATTATGGTATCATAGCAAAGCTTTGAGGTTTCACTCAATTTAGTTTCTATGCATCTACATTTTTAAGATGTATTTACTAACAACTAAAGAAAATAAGTCTAAATAGAGTTATTTTTATTTCTTTGTTAACTTTTTAAGAACAAGGTGAAAATAATAAGAGCTCCTATATAAATTTAGGAGTTATTTTCACAATTGTTTCAATATTTTTTTGAATGTTGATTCATTTTCTTAAATTTTCTCCAGTGCATATATAATTAATTTATTTAAATAACTTAATTTTTTTAAGGAAAAAAAACATATGTTCTTTTTTTATAACATAAGACAACACACATTTTTCATAAATATATATATATTATGTTGTAAAAAAAATGACATATTTATTTTTATGAATTAAAAGTAAAATTTTATATAAGAAAAAATATTATGATATAAAATTAAAGAAATTTTTTTTTGCAGAAAGTTGTTATTATTAATTGCCAAGTAAATATATTACAACTATTCCTAAATTTAAGTGATGTTTGATTCACTGATTGTAAAAATAATAAAAATAATAATCGTAATGGAATTGAATATAAAGGAAACAGTATTACAATTACGATGTTTGTTTAAGCAGTATAATCAAAATAAATAATAATATTAAATTAAAGATTATAAAATTATAAATGAATTAAAATTAAAAAATAAACTATTTTTATTACTAAAATAGATAGAATGAGCAAAAAAATTATAAATGATTATACAAATTGTGAGAAAAATATAGAATGTTGAAGGTGTAATTAAAATTAAAGAAGATTGCATACGTAATAAAGATTATTGTTATTGTTGTAATCTTTTTATATTTTATTATAGATTATAATCAAATTAAATACAGTAATATTTTGAATTAATTTTGAATTAATTTCGGTACAATTTCTATGTAAATCAAAACATACCCTAGATTCCAATTACTGGTAAAACCATGAATGACAAAAGGAAATAAAGTAGGAAAAAGTTTCACTTCACTTTATCAGAAATACAGAGTTATATTCATTGTATCAAGTTTCACTTTTTATATACAAATTAAAATACAAAAGAAAAAGAATAAAAGTAAGAACCTCGTCCAAAATGGAAGAAATATAAGCGAATGGAACAGATCCTAAATTCCAATATCAACCGTACTCCATCTGCAACATTTCATTTTCTAATCTCTACTTCAAAATAAACACATAAAAGGTTACCCAAAAAAAAAAAAAAGAGTCTTTAGATTTGTTATATTTTGTGTAATTTTTATTTGATTCTCTAATCATCTTTTGAGAAGAAAAGCTGAAACTTTGTGCACATGAAGATGTTGCCAAAATATTACACAATTTTACCCTCCATTGCCTCAACAACGGTTGAGATTTATAAAATAGCAGATTTATAAGAAAACAAAAAGACAAAATTGCTCATTTAAATTTCATCTCAACCATGAAGAAGAAGAAAAAAAAAGAGTGTAAAAAATTATTTAATATTTTTTAGCATGCAATTGTTCTGGACTGTCGATCATGCCCACATATAAAAGCCAAGACCAGTTCATACATAATACAAGAGGTCAAGCCAAGAACCAGGACCATTTTCACAACTTCATGGATCTTAAATTTTGAAAAAGATGAAAATATTGTATAGAAAAAATGCATTTGTAGTTATTTAGGTGAACATATTAGTTTTTTTTTTTTTTTTTTAAATTAATGCACAATAATCACCTAACTATTAAAAAAAAAAATATGTGTATTTTTAGTTTAAAAGACCACCAAAATTCATAAGTTTTTAAAATGTTTAAAAATTAATGGTTTTTTTATTTTAAAAATTTAAATGAAATCTTAACCGTTTACAACTTACTTTTGCAGAGTATTTTAAAATCATAAATAAATATCTTTATATTTTAAAATTCTTATAAAATAATTAAAATTTTAATTAAATATACACTTGTAAAATATGCATTTTGGTTTTTGGGCGATTTGCATGTCACCAAAAATTATTATAGTATGTTTGTTACACTGTATTAAATATCTTAACTATATAAATTAAATATAATTATGCATTTAATTAAAAAATCTATATCGTACAATATAAAAATAATATAGTTATATAAAAAATTTGTACGATAGGAAGTATAATTCTAGACCGAATTCAGTCCATCTGAATTTTCAATTATAAAATTATATTTCTTAAAATTTTTTTTATTTTAAATTAAAAATAATATTTTTTATTTTTAAAAATGTAATAAAAATATAAAAATAAATTAAATATTTATTTAAATAAATTTTATAATAAAAAATCATTTTAAATATAAATTATTTTAGTAAAATATATAATCAATTTAATCCACTATATTATATAATTTTTCACCAAATACTATATTAATTATAATACAATTCAATACGATTATACTTAACTAATCGATACAGTGCATCAAACACACCGTTAATGGGCCACGTGGGACAGCATTTATTAATTTTTATATATTTTTGTAAGTGCACTAATTTAAAAAATAATAATAATAAAAAATAACCAATGTGTTTGATTTATAAAAGTAAATTGATTAAAGTATCATAACTAACCTAATATATATATTCTGGTGAAACACAGACCGTAAAACATTTTCCTCATATTATGGTTGAAGGTAAGAGTTTGAACAACTCATAAACAAATTTTGATTTGAGGGAGAGGGGATGACAATTACAGCATCAAGAGGTTTTGACTATCACCGATATATAAACCATAATATGTACTTCTCTTTCTAGGTTCTACCATACTAAAATGGAAAACATGCAAAGGGAAAAAAAAATCATCAATTCTTAATAAAGATCGATTGCAATAATAAAGATCTAGAATTAAGAAAAATGTCAAGACTCGATTACTTCAAACATCTGCATCCTTAATGAACAGATAATCCAGCAACTTGTGCCTACTTTGCCAAATGCCAAATGTCCTGCAATAATAAAGATCTAGAATTAAGAAAAATAAGACTCGATTAATTCAAACATCTGCATCCTTCTTAATGAACAGATAATCCAACAACTTGTGCCTACTTTGCCAAATGTCCTACAACCCCCCCTCCCACTACGTTTTCCCCTCACTATCCCAAATCACGTGCAACGAATCTAACGAAAATACAAAAGAAAACATCATTTCCTCTTCTTTGTAGGTGGCTGGGGTATCTCTTCCTCTTCGTCTTCCTCCTCGTCCTCCTCTTCTTCCTCATCTTCCCCATCTTCACCATCATCATCATTGTCTTCCTCATCATCATCCTCCTCTTCACTTCCACCAGCCCCAGTAACCTCAGGGTCATCCTCTGCATCATCATCACCTTCCTCCTCTCCAGATGCATCATCATTGTCATTGCCTTCATCATCCTGATCATCGGCAGCCTCATCATCATCATCTTCTTCATCATTCTCAGTATCACTGCTATCCTTATTCTCAGGACCAGGTTTTTTCATTGCATGAAGATCAGAGAGAGGATACCTACAAAACAAAATTGCTTCCATCTTGGACTCAAGGGCAGAGGAAATAGTATAACATTCAACAACCCAACCAAGAAAGATCAAATATCACTAACCCTCTTGAGGTGTCGGGATCTGTAAAGCACAAATCTTGTCTGTTCATCAAAGATCCCATCTGAAAAATCCATAGCTGACTAAACAAATATGCTCAAAAAAATTCTTTACAAATTTAAAATCTTCTCGCAGAACAAAAAGTAAATGAGAGTCAAGTTTTGAACAATTATAGAGCTTCAAAAGCTAACAGACATATAAAAAATGCAATTAGCTTTGTTAGGGTAGGTGGGGCAGAATAAGAATTCGATCATTACTTTCTAAAAAAAATTGAATCTTACGTCAATTGACCAGGTTTTAAAGTTCGCCAAGCAAAATAGGGATTTCCGGGAAGATTTGTCCGAATCTAATCAGGAACATCTCCTATTTTCATCTTTAGATTATTCAATCACTGAAAAACACCAATCCCAACCTCAACCCGTGCTAGCCATTCAAACATGGAAGAAATTGCAAGAAATACCTCGATTAACAATAAATTTTTAAGTTGAGTCAGTAAAAATATATCTCTGATTCCACGCATAAAACATTACAAAAATAGAAAGAAGAAAAAGTAAAAGTAGGTAAAACAGTTAAAAAAAAATCATGACCACCATAGCAAACAGTTGAAAACCTGTGTAATCTAAGCTATTCAATTACATTGTCATCCTTCAAAGGAGAACATATTAAGACAAACTAGAAGATCTATGTAAATATGTGGCTTAGCTCAACAAACGACTTCAATTAAGTTAAATCATGCCATACTTCCAGTTATGCTACAATGCTATGAAACAATGAGAGTATTTTCTTGGTAAACTCTAAAGAGAATCAGTAGAAAACTAGAAATTTAGATTCCAAGTTGGATAACAACATTAAAACAACTGGACCCGAATGAGTTCAAAAAGCCTGATTGCAGAGAGAAATAAGCAGATAAAAAATTAGTAGAGAATAGAAAGACGAAGATCACTCAGACAAGAACATAATGCTAAGATGAACCCTAGAGAACAAAATTGGTCTTAATTAAGTAAAAATAAGCCAAATTCCCATCCAGAAAACAGAGTAAAATTAGTAGAATCCAAGTTAAGGCACATGGATTAAAAGAAAATAGAAAGAATCGAAGAAATCTACCATCATAAACGACAGAGCAAATAACTTTGCAGCAACAATGGTTGTCTCAACCACCATATCTTCCATAACAGAGCAAATAAAACCATCGAAATTGATGATTTTAGAGCAGACTCCTTCAACCTCCATACTAGTAAAGTCTAATTTAGACAAAAGATCTTAAACAACTGTTCCAGACTCAGGGTTCTTACAATTGGGGGTTTAGCTAGGGTTTTTCAGGATATAATTTTATTTGTGGAGCTCGACTTCTGAGAATTGACGCTCTAATATCTCCTAGGACCTGTCTCTATAAAATGTAGCATAGGAGAAGATTAAGTAACATGAGGTTAGGGGTGACTTCAGACAGATAGATTCTTGACCGTCCAATTCGAAGCGAAAGGAAACGATCTTGATGCCTGTTGGCCTGTGAGGCTGTGACTGTTTTCGTGTAATCCATAGCAAGCGGTCCTAACTCCTAACGTTAACTTTCTACTCAATTTATTTTCTTATTATTTATTTATTTATTTTTGGTAGATATCATAAATCATAAAGTTACAAAAAAAATTCATTTGGCAGGAGCGGCTGGATAGGATGTAAATTTAGTCTTGCTAGGCTAAAACTCAAATAATCTGATTTAATTTGATTGAATTTAAAGTCTGATTAAGCTTAAATAAATTTTCTTTACTTGAATAATTTTTAAACTAAGTTTAAAATCAAAACATTTATATTATAAATTTGATCGAACGATTCAAACTCGCCCTAAAGTACAAGTTAAATTTAAATTTTATAAAATATACATATATTTAAATATGTTATATCATTATCTTATAATTTCTTATATTATTTAAATTCAAACATTAATTTAAGTTAACTAAAAAGTTTAAAAAAATCAAGCCTAAATATTTTAAAATTGAACTTTGGGCTTGGATTTAATTTTAAAAATTTAATATAATTTATTCTAAAAATATACATAATTCAATAATATTTGACCCAAATTCTTTCCGAACTCAAAGTTTTAAGTTTAGAGTAACTTCACCTGCTCAAATTTATATTCCTAAGCAAAAGCAATATAACTTGCTTAAATGTCAAAGTTTTATTAGTAGGTATATGAAAATACATATAAAATTAAATAGATGAATCCAATCTGGTGTTTGGTGTTCCTAATCTCCATTTCTAATTTTGAAAAGAAATAAATATATTTAAATATTTAATTTACAATATTCCAAAAATAAGCTTTTAATGTTGTTATAAGCTTTCTTTCTTTCTTTCTTTTTTTTTTTTTTTTTTTCTTTTCTTTCTTTCTTAGCTTCATTTTTATAAATTGATTGATTTTTCTTAAGTAGCAATAAATCGTCCCAAAATTTACAATTTTATATCGAATTTCAATAAAAAGATCAAAAGATCCTCATTTATTGCTTCAATAAAATGAAACCAATATTATACCCCACCAAATCTTCGATAATTATCACTGATGATCCTCATCGTATCTCAATCGATAATCTCATTAAAGCTTTAACGATCTTGTTAGAACTCTGGCATCCAACATTGGCAACCTTGTCAATGATGTAACACGTTTACATGATAAACATTACTTTTTTTAGGTAAAAAGATTGATAATGGGATCTCAAATCAACTTATTCGGTCTTATGATAAAGATAGAGATAAATGTGATATATTACATCTAACATATTACATATATACAAAAATAAAGGTAAATATAACATGTTATATGTAAAAATAGAGATAGATATAATATGTCTTAAGCAATGATAAAAATGTATACAACATGGTGAACCATCCTCCTTTTTATCATTGTCCATCAAGTCCTCAATCGCATCAATATTTTCCTTGTTCTCGTCAAACTTCTTATCGATGTTGGTAACATTCTTGGTCAGGAGCTCGACAACGGTAGTCTCAACAACTTGAGCTAGTGACTTTTTTGGAGTGAAAGTTTGCAAAGGATTGAGTTTTGGAGGTAATTGTGAAAGGATGATGAAATGTCTTATTGATATGAATGTTTTATAACAAAAAAAAAAAAACATAAGAAAAGGCTAAAAATATAAAATTTCATATCTAAGCAGTTGTACGTAAGAAAAAAGAAAAATTAATATTGATGGGGTCTGCCTCATTTTCTTTTAACTAAAAACATTCAATACAATTGCAAATGAATAATGGGACGGTGCAATTTTCTTTGAAGATGAAACAATCGACAACAAAGAAAACTTGTAACAGTTAATATTGAAAAAGAAAAAAGAATGATGTAAGCAATGAGGTATTTATTATAAATACTTTTCTATAAATAGAGATGAAAATAGCAGTAGAGATCAATTTCACATTATCTCATAATTCACAGCTGAGATAAAGAGAAGAGTTGATAAGAAAATCAGCAGAGAGAATACCACAACAAAATTTAAGCTGTGAGATAAAAGTAAGGTGTTCCTGCAGAGAGTGATAAATAATTGCAGAGATAAAATAGTGAGAGATTTACCACACATTTGTGAGTGTAAGAGATACACTTTGTGAGTGTAATATTATAATATCTCAAGTTTGGGCATAAACTTGAGAGAATTATTGTACCCACCTTTTCGATATAGTAAAAGTTTTTCAGAGTTGTCCCGTGGTTGTTTCCCTCTCACATTGAGTAGATTTTTTCATATTAAAATATTTTGTGTCACTTTACATTACTCCTACACATTTATTATTCATTACTCTCAATCTATCTAACACTCTACTACGCCACATATCCTAACAACTGGTATCAGAACACAAGATTGTGAAGTTCTAGTACAAAAAATCACATTGTACAAAGGTTACTATTCATATATAGTAATGATTATTATACAAATAGTGAAAGTATTATTTACTAATAATTAAAGGAAAAGTGCATAGTAAAAGTCAAAAGTTGAATAATAAATTTAAAATTTACCATTCATGTCACTATTCACACATTATTATTTTAGAATAATGATTTTGAAGTGAAAAAATTTGAGTGTGAGCAAGGTTGGTTCACGATAAATAAAAATATTTGGTGGTAAAATAAAGATTGAAAAGTTTATCAGCAACAACAATTTTACCCTTTAACAGAGCTTAATGAAGGATGTTCTCATTCAACAGAAAGTTCATAAGGCTTTATTGGGTAAAAGCCAAAAAGCTAGAAGGAATGAAAAATGAAGATTGGGACAAGATAGACGAGATTTTTTTTCAGTACAATTTGTCTTAATATTTTTGATAATGTTCTTTAGAATATTAATGTAAAAGGATGCAAAACTACTTTAGATATCTGGAACAAATTGGAGAGCTTATACATGACAAAGAACTTGTCAAACAAGTTCATGATATAGGCAGATTTATATCAACTACGGATGTCGAAAAATAGTGAGTTCATGCAACATTTGAGTACATTTAACGATATGATTTTTCAACTTTAGAATTTTGATATCAGCTTCTCAGAAGAAGAAAAATCAGTTTTATTATTGGTGTCCCTACATTCGTCGTACCACCATCTTAAGACGACTCTCATGTGTGAAAAAGATAAATTGGTCTTTGAAGAAATTTTTGGAGTACTTTTATCTTACAGTAAAAATAATACAAAAGATAGTGAGTCACAAGCCCTTGTTATGGAGAACAGAGTGAGAAGTAAAAATAAAGGATGTAGGAGCCAGACAGACTAGTCCAGAGGAAGGTCAAAGTCAAGAGGAAGAGACAATAATTGCTTTCATTGTGTGCAAGCCAGGCCATATAAAGAGAAATTGTCGAGTATGAAAATAGTTGTAGGAAGGAGGTCAAATAAAAGATGACAATCATACAAAAGTAGCAGTAGCAACTAGAGAAAATGAATATGTTGCAATAATTGTTGATGAATGTCTACATGTTGGTGATGACATGGTTGAATGGGTCGTTGACACTAGTGCCTCTTATCACGTCACGCCCTATAAATAATTGTTCTTTACATACAAAGCAGGAGACTTTGGTACTGTGAAGATGGGAAACACTATATGTTTAAACATAATGGGAATTGGAGACATTTGTGTCAAGACAAATGTTAGGTTCCAATTAACATTGAAAGATGTGAGGCATGTTCCTGATTTACGCCTTAATTTGATGTCTGTTAATGCATTTGACAAAGAAGGCTTATAAAACCATTTTGGTAATGGAAAGTGGAAACTCTACAAGGGATCCTTGGTTATTGCAAGGAAAAAAGCTTGTTGCACGCTGTACAAAACCCATAAGATGGTTTGTAATAATGTGTTGAATATGGCAGTCAATTCTTCACCAAGTTTGTGGCATAAAGAATGGGCCACATGAGTGAAAAAGGACTGCAGATTATTGCAAAGAAGAAACTTATTCCCTTTGTCAAATGTAACTTTCTTGACCTTTGTGATTATTGCTTATTTGGAAAGCAACATAGAGTTTTTTTAGTAGTTTCTTTACAAAGAAGTCAACACTACTGGAACAAGTATATTCTGATGTTTATGGTCCCATTGAGGTTACATCACTTGGAAGAACCAAGTATTTTCTAATCTTTATTGATGATGCTTAGAGAAAAGCAAGGGTGTACCTGTTGAAGATAAAAGACTAGGTGTTTGCTAATTTTCAACAATTTCATGTCATGGTGGAAAGAGTAACAAAAAAGCAGCTGAAGTGCCTTCGAATAAATAACGGAGGTGAATATATTTTCCATTAGTTTAAAATTATTGTTCTAAATATGGTATTCGACTTGAGAAGACAGTACCTGGTACCTCCATAGCACAACGGTGTAGTTGAAAGGATGAATCGCACAATTGTAGAAAGAGTGCGATGTATGTTAGAGCAGTAAAGCTACCAAAAGAATTATGGGAAGCAGTTGTTCAAACTGCTTGTTATCTTATCAACAGAAGCCCCTCAATCCCTTTAAATTTTGATATTCTAGAGAGGGTTTGGACGAAAAAAGATGTTTCCTATTTTCATCTGAAGGTGTTTGGGTGCAAAGCTTTTGTGCATGTGTCAAAGGAACATAGGTTGAAGTTGGATGATAAAGCTTAAATGTATCTTCATTGGTTATGGAAATGAAAAATTTGGCTACAAATTTTGGGATCCTGAAAACAGAGAAAGTTCTAAGAAGCAGAGATGTGGTCTTTTAGGAAGACCAAACAATAGATCAACAACCAAAAAAGGCTCATGTTGATCTTCCTCCCTTTCCTTCTCAACAGAATAGGGCAATGGAGAAGAAGTGCAAGATGCAAGTTACGGCATAAAGTTAATACCGAAAGAAGATGATGCTGAAGAAGATTTACCAGCAGAAGTAGATGAAAGAAGATATACCAGCACAAGAGGATAATAATCAGGGGAGCAGAGAAGAGAACTAGAGAATAATATACGACAATTGAAAAGGTCAAACAGAGTCATGCAACCATCCAGACGATATCCACCTAATGAGTATATCTTAATTACTAAAAAAGGGGAGCCAAAAAGCTTCAAAGAAGTGGAAACTCATAAGAAAAAGAAGTAGTGGATGAAAGCAATGGAGGAAGAGATGAATTCCCTCCATAAGAACCAGACTTATGAGTTAATAGAGCTTTCAAAAGGACAGAAAAGCTCTAAGAAATAAGTGGGTATACAAATTGAAAGAGGATGACATCACCAACCAAGTCAAATACAAAGCTCGCTTGGTTGTGAAAGGATTTGGAAAAAGAAAGGCATTGACTTTGATGAAATATTCTCTCTAGTTGTAAAGATGTCCTCAATCAGAGTAATTTTGAGCTTAGGAGTTAGCTTAGATCTCGAGATTGAACAAATAGATGTGAAGACTGTATTTCTTCACGGAGATCTAGAAGAAGTCATCTACATGCAGTAACCAGAAGGGTTTGAAGTCAAAAGAAATGAGCACCTAGTTGTAAGTTGAAGAAGAGCCTATATGGATTGGAGCAGGCTCCATGCCAGTGGTACAAGAAGTTCGACTCATTCATGGTAAGTAATGAGTTTCGAAGAACAAATGCAGACTTTCATGTTTACATCAAACATTTACCTAGTAGAAAGTTTGTTATTCTACTGCTATATGTGGATAACATGTTGATAATCAGTCAAGACACCGAAGTGATCAACAATCTGAAGAAGGAATTATCAAAAGTCTTTGACATGAAAGACTTAGGTCTAGCCAAACAAATCTTGAGTATGGAAATAATTCATGACAGGAGATCCATGAGATTATGGATGTCACAAGAGAGATATGTTGAACGCGTTCTTGAAAGGTTCAACATAAAATAAACGAAGCCAGTTAGTTCGCCTCTTGGTGGTCAATTTAAACTCACCAAGAAATCATGTCCATCTTCAGAAGAAGACAAGATGAAGATGGAGGCCATTCCATATTCTTCAGCTGCTAGCAGTCTTATGTATGCTATGGTCTGTACTAGACCAAATATTGCTCATGCAGTAGGAGTTGTGAGTAAATTTCTGTCAAATCCTGGCAAAGAGCATTAGGAAGCAGTGAAGTGGATCTTCAAATATTTAAGGGTACATCAAAGTTATGCTTAAGCTTTAGAAAAGGAAAGCCAATCTTGGAAGGATATACAGATGTAGACATGGTAGGTGACCTTAACAGTAGAAAGTCTACATCTATATATCTGTTTACTTTTGTAGGGGGAGCCGCATCCTAGCAATTCAAACTACAAAAATATATTGCATTATCCATAATAGAGGCGAAATATATTGCAGTCGTAGAAGCTGGAAAAGAGTTGTTGTGGATGAAAGTTTTTCTCCAAAAATTGGGTTTGAAGCAGGATGAGTATGTGGTTAACTATGATAGCTAGAGTGCTATTGATTTAAGCAAAAATGCCACATATTATTCTCGCACAAAGCACATTGATGTAAGGTATCATTAGATACGCCAAGCACTTGAAAATAACTTGATTCAAGTGAAGAATATTCATACAGGCAAGAATGCTGCTGATATGCTGACAAAGATTGTTCCTAAACAGAAACTCGAGCTATGTTCCAAGACAGCTAGAATGAGCTTCAAATGATGGAGCTAAAAATGTGATTTCTCTCTTCATGAGGCGGAGGGGGAGATTGATAGGGTCCGCCTCATTTTCTTTCAATTAAAAGCATTCAATACAGCTGCAAATGAATAATGGGACAATGCAATTTTCTTTGAAGATGAAACAATCGACAACAAAGAAAACTTGCAGCAACTAATATTGAAAAGGAAAAAAGAATGATGTAAACAATGAGATATTTATTGTAAATAATTCTCTATAAATAGAGATGAAGAATCGTAGTAGAGATCAATCTCACATTATCTCAGAATTCACAGTTGAGAGCAAAGAGAAGAGTTGATAAGAAAATCAGCAAAGAGAAATACTACAATAAAATTTAAGCTATGATGGAAAAATAAGGTGTTCTTGCAGAGAGTGATAAATATTTACAGAGATAAAATAGTGAGAGATTTACCACATATTTATGAGTGTGAGAGATACACTTTGTGAGTGTAATATTATAATACCTCAAGTTTGGGTATAAACTTGAGATAATTGTTGTACCCACCTTTTTGATATAGTGAAAGTTTTTCGGAGTTGTCCCGTAATTGTTTCCCTCTCACATTGAGTGAGTTTTTTCACGTTAAAATATTTTATGTCACTTTATATTACTCCTGTACATTTATTATTCATTATTCTCAATCTGTTTAACACTTAACTGCGTCACATATCCCAACAAATTTTAGGCTAAAAAAGCTAATGGCAATATTCTCAACTTCCCTCTTTCTCTTTGACATATAAGTTTAAATTGGAAGTAAAATGCATTTTACTTCCATTTTCTCAATTTTGTTGTAATGTAGAGTTTTTGTTGCGATAAAAGCTAAATACATAAATTTAAGTATATTGATTAAACTAATTAAAAATATGTATATCGTAAGTGAATTAGTGTACTTTTAAATATTTTCATTTATTTCAACTACATATTTAAAATAAAAAAGAAAATTAAGCTTCTAAATTGATTGTAAGAGTAAATTTATAATCAAGGGATATAATTGGTGGTTACAAAATATTACGCAAGTTTTTACACCATTGCATTTCAATGGTTGAGATTTAAAGGAGATAAAAGAGAGAAACTATTCTCCAAAATTTCAATCTTTAAAATCAAAGGGTGTAATAATTTAGATAAAAAATTGTCGCAAATGATTATATCCATGTTATAAACATATATTATTAAGTCAATTAAAAATTTATTATTGTAAAAACTCTTTAATAAAAAAATATACATATATACAATGAATATTATAAAACATAATTAAACTTTTTGAGTTTTGAAATTGTATTTCAACATATGCTCAATTTTTTTTTACTCTTTAATAATGTATATATATATTTTTAATATTTTTACCTTAATTTTTTAAAAAAAATTAAAATAAAATATAAATATAAAGATATATCATTACTTTAAAGGGTAATATCATAGACTTTCCATTTTTTCTCAAATAACAATGACATCAATCAAGTTTTATTTTGATTTAGCGGGATCTCCTTAGTTTCGAGTTATTATCAAAAATAATATTTTGTTTTACAAGGCTGAAAAAAAAAATATGATTAAAAAGCATATTATTATATCATCAACTTGTTGTGTGTTTTTTATCAAATATCATACCAATTTATGCACATTTTATTTCAATTTAATCATCTTCACATGCTTTATAGTGGCTCGATCAACCCCTATTGTAGAATTGATGAAAACAAATGACAATTTTTTTTATCAATTATGACACAAATTAATGTATTTGATAATAATTTAAATCATTAAAATTTGACTGAATCAAAATAAAACTTAACTAGTGTCATTTATATTTGAGCAAAATACATGGCAAATCAATAATAAATTTCCGTACTTTATATAATGGTATTTTTGTTCAAAATTATTTTAGATATAATTTATATAAGAGAGAGAGAGAGAGAGAGAGAGAGAAACAATTTAGATAGAACATTTTTTTCCCACAATTTAGACAAATATATAGAAGTTCATAAAATGCTGTTTTATTAAAAACTATATATTGAGATTGAATTATTAACATCTGAATTATGCATATCCCGAAAAGGCTTTCTTACAAAATTGTGTTGCAACTTTTTAAAGTAAGTAACTTCCCCTATATTATATAAATTAATTAAAATAAACATATATTTTCGCTTTTTAAAAGAAGTAACTTTTCCTACACATTCTTGTCATTGATCTCTATTTATTTATATGAGAAATAACTTTTTCTTAACGACATTTTTTTTTTTTGTCTCAATTCAAAATAGAATAAGATAAAAATGAAGCATTATTCCTAGTAAGATAAAGGAAAGCATCTTATTATCTCGAATTATATAAAATTGTGACTTTTTCCCCGTGAAGAAAAAAAAAACTTATAATTTCATCTAAACAATTAACACATTTTATTTTTATTGTTACAATTTTTGAACCTGTAAATAAAAGCTCCTATAATCCCCCCCCCCCCCCCCCCCCCCTCAAAATCATATATAAAAAGATTCTATAAATTTCCTAATGTTGAATGAAAAACGTAGGATGCATTTGATAATAATTTTTAATTTTAATTTTTTAAGTATTTTTTCATCAAGTATATTTCGTAATAATATATGTTTTTATTCATATTTTTAAAGAATCACTATTAAAATATGAATTGATTTATAAATTTTTAAAAAGTAAAATTTTGAATCATATTTTTATTTTATTTTTATTTTTACCAAATATTTTTTTAGATAGTAAATAAAGTCTTATGACTTTTGTATATATAAATATTAGAATAAAATAATTCAAAAACATTAAATTTTGTAAATAATAACTAAAAAATTTATTGATTTTTATATTTTGAAAAAAAAAAAAGCATTACCAAATAAATTAGAAATGTTTTTAAATATTTTTTTTTAAAAAATTATCAAATAAAAATTGTTATAGAATATATTAATAATTGTTTAAAAAAATTAATTATATAATTATCTTAAATAAAAATTTATTTAAGTACCTTACAAATTAAATTCTTTACAAGTTTTATTTTTAAATGTTGTTCTAATATATAAGAATGGGAAAACAAAAAGCAAAAAATAAAATATGAACTTTATTTCTTTGGGCTAAATTCTTACGAGAGTAGCATTACATATATTAAATTGTTGAATATTATGTTAGTTATTAATTAAATATAAAATTAAGAATATAAAATAAAAAAATTTGTAAGAATTTTTATTAATAGAGAATTAATTAATTGTGTTATTTAAATTATAATATATATTAAATTCTGAAAAAAGAACTTAGATCGAAAAATGTCAAGTCAATTACTTAAACATCTTTTTTTTTTTATTGCTTAAACTTTTTTATTTCGCCTAATGGAACCTTCATCTTAGTGGACAAAAAATCTCAACCACTGAAAATCAACAATCCTTTGGTCAACTCCAATAAACAAATAAATAATTTAGTATAATTTTTATATCATAATAATACAAAAAATTTGCTGTTTTTTTAATCTTAAATTAAATTTATTATATATTACACTAAAAATATATTATTTAAAATATTATTTTTGATTTTTTTAGTATGATTCTTCAACTAAAACTATTTAAAAATTGCACCATCTTTATTTTATCTTTAATTTATTACAGTAAATATTAAATTTAAAAAATATTTAAAAAAATAGTACATAAATATTATAATTAGACATTATTTATTATATTATATTATTTTAATGGATAAATATAAAATCTATTAGTAACAATATTTAGTATAAAAATTACACTGAAATAAAATTATTGAGGAGAGATGTTCTTTTATTAGTTGTCAGGCAAAATCAATTAACTTGTTCATAAGCTATAGAGCTTATATATTTCAATTTATTTTCGTACAATTGTTTCGCATTTGGACAATAATAATAATAATTATTATTATTATTATAAAGTAATGCTTGTGATTGGTTAAAAGATATATTCAAACTATTTATCATGCATTTACAGCAGCAGCAGCAAAAAAAAAAAAAAACTATTTGTCATGCAGTTATTACTTTATTTAATATTGTTAGATATCATTTTTCAACATTATAATGTCCTGTTGTCCTTGTCCCTCTTTTCCAAATCTTAGGTGTTTTTCTTTTATCATCAAATAAATTTTACTGGAAACTATCTCAAGTCATGGACATTACGAAGAAGTATAATTGGCGCTCTATCATTTAGTATCTATGCATAAAAATTAATTCTAAACACATTTACACTTATTAATCTTAAATTATGATAACGCATAAATTTACACCATCATATTTATCAACTTAATAAAACAAATTTAATGGACTCAATTAAAATCTTAGTTATTTAATGCTTAAAATAATACTCAAATTTATATCCCACATTTAATAACGTAATAAAGCAAATTTGATCAACTTGATCAAAACCTTAAGTATTTGACATCATATAAATTTGAATAAATTCTTAAATATAATTACTTTATTAATAATAATCGTTGCCACATTTAATATGTTTTTGGTTAGAATTTTTGCTTATTTATGCATTTAGTAAATTAAAAATTATTAATAAAAATAATATAGAACTTAAATTTGATAAATAATATAAATAGAGAACTTTAATCCTATTTTTTTAATTTTTTTTAATAAATCAATAGGATGAACATATTAATAACCATTAAATAATCTCCCCGTAAATTGACACATTAGAGTGGTTCCATTTTACTAAGAAAGTTTCATTATATAGAGTAGCGAGCTTTTAGACAGCTAAACAAAGTAGATCAACATTCTAGAGAAAGAGAGCTTTGGTGCTACCATGTTTTCTCTGTGACTGGTCTTTCAGCTTTCAGGTTGAACTTTAATCTTTCTTTTGCTTGATGTCCCTTTTCTGTTTCCAGTTTTATTACTCATAGTAGTGTTTTTTTTTTTTTTTTATAGTCATAGTAGTTCATTGTTTTTGAATTTCCTTTCTAAGCAATTGTAATCTTCAAGTTTTAATATTCAATCGGATTTTAAATGATCGAAACTTATTAAGCGCTCTGATTATGAAAATAAGAAAAAAAGATAAATTTATCCCTTCTTAAATCTATAATTGTTTTAAACTTTATTTTCCTTTTCTCTTTTGCTCCCTATATTTTAATTAATTTTTAAAACCCTTTGGGTGATCGGTTCCGAAAATCTTGCTTTAGATGATAGATCATCTAATATTTGAATTCTATCGGAATCAGGATTTGATTCTTGATCATTTGATGCATTTCCGGATAAACTTGTTTTCACCTTGATTGAACTTTGTTCAGACTAGAAGTCTGATAACTGGGTTTTAAAATTTAAAGGCTGAACTTGTTCCCTAAAGTTTGTCAGATTTTACGCTCCCTTATCTCTTGCAATAATACAGATAATGTACTAAATATGATAGATTTTAAAATTAAGAAATTTAATTGCATTGCATAACTTCTTTGTGTATAGATTCATTTTTAAGTACTCGGAAATGCATAGATTCAATTTTAAGTACTCGGAAAAAAAACATATGTATATTTTTTTTACAACTTAATACATATATTTTTAAGTTGTAAAAAAAATGAATGTATGCTTTTTTTCATTTAGTGGTTAAAAGTAAAACTAGTTGAATAACCGAATCATTTATACATCGGAGGAATTGACGGTGACCGTAGTTTAGTCAACTTTAAATGAAAAGCTAGATGGTGTATAAAAGCACTTAAAGAACTCTATTATACAATTTCACCTTAAAACACAATATAGAAATTTGTCTTTTAGTTCTTCAGCTTATATGAATTTTTTGTTTTCAGATTTTGTCCTTAATAATATTTGGAGTTATTGGAGGTCAACATAGTGCTGTTATGAGATGTCTGACCTTAGTAGAGAGCTAGTCTTCTTAATTTTGCAGTTTTGTAATGAAGAAGGTCTCAAAGAAACTTCTCACATGTAGGTGGTCTATTTTTCTAACTGATGAACAAAACATAAGTGACTTTTACAAGCTAATATTAATATAAAATTTTTCCATTAATGTATAGGCTTGAGCGCGAAAGTGGGTTTTACTTTGACATTGAATATTTTGAGGACAAGGTGCTTAATGGAAGCTGGGGTGAGGCAGAGAGTTATCTTTCTGGCTTCACAAATATAGATGACAACAGATACTCGACCGAGATGTACTTTGAGATTAGGAAACAGAGTTTCCTTGAAGCACTTGATCGGTGAGTTTGTCATATCTTTTGTGGTACTTTTTTGTATATTTTACATGAACTCTTTTGGGACTTGTGATTTATCTGATTGTTTTACACGAGTATTATTAGAGGTATTGTCCTACATTGATTATGCATGATACTAATGTAAGGTTTATAAGTAATCATGAGATTTAGATATCTTAGAGGTTAACCTTTTAGGGAGTGGATGTCTCATATTGTTTATACACTATATAAAATTTACAAGTATTTCACAAAAAATGCAGAGTCGGAGTACAAAAATTATTTAACTTGAACTTTTTTTTGGTTTTGCATGAGATAATTGTACAGTATACTAGTGTTGTTTGTATATGAAACTTTTCTGCCGTTGACAGTAAGGATCGAGCTACAGCTTTAAATGTCCTCAGGAGTGATTTGAAAGTTTTTTCACATGGTAATGAAGATCTGTTCAAAGAAATGACTCAACTTTTGACATTTGATGATATAAGGTTTGACTTTAGTCTTCCTTTCAATTCTACAATATTGTAGTGATTCAGAATATAGAAAAACCTGATAAGTTGTATCATGTTTAACAGGGAACACGAGTCACTCTCCATGTTTGAAGATGCCAAGTCCGCAAGGAAAATTATGATGCTAGAACTTAAGAAATTAATTGTGGCAAATCCCCTCTTACATAATAAACTGACCTTTCCCAGCATCAAAAGCCAAAGGTTACGGCGTCTCATTAACCAAAGGTATAACATTTGCTTCAATTCATTTTCCTTTTGTACATTTAGCTTTTATGTTTGTGTAGTGATAATTTATGGTTGGTGACTTATACGACTAGTTGAAGGTATTAGCTCCTTTATGTTTATTGATCATTGAAAAAAAGAACTCATGAAATAATATTTTGTGACAGCTTGAATTGGCAGCATTATCTGTGTACACATCCTCATCCAAATCCTGATATAAGGACCCTTTTTGTTGACCATGTCTGTCTACCAAATGACATTCCATCTTGTGCTGAACCAACCAAGAAAAGTCAACTCGTAACATCTGTACTTGACACCTCAATTTTCACCGAGTTTTGTTTTTCATTGTCTAAAATCCGTTGTTACACATAAAATACCTTATGTGGGTTCTTCTAAGAATTCTCAAACTTCTTTATATTTGATCAGGGTTCAGAAGCTTCATCATCTTCATGTTCGGCTCCCTCTGCCAGCATGGATTCCAATCTGTCCACCATAACGCACTCTGCATTTTGCCTTGAAGGCAGTCTTATTGCTCCAAACAATGCAGGTGCCTGTGTTGGCTCTTGCTCTTGCATTAGTATCTGTGACATGCTCCGGTCAATTTTTGTATTATGTTACTCACTTTTGGTTCTTGCTGCACTTAACTTCCAACTGTGTTTCTGTGTTAAAGTAGCAGAGCTTGAAGATGCTGATATTTTGTCAAAAAGCAATGAGCCTACGAATAATGTAAGCAAGATCAGACATTCAATGCATCTCTGTATGAAACCTTCTTTTTTCACCTTGAATTGTATTTTAGGTAATATCATCTGTCAGCGATTCTGGTCAAAATCACAGCTCAGAATCTGTCACATTTTTGGATTTGCCCTGTACTGTCGCGCTGACATTGAATGAGGAGTCAACCCCAACGAGCATAGATTTTCATCCCATTTGGCAAACAATTCTTCTAGGTTTGTCCACATATGAATCAAATTTGATCTCATTCATCATTTTGACTAATCACATGCTCTTGCAGATGATCATATAAAGCACAAAATTGTTGTTCACTTTTCAGTTGGAACTGCTGTTGGAGACATTGGGCTGTGGGATGTTAGTTATGGGGAAAAACAGCTTTCTAGAAAGTTTAGAGTTTGGGATATTGGAGCTTTCTCGATGACATTTCAGGTTGTATGCTTCCATATTACTTTATTCTCTCATGGAAATGTCAAGTTACTAACCAGATGTAATATTTGAACTGATCTAAATTATATCCAGGCTGCACTGTTAGAAGATTCATGTTTCTCGGTAAATCGTGTCTTGTGGAGTTCCGATGGTTCTGTATTTGGTATGTAAATGTTGAAATAGTTAAATTCCATGATTATTTTGAGTTATAATTATTCAAGCTGATAATCACTAGCATTGTGCAATATTTTCAAAAGGGGTTGCATATTCAAACCACATTGTGCAGTTATATTCGTTTTTATGTTCTGAAGGCAGTCACATCCAGGAAAAATTGGAGGTAAATAATCTTAGAAAAGGGGGAAAAGAGACTCTTAAGCTAATATTTCGCTGCAATATTTTAGTTCTGACACTGAATTTATCACATCTAGATTGATGCTCATTTGGGTGGTGTAAATGATTTTGCATTCTCTTCTCCTGATAAGATCATAACATGCGGTGACGACAGGACAGTTAAGGTCAGTTTCTTATGCCAATATAACTAGCTTGAGCACTTCTATATATCACAAAAATATTACAAACACAACTGACATGACAAAATCTCATTGGATACAATAATTTGGGTCCAACTGTAGTATACAATCACGCACCGCCCCTTCATTTAAGATATATCACAAATATGTGATATTTAGACATTTCCATTAAGTTTTTAAGCTATGATGAAACTGACAAGAAGTTCATTATTGTTTATAAGGTGTGGCATGTGGATACTGGTGACAATTTGTTTACTTTCAAAGGTCATGAAGCTCGTGTTTATTCTGTCTGTGCTCATACGAAAGATAAAATTGACGTAAGTATAAACTTTCATTACTTGTGTTGGTATATTAGAACCCAAATAATTTGACTTGTTTTAGTTTCTTGGATGTTATTTAACTCTAATAATACGTTTATTATGCCTCAGTTTGTCTTCTCAACATCAGTGGATGGAGAAATTAAAGCATGGGTGTATGATACGTTAGGATCCAGAGTCAGTTACGATGCTCCTGGCCTTGGATGCATAAGAATGGTTTACAGTGATGATGGTACAAGGTAATGCATGAACAATCTGATCTCTTATTGGAATCTTTTCTCTACTTACATTGGAATTGAAAAGTGATGTTGGCATTGCCTTATGCTTGTATAGGCTATTTTCATGTGGGACTAATAAAAATGGAGAGTCATTCCTTGTGGAATGGAATGAAACTGAAGGTTCTATAAAAAGAGTTTACAATGGACTGAAAATAAGCATCTCTTCTGTTGTAAAATTTGCTACGATTGAAAACCAGTATTTGGCTGCCGGTGATGACCATGAGGTTAAGTTTTGGATCATGGACCATACAGAGCTTCTGATAACTACTGATGCAGATGGAGGATTACCGGTAAGTTGTTTTCTGTAGTTTTTATGGTCTTAAAGAAGAAGGAGCTTTTTACTACTTTAGTAAGGACAGTTGAGTAAATATTTTCGGTTCACTAGTGGTCTAGTAGATAAGACTCTTTTTTTCAAATAATATAAAATATAAAATAAAATAGTCCATTAATTATAAATTTGGACTCAATTTGTTATGTTTAAAAAGATAGTGGACATAATATTACGAAGAAAAAAAAGTTAAGGGAGTAAAGTGTAAAATCTAACAAATTTATGGACCAATGTAGTTCAGCCTAAAATAAAAGAAATTTTTAGTTTAGTAGGCTTCTCTAATTCAAGTTATTAACATAGCTAAAGAGATAAAGTATGGTTATTTTTACCTGTTTTCTTTTAATTTATAATTAATCAAGTTACAACTTTGTGTTTTTCTTTCTCCTCTTTCTCTGTCTCCCTGCTAAAAGCTTACACCCTGCATCTGCGTCAATAAGAGGGGTACATTGTTGGCTGCTGTTGCAAATGAAAACAGAATCAAGATCTTGGCAACTGATAGCAGTCTTCATTTGTTACAAACAACTGCAAAATATTCTGTTAATGCTGCACAGGCAAAACCTGAATCTCTGAGAAACATCTTCAAGTTAAAATCTATTATTGGATTTTTTTAATGAATATTTCTATGCTTCATACAGCTTGAGATTAGTCCAAGTTCAAATAGTGCACATGCCAAACTTACTGAAGGAGGTACCCTGAAGGTGGGGAGGATTAATACCTCTATATTCAAGCTTTGATCTCATTTCCATTATTTTCATCATATGTGATAATAATATAAAATAGTGTCTTTTTGCTCTACACAATACTGCAGAATGGAGACACAAAATATTGGGACGCTGCTAAACCCTTGCCAGATAGAGTAGCCACTAACAATGCCAAGGTCTTCAAAGTGTTTGAGATTGATACACCTTCTCAATGCCAATCCTTGTGTCTGTCGGCTAATTTTGCAGTAAAAAAGGTATTTGGTGCCTTTGTTTTGACAGTGTTTCACTTTATGTTTCATCTAGTTAACTTATTTGTTTTGCTTTCATATTATTTTAACGTCTTTTTTTCTTAAACAAAAGAGAATTTTATTAAAGAAACTAGTTGTCAGAGTACAAAGCTTCTGCTTCTACAATCAACTTAAGTAGGACGCTGATTCTACTTTCTTATAATACAATCATTCCTAGACAATTTGAATTATATGATCATGTAATGACCTTATTTGCTTCCAAAATATATTCAGAAGAACTTCCTGTATGTTTAAACTTTATTTTAAATTTAACAACAAAAGATGTTTCAGAAGTTTTTAATTAGTTGCCCTTGTGATCTACGCAGATAGAAAGGTTGGTATACAGTAATGAAGGTGATTCCATTCTGGCCTTATCATCAAGCGCCGTTCATCTACTTTGGAAATGGCATCAGAATGACCGTAACTTGTCGGGCAAGGTACAAGAGATACATATCATATATCTAAGATTAATTTCCATGAAGTCACATCTCTTGACATTTGATTGTGGAAAAGGAAATGAAAAAAACATTATCACAACTTGGCAATTTTAATATAGGCAACTACCAAGGTTGAGCCTCACTTATGGAAACCAAGGAGTAGCTTACAGCCAATGACAAATGATGTTACCCCCAGCCACCCCAAAGAATCTGTGTCCTGCTTTGCTCTGTCCAAGAATGATTCCTATCTCGTGTCGTCATCAGGAGGAGTAATATCCTTGTTCAACCTGTTAACATTTAAGGTAAACTCGTCTCTTTTTAGCACTTTTTCTGTTATGCAGATAAAAGTGGGAATTATTGAAATTAAAAATAACATTCTTGACATTTAAATGTTGGAATTTCTATTAGATTCCATTTTACCCCAAGTATGATAAGTAAGCATCATTTTTGTTGACAACGATCAGATATCATATTCTGAGCAACTTTAATGGGTGAATGCAGACAATAATGACTATCATGCCTCAACCACCTGAAGCAACATGTCTCGCTCTTCACCCTCAAGATAACAATATAATGACTATTGGCATGGATAATGGCACAATAATAGTATATAATATCCGACTTAATAAGGTCTCTCTCTTTATTATAGACAAAGAACAACATTATTATTATCAAAGAAAACTTTTGAAAGCATTACCATTCCTATCAACCTGCAGGTTTTGACCAAGCTTAAAGGTCACGCCAAAAGAGTCACTGGTCTTGCATTCTCTACCACTTCAAATGTACTTGTGTCTTCTGCTGCTGATGCTCAGGTTAGTACTTATATTTCACTATATGCATTTGTCACTACACTGCCCTTTCTATTTTCCTTCTTCATTCTTAGGAAAGTGAGTGTTAGAAATTTCCCTTGGTTCCTTTTTGTTGGCCCTTCTCCCATTGGGAGAGTTAGTATCCAACAAACTTTAACATGCTATTAGAGCTGTGTGAAATAATTCTTATTTCATTAAATCTCTAATTAATTAAATTTACATAAAATAAGGTCCTTAAATAAGAGTTGTACATAATTTAGAATATCTAAATAAAATAAATAAATAAATAACATTAACTAAATATTTACAGTTATAATAGCTGTAAGATCTAGAATATTTTGGATATTCTAGATTTTAGATTTTCCTGATTTTATGAAATCTCCACTCTCTGAAGTTGTATCATAGATGTTGATCATGTTCAACTTGCTTATGAATTTATCAAAAAACTCTCTTGGAAACCCTTTGGTGAGAATATCTGCAGTTTGCTCTTGGGTAGAGATGTAGGTCATGCATATAACGCCACTTTCAACCTTTTCTTTTATAAAGTGTTTGTCGACCTCCACATGTTTTGTTCGATCATGCTGAATTGGGTTGAGAGAGATATTAATAGCTGCTTTGTTGTCGCAATATATTTTGAGTGGAGTTTATGTTTCGACTTGCAATTCTTCTACAAGTTTCTTCAACCACAAACTTTCACACATTCCTTGTGACTGCTGGAAACTCCGCTTCTGTACTACTCCTGGCCACTACGTTTTATTTTTTGCTTCTCCATGTTACTAAATTACCCCAACTAAATGTACAATATCTAGTCGTAAATTTTTGGTCTTCAATTGAGCCTGCTCAGTCAACATCTGAAAAAATCTATACTTTTTTTTTATCTTGTTTTTTTGAAGAGAAGCCTCCTTCCTGGAGAGCTTTTAAGATATTTGAGAATTCGATACACAGCTTCTAAATGAACTTCCTTCGGAGAATGTATATGTTGACTCACAATGCTAACAGCAAATGCAATATTTGGTATTGTATGTGACAAGTAGATAAATTTTTCTACCAATTTTTGATATCTCTCTATTTCTACTGGCTTGTCATCACTTCCAAGTTTACCAACCTCAACCGGAGTAGCAACTGGTTTACTTTCGAACATACATGTTTCCTTTAGTAAGTCAAGAATATATTTTTTTTGTAAGACACTTATACCTGTTTGATAGGACATTCTTCAACCTTTCTATTTCAAATGTGTCATCCCTTGTGAGTATTATATCATCGACGTACACAATCAAGATGGTTTTTGTTAGATATATATTAATTGTAATTAGCTGTATATTAGGTGTATATAACTAATTAGCTTAATTATAGGGATCTTAATTAAATAGTTTCCTAAGATAGAATCCTAATTTTGTGCATATATATATGTATTATTTTTCAATGGAATTAAGAAAAATAATTCTTTTCAATCTTGAATAATATGGTATCAGAGCATTAGGGTTACAAAGTTGGGATTATTTTTATTTTTTTCGTTCGAATTAGGGTTTGGTTTTGGGTAAACACAAATTAGAGTTTAGTGCATTTTTGGATTCCAACTTGGGATACCCTTTTGGAGTGAGTTTATTCTCACCGCCGGCACAAGGAGGAAGCTCAGCAGCTGATCAGCATAACTCCAGATTTCGGTGACCAGACGAGCCGCTAGTGGGCCCCAAGTGCCACAACAAATTTCTGCAGTCTTTCCACGGGTCGAAGCATCTTCTCCAGCAGTCTTCTCCGGTCGTCCTCGTGTTTCTTGCCGGCGTTCCCCTGTGTCATCTGTGGTAGTTTGGCACTCATTACTTTGTGATTGTTCAGGTTTGGGTTCTTCCAATTTGAGTTCTGGCCAATTTTGTGTTCTTGTTCGCTGCCTTGTTGTTTGTAAGAGTTATAACTAAAAAGAAATCTAGTGTTGTGACGGATAGGGTACTTGTAATGTCTAAAATCACGGACCATAAGCTCAATGGCTCGAATTATTTGGATTGGAGCAAGACTATTCGACTTTATTTGAAAAGTATTGACAAAGATACTCATTTGACTAATGATCCTCCTAAAGATGATTCAAAGCAAACATGGCTTAGAGAAGATGCCCGCTTATTTCTGCAGATTCGAAATTTTATTGAGAGCGAGGTAATTGACTTGATCAATCATTGTGAATTCGTTAAGGAATTGATGAATTATATGAATTTCTTATATTCTGTTAAATGAAACATTTATCGCATGTATGAGGTATGCAAAACATTTTACCGTGCAAACAAACAAGACCAGTCCTTCACGAATTATTTTATCGAATTTAAGAATTATGAGGAGCTCAATAGTTTGATGCCTTTTAGCCCTGATGTGAAGGTTCAGCAACGCCAACGGGAGCAAATAGCTATCATGAGTTTTCTTGCTGGATTTCCCTCTGACTTTGAGACTGCTAAGTCACAGGTTCTTTCTGGTTCTAAGATCTTCTCTTTACAAGAAGTATTTAGTCGAGTACTTCATACAGAAGGCACTCCACCTGCTTAATTAAATGGTGCTTTGGTCAGCCGAAATAATAATTAGGAGCTTGGAAGGTCAACCTATATGAGTGGAAACAAAGGAGGCGGCTCGCAAGGATTTGAAACTCGACCACAGGATCTAGGAGGAATTGTGTTACTATTGTCGCAAATCAGGACATATGAAACGTGACTGGAGAAAGCTTCAGTTTAGAATCAGAAAGGTCACTCGGCCCATATTACATCCACTTATGATACTTCTGAAAAATTAGTTTTTATCTCTGCAGATGAATTTATCAAATTCTTACAGTATCAAGAATCACTTAAGTCTTCATCACCTTCTGTCACTGCTATTGCTGATTCAGGTAAACCAAATGCGTGTCTTCTTTCCTCATCATCCAAATGGGTTATTGATTCTAGTGCCACATATCATATGACAGATAATTCTAGTCTCTTTAATACTCTTCAGTCACACTTCCACCTCTGTTGTTACTTTAGCAGATGAGTCACCGTCTTGTGTTCTTGGGTCTGGCACAATCACTCTTACTCTTTTGCTTCCTTTGTCGTCTGTCTTACATTTACCTAACTTATTCTTTAATTTGATCTCTGTAAGTCAGCTTACTCGTAATCTTAACTGTTGCATCTCATTCTTTCCTGAATTGCTTATTTCAGGATCTTATGACGAAGAAGATTATTGGTAAAGGACATGCGTCTGGAGGCCTTTACATTCTTGACACACCAATACTGAAATCTATTGCTTGCTCTGGTGTAACCTCTCCCTTCGAGGCACATTGTAAACTGGGTCATCCATCTCTTACTTTACTCAAGAAGCTTTGTCCTCAGTTTAGTAAGGTGTCTTCATTAGATTGTGAGTCTTTTCAGTTTGCAAAACATCATCGTCTTAGTTCAAGTCCTAAGAGTTAATAAACGTGATAATGTTCCTTTTGAATTAGTTCATTATGATGTTTGGGGTCCTTGTCTTATCTTGTCTAAACTTGAATTTAAATATTTTATTACTTTTGTGGATGATTATTCTCGTGTAACTTGGTTATATTTAATGAAGAGTCGTTCTGAGTTTTCTATTTTTTGTGCATTTTGTGCTGAGATTAAAACTCAGTTTAATGTTTCAATTCGTACTTTGCGAAGTGATAATGCCAAAGAATATACATCTACTTAGTTTCAATCTTATATGGTTCAAAATGGCATGTTTTATGAAACTTCTTGTGTTGATACTCCATCTCAAAATGGAGTGGCAAAACGTAAGAACAAACATCTTCTTGAAACTGCACGTGTCTTATTATTTCAAATGAATGTTTCCAAACCTTATTGGGCCGATGCAGTTTTAACAGCATGTTTTCTTATTAATCGCATGCCCTCATCTGTTCTTCATGGTGAGATTCCTTACAAAATCTTGTTTCCTAATAAGTCACTATTTTCGATTGACCCTAAGATATTTGGTAGCACTTGTTTTGTTCGGGATGTTCGTCCGCATGTTACTAAATTAGATCCCAAGTCTTTGAAGTGTATCTTCCTTGGTTATTCTCGTCTTCAGAAAGTTTATAAATGTTATTGTCCTAGTCTTAACAAATATTTTGTCTCAATTGATGTTACCTTTATGGAAGACACCTTATTTTTCGTCTTCTTCGCCTCCCACACGTCAGGGGGAGGATGATGATTTATTAGTCTATTCTATCACATCATTTGAACCTGTCTCGGATCCAACTCCTGTCAAGCCTCATATTATTCAAGTCTACTCCAGACATAGACCTTCTGATTCATGTCCTGCACTTGCTCCTTCGTCATCAGTTCCAGTCCTGAGCGATGATCTTCTTATTGCATTACGCAAAGGTAAACGTCAATATGCTTATCCTATTTCTTCTTTTGTTTCTTATAACTGCTTGTCATCTTCCTCTGGCTCTTTTATTGCCTCTCTTTATTATATTTCTATCCCAGAAGCCATATCTCATCCTGGTTGGCATCATGCAATGATAGAGGAAATGAATGCTTTAGATAACAATGGTACTTGGGACTTGGTTGATTTACCTTCGGGGAAACGAGCTATAGGATGCAAATGAGTGTTCACAGTGAAGGTTAATCTGGATGGGTCAGTTGCTCGATTAAAGGCCCATCTTGCTGCTAAGGGATATGTTCAAACCTATGGAGTGGACTATTCTGACACTCTCTTCTGTTGCTAAATTGACCTCTGTTTGGTTCTTTGTTTCTATGGCAATTACTCATCATTGGCCTTTGCATCAATTAGATATTAAGAATGTTTTTCTTCATGACGATCTTCAAAGGAGGTGTATATGGAGCAACCTCTTGGTTTTGTTGCTCAGGAGTCTGGGCGAGTTTGCCGTCTCCGCAAATCTCTGTATGGTTTGAAACAGAGTCTTCGTGCTTGGTTTGGAAAATTTAGTCAAGTTATAGAAACGTTTAATATGATGAAAAACAAGTCTGACCATTCTGTGTTCTACAAACAATCAGAAGCTGATATCATTCTTTTAGTTGTATGTGGATGACATTGTTATTACTGGAAGTGATACTACGGGAATTTCATCTCTTAAGTCTTTCCTGCATACTCAGTTTCACACGAAGGATTTGGGGATGCTAAAGTATTTCTTAGGTATTGAAGTCACAAGGAGTAAAAAAGGTATCTTTCTATCTTAGAGAAAATATGTCCTTGACTTGTAGTGCTCCAATGACTTCAAACATCCACTTTACAGGAGATGGGGAACTATTTAGAGATTCTAGGAGATATCGAAGGTTGATTGAAAAGCTTAATTATCTTACCGTGACTCGTCCAGATATTGCATATTCTGTCAGTGTTGTTAGTCAATTTATGTCATCCACAACAGTTCATCATTGGGCAGCGTTAGAGCAAATTTTGTGTTACTTGAAAGGAGTACCTGGACGTGGTATTTTGTATACAAATCATGGGCACACATATTAAATTTTTTCAGATGCAGAATTGGGCAGGTTCCAAAGTGGATAGAAGATCCACATTAGGCTATTGTATTGTTGGAGGAAATTTGGTCTCATGGAAGAGTAAAAAGCAGAATGTTGTGTCATGATCGAGTGCAGAGTCAAAATATTGGGTTATGGCACAGTCTACGTGTGAGATAATGTAGATATATCAGCTCTTAAATGAAGTAGGTCTTAAAATTTCAGTACCAGCAAAATTGTGGTATGATAACCAAGCTGTTTTTCATATTGCTTCTAATCCTGTGTTTCATGAGCGAACTAAATACATTAAAATTGTCTCAAATATTAAAAACTAGGATGGCCTATGCTAAGGTGCCATAGTATTATTTCATTATTCCTAGAAATAGATATAGAGTTACAATTGGTAATTTGATACCGTTTATTCGTAGTAGCTGGCTCAAAGTAGTAGATTTCATGTTCTTTAACATTGTCAATCGTCTTCCCTGATAATAGATCCTAAAACACACACAAAGAAGAGGTAAAATTAGCGGAGCAATTTGTGTGGGTTGTTAATTTACTAACAGAGTAAATTACACGATAATTTTGAAACATGTAAAATAAATTCAAGATTAATAGTATCAGAAATTTTTATACTCCCTTTTCCTGCAATTGATGAAGGAGTATTATCGACAATTTTAACTTTCAAATTTCCAACACATGGAGTATACGACAAGAAAAACTAGATTTATCAATCATGTGGTCTAATGCACCAGAGTCAATAATTCAGTGAGCATTTTTAAATGTATTTAAAGTAGTCAGATAATTACCTTTATGAGCTAATGCATTAAAGTAAACATGAGAGAACTGACAAGATGTTTGAACTTTTTAGAACATTTTGTATAATTGTTCTATCGGCTCGGGATTGAAGGAATCGTTTTGAGAGGTTGAGGCTTGATAACTTTGATTTTTAAAATTTTGTCGTAGTTTTCAATCAACAGGCTTTCTATATAATTCCCAACATGTATCTTTTGTGTTGCCCAATTTTTGGCAGTGATCACACCACGGCCTTTTTTCTGTCCATGACTATTTTAGGCTCCTTTGGATAACAGTCCTAGTAGCCTATCTTCATTTGTTGGGCTGAAAATAGGGCTTAAATAATTGAAATTTTGAAATCTACGGCCCATTTGCTCCACAGTCAAATTTGGCTCCATTTGGCCCATGAGCCCAACGCATACCCTGATTAATAAAAATACTTTCTCCTTTCTTCGAGCAGCTCACTTGATGTTTCCCAATTCTAGCAGCGCCAACACCACAGGAACCGTTGGCGTCCCAACTCCCTTGTGCCATTCTCATTTTGATAGCCACTGGGTTCTCACCGGCCAGTCCACCAGCAGCACCTAACATTACCTCACGCCTCCTCTCTTCTCTCCTGATCTTAGAAAATGCTTCTTTGATGTTTGATAATGGACTTTGGCTTAAGACCAGACTTCGTGCATCATCGAACTCTTGAGTTTAGTCCATCCAAGAACTCAAACACACATTCATCCTTGAGTTTTGCTCGATATTTGACACTATTTGAACTGCTTTCCCCTATATTTAGGTCCAACTCTTGCCATAATCTTAGAATTTGTGTAATAATCTGTGACGCTCATATCACCTTGTTTCATCTTCTAAAGCTGGGTTTTAGTTGAAATATACATTTATATCAAAATATTTTTTCCTTATTATCATTATTCTGTTGATATTATGTATTTATTATCTTTTCTTATTATCATTATTCTGTAGATATTATGTATTTATTATCTTTTCTTCTTATCATTATTTTGTAGATATTATGTATTTATTATCTTTCCTTAATCATGAATCATACGTGTATATAAATACCCTATTAGATTAATGAAGAAGATAAACATTTTATTTATTTTCAAGTTAATTGTTTTTATCTCAAATATGAGACGCATTTTTACTGTCGGAGAATGTTTCTTTGACTACGGACCAAATATCCTTAGCTGTGGGAAAAAATAAACACGTCTTCCCAATCGAAGGTAGCATAAAATGAATTAGCCACGAAATTATCATGGAGTTTTTGACTTCCCATTTCTAAATATCACAAGCATCTGTAGGCTGTTTTTCTTCTCCCGTGAGGTAACCCATTTTTTTCGAATAATAAGTTTAATTAACTGAGTCCATTCTCGGTAATTTCTCTCATTGAATTTTTCAATAGTTAGTTGGAGAGGAAAGGTTTCGATTCCTTCAGATTCTGTTCCATTTAGAAATGTCGTTGCCGTCTCCTCTTGGCGATCAAAGGGGACGAGATTGAATAGAATTTTATTCCATTATTGATGAGCGTATGGCTCTGATTAATTAAATTTACATAAAATAATGTCCTTAAATAAGAGCGATACATAATCTATAATATCTAAATAAAATAAACAAAAAATAAATAATATTAACTAAATATTTATAGTTATAATAGCTGTAAGATCTAGAATATTTTGGATATTTTAGATTTCAGATTTTCCTGATTTTATGGAATCTCCACGAGCTGGAGTACATGTTTTCAAATTGCTGTAACACAAATTGTTCTGCAGATATTTTTGTGGGATGTTGATGAGCAGAGACAAGAGAAAAGCACACTCTTGCAAATTCCAGATGGAAAGGACATTGAGTCAGACACTGACGTCCAGCTTCACCAAGATCAAGTGTATATCCTTGCTGTACATAAGACTCACTTAGCAATATATGAAATTAAAGACCTAAGATGCCATAAGCAGGTTTATTTATGCTCCCTATTCCCATATGTTAGCAGATTAATTATGTCAGCTTAATAAATATAACTAAAATTGATTCTTATTCATTTCCAGTGGGTTCCTGAAGCTTATGCACCAATTTCCCATGCAACATTCTCATGTGATGGACAGATGGTGTATGCTGGCTTTCTAGATGGAACTCTAGCTGTATTTGATGCTTTACTTCTCAAGCTATGTTGTCGAATCAATCCTGCTGCTTATCATGCTGACAGTATAAGGTAGGCCTCATGCTTTATTTTTGTCTTAAGAATGTTGGTCATCCCATTAGACCACCTCACCTTGTCCATAAGACTGTTAGTCTCTGAATGTAGAAGTTAGAACTCAGCTAGTTTTTTAACGTGTTTTGTTTTCTGTTTTCTATGTTTGAATTTGGTATTGTTTGGTAATTAGTTATGGTTTCAGTTTTCATTTTAATTGAAAACAAGTTCCTTTTTTTGTTATCATGTTGGTACTTGAAAAAAGAAGCTTTCAAAATCTGTCTTCTGTTTTCATATTTCAAAACTTCCACAATTAAATTTCATATTCTGTTTTCACAATTAAAATCTGTCTTCTGTTTTCATATTCTAAGACCTCATTTTCACAAAGACAAAACCTCTTTTTCTAACAAAAAAAGAAAAAGAATCCACTCTTTTATATTGCCATTGTAAATAAAATAAAATTAAAAATTGATAATGTAAAAACAAAAGTTGAGTATTAAATAGAAAATGCAAAATTTGCATTCGTTTTCAATTTTTAGAAAACAAAAAACAGAGCTCATTACCAAACAAGTACATGTTTTCTTTAACAAATGAACTAGAAAACGGAAAATTAGTTTCAAACACAAGAAAACAAAACAAGGCTTTGGCATCAGAAAGCTTCTATTAACTTTTGTGACCACCTGCAGTCTTACAGTGTTCCCAGTAGTTATAGCTGCACATCCACAAAAGCCAACCCAGTTTGCTGTTGGACTCTCAAATGGAGAAGTTCATATTCTGGAGCCTCAACAATCACAAGGGAAGTGAAGTGTGGAAGATTGTAAATAACTCAAAAAACAGCATGCCAACAGGGTTAATTTTAAATCTTCGATTCAAGTTACAGAAGCCTACCATCGCATGTACTCCAGTCCTTTTCATCTAGGAGCACAGAAATAAACCCAGAATTTTCCTCTTCTTTTTAAGGTGTGTATTTTTACCTCTATGCTATGGTTTCAGCTTCTCAATCCTTGTTTGTTAGAAACCTGAAGCTTGGAATTTAGAAGTAAAAACCACAGTTAGAGGAACTAGTATACTACAATACTTGTAACATGCCCACCTAGTCAGCTTCCTCTGTTTGTTTTCGTTATTTTCTTGTGTCACTGCTTATGTTGATTCTTCCCATAAACAATAACTAACTGTATTGTATTCTAGACATACATTATGTACCTTGTTATATAACATATATATAATTGCATTGAAATAGCATCGAATAAATCTTGCACTAATGAGCTGAGTATTGAAATTTGGGTTTCTTGAAGTTATTCTACAGGTTATAATGTACGGGTTATAATTAATCGAATTGGCATGTCAATTGGGGTCAAAATCAGATTGAAAAGGGACTTTCTATTGACTAAACAAACAAATTTGTGGAAGGAAATAGAGCTTAATGCTTTCCGTATCGTTTTGATTTTTTCCTTCCAGACTCCAGAGAGTGTGAAAGGCAGAGAAAATGAGAAACTATTGAAAACTGGAAAGTAGAAGCCAAATCCAAAGTGTTATTTAGCCGTAATAGGTTATACCAAAATTAATATGTAATTTTTCCAAAAAAAATTAAAATCCACTGGGAGTTAGATTCACTATATTATTCTACACTAAGCTAAACGAAATTTGAAATTTGAAATTTGCTTAATATTGTATGAGCTTTTGTTTTCTTGGTTTATTGATGGGCTGAAACTCTAAACTTTGTAGAGTGCATGTGCCACCATCATAACAGTTTTTTAGACCACATTTTCCTTCTTAGCAGGTTTCAAGGCAACTTTTTCCTCGATGACTTTTTTTTAAACACGTTCTTTATCCTTAACATTGTTGGATATTATCTCAACGAGTTGTAATTTAATGATATGTGTTGGGATATGTGGCGTAGCGGAGTGATTGACAGATTGAGAATAATCAATAATATATGTGCATGAGTAATGTAAAGTGACACAAAATATTTAACGTGAAAAAATTCACTCAATATGAAAGGGAAACAACCACGGGGCAACTCCAAAAAACTTCTATTATATCAAAAGGTGGGTATAACAATTCTCTCAAATTTATGCCCAAACTTGAGGTATTATAATATTATACTCACAAAGTGTATCTCTCACGCTCACAAATGTGTGGTAAATCTCACTATTTTATCTCTGTAGGTATTTATCACTCTCTGCAGGAACACCTCACTTTTATCTCACAGCTTAAATTTACTGTGGTATTATCTCAACTGATTTTCTTATTAGCTCCTCTCTACTCTCATATGTAAGTTCTAAGATGATTTAGGTGAGATGATGCTCTACTGTTATTCTTCATCTTTATTTATAGAGAGGTATTTACAGTAAATACTTCATTGCTTACATCATTCTTTTTTTCCTTTTCAATATTAGCTGCTGCAAGTTTTCTTTGTTGTCGACTGCTTCATCTTCAAAGAAAACTGCACTGTCCCATCACAAACTTGTAGCTTTTTTCTTCTTTTTCTTCTTCATTAAAGATGGCTGCACCATCTTAAAGAAAGAAAATATAAGGCGGACCCATCAATGTATTGAAGGTTTGAATTCAAATCTTAGTTACATGTATATGTATTTGAGTTGTATTAAAAAACGTAGTTAGATATAAGATATGTGCCAAAAAAGTTACATATTTATTAAACTTTGGTGATTTATGAGTTCATGAAACTTGGGTTGTTCCACCCAAGAGGTTAGCCCTTTGGATTGATCCTCAAATATTTGCATTCACAAAAATACTAAATATTCTTTTTTGGAGCATAATTGTATATTGTATATTATGATTTTTTTTTTTTATAACAATAATAAGACTTGGACGTGAAAATGTATATTATTAATAATAGTTGAGAAGATTTTTTTATTTATTTATTTTTAATTAAAATTAAATATCACTTCTCTCTTCTAGATAAATATATATTGAGTTTTCTTATCATGAGTAAATAAATGGCTAAAAGTAACTTACTTTTTAATATTAAAAATATTTGAATTTGAGCCAAATTCACACAATGTGTATAAATTATCACTTCAAATTCATCATATATAAATTTATTCATGTATCATATAATTAAATTTTTTAGTGAGTTAAATTTATGGCTTCGTTTATGATATTGTACATCACAAATTTACCACAATTAGAATGACAAAATAAAATTTTAATAAATATAATTATTAAACTCTAACTGCAATATTCAATCACACCTCACTACATAATTCAAAATATATCACAATTTTGTGATACAATCTAAAAGTGAAACTCAAAATCAAATTGCAAAGTGGATGAGCGCCTATCCACACGGTTTGACTTATAACCAAAAACAAAACAAAAAAGTTACAGTTTGACTTAATAATGTGTAGAAATGGAAATATTTTTTCATACAGCAAATATTTTGATAAGTAAGTTTATTTTAAAAGAGGAATAAATTCAAATTAGTTGATCTCTTATTTTTAAAGGTTTAATATTTTTCCTTCCTCTCACATCAATCTTTCTATTTGTCTCTCTTTTCATGTACTCACAATCTCTATACATCCATTATATAGAAATAAAATATTGTAGAAATAGTGGCATATCCTGACAAAATAACATGTCACATGTTACGATAATTTTTTAATACTAAGGATATGTAGAGATTGCAAGTATAATGGAAAAGAAATAGATACAAATAGGGGATGAATGTAGGAGAGAGAAAAGTGTTGAATCCTAAAAAAATAGGAAGTCGTAGAATTTGAGTTTATTTATCTCTTAAGATGTACTCACTTCTAAATGCATCTATTGTATAAAAAAATCCTATTTTACTAATTCTTTGGCAGTTGTTACATCTAAGTGATGAGTGCTTAAAAAGTACTAATATTCTGTGATTTATTGTGTTTAATTGTGACAAATAGATTTAATTATAACTCTTTTATTTAATTATTTGCATAAATCTATCAATTCGAAATCACGTTATATTTTTATGTATTTAAGGTGTTTTTAGCTTCAAAAGAGATGAATAATGTAAGCACACGAAGATGGGACAATTGGAACACTCAAATAGCAACCTAGGAGCAAAAAAAGACTAAGGCATGTAAGCCTTACATCAAAAATCAACCAATTTGTAAGGGTTACAGAATCAGCTGTGCCTTAACGGAGGTTTTTGTGTGCCACGGCTCGCTACTCTCTGATTTCTATAAGGGAGCAATTTTTTGGCTTGCGCGCTGCAGCTGGTAAAAAGTTGTGCCCAGACGCGCTTGTATTTTTGGAGAGTCCTAATTTTGTATAACCCTTACATCTATAAAAACCCCTTTTATGTTTTCAGCATTACATACAAATTTTCACACAATTTGGAGACGATTTTCTACAAAACTAAACTAGGTTTTGGAGCTTTGCCATATCTTAGGGAGGCAAGAGAGGAACATCTAAAGGAGACAAGAAGCCTTTTAAGATTGAAGATCAAGCTTTTGGGGAAGGAAACGTCATCCAAGCCAATTGTCCTATCTTGATTTAGGTTACTTGTTGTTAGATATTTCTTCTTCTTTCCTTTCTAGAATGTATGAATGTATGTTAGATTATATTTGTCTATGAATTTTAATATAAACATGTTTGGCTGAACTTACCTATGGATGTTTAATTTATGTTGCCATGTTTGCTAGAACTGTTGTGGTGAATGTTTTTTATTGCTTTAATATAAATTAAATTACCTTTTGATTAAGAGCATGTTTAGAAGTTTAATTGTGGATTTTCATGGGTCAATTTGAGATTCATAGTTAAGTTGAAAAATATTAGAGTTTGGTTTTAGGAACGTCATGACCTTAACTTTACTTTGAAAAACTTAATCAAAATTTTAAATCAATGACCTAGTCATGGCATTGGTTTGATGAGCATATTTTTCTTTGTGCATAATTTGATTGTTATTTGATATACCCAATCGTAGGATGTTAATTAGTTAATCAACAAAGAGAATTACCCGATCGTAAGAATTTTCGTAAATAAAAGGAAAGTCGGTAATATTAATTTATTAGAACGTTCATGTTAATTCACCATAACTTTTCGATGCAAGCATGGTCAACCAAACTAAACATCCATACATTCTCCATTGATATTTGAAAACCCTTTTGAGTTGATTTAAATTTGCGTAATTGTTTTCTTTAGTTGTTCACTATCATTGATCTTGCTCACAATTCTAACTCGTTTACAGTTTTATTAGATTTAAGATTCTAGTTATTTAAAGTTTAGTGTTACTAGAACTCTATTTAATTAGTATTTTAGTTGCTTTAGGACTTTAATTAGTTTAAGAAAAATGTTATTTAAAACCATTACAATTCTTTGAGAGATTGACCTCGGAGGTTTGCTTATCACTTGCTACAAGTGATTCGTACACTTGCGAGTATTATAATTTGCACATCAAGTTTTTGGCGCTGTTGCCGTAGAATTGGCGTTTTAAATAATTTTATTTTTTAACTTTTTAGAGTTTCTAAATTAGATTTATTTATTTTAGTTAAATTTTATTTTTATCTTTTATTCAAAAACACAAAAAAAAAATATATTTCAAAATTCAAAAATTCAAAAAAAAATATAGTGCTTCTATTTATTTGCTTAATTTGTGGTATATTTTATGGTGCTTTGATTTCTCTGTTGTTTTTTTTAGTTTTTGAAATATACTGTTCATAGACAACATTAACAAATTTCAAAATGCACCTAATTAGGCTGGATACTGAAATTCATGAGCTAATACAAAGCCTTTTGAATAGCTACATGATATGATAGACATGGAGGTATGTGGCATCTGTGGTTTATATGGGCATTATGCTAATGTTTGCACTTTTATAGGTGGTTACTATACATCCACTAATTCAAACTTTGATCTTAATGAGCGATGTCACCCACCTTGAAATGATCCCTATTTTAGTACCTATAATCTTGAGTGGGAAAATCACCATAATTTTTCATGGGAAGTAAACTCTACCCTACCTTATACCCAATATCAAATTCAAGGCTCAAGTTTTCATCCATATGACCCACCTTATGCCCAATACCAAATGCAAAACTCAAGTTTTCATCCATACAACCTACCCTATCTATCTAGGAAGCCCACCTTGGAGGAGAGCTTGAATTCTTTCATACAAGAAAGTACAGCTTCTAATCAACCTAGGAAGCCAACCTTGGAGGAGAGCTTGAATTCTTTCATACAAGAAAGTACAGCTTCTAATCAACCTAGGAAGCCAACCTTAGAGGAAACCTTGAATACTTACATACAATCTACTAGTGAAAGGATGGAGTCTATGGAGGCATCAATGAAAAGGATAGAAATGCTTGTTGGGCAACTAGTGGAACAAATTCAAATACAAGAATAGTTGCCTAGTCAAACTGAGGAAGTGAAGGAAGACAAAATCCTTCAAAGTGGTAAAAATTTTGAAAATATTTATTTTCCTGAAACTTTTGATGATCTGCCACTTTATGTAGAAAATATAGATGGAGAGCAAGCAATTCTCAAAGAATGTCAAGCTAAAGAATATCAAATTCTACAAACTTATAAGGAGAACAAGGAGGAATTATCTTCACCTCCAATGCCGCACAAGGCACCTAAGACTTGCACATCTCCAAATCATTTTTCATACCACTTTCACGAAAGAGTGTGTGCTGTGCTTCATAGGAAACAACTACCGAGATAGATCACACACTTCAAGATTTTTGATGATGGTGGATAGAAATGGATCTTTGTGTCTTGCTAAGACGTTAAAGAAAACGCTTGGTGGGAGGCAACCCACTATATTCGGTAGTATCAATTTCTTTTGTTTATTTTTTTTTATTTTATTTATTATTATTGTTATTATTATTTTAGTTGCTTTAGTGTTTCTTCTATGTTTGCTACCTTTGAATACTTTTCTAAACATATACTTGATTGTAAACATTGAGGACAATGTTTGGTTTAGGTTTGGGGGTGTGAATAGGGTTCAACTAAAAACTTTTTAATACAAAATAATCATGCTTTTGGTAAATTTATGGTGAATAATTAAGTATAGTATGCATATTATGTTTGATTTTCTTTAACATTCTAAAAGTTTGTTGTAAGAATTAATTCATACTTATAATCCATAAATCATGCTCTTGATATTGAAATTGAGATGAACCTAAGTTTAATGTTATAGAATCAAATAGTGGAGACTACCTTGTAAGATGTTTGAGCCTTTAGTGTTCCATTCTGAGAGATTAATTTTCTTCCACTCTTATAAAGACATTCCTTATGATTCTAAATTATTAGATTATCTCTATAGGATTTTTCATTGGATGTTATGATTTTTATCATTTAAATGAAGTTCATGTTGTTTATTTTCATAGCTTTAATTGAATGACTTGAGTAGCAATTAAAAGTGAGTGTTTAATTATCTTCATGCTTGACTTCTAGTGCATAATATTATATATGGGGTTCATTTAGACAAAAAAAAAGTTATAATAGCCACTTAGCAAAAAAATATACTAAAAAAAAATGGTTGGGTTTTAAAAAAAAAAACCCGAAATCTTAAAAGTAGTAAAGTGACTATAACAATCTAGAAGAAGTAACCCTTTGAAGTTAAAAGTATTTTTATTCATCCATAGGCACGTACTTGATATTGTTGGCTTAATGAGTTTGATTGGAGTATGATATGAGCAATGTGAGTTCTTCATAACCCTAGCATCTAATTTCTTTCATGAGATCAATTTTGTTGCATTTGAGCTTTTATTCTTTATATGCATATGTGAACCTATATGTTTTATTTTTTACATAACTTATGTTCACATATATTTTGTTGAGTGCATGAACTCTTAGGATCGGTGTGATAATAAGAGTGAATCTTGTGAGGCTTAGAGTCGAAGCAAATTTGGATTCTTGACATAAGGTTGAGGGAATTTGATATGAATATGTTGGAGCATTGGGATATGAATGAACAATATGAATTTGATTTGCATGATAGACTTTGATGTATGTTAAGAGGTTAAACATAATTATGCATAAAACTTAATTATGAATTGTAAAGAAACTAAAGCATGAAAAATTTTGTTGATTTAAGTTAATAGTTTTATTTGTTCGTAACTAATTTTAGTTTATTTTGTTTGTTAGGATGTTTGTGGGTATCATCACTGAAACCCTCACGAGACTATAACTCGTCCACTAGAGCCACCTAGGGGTTTAAAGGCTTGTTGCATATGCTAAATGCAACCGTGATAATCTACGGAAGTGATTTATGCTAGTCTAGTTTAGTTTATTTATTTTTCTTTTAGTTTTTAGATCGCTTCACTTGCTAGAGACTAGCAAGAAGCTGGTTGGGAGTTGTGATGAGTGCTTAAAAAGTACTAATATTATGTAATTTATTGTGTTTAATTGTGACAAATAGATTTGATTATAACTCTTTTATTTAATTATTTGCATAAATCTATTAATTCGGAATCACGTTATATTTTTATGTATTTCAGGTGTTTTTAGCTTCAAAAGAGATGAATAATGTAAGCACACGAAGATGAGACAATTGGAACACTCAAATAGCAACCTAGGAGCAAAAAAAGACTAAGGCATGTAAGCCTTACATCAAAAATCAACCAATTTGTAAGGGTTATAGAATCAGCTGTGTCTCGGCGGAGGTTTTGTGTGCCACGGCGTGCTACTCTCTGATTTCTGTAAGGGAGCAATTTTTTGGCTTGCGCTGCAGCGGGTAAAAAGTTGTGCCGCGGCACGCTTGTATTTTTGGGGAGTCCCAATTCTGTACAACCCTTACATCTATAAAACTCCCTTACGTTTTCAGCATTACATACAATTTTTCACACAATTTGGGAACGATTTTCTACAAAATCCTAGGGAGGCAAGAGAGGAACATCTAAAGGAGACAAGAAGCCCTTTAAGATCGAAGATCAAGCTTTTGGGGAAGGAAACGTCATCCAAGCCAATTGTGGTATCTAGATTTAGGTTACTTGTTGTTGTTAGATATTTCTTCTTCTTCTTTCCTCTCTAGAATGTATGAATGTATGTTAGATTATATTTGTCTATGAATATTAATCTAAACATGTTTGGCTGAATTTAACTATGGATGTTTAGTTTATGTTGCCATGTTTGCTAGAACTGTTGTGGTGAATGTTTTTTATTGCTTTAATATAAATTAAATTACCTTTTGATTAAGAGCGTGTTTAGAAGTTTAATTGTGGATTTTCATGGGTCAATTTGAGATTCATAATTGAGTTGAAAAATATTAGAGTTTGGTTTTAGGAACGTCACATTCACTTTACTTTGAAAAACTTAATCAAAACTTCAGATCAATGACCTAGTCATGACATTGGTTTGATAAGCATATTTTTTCTTTTACATAATTTGATTGCTATTTGATATACTCAATCGTAGGATGTTAATTAGTTAATCAACAAAGAGAATTACCCGATCGTAGAAATTTTCGTAAATAAAAAGAAAGCCGGTAATATTAATTTATTAAAACGTTTATGTTAATTCACCATAACTTTTCGATGCAAGCATGGTCAACCAAACTAAACGTCCATACATCCTCCATTGATATTTGAAAACCCTTTTGAGTTGATTTAAATTTGCGTAATTGTTTTCTTTAGTTGTTCACTACCATTGACTTGCTCACAATTCCAACTTATTTACAGTTTTATTAGATTTAGGATTCTAGTTATTTATAGTTTTAGTGTTACTAGAATTCTATTCAATTAGTGTTTTAGTTGCTTTAGGACTTTAATTAATTTAAGAAAAATGTTATTTAAAACCACTGCAATTCCTTGAGAGATCGACTTCGGAGGTTTGCTTATCACTTGTTACAAGTGATTCGTACACTTGCAAGTACTATAATTTGCACATCACTAAGCAACAATACCATGTAAATCGATGAAATTTTCTTTTTCTGTACAGCGGATTGATGAGTGCTTGAAAAACATTAATATTTCGTGATTTATTATGTTCATTTGCAACAAATAGATTTAATAATAACGTTTTTATTTAAATATATGCATAAATCTATTATTTCAAAATTACGAATATATTTTGTATATTTTAAGTATTTTTAGCTTCAATTCAAAAGAGTTAAATAATGCAAATATACAAAGACAGAATACTTCAAGCACTTAAATATCAAATTAGAAGCAACAAGAACCAAGGCATGTAAGCCTTACATTAAAAAACAGCTAGTATGTAAAGGATACATACGAAGACACAACAAGCAATGCGTGTTTTTTGCCGCGGCATACAACTCACGGGTTTTTGTATGGGACTAAGAAATTACATTGTGCCGTGATGTGCAAATTATAATACTCGCAAGTGTTTGAATCACTCGTAGCAAGTGATAAGCAACTCCAAGATTGATCTCTCAAGGAATTGCGGTGGTTTTTAAAACGTGTTAATTGTTTCCTAAAAATTATTTGCAAAAGTAATATAAACACTTTAATAAAGTTTGTTAATAGGACAAATGTTAAAATTGTAAAATTTCACACAGGAATTAAATAGACAAGCAAAAAGTTAGCAGAATTGATATGATGAAAAAGAGTGAAAAAATAGATAGTTAACCAATCATAGATATAATATTTTACAAGAGTTTCACAATTAAGCACGAAAAGTTAGACTTATTGACTTTTCCTAATAAACCGTAGAAATTCTTAAATCAATGGAAAATTTCTCTTAATTCATTAATTAACCTCTTTGATCTAGAATATTAATTAATCAATTAGCATAAACCCTTAAGAAATCAAATTAACCACCTAATATAAGACAAATCAATGTAATTCGATTAGGTTCTTGTTCAAGATTTCTAAATTAAGCAAATATGATATTTCTAATACTTAATTCTAATTTATTCTCTAATGCTCATAAATTAACATGATTACGATTAATTATGAACAAAGATATTAACAACATTGAACAAGACATAAATCACTTTATCCAAATTAAATCATAAAAATATTCATCAACTCATGAAAGCATCATTAAATTTCACACAATAAGTTTAACTACTCATAATAAAATCTAAATTAATATGTTATATTACAAATAGCATTCTTAAAATTCAAAAGAGAAAAGAAATTACAAAGAATGAGATACCCCTATTTTCACTTTTGCAATGCCCTTCTTGGAATTGGATGATCATCTCTTCCAATTTGGTTCTTGAAGGAGCTTCAATGGAGCATCAATGTAGGTTTCTCTCTAGAAAAATGTAGAAGAAGGGTTGTGGGTGAAGAATTTTGGCTACTGTTCACGCATGCATTTTGAGAGGGTTTTTTAATGTATTTATAGGTTAGGTTAGGAGTGTGGAAGAGTGTAAAAATCTGGGCGTGTAAGTGTAATCAGGGTGCACTGGTCGCTACGCACATTTTCTTCTGAAGCGACGAGCATTGAATTTTTGGACTGCTCAGCAAATAGGAACCTCCCTGCTGCAGCACACAAAACTACCCGCCGCAGCATGTACTGAAATTCTGGTTTCCCACAATGCAACCCGAGAGCTCCACACCGCGGCACACCTTTTCTTTTACCATGGCACAACTTGTTGTACCAACCTTGTAAGGGTCTTTACACAGTTGCTGATTACTAACGTAAGTCTTACGTTCTTTTGCTCTAGTTTATCCCCCCTAACATAGTAAATGGAATACAATGTAAGGGTTACATTTTTCAGCTCTTTTTGAACACTTAACTCCACTTTTCATCTTATATTGCTTAAACCTACAAAACATGAAAATATCCTCCAAATTAAAGTAATACCAAAATAAATCATAAAATAAATACTTAAAAACTAACAAATAATAGGTCCAAAATAGTGTTCATCATGCCGCAGAGGGGAAAAATTGGTGTCGCGATGCACTAGTCTCTATTTTTACTATGGTACTCAGTTTCAACCTTGTGCTGCGATTGGATAAAATATGTGTCGTAATGCACGTACAATTTTGATTACTCGAATTTTATATAATCGTTACTCCTATAAATACTCCATTATGTTTTCAACTTACAGAGAATTGAATATACGATTTATTACAAAGTTTATTATGATTTTTGGAGTTTTTTCACATTCTAAGATGTAAGAGAACCAATTCTAAGGATACAAGGAGCCATTGAAGATTGAAGATCAAGCTTTTAAGGAAGGAAAAATCCAAACTATTTGTGGGATTTAGATCTAGGTTTCTTGTTGTTATTAGATTTATGTTCTTATCTCTTTAGAATGTATTTTAGATTTTTTTTTTATGAATATGAATCTAAACATGTCTTGCTATTCTATCATGGGTGTTTAGTTTGTATTTTCATATTTGCTAGATTTATTATGGTGAATAGTTTTATTGCATAAAATAAATAAAGTTGCTTTTTGATTAAGAGTTTATTTAAATATTTATTTGTAAATTTTTATTGGCCAATTTAAGATTTATAAATAGATTGAAAAATCTAAAAATTTAGTTTTAGGAACATCACATTGACTAGATTTTTAAAAACTTAATTAAAGATTCAATTTGATGACCTATTCATGATATTTGATTGTTTGATATATTTTTCATTAAGTATAATTTAATTGCTAGTTAATAAACCCAATCTATAGGATATTAGTTAGTTATATTAGACTATATGATAATATTGTGTCTATTAATGTAGTGTAGTAAATAGAGTATGCTACATCTAATCTACTATATAAAGGATTGTCTTGTATTAATTTTGTTATGAATTCAACGTAGTTAACTGACGCATATTGCCTTTATTGATATTTTTTCACCAGTATTACTAGTGTTTAAGCAGTGTCAAGTTCAGACTTCTTTCGGTGTATCGAGTGTTGGCATTCCATTTTTCAAACTCTTTGGATTGGTTTTCATAAAAGTATTTATGTTCATCCTGTAAGTGTTTTCTTGTCATTGTCAGTGACGAGCTTCGTTTGTGAGCTACATTGTTGCATTTGATTTTTTAGAGAGTTCATCAACTATATATCTCCATGAATGTCGCTTGTGTTTCCACCTCATGCGCCAACCATTATGGATTGGGTTTTGGATGTTGCATGTTTTTCAGTTTCTTCATACATTTTTAAATTAATGATCTTGTCAGCTTTATTAGTTTGAAGGGGGCTATTAAACTATATGATAATATTGTGTATCTTAGTGTAGTGTAGTATATAAAGCATGCTACATATACTATAGAAATTTTCGTAAAAAAAAGAAAGCATAAATCTTGATTTATTAGATCTTGTGACTCGTTTGTTTGCCATCTTCATTCTTGTTCTTGCTCTCTACAATTTGATTTATTATTTTTTAATAATTTTAGGATTCTAACTAATTAGTGTTTTAATAGCTTTAAGAGTTTAATTAATTAGTAGTTTAGTGATGAACACTATTTTGATCTACTATTTGTTATGTTTTTGAGTGTTTATTTTGCAATTAATCTCGTTATAATCTTGTTTTGGAGGGTATTATATTGTTTTGCAGGTCAAAGTGGGTTTGGAAAGAAATGTAGAAAAGAGAGCAAAAATGAAGTTAAAATGTCTAAATATGTAAGCCTTACATTAGGTAGGGTATTATATTGTTTTGCAGGTCAAAGTGGGTTTGGAAAGAAATGTAGAAAAGAGAGCAAAAATGAAGTTAAAATGTCTAAATATGTAAGCCTTACATTAGGTGCCATTCATTCTGTAAGCCTTACATCGATAACCAACTGAGTATGTACAACGTATGTACATAAATGTACATACCATGTACACTGTTACATGCAAGGCTCGCCGTGGCGAAGGAATTGTGTGCCGCGGCGAGAGGCTCTCGGGTTGAAACAGGAAAATCATGAAAACATTGTGCGCCGCAGCGAGGAAAAGTTATGCCGCGGCGAGGAGGTTTCTGCTTTGGACCCAAATCATGAACACATTGCGCGCCCAGTGAATTACTCAAATAGCAAAGATTTGAGTAAAAAAGCTTTTTAGACTTAAATAGCACTTTTTGAACCTAAAACGGTGAGTTTCATTTATATAATATATATAATTTTTACCAAAATATCCAGTATTCGTAAAAACCTCGCCATTTCCGTGTTTCCTTTAAAGCTTATGGTTTTGTACATTCACATTTTGTATGTACAGGTTACATACATATTTATTTTGTATGTAACCTGTACATTCACATTTTGTATGTACAGGTCATGTGAATGTACAGGTTACATACAAATTTATTTTGTATGTAACCTGTACATACAAATTTATTTTGTATGTAAATTTGTATGTAACCTGTACATACAAATTTGTATGTAACCTGTACATAGAAATTTGTATGTAACATTTACATACAAATTTGTATGTAACCTGTACATTCACATTTTGTATGTAACCTGTACATTCACATTTTGTAAGCTGTTTAAAACAACAATAACATACAAACAATACAATGCATTTCATGTGAATGTACAGGTTACATACAAAATAAATTTGTATGTAACCTGTACATACAAATTTATTTTGTATGTAAATTTGTATGTAACATGTACATACAAATTTGTATGTAACCTGTACATTCATATTTTGTAAGCTGTTTAAAACAACAATAACATACAAACAATACAATGCATTTCATGTGAATGTACAGGTTCACATTTTGCAGGAAGAACAGTTTGTATGTACAGGTAATCTGTACATACAAAATGTGAATGTACAGGTTACATACAAAATAAATGTGTATGTAACCTGTACATACAAAATGTGAATGTACATAAGCTGTTCTTCTTCTTCTTCTTCTAGTGGGTGATTGCTCTACTACTCCCTCTCTCCTACAAATTTATGTAACCTGTACATACAAATTTATTTTGTATGTAAATTTGTATGTAACCTGTACATACAAATGTGTATGTAACCTGTACATACAAATTTATTTTGTATGTAAATTTGTATGTAACCTGTACATACAAATTTGTATGTAACCTGTACATACAAATTTGTATGTAACATATACATACAAATTTGTATGTAACCTGTACATTCACATTTTGTATGTAACCTGTACATTCACATTTTGTAAGCTGTTCAAACAACAATAGTCGAAATAAATTTGTATGTAACCTGTACATTCACATTTTGCAAAAAGAACAGTTCGTATGTACAGGTAACCTGTACATACAAAATGTGAATGTACAGGTTACATACAAAATAAATATGTATGTAACCTGTACATACAAAATGTGAATATACAAATTCCATAAACTGTTCTTCTTCTCCAGTGGGTGATTGCAGACATAGTCGAAAGCATCAAACTTAATCAGAATCATAAATAATCAAACTTAATTAGAATCACAAATATTTCGATCCACTTCCAATAAATATACGATAGATTTAATAATTCACAAAAATTTACATCTTTAATGCAATTTATACCAGTTCCTCTATAATTCTGCGTTGGAAAATTTTATGAACCTTCAGTTACGACATTTTCGATTTCCTTCTGCGTTGGATTTGGAGGTTAAAAGTGTCACTTATATCTTGCCAAAACACAGTCGTTTTGCTATATTAGACAAAAAATTAGTTTCCAGCAGATATATATCATTCTGGGTAATTAAATCTTGCGCGCCGCGGCGAGGAAAAGTTATGCCGCGGCGGGGAGGTTTCTGTTTTTATTTGTAAATCCGTATCACATGCTGCGCCGCGGCATGGAAAAAGGCGCGCCGCGGCGCGCGCGCGCGGACTGTACTTCTCCTGAGGCACGAGACTTACAGAAAAATTGGAAAACCCTTACATAAAAAAAGGGAGACCTAATTGAAAAAGAACACTCTCTCCCCAGCCTCCATCAACCAGATTTTATTATCAGCCTCCAAGAACTAGTGAACAGTGTCGCGTGAACAGTGCCGAATTCAGAGTTCTTCATACAATTTTGGGAGAGAAATTTCTTCATCAAGGGTATTCCATTGGAGCTTCATCAAGAGACTTGAGATAGGTGATCATCCAACATCAAGGTTCTTTTTGCTAGAGTGAAAGTGGTAGATTCTTGTTTGCAATCTTTATTTTCCTCATTAAAATTCTTTTGATGATAATTGTAATGAAGAATCTGGATTTGAATCTGATCATGTGTAGCTAGACCCTTTTGTGTGGGATTTTAGGGATGTGACTTTGAATGGATAATGTTTATGTGGTTTGATTTTTATTTGAGTGATTTGTTTCATGTTCATTGCTCTTCACATCTTTATTCATTAATCATTTTTGGCCAATTTAGTTTATGAATGTTTGAGACTATTTTAGGGTTGAACTTTAGAAACGCAATCTGAATTTAATTGGGCATTCTTGAGCATGAACTTAAATTGAGTGCATTGACTTGTCTTAATTTAAGTGATTGAATTACCTTTTCTAAAATTAATGCTAATTAATTAATTAACGGTCCGGATCAAAGAAGTTAATTAATTAATTAAGGGAAAATCACCATTGATTTGGGATTTTCTAGGATTAGTGAAAAGAATCAACAAAGTTCACTTTATATGCTTAATTGAAGAGACCACGTAAACCAATTTATCCATACTTAGTTCACTAACTAATTTCCCACACTAGTTCATCATAAAGTTTTCGACATCGTTCTTTACTCGTCTTTTACTTAATTTAATTATTTACACTTTTAGCAACTGTTTTCCAAATCAATCTTTGATTAGCGTGTTTAGGATTTCTCTTACCGTTACGTTTTAGATCACACTTAACTCTTTTAAAAACCAACGCAATTCCTTTGAGAGACGACCTTGGGAGTATACTTGTCGCTTACTATAAGTGACTCGTGCACTTGCGAGCTTTTACAAATACAAAATTTGGTTAACAAGTTTTTGTGCATCAAGTTTTTGGCGCCGTTGCCGGGGAATTGGCGTTTTTGAAATTGTTATTTGTTTTCTTTTTATTTTACTTAATTTTTAGTCTTTGTTGTTTTATTTATTTGTTTTTCTTGTTTTTGTGTTTTTTGTTACTTGTTAGAGTCAAATAGTTTCGGGTGCTCTGATTTGTTGTTGTTTTTGATTGTGCATGCACGGTAGGAGATCTCTTGGAAATCCACTCGTGCCGTTCATAGATAACGTCAACAGGAGACGAGCACATTTGAGACCATCCGGCGCTGACATTTTGGAGGACGAGCAGCCACCAACAATGGGAGAAAATCTACCTCCACACAGAGAGATGACGATGAAGGAGTATGCAAGGCCAATCATTGGCACTGCAACTTCTTGCATCCAACTAGGGGAAGCAGCTCGAAATTATGAAATTAAGAACATACATTTTAATATGTTACCGTCTTTTTATGGGATTCCTAACGAAGATCCTCTAACTTTTATTCGTGATTTCTATGCCACTGTGCAGACTTTTCCGCTACAGGGGCTAAATGAGGATCAGCTGAGGATGAGATGCTTCCCATACACGCTAAAAGACAAAGCTAAGTCATGGCTTATGACTCTTCCACCTGGATCTCTTTCAACTTGGGACGCAATTTTCAACAAGTTCATGGGAAAGTTCTATTCCCACCAAAAGACTGCGGACCTAAGAACCAAAATTGCAACGTTCTCCCAAATGGACGGAGAACCATTTCATGAGGCGTGGGATCGTTTCAAATTGCTTCTGATACAGTGCCCGCACCATCACTTCCCTTTGCAACTCCAGAATCAATTCTTCTATGACGGGTTGACACAACAGTGTCAGTTTACTGTGGATAATGCCGCGGGAGGAGCAATGGGAGAAAAGACCGTTGATGAGACATATGATCTATATGAGATGTTGGGTGCTAATTCCCAACAAAAGAGCTCTAGAGGACGGCGGATGGGAGTTAACGAGGTAGCTCCGGGAAATGATATGGCAATGCAAATTGCGGAGCTGACAAAACAAATCGCACTCCTCACCTCCAAGAACACACCAACTCAAGAGGTATGCGGTATTTGTAGTACGTACGGACATGGTGCTAACATTTGTCCTTTTGTTTGTGATCAAAATGCAGGTACAAGTTATGAGCAAGCGAATGCTATGGAGGGATACCAACCGAGGCCAAGGAATGATCCTTACTCGAACACGTATAATCCTGGTTGGAGAAATCATCCCAACTTCTCATGGAAAGGAAATAATAATCAAGGCTATGCTCAGAACAACTTCCCACATCATCCAAACAACAACAATTCCCAGCCTACTCTTCCTCACAAACCAAGCTTGGAGGACAACTTGAACGCATTCATCCAAGTTAGTCGGGAAAATCAAATGAAGAGTACTCAGAGATTGGACTCGTTGGAGGCTTCAATGAAGAGGGTTGAAGGCCAAGTAGGTCAATTGGCAGAACACCTCCAACGTCAAGAAAAAGGAAAACTACCGAGCCAACCTGAGCAAGCGAAGGCGGTCACGGTCCTTCGCAGTGGTAAGATTGTAACTAAAAATTTACCTGAAATATCTGATGATCTACCTTTTAATGCAGGAAACATGGAAGAAGGCAATGAAATACCTAAGGAGAATGATACACCCAAGGCTAGGGAAGGTGAACCTTCAAAGGAATCAAACGGAGAGTCATCTACCGCTCCCCAATTGCACAAATCATCCGAGCCTTACCGACCTCCGGTACCTTTTCCACACCGTCTCAAGGACGATAAACAGGATAAGTAATTTTCTGATCTTTTTAACATGCTTTCTAAAGTTCAAATAAATCTGCCCTTATTGGATGTTATTAGAAATGTGCCTTCCTATGCAAAGTTTTTCAAAGATCTAAATACTAGAAAGAGAAAGTATGGTTTAAATGAAAGGATAGTTGTTTCTGAAATTTCTAGTTCAATTCTTCAACAACGTTTACCACCTAAACTTAAGGATCCTGGGAGTTTTAACATTAACATTACTTTAGGGAATAAGAAAGTGGTACGAGCCATGCTAGATTTAGGTGCAAGCATAAACTTAATGCCATATTCGATTTATATGCAACTAGGTCTAGGGGAATTGAAACATACTACCATGTCCCTACAATTAGCTGATAGATATGTGAAATATCCTAAGGGAATGGTAGAGGACTTGCTTGTACAGGTTGATAAACTGATTATACCTGTCGATTTTGTTGTGTTGGATATGCAGGAGAATCCATCTATGGACAAAGAACACACCATTCTTCTTGGTAGGCCATTTATGGCCACTACTAAGACAATTATAGATGTCCATAGTGGAAGTCTAACTATGACAGTTTTGGGGGAAACTGTCAATTTTAGAGTATTTGATTCCTCCCCTTTACCTTCTATATCCTCAATTGATGAATGTTCTTCTATTGACCATATTGATAATCTTGTTTATGATGCCTTTTAGCAGGATGAAGTTAAGGACGGACTTGAATATGCTTTAACAGTTGATAGGATAGAGAAGGAATTGGATGATGAAACTAAGGGTTACTTAGAGCTGTTAGATAATGCTGAATCATTAGAAGAACCAAGTACACCCTTAGAGTTACCCAAAACCCCATCTAGGGAAGACACTGCTCCACCTAAGCTTGAGTTGAAAGATTTGCCAAAACATCTTAAGTATGTATTTTTGGGTGAGGGGGACACTTATCCGGTCATAATTTCATCTACCTTGACCCGAACCCAAGAACGAGCACTAGTGAATATACTTAGGAAACATAAGAAAGCCATAGGATGGAGCATTGATGATATTAGAGGTATTAGTCCCACCATGTGTATGCATAAGATAAATCTTGAGGACAATACCAAACCTGTGAGAGAAGCCCAAAGGAGACTTAACCCTATTATGCAAGAGGTAGTGAAAACGGAAATTTTAAAACTCTTGGCAGTTGGGGTGATCTATACTATTGCGGATAGCAAATGGGTCAGCCCGGTACATGTGGTACCGAAGAAATCTGGGATCACTGTGGTAAAGAACGATAAAAATGAGTTAGTGCCCACGAGATTGATCACGGGATGGAGAATGTGCATTGATTTTCGTAAATTAAATTTATACACAAAGAAAGATCATTTTCCTCTTCCTTTTATTGATCAAATGCTTGAACGTTTAGCAGGGCATGATTTTTACTGTTTTCTTGATGGTCTTTCAGGTTATTACCAGGTGCCCATCGCTCCGGAAGATCAGGAGAAGACCACATTCACGTGCCCATTCGGGACATTTGCCTTCAGGAGGATGCCATTCGGTCTTTGCAATGCCCCCGCCACATTCCAACGATGCATGATTTCAATATTCTCGGATATGGTGGAGAAGTGCATAGAGGTATTTATGGATGATTTTTCAGTTTTTGAAAATTCATTTGATGATTGCCTGAATAACTTGACTCGCGTGCTTGAACGTTGTATTGATTGTAACTTGACCCTTAGTTGGGAAAAGAGTCATTTTATGGTTCAGCATGGCATTGTATTAGGACATGTTATTTCACGTAGAGGCATTGAGGTGGATAGGGCAAAAATTGATCTAATAGCCAAACTTCCTCCTCCCATTAATGTTAAGGGAATTAGGAGTTTTCTTGGCCATGCGGGTTTTTATAGGAGATTTATTAAGGATTTTTCCAAGATAAGTCGTCCCCTATGCAACCTGTTAGCTAAAGATGTTTCTTTTGTTTTTGATGATGATTGCTTGACTGCTTTTAATGTTTTGAAAGAAAAATTAACTTCTGCACCCATTATCATGGCACCTGATTGGTCACTCCCCTTTAAGATTATGTGTGATGCGTCTGATTTTGCCATAGGGGTTGTCTTAGGTCAACGAGTAGATAAGCGTTTGCATGTAATTTACTATGCTAGTAAAACTCTAAATGACGCTCAACTTAACTACTCAACCACCGAAAAAGAGTTTTTGGCTATTGTGTTTTCTCTTGATAAGTTTAGATCTTATTTAGTAGGGTCTAAAGTAATTGTGCATTCGGACCATGCTGCTTTGCGTTATTTGTTAAGTAAACCGAATGCCAAGCCTAGACTAATTCGGTGGGTTTTGTTGTTACAAGAATTCGACTTAGAAATCAAGGATAAAAAGGGAACGAAAAATGTGGTAGCTGATCATTTATCTAGGTTGATTTCTGACTTTGACACCACTAAGAGTGACAAAGATATTGCTATTGTTGAGACTTTTCCTGATGAGCAGTTATTTTCTGTGGGTCCAAACCCTTGGTACGCTGATATTGTAAATTTTCTTGCTAGCGGTTTGTTGAGGCCTAACATTTCTTTTCAGGAAAAGAAAAGATTTTTTCATGTGTGCAGGCAATACTTCTGGGATGATCCATATCTATTCGAGATTTGTCAAGACCAAGTCATCCGGAGGTGTGTGCCGGAAGAGGAGCATGCAAGTATCTTAACTTTCTGTCATGAACTTCACTGTGGAGGACATTTTGGGGGTAAGAAAACTGCTATTAAGGTACTTCAATCTGGTTTTTATTGGCCTACACTGTTTAAAGATGCCTATAATTTTTGCATGCGCTGTGATAGATGTCAGAGAACTGGTAATTTAAGTAGACGTAATGAAATGCCTCTGACATATAATCTTGTTGTTGAGTTGTTTGATGTGTAGGGAATTGACTTTATGGGTCCTTTTCCCCCTTCTTCTGGTTTTGAGTATATCTTAGTTGCTGTTGATTATGTGTCCAATTGGGTAGAGGCTATACCCACTAAGTCTAATGATGCTAACTGTGTTGTGAAGTTCTTGAAGGAAACAATATTTAGCAGGTTTGGCACACCAAGGGCAATAATCAGTGATGGAGGGAGTCACTTCTGCAACAAACTTTTTGATGCATTGTTGAAAAAGTACAACATCACACATAAAGTGGCTACTCCATACCACCCACAGACATCGGGACAAGTTGAAGTGAGTAACCGGCAAATTAAGGGTATTTTGGAACGTACGGTGCGACCTTCAAGGAAGGATTGGGCTTCGAAGCTCAATGACGCATTATGGGCTTACCGTACGGCATACAAGACACCTATAGGGATGAGCCCATATCGGTTAATTTATGGCAAAGCATGCCATTTGCCCGTTGAGCTTGAGCACAAGGCCTATTGGGCAATCAAGCAGCTGAACATGGATTGTCAACAAGCGGGTGAAAACTGCTTACTTCAACTTGATGAGCTTGAAGAGATTCGGAATGAAGCATATGAGAATGCTAAGATTTACAAAGAACGCACAAAGCGCAATCATGACAAAGGGATCGTTGGTAAGTCTCTCTATCCTGGAATGCAAGTACTTTTATTTAACTCTCGTCTTAAACTTTTTCCAGGCAAGCTTCGATCACGATGGAGTGGACCATACAAGATTGTGGAAATCTTTCCACATGGAGCTGTTGAGCTAATCAATCCCAACACACAAGCAACTTTCAAGGTGAACGGACATCGTGTAAAGCCTTACTTGGAAGGAGTCGTTCCCCGTAGAGATGTGGAGTGCACTGAACTGCATGCACCTTAGCTATGCGCATCGTCTTGCTAAGACGTTAAACTAGGCGCTTGGTGGGAGGCAACCCACCGTTTTAGGTATTCTCTATTGTTTCTTTTAATTTACTTCAGTTTAGTTTCGTTTTTGTTTGCCCTCTCTACAATCTTTTCTGAACATGTGTGTAGTTGAAAACCTTGAGGACAATGTTTAGTTTAGGTTTGGGGGTGCATTTTGCATTTTTGATTGGTAACAACACTTTCATGCTTTGGTCAATTTTTGATGAATAACTTGTCTTTATGCATTGTTTATCTGATCTTTAAAATGTTTGAGGTTTGTTGTAAGGATCGGTTTTAATTTGCAATCTGTGTTTCATGCTTTTGATGTTGAAACTGAGATGAACCCAAATCTTGTGTTTAGGAATTGAATAGTGGAGACTACCTTGTGAGAATATTGTTGAGCCCTTAACGTTTTATTCGGAGAGATAAATATTCTTCTACTCTTTTAAACACCTCTCATATCATTTCAAATTGTTAGATGATCTCTATAGGTTTTTGCATTGAGTGTTAGGATTTTAAACATGTAATGAGGGATCATGTGCTTAATTGAATTGCTTAGATTAAATGACTTAAGTAAAGTTTGAAGTGTTTGCCTATTTCATTCGTACTTGACTTTAAAAAAAATAAAAAGGAATTCCTATATCAAACACAAAAAGAGCTAAAAAGTAACCATTCACAAATTACATATGTATGTGGGTCTTTAAAAAAAAAAAAAAAAAAAAAAAAAGAAGAACAGATAATAAGTTTATCATGACCCTAAGTTCTTCATGTATAAATGGTTAATACAAAAAAAAAAAAGAGAGAGAAAAATAGGAAATAAGTTCCCTTAAAGTCAAAACATTTTCATTCTATGGCACACTTGAAGTTTTTGCTTGAGAATTTTAATTGAAGCATGAGATTAGTAATGTGATTCCTTCATAAATCCTATCATTTGATTCCTTTCATGAGATCAATGTTATGCACTTTTGAGCCTTTCTTGTTTAATCATATGCGAACCTATTAGCTCGTTTCTTTACATAATTTCTATTCGCATATACATTGTTGAGTGCTTGAACCCATAGGATCGGTGTGATTTAGAGAGTAATTATTGTGAGGATTAGAGTTGAAACGAATTCATATTCTTAACACTAGGTTTGGGGGAGTCAATGTTGATACGCTTTTAGTATTGGGATTTAGATTCGTGAAGCGAAATTGATCTAAACGGTGAACCTTGATGAGTTAGATTGTCGGATAACTTGGTGCATAAATATTTTGCTATGAATTGGAAAGAAACTGAAGCATGACAAGTTTTGTTAACTTCAATTTTAGTTTTGTTATTTTGTCTTTTCAATTTTAGTTTTGCTTGAGGACTAGCAAAATGTAGGTTTGGGGGTATTTGATGAACACTATTTTGATCTACTATTTGTTATGTTTTTGAGTGTTTATTTTGCAATTAATCTCGTTATAATCTTGTTTTGGAGGGTATTATATTGTTTTGCAGGTCAAAGTGGGTTTGGAAAGAAATGTAGAAAAGAGAGCAAAAATGAAGTTAAAATGTCTAAATATGTAAGCCTTACATTAGGTGCCATTCATTCTGTAAGCCTTACATCGATAACCAACTGAGTATGTACAACGTATGTACATAAATGTACATACCATGTACACTGTTACATGCAAGGCGCGCCGCGGCGAAGAAATTGTGTGCCGCGGCGAGAGGCTCTCGGGTTGAAACATGAAAATCATGAAAACATTGTGCGCCGCGGCGAGGAAAAGTTATGCCGCGGCGAGGAGGTTTCTGCTTTGGACCCAAATCATGAACACATTGCGCGCCGCGGCGAGGAAAAGTTATGCCGCGGCGGGGAGGTTTCTGTTTTTATTTGTAAATCCGTATCACATGCTGCGCCGCGGCATGGAAAAAGGCGCGCCGCGGCGCGCGCGCGCGGACTGGACTTCTCCTGAGGCATGAGACTTACAGAAAAATTGGAAAACCCTTACATAAAAAAGGGGAGACCTAATTGAAAAAGAACACTCTCTCCCCAGCCTCCATCAACCAGATTTTATTATCAGCCTCCAAGAACTAGTGAACAGTGTCGCGTGAACAGTGCCGAATTCAGAGTTCTTCATACAATTTTGGGAGAGAAATTTCTTCATCAAGGGTATTCCATTGGAGCTTCATCAAGAGACTTGAGATAGGTGATCATCCAACATCAAGGTTCTTTTTGCTAGAGTGAAAGTGGTAGATTCTTGTTTGCAATCTTTCTTTTCCTCATTAAAATTCTTTTGATGATAATTGTAATGAAGAATCTGGATTTGAATCTGATCATGTGTAGCTAGACCCTTTTGTGTGGGATTTTAGGGATGTGACTTTGAATGGATAATGTTTATGTGGTTTGATTTTTATTTGAGTGATTTGTTTCATGTTCATTGCTCTTCACATCTTTATTCATTAATTATTTTTGGCCAATTTAGTTTATGAATGTTTGAGACTATTTTAGGGTTGAACTTTAAAAACGCAATCTGAGTTTAATTGGGCATTCTTGAGCATGAACTTAAATTGAGTGCATTGACTTGTCTTAATTTAAGTGATTGAATTACCTTTTCTAAAATTAATGCTAATTAATTAATTAACGGTCCGGATCAAAGAAGTTAATTAATTAATTAAGGGAAAATCACCATTGATTTGGGATTTTCTAGGATTAGTGAAAAGAATCAACAAAGTTCACTTTATATGCTTAATTGAAGAGACCACGTAAACCAATTTATCCATACTTAGTTCACTAACTAATTTTCCACACTAGTTCATCATAAAGTTTTCGACATCGTTCTTTACTCGTCTTTTACTTAATTTAATTATTTACACTTTTAGCAACTGTTTTCCAAATCAATCTTTGATTAGCGTGTTTAGGATTTCTCTTACCGTTACGTTTTAGATCACACTTAACTCTTTTAAAAACCAACGCAATTCCTTTGAGAGACGACCTTGGGAGTATACTTGTCGCTTACTATAAGTGACTCGTGCACTTGCGAGCTTTTACAAATACAAAATTTGGTTAACAAGTTTTTGTGCATTATTTAGTAGTTTTAGAACTCTAACAAATTAGTATTTTAGTTGTTCTAGGATTTTAGATAAGTGTGAAAAAGTTATTTAAAACTATTGCAATTCTTTGAGATATCGACTTCAAAGTTTATTTATCGTTTGTTGCAAGTGATTCGTACACTTACGAATACTAAAATTTACACATCATTGATTTTTTAAGAAATGAGTACATCTCAAGAGAGGGATAGACTCAAATTTCTTTACCGTTTATTTTTAAGAGTTAAATACTTTTCTCTCACACACGTCAATTCTTCTATTTATTTTTATCTCTCTCCTGTTGTATCCATAGTTTCTATACATCCGTACTATAAAAAAATCTTAAAAGGACACGTTTTGTTCAAGAAAACGCATTTAACATTATTGTCTTTCATAATATGTAGGTTATCATAAGAAACAAATGTATGCACGTCCATTGTAGTTAGAGCTTCAATATTTTTTTTTACAGTTCAATCCAATAATTTTAAAAAAGTGACAATTTAATTCAAATGTCAATTTTTGTATTTTTTTTTTTTTTAATTATTCTCTTATCTTTTGAACTACATTTGAAAATGAAAAGTTTTAATATAAATAATTGCTGAAGTGGTTTTTTAAAATAAAATTTTAAAAAATTGAAACAAAATGAGGAAAAACATGACAATTTGAATCTGTTTTGTTACTTTTCAAAATTGGACTAAACTGTCAAAAAATAGTAAAATACTACTCAACTTAAGTAATCCATTTTAAAAAGATAATGCTGGGATAAATCTTTTTTCATCCCCCACACGGTAACCTATTTCTCAATCAATTTTCATTTCCAATTTGAAAGGTCCACCGTCCACTTCAATGTGCTTTATAATTTTCTTAGGATTTGTATGATAACAAATTATGTTATGTTTTGAATGAAGTCTTCAATCTCAAGTTTTCAAAATGTGTGTTGTTTATTGGTTAATTTCGTTTTCAAGTTAAAACTTAGTTCTATTTTTACACCCTAAAAAAAAACTTCAAAAAATTTTTGATAGTTTTTTCTCTTTTCAATTCAAACTATCATCTCTTTCTCATAAAAACCAAAAAACATGATTTTACAATTAAAATTTATAAGAAAAGAAGAAGAAGAAAATTGTTATATTAAGGAAAGATGAAGATTAGAGATTTCTCTTCCTTTTTTAAGAAGATGGACATTACACGACTTCAAAGAATGGGAAGGAAGAGAACAAAAAAGCAAATGCATTTTGTGGATTTCTTATAAAAAGTTTCAAGATATGGTATTTTCCTCTTTAGATTTGTTCGAGTAGGTGGTTGCTTTCTTGTGGTTAATTAGACATATTAGTTTTCAACTACGACGAATGAAAGTTTGTTTAGTTGAGGACTAGAACGCTATGTTCAAGGATGTTCAAGGATGACTATAGAAAAGAAGAATGTAATATTTGGTTTTGAACATTTTACTAAATTATATTACTTTTTACAGATTACATGAATTTATAATAGAAATAAAACGACAGAAAATGATATTAATTAAATACAATAATTTCTATCATATTGGGAATGTTCTCTACCATATTAACATTTTATTTACTTTTCTATTTCAAAATTAATCTTAACACTCCCCCTCAAGTTGGTGCATAGATGTCACACATGCCTAACTTATCTAAGAACTTTGAGAGCACTCGACTAGACACTCCTTTGGTAAGGATATCAGCTAACTGATCCTTTGACCGAATCTTTGGTAGTTCCACAGCCTTTTCATCTAGTTTTTCCTTAATGAAAAACCTATCTACCTCGACATGCTTTGTACGGTCATGTTGAACTTGATTATGAGCTATATCACATGCTACTTTGTAGTCACAATACAACTGAATTGGTTGTTTTGAAGGGTAGCCTAGATCATGTAAGAGAAATTTCAACCACAATGCTTCACAAATTCTTAAGGACATTCCTCTGTACTCAGCTTTTGCACTAGATCGTGCAGCAACATTTTGTTTCTTGTTTCTCCATGTAACTAAGTTCCCACCTACAAAAGTAAAGTATCCTAAAGTATACACTTTGATGTTTTCCTTGTCTGTGCTTTTAGAAAATAGAATTCCCTTTCCTGGAGCAGATTTTAGATACCTCGCATGACTGCATTCTTATGTTGCTCACCAGGATTATGCATAAACTGGCTAACGATACTTAGAGCATAAGCAAGATTTGGTCTTGTGTGAGCTAAGTACATCAACCTTCCAACAAGTCTCTGGTATCTCCCCCTGTCCACTAGTACCTGATTTGTCTCAATACATAACTTCATACCCTCTTCCACTGGAGAGTCAACTGGTTGGCAAGCTGACATACCAGTTTCATGTAGTAGATCTAACGCATACTTTCTCTGAGATAGAAAGATTCTTTTACTTGATCGAGATACTTCAATTTTCAGAAAGTATTTTAAGGGGCCTAAGTCTTTCATTTCAAATTCCTTAGACAAGTATTCCTGCAAAGCTCTCATTTCTTCTGGGTCGTTGCCAGTGACGATTATATCATCCACATATAAAATGAGTGTAGTAATTTTTCCATGTTGCTTCTTTAAAAATAATGTGTGATCTGAATTGCTTGTCTGTAACCAAAGGTTTTCATGGATTTGATAAATCGTCCGAACCAAGCTCTAGGGGACTGTTTTAATCCATAGAGCGATTTCTTCAACCTGCACACCTTTTGATTTTGTCTTTCTAATACCATACACCCTGGTGGGAGATCCATATAGACCTCTTCAAATAGTTCACCATGTAGGAATGCGTTCTTCACATCAAATTATTGTAATGGCCAATCAAAATTTGCAACTAAGGATAACAAGACTCGTACTGTGTTGATTTTGGCTACTAGTGCAAACGTTTTAGTGTAGTCAATTCCATAAGTTTAAGTATACCCTTTTTCCATCAATCTCGTTTTAAACCGTTCGATCATTCCATCAGCTTTGTATTTCACAGTAAAGATCCATCGACACCTAACTGACTTTTTTTCTGTGGGTTGGTTGACGAGCTCTCAAGTTTGGTTCTTCTACAAGGAGGTCATCTCTTCATTCATCACAGCTTTCTATCTTGGATCATTTAATGCTTCATGCACACTGTTAGATATAGATACAGTAGATAATTGATTGACAAATGATTGATTTAATTTTGATAAACGATGTGTAGACATATAATGGTTCATAGGATATCTTACTTTACTAGACAATTGAGGTTCATATGTAGGTTTTGGAATACCTCTGGTGAGACGTTGTGGTAACTGTCTCCTAGATGACTCAGGCATTGTACAAGGAATATTCTCAGACAATAATTGGTTTGGTGTATCAATTGTGAAAGACTCAGGTTCGATTTCAGGAGTTTCTAGGCTTTCAGAAGTTTCCTGGCTTTCAAAAGTTTCATTCCCACTTAGATCCAAGTTTCGATTACTAGATTCCATCTCATTCACTTCTATGTTTATTATGTGGTTGTGTAGGGTATCACCATTCACATCGAAGTTTTGACCACTTGGATTCAAATCACCTACATTTGGATCAAATACTTGTACCACATCTTCCTCAAAGTTGTATACAAGAGTCTGAATTTCATCAAGAGACTCCTCCTGAAAGTTAGACTTAGAGAAATACATAGTATCTTCATGAAAGACAACACCAATAGTGATAAACATTCGTTTAGTAGGGGGATGATAACATCTGTATCCTTTTTGATGAATTACATATCCGACAAAGACACACTTCAAGGCTCGAGGCAATAACTTACTACATTGGTGTTTGGGAAGATGAACATAAGCAATACATCCGAAGACATAAGGGGGTAAGTTTGAGACTATTGGAGCAAGTACAGCTTCTGTAAGCGTTTGGAAGGGTGTTTTGAAGTTGGTCAAACTCCATGAAACACGATTGATGAGATAGGCAGCAGAGAGAAAAGCTTCACCCGAGTAGCATAAGGGCATGTGAGCCTCAAGTAGGGAAGCACGAACAACTTCCAACAAGTGTCTATTCTTGCGTTCGACCACACCATTCTGTTGAGGTGTATTCGGACAAGTGGTTTGATGAATTGAGCCATAAGAGTCCAGAAATTGCCGAAGTTCAAAATTATGGTACCATTATCACTTCGTAACACTTGTATGCGAGCATTGTACTGTGTACGAATGGTGTTATAAAACTTCTGAAACAACAACGTAACCTCTAATTTGGATTTCATTAAGCATAACCAAGTCATTCGAGTACAATCATCTATAAAAGTAACGAACCAATGTGACCCCCCCAATGTGGGAACTTTAGATGATCCCCAAACATCAGAGTGAATGATCATAAAAGGAATTGGACTTTTGTGTAAAATTAAAGGAAATGAAGTACGATAACTTTTTGCAAGTTCACACACATCACATTTGAAAATAGAAATATCCAAACTTGTAAATAAACTGGGAAACAACCTTTTTAAATAACGAAATGAGGCATGTCCCAAACGGCGATGCCAAAGCCAGATCTCAGTGATCTTCTTTGGTGAACCAGTGTTGCCTACTGCAAAAGCTTGTTGTAATTTGCTAGAAGTCTTTGACTCTAAGTCCAAGTAATACAAATTTCCTTTCTTAACACCAAAACCAATTATTTGTCTAGTTTGAATGTCTTTGAACACACAATAATCAGGCCAAAAAATAATAATACAAGATAAGGTAGTAGTGATTTGAGATACAGACAGAATGTTATAATTTAAAGAGGGGACAACTAACACAAAATCAAGATGTAAAGTATTAGTAAGATGTGAGGACCCTTCCCCAATAACCGGGGTGGTATTACCATTGGCCGTAGAGACAATTTTGGGAGGATGGGTTAAGGGTTGAGACTTGCCGAACATCAAATGTCATATGATTAGTAGCACTAGAATCAATTATCCATGCACTATTCAAAACAAGGTGTAGAAATGTTTAGGATCTTACCTTCAGTGTTTGTAGCAGTTACCAATGCTGATGACGTAAGAGTTGCTTTGTCTTCCTGTGTTTTAGCGACAACTGTAGTAGAATGTCGCTTGGAGTTTTGATGTCGTGTTGGGTCTAACCAATTTTCAAAGTAACGACTTTTGGAATTAGCTGTGTGATTGCAATGAGTGCATTTGTATGTAAGTTTTCCAATATTAAATGGACCTTCAGAGTGAACAAAAATTGGTACAGATTTGGATCCAAATGATTCAATGCAGTCACTCATCGTTTTTTTTTTTATTTCCTCTTTTTTTTCACTCTAAATAGGTCTATGCTTCAATTTAGAGACAAAAAAAGTGAAGCTGGGTGCGACGCTGGTTTGGTGGGATGTGTGATGCAAAACCGTGGTTTCATTGGTGGAGGTCACGAAGGGGATCGCGAGTTTTGGGTGGCGCGATGGAGGCTGAGGAGTGGAGCGATGGGGCTCTGTTTGGGCACTAAAGGGTGGCGATATTTTGGCAATTTTCACAGTTTGGGGTCGCAAGGAGTTGTTTTCACGAGTTGGGGGTTGGTGAGCGGCAGCGGGGTTGGGCTTTCTGATGGTGGTTGTGAAGTTTCAAGGGGTGGCGACCGATGGCCAAGAGGTGGTGCGGCGCCGTCTGGTGGATTTCAATAATGGTGGAATGGTGGTGGTGTTGGGTGGAGGGGCTGGGTGACTAGTTGTTTTTTCCTTAATGGGCTGAACCGTGGTCGGCTGTGGGTTTTTAGGCGAGTGATTGATGGTTGTATGGGTGGCACGTGGAGGCTAAATGGGTGGCAATTTAGTGGTTATGGTTATGGGGGTTTGGTGTTTAGAGGAGGGGTTTGAGTTCTGGGTTGTTGGGTTTTGGATGGAGCGGCGAGTTTGGAGTGGTGGCGAGTTTGGGCGTGGTTAGTGTTTGGAGGGGAGTCTATTTGGTTTTTGTTTCGACAGTGATGGGAGATCTGTTTGGGTGGTGGTGGGTTTCGACAGTGATGAGAGTTTTGATTTGTGGTGTTTGGTTTTTTAATTAGATGGTGGCTGTGGATGAATGGGCGGCGCTTGTCGACGATTGATGGTGGGTATGGATGGTGTACGGTACTTTTGGACTGTTTTGGGTGGTGGACGAATCTGAGTGGTGGTGGACGGTGTTTGGTGGTTTTGGGTGGTGGGATTTGTTGGATATTTTTCTAATTTTTTTTTTTTACAGAATCTTAATCGGCTATGATAACATGTAGAAAAGAAGAATGTAATATTTGGATTTTGAATATTTCACTGAATTATATTACTTTGTATAGATTACATGAATTTATAATAGAAATAAAACGACAAAAAAGAATATTAATTAAATATAATAATTTCTACCATATTGAGAATGATCTCTACCGTATTAACATTTTATTTATTTTTCTATTTAAAAATTAATGCCACAATGACAACTTTTGTTTTTAGGCTACTAGGTAGAAACCAGAATCCTTTTCAAACCTAATTCAAGATTTTATTTCTTGACATGGTTTGTTATGGCGTTGGTGTAATTAGAAGTTCTTGGGTCAACAATTGTGGGGGCATTCAATGGTGTACACGTTCGTTGGTTAGGAGGTTGTCCAAGGATTTTTCTCACCAGCCTTTCACGCTGAATGAACATTCAATAATTGTTAGCCAATATTTTGTTTCACGCTGAATGACTATTGTACTTTTTAATAATATAATGAAAATTATTTCCTTCACAAAAAAAAAAAAAGTTCTAAAAAAGTTTTAAAATTTGTATTCCAATTCAGTTTTCATTTGTTAATTTTACTTTTTATTTGTTGAGATTTAAAAAGAAATGAAAGAATAAAAAAAAAAATTTAACTAAATGAGTTTTTATGTTTTTTAAAATGATGAATTAAAAAAATAAAAATAAAAATTTAAACATATAAAAAAAAAAACTTGTTTCAAAACAAACCCGCTTCTTGATTGCCAAGGCCTTAGTAGCCAAACGACATTGTAACCACCATAATAAGGTGGAGCTCTCGAGTTCGAGGCTTGAATGTAGCAAAAAAAAAAAAAAAACCCGCTTCTTGATTCATACGCTTTGGTCGCTTAAAAGGCTCATGGTCCCATAAGTTTTCTTTTAAAAAACATATATTTTAATCTTGTAGCTTTTAAATTTAATCTAGAGTTTTTATTTTCGTAACTTCAAAGAAAGTACTACATATGTAAAAAGCGCATTTTATTATTTTTTACGTGTGAATTTTTGAAATAAAGTATATACTTATTTGAAGTTAATGAAATTAAAACGCTGTTATTGTGATAGATACAACCCCGCCATTCACTCTTTTCATTTCCCCCCTCTCACGTTTCTTGCCAGTTTCATATTCCCTTTCATTCGGATGACCTTCCTTTTTATTTGCCAATTATTGTGCTGCCCATGAATTACTTTATTTATTATTTATTAATTATGTAGTTCATTTAGTTATTTTAAATTTCATTACAAGTTATTTATAAATATTTTATTATTTATTATACCAGATTGATTATTCAATTTATTTGGTAAATGAAAATTTCAAGTTCATATATAGTCATAAAGTTCAGTAGAGGCTTCCTGCCACAATGTTCGAGTTTCTGAGTGAGAAAGCCCCTCCTTTTCAATCTTCAAATTATTCCAACTCCAGCACAGTGACGTCTCACCTACAACATATCCACCGACAGAAAATAATAAAATACAACATAATTATAATAAATAAAATAGCATACGAAATACATGAAACCTGACCAAATAACATAAAATAAATATTAAAAAAACAAAAAATAAAGTATACCTGAAATGACTGACCAGATAGACGATAACGGCTGTAACAACGGCAAACCTAACGGAACGGAGATCAACTGAAGCGTCAATACAAAACGGTGAAGCTTACGGCACAAACAACAACATACCAATGCTGCAAAAACCAATGGATTGAACAAAGTCACATTGCTGATCGGTTAAATGAATTGCACACAGTTTTTAACAATTTCTTATTAGATCTGAATTTCAGATCTTATTAATCACAAATTTGTAATTAAATTTTAGTTTAAAAGCCTTTAATTATGCGATTTGTAAGTGGGAAAATGTCCCAAAGAAATATCCTTCCATAGCAAATGATATGTACATAAAAGAGAGTCTCAGGTCAGTCAGTGCCCCAAAAACATGTAGAAATTCGAGGTCTCCAAGAACAAAACTCTCCTTGTCGACTCGGCCTCGGAACTGGAATCATCCGAGTTGACTCAGTACCTGCTTAACAAACTCGCAATGGTAGGGCTGACTCGCTAATTGCGCAGCACGCACAATCCAACACGCCTAAGACTAGGCCAACACTCGCCGTAATCTGATACAATTGAACTGCAGGGACATGACCGGGAAATGAGCAAACGAATCAAACTGTGACAGCAAAATCATAAACCGTCGGCCTTGGACATGATCGAGAGCCGACTAGGCCTAGGTTGAAAATCACCTCTCCTCCGTTGATGATGAGACGAAGGGCGAATCAGAGCCGTCAAGGCTCTCCTAACCCACTCACCTTCCACACTACCAATGCGCACAAGAGAATTCGTCATCGCCGATCTACGCATATTCAAACGAGTTGAAGGATACGATGCTGCATGATGTTGACTCCCACTATTGCTAGTATTCTTATGGAGGCTACAACGAAACGAACCTGGATGTGATGTTGGAGAGCACATACATGACTTTTTGGACATGGAGATAGGGCCCTTGTTCTTGGAGGCAGTGATGGATCGATTGGGAGAGATGGAGCGGTGGTCAATGGAAAATCGAACGGAAGAAGAGAGAGAATGTGAGTTGTAGAGATTGACACGAGTAGGCGAGGCCGATCTATGATGATTGTTGTGGTCGTTATCGCCATGGCTGAAAAAGGTTGAGGATGGAGAAGAGAAACTAAAGCCAGTTGATGAAGCAAAAGCCGAAGCAGTAGATGAGAGCAATGAGTTCGAAGGTGGAGAGTAAAATCTGCCACAAGGTGAGAGAGAGCGAAGAACTGGTCCGCTCGATCTGGTTTTTGGTCTAGAAGACGAAGCCGACATTGGAGAAGAGATGAAGGGAAGAGAGAGAAAGCGGTTTTTTTGGTATTTGTTTTTTTATTTTTTTTAAAGGCCCCTTTGGGGGATTGGTTTGGCAAACCTAACGAGTCTCAAACGCTGGATTTATAGGGTAAAGAGAAGAAGGGTAGAGGGTAATAAAGGAAAAAGGTAAGGATACTATGGTAAATGTGGAACCGTAGTGTGTGGGACCGTTGGGTTTAACTTTAACAGGACGTGGAGGTAGGGCTTTCTGTTAGTAATCCGATGCAACGGCTGGTTTGACGAGGACTGCACGAGACGACAAAAGTAGGAGCCGTTAAACTAAAAAGATTCTTTGGGTAGCTGCATATGCCGCCACGTGTTATTGGAAACGGTCCATATCCATTGATTTATGAAAAACCAGCTCTGTGAAGGTAATTGACTCTCTCCATTTCACACTGCATCGCGTTTCTCTTTTGAGTGTGGTTCTGAATTTGCTGATGCTCAAACTGCCCACAGCCCCACATTGGGTTTTATGTTTTAATGAATCATCCACGGATATTCGAGGTATTGCACGATACGATTTTTTTTTTTTTTTATGCTACACTTCGTTCATAGAATAAACAATAAATTAAATAGAAAAGAAAATAATATATTATTATAATATTTGATTTGATTACTAGAATAAAAAAAAAATTAATATTATTAAATTGTCATTTTTTTCTTCAAATTGAATATAAAATTAAAAAAAATATTTTTAGAAATAATTATTACTTAAAAGTATTACATCTACAAAATTAAAATAATACATTTTTTTTATAATAGAAAGGGAATGAAATAAGTTTTCTTAAATAAGGGTAATGGAATGAGGATTTCATATATTTTAGTAATTTTTTCCATTCTATTTTATGTCTTTGACACAATCAAATAGAAGAATATATGGAAATAATTTCATTCCTAATTTTATTCATTCCAACCAAACATGTATTTAAATTTAATAGATAGTTCTATTTTTAACTTTTATTATTTTTATTTTTATATACATATTTAAAAATAATTTTTTTATATAAGAATAATAATAATAAATATTTAAAAATATAAAAATTATCGAAGTTTTAATAATTATTATACAACTTTAATAAATTAGATTATATATTTAATAAAAAAAATTAACTATGTGTAATATTCTTAAACATATATTCAGATAAATTTTATTTTTAAATATATTTTTATTTTTAATATAAATAAGTTAGGGGTTAAAAAATAAAAATTAATTAAAATATAAATAAAGATTTATTTTTCACAATAATATAAAAAGACGAGTTCAACTCATTGCAAATTTTCTATTAAAAAGAAATTTCACATGGAAATTTAAAGAACAATATTTTTAATTATAAATTAATGTATATATTAATCAATTATAACATCACATTTTTAATTATCATTTTATCACTTATTTGTATTACAATACTCATATTTAAATGTTTTGTCCAATTTTTTTTATTTATAAATTCTTAATTTTACTTTTTTTTTTTTTTTTATTATCATTTATATATACCATGTAATTGCAGTGTCACCTAGACCTATTTAATATATTAAGGATATGTTTGTTATATAATAATAAATATTTTTTATTATATAATTTTTATATAATTATATATTTAATTGTGAAAAAAAATTATATCATACAATATAAAAATGATATTATTATGTATAAATTTTGTACAAGTAAAATGTGTGAATTTTAACCATATTGAATATTTAACTCAGTCTATTTAAATTTTTAATTATAAAATTTTGTATTTTGACTTTTTCTTTCACCTCAAATTAAAAATAATATTTTTTTTATTTTTAAAATGTAAAAAAATAAATTAACTATTGATTTAAATAAAAAGACAATTCAAAATTTCGAGCGAATAACTAGGGATGTAAATTCGTGTGAGTGAATTAGCCCAAGTCAAACTTCAAGTTCGAGACAAACTTGAGCTAGTTATTGTCGAGCCTAGCAAGATCGATTTTTTAAATTAAATGCAAGCCTGTCCCTAAAACATGTGGATAAATTCAGGTCTAACTTTTTTTAAAATTTTGAATTAATTTAAATTATTTCTCAAGTTTAAATGATTGAATAAATTATAAATAATGACATATCATATCCAAATATACATATATTTTATAAAATTTTAATTTAACTCGCACTTTGGTCGAGCTTTGAGCTGAACTTATAGTATAATATTTAACTCTAAGCCTGACTCTAAAATTATTCAAATAGAATCGGATTAGACTTACTCGAGCCTAAGCAGGCTTCGAATCGAGTTGACTTACTCGAGCCTAATCAGGCTTCGAATCGAGTTGGATCAAGGTAGATAACTATAACTTTGATCTGATCGTGCTAAATTTACATCTCCATAAATAACCAAAGTTAAAATGACAACAACTATTAAGGCTTTTTTATATTCTAGTTAAAAACTATGTGTGTTGCACGTAAATTATTTTACTTATTTTAATTTTTCTTTTTTGTTAATTTTTATAATATATTTGAAACTAATTTTCTTATGCTTTTAAATTAATTGTGAAAGTAAAATAATATTTAGAGTTCTTATTTGATATGATAATTATTATATGATTAAAATTCTTATTAAATGTAATACTTATTTTGTTATCATGTTTTAGAGTTCTTATTTATTATGATAATAAATCTTTAAAAAGTAAGTAATATTAATATATTAAAATATAAGAATAATTTTTAAAAAAATATATTAAATATAATTAAACTATAGTTTAAATTATGATAATGCTAAGTTAAAAATTATATATAATAAAAGTGCTTGAGTTAAATTTTAGATGGAAAGGTAGCGATTATATTGAAAGTTGAAAGCTGAAAGCACCAGTAAGAAAGAAACTTGTCATGCACACTTCCGTTGAAGAAGTCTCAGTGGAATAATTAAGGACGTTTTCGTTGAAAGTGTTCCGCTGGGCACTGTCATATCGATTGATTTGTCTAAATAATTTATATTTTAATTAAAAATTAAATTTTTTAAAATTAATAATAATAAAATTAAAATTATACGTTTTAGTTATATTAAAATTAAATAAATTATAAAAATATCTTTTCATTCTAATTCATACCTTGTACACTGCATAATATGTAACGTTTTCATTGAAAGTGTTCCGCTAGGCACTCACCATATTAGAGAGTGATTTGCATAAATAGCTTACATTTTAATTAAAAATTAAATTTTTTAAAACTAGTAATAATAGGATCAAAACTGTACGTTTTAGTTATATTAAAATTAAATAAATTACAGAAATATTTTTTCATTCTAATTCATACCTTTTATACTACATAGTATATAAATAGTTTATATATTATGTAAACAGTTTACATACATATTTACATAATATGTAATACAGCTTACATAGTATGTAAAAAATTTACATACATGTATGTAACACAGTTTACATACATGATCATTTACATACAATAGTTTACATACCTATTTACATAATATGTAACACAGCTTACATAGTATGTAAAAAGTTTACATACATGTATGTAACACAGTTTACATACATGATCATTTACATACAATAGATCATGTATGTAAACTGTGTTACATACTCATGTTTGCATAGTATGTAAATTGTTTACTTAAATATGTAAATAGTTTACATAGTAAGTAAACAGTTTACATACCTATTTACATAGTATGTAACACAGTTTACATATGAAAGCAAACAAGCGTTACATACCTCGCAGAAAATTGTAGAATCTGTTTTTCTTCCTATTTTTCAGAGTTTGCAGAAAATTATAGAATCTGTTTTGGACATTCTCATTTTAATAAATTTAATGTGCTTGTATGTTATTTGAGTTTGTATATTATTTTTCAATTCTTGCTAAGTTGTAATATTTTACTTACTTGAGTTTGTATACTCTGTTTTGCCTAGTAAAAACAAAGTATCTCAGTTTATCACCCAACAAGAATTGGTTCAACAATGAAAAATAGGAGATTAATGAATCAGTCAAACGGATAAAAAAATCAGCTTTCAATAGAATTTTCCAGTTTGATCCAAGTCCCCATTTCTCAACCATTAACTAATGACAGATTCACATTTTCCTCTATTTTCACCAACTAACAAGATACCACATAATTCAAAAATGAATTTCATAAAAATCCATTCAAAAAAATTATAATTAGTATTGTTCATCACATGATTCCACTTCTTAAAACAACAAGAAAGCATGAAAAAAAGATATAAACAGTGAATAAAAGGCAAATACGAAATGAAAAGAAAAACGAACATTAGTTTAGAGTTAATAGCTGTTAAAGGGTAAAATAGTAAAAATATAGTTTCAAGACGACATCCTAAAGCGATAAATGAAAAAAATGTTATTCGACCTTATCTGCCCTCTATTCAAGTCATTAAATCCCATATTAGATGTAACGTTGTTTATGGTTACAATTCATGTCACATTTTAAGGTTGGGCAATCCTCGCCTACTTTCAAGAATGTTCATATATAAGTATAATATAATAAATAAAATATTAAATATATGTATTAAATTTATAATTTGTTAAAATAAAATGTAAATTATAGTAAAAAAGAATTTTTGTATATTTTAATTTTACTAATTGACATTGATTAGAATTGTAAACATTTGATAATCATCCAAAAAATACTTAAATTTTTATATCTGCAATTATTGTTTAGTTAAATTAAAATTAAATTTTTGATTATTAGTTATTATGAACATTTTAGTTAATCATATTCAACATTTATTCATAACAATCGTATGTGTATGTATTGCATAATTGTTCAATTACTTTCTCTCTAGGGTTACAAAGAAATATTAGGGTTTCTTGACCGACAGTTGGGGTTCATCCATGCCATTTGGTCGTCCCTACAGTCCGATTTGTTCGTCTAGTTCCTGGTGTGTTTCTAGTAGTCACTGTTTTTTCATCCGGTGTGGCTTTGTTCCTGGCAGTGTTTCTCAATTGTCATCATGGTTGGGCTTTGTCTGGTTGCCTTCCAATTTTGGTGTGTTTTTATAGTTGGTCTGGTGTCGTCTGGTCACTCTTGGCATTGCTTGCTTTTCTCTCAGCGTTGGCTGCACTTTGGCGTTGTTTGCCCTACAGTTCACATAATCGGTGTTTGCTTCTGATTGTCATATCTGGTTATATAGTTGCCAGAGTTTAACTGTAAGTCGTTGTTTCAGTTAGGTGCAGTAGATCTCAGCCATTTGTTTGGTTTTTTATTTCAATAAATTCACTCATTTTATATATGGTCAGTTCTTGTTAAACTCTGATTAATATTTATTGTTATTTTTGTTCTTCAGATTTTGGTTTATCTATAATCTTGTCTATATTTTGTTTGAGGTTAAAGTGTATGCTATTATGCCTCGTAGAATTTTTTTTGTTATATTGTGAATTGTTACCTTCGGATGTCGATCTTCATTGCTATAAAATACTCACTGATTTGATTCTGACAATCAAACATTAAAAGTAAGTTGTAATATGAATTTTTTGTTTAACGCTCATATATATTCAATTACAGATATTTTAGATGCATCATAGCATCTTAGTCTTAATTTCATTTCTAATTACGTGATATATTTGGTTTTTTTATTTTTGCTTCAGATTGTAACTTTTTCTTATATTTAATTAAATTCTTATTTTATTATTAAAAAATATCATGTATATATGTGTTAATGTGTAATTATATATTACAAAAATATTTAATTATTTTACTTTATACCAACCATCAATGATAGGGAGGAAAAATAAAAGTATTAATAATTTATATTTATATATTAAAATATTTTTTATTTGTCATTTAAAATTTGCTTCCGTGATATTTTTGTTTTAGTTTTGTTCCTGTAATGTGAAATAATAAAGTAATTATAAAATTACTTAATAATAGTATTAATTAAATTATATTATGTATATTAATATATATATTAAATTGTGATAAAAGAAAAATAATGTTAACTTATGTGGTTATTTATCATTTGTTAGATTTTTGCAGCTCCTAATTTCTACACTACATGCTTTAATTTTTCACCAAATTATTTTCTAACATATATAAGTTCAGACTGCAAAAAAAAAAAAAAAAAAAAAATTAAAATTTTCAATTACACAATATAAAGAATAACCATATTATATAAATTAAAATTTTTATTACTAATTTATTACACACATTTATACATAGACTATGGTATGTCAATAGCAAAATAATTTTAAAAATTAAAAAACCTATTAAATTTTTTATAAAAAAAAATATTAGGTATCACTCCTTAACTAATAATTAATATATGATTATCATTTATCTTCTAACAAAACAAACTGCAATTGAAATTAATTTAAATGCTACTGTGTTGGAAATAAGCTAGGCTGCAAAAGCAACAAATTACTACGAACTACTTTTTCAATGGAGAGAGAGAGAGAGAGAGAGAGAGAGAGAGAGAGAGAGAGAGACTTAATTGGGCGTTCCTTTTTTTAAAAAAAAAAAGTTCTAATTCTACTGAATTTCAACTCTATTTTTATTGCAAAGACTCTTACTATAATTTGTTTCGAAGAGAATTTTCAAAATAAACAAGAATTTTACAATGAAAAAATGAGAGATTTAAAAATATTTTATAAATATATGATGATAAAATAATAACATGTGGTGAAAATAAGGTCTTTCAAATGCACCCATTTATTTTGAACATTTGGATCCATAAAAGGACATGTTAGTTGATTCATGACCATTAATTGTGATGAAGTCATGATTGACTGCATTGTCCAAGGTTTGACCAAACTTTTACCGGTCAAAAAAAGTGCAATTTGAGCCATACAATGAATGAGATGCAATATTGATCCTTGATTGATAATAAGACATGACTCTTGGCCAAAAAGAGTTATCTTGAGTGCTTTTAAAGTTGAAGGTGTTCTAGATTGACTTCGTTAGTGCATACTACAGACAATAAAAGCTTCATTGTATTCTGGAGACGTATTTGTTAAATTCTAGTACATTACTGAATTGGTGAGTGCAAATAACTTCTTAAGGAGAGCGATATTATTTCGTGTCTTAAAGCCTTAATTAAATTTTACAAATTTTAACAATAAGTTCTACCAAATTTTCTTAATAATCTTAAGATGCTATTTCTGCATAATGGCACCATCATCTTCACTTCGTGAATTTGCTGTTGATTTTGTCAAGTTGGAGAGGTATGATGGAAGAAACTTTCGACGTTGGCAAAAGAAACTACATTTTCTGTTAGCAAGTTTGAATGTGGTGTACGTTCTCACTACACCAAAGCCTAATGAAAATGAAAATAAACCAATAGGAGGTACTCGAAGAAGAAAAGGAAAAAAAATGGGAGCAAGATGATTATGTGTGCAAGGGACATATTTGCAATACTATGTCTGACACACTCTTTGATTAATACTACAACAAATCTACTGCCAAAGAAATAAGGGATGCTTTAGAAGCAAAATATATGTCTGAAGATGCTATAAGTAAGAAATTTCTAGGTTTTAAATTTTTTCAGTATCTCATGATTGATAATAGAAAAGTAGTAGAGCAATTCCATGAAATATGTCATATTTATAATCAATTTCAACAACATGATATGAAAATGGATGAAACAATTATTGCATCTTCTATTATTGATAAACTTTCCCCTTCATGGAAAGACTACAAAAAGAGTCTTAAGCATAAGAAAGAAGATATGTCCTTAAAAGAATTAAGTCGTCATCTTCTTATTGAGGAGGAAATGAAAATAAGTAATCTGGATGACCAATTCTCTAAGGTACTTATGCTGAATGAGGGAAATGAAAATAGTTGCAAAAGAGAAAGGGATGAAACTCTCTCGGGCAACAATAACAAGAAAAGAAAACCTGACTCAAAGTACAAAAGAAACAAGAAAATGAAGGTCCCATGCTTTAATTGTGGTAAGCCTGGACATTTCAAGAGAGATTGTTGTCTCTTGAAGAAAGGAAAGAATAATGGAAAATCAAGTGCTAACTTTGTGGCCATGGTCAATGAAGTATTTCTTACTAAAAACAATAATGAATGGTGGATTGATTCTGGTGCAACTAGGCACATATACAAAGATAAAAACATGTTTTCTACCTATGAAGCTCTTGATGATGGTTCTATTCTCTACATGGGGAACTCCTCCACTACTACTATTAAAGGCAAAGGAAATCTTCAAATTAAGTTCACTTCTTAGAAAACTCTGACTCTAACTGATCTATATCATATACCAAAAGTTAGAAAGAATCTTGTTTCTGGAAGCCTACTTAATAAGCATGGTTTCAAACTTGTATTTGAATCTAATAAGTTTGTACTTTCTAAGGAGGGAATGTTTGTAGGAAATGATTATTTGTATAAGGGTATGTTTAAACTTAATATTATTAATAAAATAAATACTTGTTCTACTTATATTATTGATTCATTATCTTTATGGCATTATCGTTTAGAACATGTAAATAATAGACGTCTAAATGATATGGCTGATTTAATTCCTAAGTATAAGCATAATATGCATGAAAAATGTAAAATTTATGCCCTAACAAAAATCACAAAAACACCTTTTCCTAAAGTAAAAAAGAACATCATCTTTGTTACAATTAGTAAATAGTGATGTTTGTGACCTACATAGTACTCCTTCTAGAGGTGGTAAACATTACTTTGTTATATTTATTGATGATTACTCTAAGTATTGCTATGTATATTTGATGCGTACAAAAGATGAGGTATTGGATAAATTTAAAGCCTAGAAGGCGAAAGTAGAGAATTTGTGTGACACTAAAATAAAGTGTCTAAGAAGTGATCGAGGGGGTGAATATCATTTCCCTTACTACTGTGAAAATGTTGGCATCATACATGAATTTTCTGCACCTTATAAATCCCCAACAAAATAAGGTGGCAGAAAGAAAAAAAAATAAACTCTTATAGAAATAGTGAATGCTATGTTATGCAATTCTGGCCTTGGTAAGGGTTTTTGGGGAGAAACATTGTTAACAAATTGTCACATTTTGAACAGAGTGACAAATAAAAGCTTAAAGACAACCCCATATGAAGTTATGGAAGAAAAGGAAGCCTAATTTACATTATCTTAAGATTTAAGGATGTTGCGCTATAGTGAGACTACCTTAACCTAAGATAAAGAAATTATGAGAAAAAGATTTGAGTGCATCTTCTTAGGCTATGCTGAACATAGCAAAACCTATAGGTTTCTAGTAGTGGAACCTAATAACTCCATTGAGATTAATACAATAATTGAATCAAGAGATGTCATATTTTATGAAAATAGATTTTTCTACTATACTAAAAATTGTTCCAAATCTTGAAATGTCTCAACAAATAATAGAGACCTCACAATATTGAGATAAATATTCATCTCAAAAGAAATATGATAGAATATCTCAAAAGAGAAATGTCATTGAGGATTCTCCTGAGCAGAAGAAAAGTAAAAGGATTAGAAAAGAAATATCCTTTGGGCCTAACTTTATAGTATATTTGGTTAAAGGAACTAAAAACTCACATATGAAACAAACTTATGTTTCACAAAAGATAATTGAGTCAGATCCTCTCACATATGAGGATGCTATGAAGTTCCAAGATTCTGCATTTTGAAAGAAGCTATAAATGATTAAATGGATTCCATTATGGGGAATAAGACTTGAAAGTTGATAGACCTACCACCAAGGTCTAAACCTATTGGCTGTAGATGGATCTTCACAAAGAAAAAGAATATTGATGGATCAATTGATAGATTCAAGGCAAGATTAGTAGTAAAAGGCTATAATTAAAAGGAAGGCCTTGATTATTTTGATACCTATGCATCAGTTGCTAGGACTACTACTATTAAAGCATTGGTTACATTGGCAGCCATTAGTAGCCTTGAGATTCATCAAATGAATGTTAAAACATATTTTCTTAATGAAGAGCTTGATGAAGAAATTTACATGGAGTAGCCTGAAGGGTTTGTTGTGCAAGGACAAAAGCAAAAAGTATGCAAACTTATCAAGTCTCTATATGGTCTCAAACAGGCACCTAGACAATGGCATAAGAAATTTGACAAAGTAATTGTCTCTAATGGATTCAGAATTCATGAATCTGACAAATGTGTCTATAGCAAATTTTATGGAAATAAAGGTGTGATTATATGTCTTTACGTAGATGACATGTTGATTTTTGGAACTGACTTAGAAAGCATTAAAGCTACCAAGTCATTTTTGTCATCTAATTTTGATATGAAAGACAAGGTGCTTGTCGTTGTGATTTTGGGAATTAAGATAATAAGAAATGCAAATGATCTTACATTAACTCCATCTCACTACATTGAGAAAATGTTGAAGAAATTTAATTATTTTGATTATAAGTCAGTTAGTACACCTTTTGATTCTAACATAAGGCTATTTCATAATACTAGTAGAGTAATTTCACAATTAGAATATACTTGAATCATTGGATGTCTTATGTATGCTATGACATTAACTAGACCAGATATAGTCTTTATTGTTGGAAGATTGAGTAAGTATACTAGTAATCCTAGTCAATTACATTGACAGTGTATAGAAAATTAAAATATTTAAAAGGTACTATGGATTATGGTATATATTACATAGGTGATCCTTCAGTGTTAGAAGGGTTCACTTATGCTAGTTGGATAATTGATCGAGATGATCATACATCCACAAGTGGATAGATATTTACACTTGGAGGAGGAGCTATAACTTGAGGATCCAAAAAGCAAACTTGTATAACAGACTCCACCATAGCAGCTGAATTTATAGCATTGGCTTCTTGTAGTAAAGAAGCAGAATGGCTAAGGAATCTATTGTTAGAGATTCCTATATATCTCAAACCTATGGCACCTATGTATATTCATTGTGATAGTGAGGCAACTTTTTCAAGGGCCTATAACCATATATACAATGGTAAATCTAGGCACATTGGCTTAAGACATAGTTATGTGAGACAATTGCTCACATATGAAGTGATTACTATTAATTATGTCAAGTCATGTGAAAACTTGGCGGACCCTTTAACGAAAGGTCTTGTAAGGAATTTAGTTATAAAAACATCAAAAGGGATGGAACTGAAGCCAACCTCAAAATAAATCACCAATGATGGAAACTCAACCAACACTTGAAACATTAAGATCTTGGGTTCAATGAGCCAAAGTACATCATATGCTTATAAATGCAAGCACAATAATATATAAAAAGGTGTCCCAAAAGTGGATGTGCTTGGTACACATAATGAAATGAAGAGGATAAGTTATTTAGATTTTAATGCACTTATAATAGAATTTTCTATAGGATACTTTAATTACGTAAGTATTCTTGATAAATTTAGAGTGTCGGAGATGGTGCCGTCCTCTATGTAGCTTGGCTAGCTACTAGAGCACTCATAAAAAATCAGGATATAAGTCTTAAGGCATATCCACATGTCAACGAATAAAAGAACACTGGAAATGAAGAGGGATTATGCATGAGATATGTCCGGTTAATCGAATAAAGTCGTTGGTTCAAAGGCTTGCCTACCATGCCACCTTGATTAACTTTGATTTTTTTTCACTAAGTAAAGATTCAAGTCCAAAAGACACATTTATTTATGCATAATTCTTCGGAGCATACTCGAGATAAAAGTTTTCAAAATTGCAATTCATTTTGAAAATGTAATTTTGAAAATGGTAGGGGATTGTTGAAGAGAATTTTCAAAATGAATAAGAGTCCCACATTAAAAGAATGAGAGACTTGAAAATGCTTTATAAAGATTTGAAAAGATGTGATGGTAAAACAATAACATGTGGTGGAAGTAAGGCCTTCAAAATGCACCCATTTATTTTGGACCTTTGAATCCATAAAAGGACATGTTGGTTGATTCATGACCATTGGTTGTGATGAATAGTCATGATGGTTGATTCATAACCATTGGTTGTGATGAATAGTCATGATGGTTGATTCATAACCATTGATTGTGAAGAATAGTCATGATGATTGATTATGATTATTCAAGAATGTTGTTGACCGCGTTGACCAATGGTTGACTATGTTGACCAAATTTTGACCGGTCAAAAGAGGTGCAATTTGAGCCATACAATGAATGTGATGCAATCTTAACCCTTGATTGATAATAAGACATGACACTTGGTCAAAAAGAGTTGTGTTACTTGATATCTGACCATTAGATCAAGATATGACGGTTAGAAATGAAAAATATAACCCAAGTAAATGGGTGCAAATCACTCTATAAATACCAAGGGATCTCAAGGCATCAAATCATTTCAAAAAAGGCAATCTAAGTTATCTACAAAAACAATTCTCTCTCCATACAAAATATTCATATTTTTTAATATACAAAATAGTATTCTAATAATTGCAGTGTTAGAATATTATATATATCTTGAGTGCTATTCAAGTTGAAAGTGTTCTAGGTTGTCTTCATTAGTGCATACCGCAGATAATAAAAGTTTCATTGTATTCTGGAGGGGCATTTACTGAACCCTAGTGCATCACTGAATTGGTGGGGGCAAATAGCGTCTTAAAAAGAGCGATATTTTTTCGTGCCTTGAAGCCTTAATTAAATTTTACAAATTTTAATATCAAGTTTTATCCAATTTTCTTAACAATTTGCACCTTTATTTATTTATTTGTTATTATTTATTTTTTTTTAGTAAAAGTTACTTTCTTTGGTTAATCAAAATTATATATATGAAAATTGTCAATGGCTTTTTTTTTTCCTCAAAAAATAATTTAAAAGATGGAATTATTGGCACATATGTATACCATTACAGTCAATTAATTATTGAATGAGTTTTCACTTAAAAAAAATTTGTTTACCTACCGAAAGAAATGAGATGCCTATATCTAAGCTGGAACATTGTCAATGACTTAATTCAATAACATAAATTCTTAATAATAAATTAAAGCTAGTAGGTTCATAAAGATAAAAAGTCATTAAAAAAAAGGAAAACTAAATATGAATTCAAGTTAAACCATACAAAATCAGTAGTGGCCACAAATTGGCAGACGTTACTTGACTGGCTAATGAGGATTCGAGTATTCAACGGCAGGACTTTTCGACCAATTAAAAAATAAAAAAGTCATTGGTCAAAGTATAAGAAATTCCCGGTCTTGCGGTCATGAAACAGTGAGTGAAAAGCTCAGCTCTTTTGTTGCAACTTATATGAAAAACTTGCCAAAAATACTAATACTATATAAATTTATATTTAAATTAATACAATGATAATATAAATTTATATTTATAATAACTATTAAAAACTATGAATAAATTTAAATAAAAAAAAAATACAAAAATTTTCTTTCTTAAAAAAACTTGTCTTAAATTGGTATTATATATCTCTTTGAAGGTATTAATATAAGAAAAAAATTACTAGTGGGATTGGGCCCAAGGGGCACCCACTTTTATGGTAGGGAAGAGGACCTAGGTAATTGTGTGTCCACTACACTCGCACGCCGTGGTGACCGTTCTTATCCGTTCCGTTCTTTCCAACAATTCCGTTACCCATCATGATCGTTACATTTTTTTCCCGTTCTGTTCCAAGATCGAGTCTTACGGAACGTTCTCCATGACCGTTTCTTTATGACCGTTATCGCGTAACATAATCCACGACAATTTTATGAACATTGCACGTTCTCATCCCATTGTTTGTGAGCCCTTCAACTGATGATTTCAACTATAAATAAAGCCTTGAGCTCACAGTTCAAATCATCTCTCAAACCATCAGCTCTCTCTCATTTTTTCTTCTATACGCTCTAACTATTGAGCAATACAAAAATTTCAGAAAAGAAAAACAAAAACCCATAAATAATCAGAAGCCTATAAATACTTTCCAGTATACAAAATTAATATAATTTCTAGTTTTCGAGCAACAAAATTATTTTACAAAGTGTAGCATTCTAAGGTTCATCAGTGCACTGTAATTCTAAGACAGAATCTTATTGAGCTGTTTTATCCTGGGGACGACGAGGTTGTGTTTGCTTGCATAATTTTGGGCAGAGCCGCGAAACGTCTTAAAGAGAGCGACCTAATCTGCGACTCAACCCAAGCAGTTTGATTTCAGTATATTGGTAACTTCGTTCCTATCTATTTTTTACGTATTTGATTCAACAATAATATATTTAATTAATAATTTTAATATATTTTTTTTAAGTTTTAAAATTTTAGAATATTTAATTAAAATTTCTAAAGACTCCTTAAAAGTCTAGATTATTCAATTATGAATTTATAAAAGTTTATAAAAATTTACATGTATTTAATAATAATTTTGTAAAAATTTTAAAAATTTTGTTCTATCCAAAAAGTCTTTAATTTTAAAAGACTTTAAAAAAAATAGTGAATTTTTATAAATTTTTAATAACTTTTTAATTAAAATTATAAGTAAAAAAAAAACTCAACATATTCTTCTATCCATTACCGATGGACAAAATTCGCACTAACTTAATCAACGTATTGAAACCAAACCAACTCAATTAAGTTGATTTGGTTGAGTTTTATATCTCTAAGTATTGGTTTGGCTTATACTTTAATAAATTTGAATTTTTCATTACCTTGCAACTCATTTAACCCAAACATGCCTTAATATGTAAGTTATAAACAAATATTTTAAAAAATGCATTTTATATAAAAATATTTAATATCAAATAATTTAATATTATACTTAGCAATTAATATTTTATGATAATTATTTATAAAATAGTATACAATACATTTCTTATATAATTATTGAATTTATTTTAAAAAATTTGATTAAAAAAAAAAGAATATAAATAATATAGTAAAAGTTACTTAAATATTAATATCATTTTTTTACTTCAAAGTGTGTTTTAAATTTAATTTTTATTTAGATAAAAGATATAATATTGTATAAATAAATTTGATTTTTTTTTTCAAAATATTAAACATTATTGACATCAATTTTTTTTTATTATTAAAATTAAACAATTTTGACAAAAATAATTTATTAATTGAATCCAACAAACCAAACCATTCTGACAATGAAATAATGGGTTAGATTAGGTTGGATTGAGATGTATTTACGGGCCGATTTGATTTGAACATTTCTTAACCTGAGAATATTGAATTGAGTTCAATTTTATGTGAAATCTAGCCAATCCAGCCAATGTCCATTTCTACTCTACAACCCTAAGATTTTTATGAATTTACAATAATTTTTACTACAATTAAAAACACTAAATTAAAATTTACAAAAAATTTTAAAAGTTCATAAAATCTCTTGAATTTATAACTTTTTAAAAATCTAGAAAAATGCTAATCTAATATACCTTCCTTAAGTTTTGCTCTTAAATCAATTATATTATGATATATGGTAAAATTATCTAAAAAATTAAATTATTTTTTATTTTTTTAATTAATTATCACATATCATAATCTAATTAATAAAAATATAAAAATAAATATAAATTTATGTATTTTTAGTATTTTTTTTTAAAACTTATTTAGTATTCAATTTTCTCAAATGACATAAGTATTAGAGTTTTTTTTTTTTTTTTTTCACAAAAGATACTGCATTATCGACATCCAAAAAAAAAAAATTCCACAAAAGATATATTATCGACATCAAAAATTACAAACAGTTCACAAATCATTTATAGCCTCCCATATAAATCAAGACTTAAACACATACAGCCAGAAAAGGTACCATATAATATCTCATTATATTTAACAAAATACTGAATGAAAAGTTAATTTTATCATTTTGCTATCTCTTTTACAAACAAAAAAAAATGATAATATTATTTATTTTTTCAACCATTTTTATATCATGTTAATGTGTTAATTTAAAAAAAAAAAATTAGAAAAATAGATCATTTTTTTGTTGTATAATATTAACACATGTCATAATAAAAATAAATAAAAATTTATATAATCTTTGCACAAACAAATAAATTTAAAAATACGTTTCTTAAACAAATATACCAAACGACAATCTCGAGGAATAAACAAAGATACCATTACAGCTCTCCACACTTTTCTGTTATTATATTTATATAGGTTATACTTATATGCTTATTAGAGGCGTTCAAAATTTACTCTTTTAATTCGATCCAGCTTAATTCAAATTATTCTATTTTTATTTTGTTGGATTCGATTGATTCTAAAATTCTAAAAAATTAATCATTCGATCTGTTCTTGATATTAAAAATCTCATAAAAATCGATCCAATCTACTAATAATATTATTATTTTATTTTTTCATTTTTATATTTAATTTTACATAACAAAATTTTAAAAAAATAAAAATGTTGATATCTGTTAAACTTTGAGATAAACACATGTACATTCTATTAATAATTTAATTAATTGCATTATTATACTTTAAATGAAACGTTTTTTAATACTTTAAATATAGTTTAAATTGGTGATCAATTATTATTTTAGTTTCTCCTATTTAGGATATAGAATTACAATACATAGTCCCTGTTAATTTATTATGTAGAAAAATCAAAATTATTTTAAATCTTAAACTTAATTAATATTTAAAATATAAAATTTAATATAATAATTACTTTATTAAAAAAAATTAAAATAAAATTTAAGAATGAAAAAACACATAAAATTAATGCAACTAATTTAATCTAATCTAACTCAAATCAAATGGTTTAGTTTGGTTTAAATTGGTTGCATTTTAGGTCGATTATTATTTTTTAAAAATCAATTTTATTTATACAGTTTTAATTTTAGAGCAAATTTCAAATAAATCGTATGCACATTAGTGGAATTTTTTTTTTCCTGAATAAATCACGTGAAAGGTTGAAACCTTCACTTATTAATATTAATAGAATCGAAATAGATCACTCTAGTCGGTAATAAAAGTGTCACACACTTGTCATGGGTTTGAGTACAAAAAATAGTATTTTTTTTTTTATACTTCTTTTTAAATAAATTAATTTAAGTGATGACTTTGGAATTTTTCTTCGTGTTCTTTATAGAGTAGAAAAAACTATAAATAGAAAGAAAGAAAAAATCTAAAGATATTATATGTTATCTTTCAAACATTTCTCCAAATTATTTAAGAGACGCTAAATTGCTAATCATGGGGCAGTTTCAAGTTTCGACACCAAGGTTAACCTTGCCTCCTTTGAAGGGTCACAATCAACCAGTCTAAATTGCGCTAGCTAGCTAGCTGCACTTGCACTCTTCGTTGCTTAATCTAATTTATCTATAAAAATTCATTATCTTAAAGTTTTATTTATATATATATATATTTTTATTGAAAAAGTTTTATCTTCTTGGATGATCAGCTTTGTAGATATCCTTTACTAAATTAAAGCTCTCACTTTCAATCCAAAAAAAAAAATGCCTTACTTAAGATTCATCGCATGAGGTACATAATTTTTTTATGCAAGAAGACGTGATGTTCTTAGTAATAGATAAAGCTAGCTAACTAAAACTCATGATTATTAATAAATATTTATTAAAAAATTATTTTTAAAATAATAATTATATATCCCCACAATCATACACATACATGTACAATAATAAGGTTGGAACTTATGATATCTTAATACCTACATGTAACATATCATTATATTATAACATAATAATACCTTATCTAAAATTTTCACGAGATGTTTTGATATAAAAAATAGAGTGAGGTATTATCTATGTCATTTAGATTAAGTTATTTATATCACTTAGTTTCTTACATATAAAAAAAAGTGGTCATTTGAGAACAAATTACATTATTTATTAATTTTTTATTAAAAACATTATTTTTTTAATGTGAAGTTATTAAAACGCGATTAAAATGCAAGTGTTAATCAAAATAAAAATGAAATTTAATAAAAAATTGTTTAATAAAAATCAACAATAATAATATTTAAACATAAAGTTACCTTAATGTTTTATTGATTTTTAATTTACAATTAACAAATATTAAAATCAATTTTTTTATGAATTTTGTTTCAATATTAATTGTCACTTTATCATTGTTAAAAACTCGTATTTTAATCTAGTTTATTCACTTGACAAAATAATAATTATATTTTAATAAAAAAATTATTAAAATAATATAATTTATTTTTAATTGGTCCTTTTTTCATAAAAAAGAATTAAATGACATTATTTTTTATTTAAAAAATTAAATAATATAAATAACCAAATAAATTTTAGTAATATTTTTATCTAAATAATAATAGTGTCATTAACAAATGTTTCTTGCTATACCAGTTAAGTTTGTAAATAAACTATACTTCAATAATAATTTCCCACCGAATGACAGATGTGATTTATAATGTTTTTTTTTTATTTATTTATTTTAGCTCGTTCGATAAGGGTGATTTATAATGGTTATAACAACATTTAAAAAATGTTTTTCCTTGGTTTTTATAAGTTGATGCAGCTGTTTATGAACATATATTATATTTTAAGGTTAATGATATTTTATCTTTGTGCTTGTCATAATAATAATAATAATATTTATATATCTAATAGTTTGATATTTTTATAATTAATTATATTTTAGTGCTATTATAATTAAATAAATATTAATAGTTTGGACAAAAATAATCCAAACTCATGCCTCGTTCAATAAGCATGTTGTTCACAATATAAATTTAAGACAATATATTTACAAAATAACATAATTTCGATTGTATTAAATTGAAACTTTTTTTACTTGAATAACTTCAATTGAAAAAATTAAAAAGAATTAAATAAAAATGTAAAAAAAGGTAATTTATATGCGATTAATTTTTAATAATAATATGACTAAATTATTAAAAATATATATATAATATCTTAAGTGTTTTTTTTTTTTTTAAAAAAATAAGTATTAGACATGTGCATTTACTCTTTTATGTATTTATTCAAAGAATCAAGTTAATAATCGTTGAGATGGGGGAGAAAACAAAGATTGTGTTCATTTCATGATCATTATACCTCACAATTAGGTGTCAAATAAGTTAAAGCTCGCTTAGTTTTAGCTATTTTAATTGTGCTAGCTAAATTTAATTTATTTAAATTTTTTGAGCTAAATTTAGCTTATTCATTCTTATAAGTTGAGTTGTGCAACTCATAAACTAGATTATTTACGTTTACGAAAAATAAAATAAAATAAAAATATTATTTTTTGATTATATTTGTGTAAAAAAAAATTATCAAAAATAATATTCCTAAAACTTATAATAACAAAACTAGCAAACCAATAATATTGAACATTCAATTTAAACGTGTAATATTAAAATTTTAATATTGAACGGGTCTAAATTATCTTCGTTCAATTCAATTGAATGATTGTTAAAAAAAATGATATATTAATCATTTCTTTTAATTGTAAAAATATAAATTTGAACACAAGAGAGTACAATTTTTATTATTACAAGTTTTGAGATATATTATTTTCATTATTTTTTCAAAAAAAAATAATATCTTTTAAGTTTAATTTTTTATAATAAAATTATAATAATTATCTTTTAATAAAGTCAACTTTTAGAATAACTAAAGAGATGCTAAGTAAGTTAGCTTATTTGAGCTTTAGGCACCTTAAAAGTTAAACTGAGCACCACTCTCACAAGTCTCAGCATATTGTATTAATTTTTCATTTCCCAAGCTATTTTAGCTTCCCTAATATTGCAAATCTATATTTTCTAGGAATCTCCATATTACACTTATTTTTCAGCTAGAATTGAAGATTTTACACACGGAAAAAATAAAAATAAAAATAAAAACTAGTAAATATATCTTTGTCAACTCCTTGTACTAATTCTTCGATATCAAAAACATCACCTTGCAACACTGCGCTTTATATTTTCCTTATCGTTCTGCTCCTAGATATTAGTGTAAAAGAATTGGAAAATAATTTTCATCTCAAGTTGTTTCAAGAATTAGCTTCATGTTAATAGATGGTCCATAACCATATACATTCCACTTCAAACTTAACAACCAATACAACACTTCAATAAATAAATCAGACTACCATTCATCATATGCAGAAGCTGAAAATTAATAGAATGCAAAATGCAAGCAGAAGAACAGACTAGTCTATTGTTCTTAGGAATCCTTTTCCCCATCAAAACTATGAGCTGATTCAGCCATCAATTGTGTCGTTAAGGCACGGTGACGCCGTTCCCTTCCATATATCACCCAAAAGATGAGCGAGAGCAACACTGCACTGGCAACCATCGCCAACCCAATATATATCCATTTACTATATTGCCTTAGACCAGGACAGTGATCCCTATAAACAGTGCTAAAAGTTTCCCTTACAAATGTGCAGTCTTCTAGTTCAACTAGATATGGACTATAATTGTACAATGCATAGCTTATACTCACTCCAATACTCATCTGGCTATAGAAACTTGGAGTCAAACGCCCAGTTGTAGTGCAAACCCCAGTTGACGAAACCTGGCAAACATAGTTACTCCATACCTGTAAGAGAACTACACCAGTCAGACTTTGTATTTTGATGGCAAAGGAAAAAGGAGTTCAAGACTTAAATAGCATATTAATTATACATAGCGTATATATATATTATAAGTACACACTATACTTTAATTTACATACAGAGTACATATAAACTAAATATATATATACCCGATATGTGCAAGCTAATATGTTATTTTTGGAATTAATTCGATTATATACAATATATACATGTTAATTTGGATCTTCAATACAGAATAAACTTAGCCCCAATCATGGTTTTCTTTTAACTTACTTGGGTCGCATTAGTTAGGTCTACTTCGCCAAAGGTGCAAGCTCGAACAGTCAAATCAGGACGAAACGGATTGCATAGGGTTGGCACCAATGGACCAGATTGATTAAAGTAAAATGGCACAAAGGCAGGGGCAAAATTTATGTTAGAGACATTGGTTATGACCTCATTGATCAATTCAACTAGTTGAGAAGTCACTTCTTTGCTTCGAATTAATGTTTCTTGGGCAGTTGCTTTGTCCACACAAGGTAATATGTCATCTAAGGCTGTATGATAAGTGGGGTTTAGGACCCATTCGTTCATTGCAACACAAGTATCTGCTGCCACACTATGTCAAAAGGATAAAATTTTGGCTTGAGTATTAAGAACAACAATATATAAAGTTTCAGAAGGTTGATTTTATTAAAGTAAATAAAAAAGATGTTCAACATTAAACAAGTAAACCCAGAAATAAAAAAAGAACTTCCATCTAAATTGCCCAAGTTTTTTAGAAAAAGAAAATGATGGCATGTGAAAATGGTGAGCCTGTTATCCAAGAATAACACTTCATACCCTTAATAATAGTTTCTTCATACTTCATGGAATTTATAATAAATAACTAGAATAACAGGCATATCATAAATCATGAAGGAAATTTGGTGGTAAGATATCTACATGAAATGCCAAATGATGGTCATAAATAGAGCATGAAAATATGTAGCAATAAGCTATGTTTTACATACTTTTTAAGGACACCAGAGAGTAAATTTTTTTATATGTATCCTGGTGTCAAACACACCAATTTTTTTTCCTAAATCTATGTAAATTTACTCCAAATTGGAGTGTACAACCACATATACCCATATCCATGCCATGTTGCTTAGGTACAGGTACTTCACAAAAAATAGAGTCCAAGTCACATAGGCAAAAAGAGGAGTCGCATTTGAGGCAGTAAGTAATGCATAGACTTGACCCCTATCACTAATATTCCTCAGTTGTCATTTTTTTCTTTCAAAAGTACAAAACACACAACTCACGCAATTCTAATCAGAATATATCTGGCATTAGTGAAAAGAGCTTGAGCGAACTATGCTTGGAGCATCTATTTAAAGAATTTAAGAAAATGAGAGCACGGTCAATTAAAGTCGATGATTGTGAATGAACCAAACTCTTCATAGTTTAATCCATTCAAATATGAAGTTTGGAGTGGAATTAGACAAGTCTTGAGAAAACATAAAGGCACCAAACTATCTGGTTACATAAGAAACCTTACTTATGAAGAAGAAGAAATATGCCACAGATAATGAATGTCCCAGCAACAAGTATCCATCCGGTGATCACAAGGCTGCAGAAAATTTTTACAAATTAGTACCAAGAGAGATCAGAACTAAATGCTTTAATATTTGCAGTTTTTTTATAAAAAAAAAATCCCAAAAAAACACTGCTAAGAAGCAAAGATACGGTATAGGCACTCAATTCTTACATGTAAACAAGGAACTGCATGCCAAATATTGAAAACACTGTAGAGAAAAGTCATAGTACAGATGTGAATAAATAATAGTTAATAAAGAGTTTCGTAAAACAAAAAAGGATAGGTGATAGCACAAGTCTCTTAGCTATGTCAATTAGAGTAGTTTAATTCATTTTTTATTTTTTGTAGCAATTTAGTTTTTTTGTTATGAAAAAATGACAGCAACAAATGGCTAATTTTTTATTTTATTTTAGTTCTTTCTCACATTTTTTCTTTCGCTATTGACATATCAATTGAATAGATTGTCTTTAACATGGGCAATAATGACTTCAAAATTGATAATAAAATAAAATAAAAATTACAAAAATTAAAAATTTGTCCCTGTATGTCACTTTTTTATAAAAAAGACTAAATTGCCACAAAAAATAAAAATAAAAAATCAAATTGACATAACTAAATAACCGTGGATGCATCTATCTCAACAAAAAATGACATCTTAAGGAAATAAACATCTTACGAAACCCCAGAGTTATCAGTAGAAGCATAACAGCAGAGATTATGATGAGAGACAATCTCCTGCATGAACATAAACCATTGTTTTCACTTTTCACAATAAATCGAAAAACATTTATTTAACTACTAATATTATGAAAAAAATTCAATTATTTTTTTAATATTTTTTATTCCAATTGAATACTTTTATTATTAAAATGTCTTTCAATCAACTATTTCGGGCAATAATTAACCAATTAGATAAATAATTAAAAATTAGTCACATGCTTAGCGTGAAGTAATAACTTCATTATCTTATCCATGGAATGCCCTTATAACTTAATGTAGCAAGCACGTGACTTAAACTTTCCAATCAAATTGACCAATTTTTAATCGGAATAGTTATTCAATAATAAAAGTAGTCAATTAAAACAAAAAATATTAAAAGTGGTAAATTGAAAATTTTCACATAATTTTAGTAGCTAAATGAACATTTGCTCTAAAATAATCCATAAATGATAAGGACAGGATGCAGAAATCTTAATAATTCACATACACTGAATCTAAGAGATCTCTTATGTCCTCTGAATTCTCCATTGTTCTGTCAGCAAGAGCACTTGCAGAAGAATTAATCTTCATTTCAATCTCATCAATATTCGTTTGGACATTAGAAGGTAGGAAAATCTGATCTACTTGAAGCTGCTTGGCTAAGGCAAAATAGTCTGAGACATTCCTAAGTTGTCCAGCTGTGAGGCCAGCTTGATTCACAATGAACTCCACTGTGTTTGTCGTGCTACGATGAAACTTCCCCTGACCAGTGTAAAGTACAACACATCCAATTCTGCATGTATAATTAGTGAGCCAACAGATCATTAGCTCACTCAACTCTAAAAGGTGGACCATAGAGAGAGAGAGATAGAGATGTACATGGCTACAATGCTGAAGAGTACGAGGAGAATAAGCGATAGAGCATAAGCTATCGGCGAATAGCCATAAGGCTGTCTTACACAACAAAAATGACAGACACATATGAGCAACAGGGCTAAACCAAAGCCGAAGAACCAAATTGCAGCAACAGCAAACAAGGGGACTGCTGTGAAACCAACAGACTGCATGCAAAGAAATAAAACTATCAGTCATAAAATCAAATTAAATTAAAACTTATAAATGCAAAGTATGAACTTCAAACAAGGTAACCACTGAATCATTTCTACCTATAAAGCTTTGCAAAAAAAACATGCAAAAGAGATAAAAAGAAAAGCCCACCATGCATCATCAGTTAAGAATAACTGTATCACTGAAATAATGTCCATTGATAGGATTTGAAGGAATACAATGGGTTAGCTGTGCAGCTTCTTATTATGTTTTCATCTTGAGCTCATAGTAATATAGACCAAAGTTTAAAAATGGACCCTGTATGTTTTTATTTATTTATTTATCTTTAAAAATGCAGGTACTTAACCGTAACCGGTTCTAACCATGAACTATTTTTGTCTATAGTTATCGAATTTTATAGAATGTAATTGAAGTTTTAGAATATGGTTGAATTTTCCATGTTCAACCATATTAGAGCATTCTTTTTCAGCCATTTTTTTTTTTAAATTGACAGTAATCATTTACAGGGAGTCACAAACAGGTTAAGTGGCCATTATAATAAAATTAGGGTGAGGGGCATGGGACGTCCATAGCTTTTACAAAAAGAGTTTAGTCCTGTTGCTTTCAACTAAGGTGCATTAGTCTCATAACTTTAAAAAAAAATACATTTTAGTCTTAAAAATTCAAAGTTACGAACTAAAGTACACCCTTTTATGGACTAAAGTGTCACATTTTTTAAAAAATGTGGGGTTAAAGTGCTCCAGTTGAAAGCTACAAGACTAAAGCGCACTTTTAAATAATGCTGCAAGACCTCTGGTACCTTTATTATAATAAAAATACACCAAGTGTACATTCCTGGCTCATGTCATTGCGCAAAATTCCTAGCCTCAGCTTCTACGAAGTAAAGAGTCTTTGGCAAAGCTCTTTACATAAGTAAGTTTCAACCTTGTCATTATTGAGCTTCCGTAAACAGTTCACCAGTAACTGAATCGATAACCAGTTTTATAATAACTTCATTTACCTAATTTCACAACTACTATTTTAGCATAGTACAGAGTGTTAGAGGAATACAATACTACAATACTATGAAAGACTTTATAAGAAACATAAGTATCTACCTATTCATTTGGTTAACCTTTTGGGATTGGAGCTCATGATTTTTGTATACTTTCAGATGGTATCAGAGCAAGGTATCAAAAGCACTAAACCAATGTATCAAATTTTAAGCTAAAAAGTAAAATGCAAAGAACATAAACAGTTGTCCTGACAAAGCTTGAGAAACTTACAGCCCAATAATGGTGTTGGCTGATGTTCCATCCTCCTGTGTACGTTTGGAAGTCTTTGAGCGGGTCTTTCCTGCGTGTTCTCTCTGCAGCTAACACCAGCGATGAGTACTCAACAGGTTCAGCAACAGGTCCCTCCACAACTGACCTTCTACTTTCCCATAACGAAACCAAATCATGCTTCTTCTCCAACTCTTCTCCTAATTAAGAAACGTGAAAGAAATCAGCTGGAAAGAGCTTATAAAAATTCATTTATTAAAAAAAAAAAAAGATTTTTTAATCTTTTAAAAAAGTTTTGCATCCAAATAAGCCCTTTTTGTTTGGTTGCAAAGTAAAGGCAAGGCAGATAATAAAGATAATTTATGGCATTATAGTTTTCCATTAAAAATAAATAAACACTTGCATTATGGTTCTGAAATAGAACAACAGAAGAGAAAAACCCAGACGAGTAAATGTTTGGGAAAGTGATGAACCTGAAGTGGGTGCTATTTGGGGGAGCAGGAAGTGAGAATCTCCATGAGGAAAAGAAAGAGAAGTTGAAGAAGTAAAAGAGAGAAGAAGAGTAATTACTAAAATGGAGAATGTGAGAGACTTGTTACATAACATCATTGCCAATGCTCTGAAACAAGAAAGATAAAAATAGACAGATAAAGATAACCGAGAACGAAAGGAGTAATTGTGGGGAGTTAGAGAGAGAAGTGGGGGTTACAGGAATGCATTGAGCATTGTGTTCAAATATTATGCCATTATTAAGTTTATACATGTCGAAAACTGTGTAACTCAGTTGTAGGAGTTTTGATTTATAATACTAAAAACGCGTAATTACTATAATTATTTAAAAAATTCTAAATTGTTTAATATAGTGAATTTTATTTTTAATTCAAATCATCTGGATACACCAAAAATTGATAAATTTTTTGTAGCTAAAATTTTGTTTTTTTATATAATATTGTGTTATGTATTAATATTATTTATTAAAAAAAATAATTATTTAATTATAAAATAATTTTTAGATATGTCACAATATAAAAAAAAAAATGGGTAAAAATGAAAAAATGTATTGAAATTTTTTAGTATTTCTTATAAATTAAAATCTTTTAAATTATTATTTTCATGTATATGGCAAGAATTGGTACCGCTTAATACAACCATTTTTCTTTTTTCCTTTTCTAACTCTATTTTCATTTATTGGAATTATCTGACCAAACTAGCCTTTTAATCAAGTTTTTTTATTTATTATTTTAATGATCTTTAGAACAAGTTATTAGGAAGAAACAAAAAGTTAAAAACGCCGAAAGGTAAAGGGTAATTTTGTCAAAGAAGCGCAGAGATCAGAGTTCGGGTCCGTAATGCAAAATAATTCAACAGAGGAAAGTAGCTGGTAGCTGGGTCCCAATATTGTGTCCTTTTCAACGGCACTCAAACCAAGAACCCCCATTGTCAAAAACACTGCCACTTTTGTTCTGTTTTCCTCTCTTGATCGTGGGAGAGGTATTTTTCAGTACTCAAATATTACTAAATATGTTTGGATTATATTTTTAAGTAATTTTAATTTAATATTCATATTTTTAAAATAATTTTAAATTTAAATTTTAAATAAATTTTATCAAATTTATATGTTAGAGTACCGTTAATTCTTTTAATTTTTCTTCCTAGAGTCTAAAAAAATGATCTGAAATATTTTTCTGTCATTTTTATTGAAAATAAAGAATTTTCAGTATTACAAAACATATTTACTATCCTTTTTTTTCAGTTTCTTTTTTCTTTGAATTTTTAATTTGTTTCTTTGATTTTTCAGTTTTTTCTTCTTCTTTTTTGAATTTTCAGTTTAAAAAATAAAAGAAACAAAGAGCACGTCTCATTCCATAAAAGAATGGAAGAGTTTCTTCTTCTTTGAATCTTCTTCTTTATACATTTATAGTTTCAAACGCAAATGATATGGTTATGCAACGCTATTCAAAGTCTGTTTTCTTTTTCTGAAAAATAAAGAAAACAAAAAAATTAACTAAATTAAAATAAGGGGATGAAATGATGAAATTACCCCTGCCCAAATTCATGAATAGTAAAAAATCTGCCCTAAATTCTAAAAAAGACTAAATTGGAACCATTTGAAAAACATAGGTATTAAACTGGAACAACTTGAAAACATAGTCAATTTGGAGTTTTATAAAAGATTGTAGCTAACAGTTTTCAGTGGGTGCACCGTAACATCCCAACTAAGCTAGCACCTCCTTAGCATCTTCTTCATTAAACCACTCAACCACTAACATAGTCAATTTAGAGTACTTTTGATAAAACTTGAATACTGAAAAAGTACCAAGCCCTTTGATTGTGTGTCTATATATATATAATTTTATTTCTTATTTTTTAAAAAATACACATATTTTTTTTATCATTAATAAATATATATTTCTTTTCTATTATTAAATATGCATTCTTTTATTTATTTATATTTAATATTTTTTTTATTTTCTATTTATTTATATTTTATATTTGTATTTTTTTATTTTATTTGAAATATCTATCTATCTATATCTATTATCTATAAATATAAAAAATTTATTTTTTTCCTATTTATTTATATTTAGTATTTTTATTTGATATTTTTTATTATCATATTATTTTATTTTATTATCTATATACAAAGGAGAGTTTACTTTTTCTTATTTATTTGTATTTGATATTTTGATATTTTTATTTTATTTTTTTATTTTTATTTAATATTTTTATTTCTTTTATTTTATTTTCTATCCATCTATTATCTTTATATAAAAGAGAATTTATTTTTTCATATTTATTTGTATTTTTATTTATTTATATCTACTTCTATTATCTATATAATAAAAGAGAGTTGTTCTCGCATACCAAACAACATTTATTTTGTTTGATATTTTTTTTATTTAACAAAATTACATTAAAATTAAGTGCATATTCTTTATTATATTCTATTATATTTTTGTTATATATATCTATCTATTATCTGTTATTATATATAAAAATGAGAGTTTTTCTCATACTATTTATTTGACTTTTATTTTATTTGATAAATTTTTTTTTCACATATTTTATTTAAAGTGTGTTGCTTTTAGTTATGTAGCTATTATTTATTTAACAATTTTTTGGGTCAAAAAAATGAAAAAATAGAGAATTGTCTTCATAAGATTTACTATTTTTATATTTTTATTTTTACTAAAAGTCTATTTATATCTATACATTTTTTATTAATATATATATAAATGAGAGTTGATGAATTCATATTTATTTTATACTTTTTATTTAATAATTTTATAAATTTGATAAAAATGTGATAATTTTATAACATGTACTTCTTTCTTCTTCTTTTCTCTTCTAAAAATCTTACACTTATTACTTTTGTACAAAAAATATATAAATATAGTTCATTTTTTTTCTTGTACAATAATTTTGCTTACCGCTAAAAATCTTTATTGCTTACTCTTGCAAAAAAAAAATATTTTTACTATATTTTTCATTTTAAAAAATATCATTTTGCTTTGATGGCTCAATTTTTTTTCTTTTTCTTATCTTATCTTATTATCTATATATAAATAAGAGTTTACTTTCTTATATTTATTTGTGTTTGATATTTTTTATTTTCTTTATTTATATTTAGTATTTTTATTTATTTTATTTTCTATTTATCTATATATTATCTATATATAAAAGAAAGTTTATTTTCTTCTATTTATTTGTGTTTATATCTATCTATCATCTATATATAAATGAGAGTCTACTTTCTCCTATTTATTTGTATTTTGTATTTTTATTTATTTTATTTTATTTTCTATTTATTTATTAAAATATAAATAAGAGTTTACTTTCTTATATTTATTTGTGTTTGATAATTTTTATTTTTTTTATTTATATTTAGTATTTTTATTTATTTTATTTTCTATTTATCTATATATAAAGGAAAGTTTATTTTCTTCTATTTATTTGTATTTATATCTATCTGTCATCTATATATAAATGAGAGTCTACTTTCTCCTATTTATTTGTGTTTGGTATTTTTATTTATTTTATTTTATTTTCTCTTTATTTGTACTTAATATTTTTTATTTTTTATTTTGTTCGAAATAAAAAATAGAGGGCTAAAAATAATAATTGGTAACCTATATAATCTGACAACATATTGGCATACATGTATTATTTTTTAGTAGTGTTATATGTATTAAATTGTTATATATATTAATTAACATGTAATAAAAAAGTAACTAAATTATACCAATTTAAAAAATAATTATTATATCTAATTTATAGAAATAAAAAAAATCAAGTATCATGTTACCTTAAAAAAAATACTTTTTACAAGAATGCAATAAGCTTTCATAATAAAAATGAGGTTTTTAAGGAATAATTGAATCTTAAAATAATTTTTATTGCCATTTTTTTAACAATTATATATTTTTACGATTATTTAAATAATAAAAAAGTTTTTAAAGAATAAATTGTGAATTCTTTTATTAAAAAAATTTAATTCTTAAATAAATAATAGCAGAAATATGTAAAGTAAAGAGATAATAAATAAGTTAAAAAATATCAAATATATTATACGAACTTAAAAGAATAATCTCCAACTATTATGTACTAACTTCTTGATAGATATTATTATAAAAATAAAAAAATAAGCTCATTGACAAGCATAATGGAAAGTGAGAAATATGTATTATATTTATTTCAAATCAAATCATTTTTTTTTTAAATTTAGCTTTATATATATATACACAAGAATTAACTTTCATACAAATAATATTTATTTGATTTTATTTTATTTGAAATTTTTTTTTCATTTAATAAAATTATGTAGGAGTTGATGTCAAAAAATAATTAGAGAAGTAAAAAAAAATTATATTTAATTTTTTTTATTTTCTAATATTTTTTATTTTGTTTGATAATTTTTTATATTGTTATTATTTTGTTTGATAATGTTGTTTTAGAGTTGATGTTAAAATATACACTTTTAATTGCATAAAAAAACAATATCATACCTTGTGAGTTTTATTTATTTTCTAGATATGACTAATTTGGTTCAATTTTTATTAAAAATGTAAATGTAACATAATTTTGTTCTTACATTTATATCTATATTAATTATAATAAGACTTAAAAAAAAACTCTTTAAAATAAATAATTTTTTTCATTTTTAAAATTACTTGACCACTTATCACACCATAATATAAATATAAATTTATGTGTCTTAACATTACACTTTTATTACTGACAAAAAAAGTATTGCTCTTATATCAGATCATTTTTTGTCACATTAAAAAAATGTATATATATGAGTATTAGCTCAATATTTTTTTATTGTTCAATTTTAAATAATATATAATAATTTAAGTAGCTCTTTTTATGATGATTATCTATTTTAGAAACAGATTGTTGAATAATAAAATCTTTTTAATATTAAAAGTTGAACAATTTAAATAAAAGACATATTTTAACATCTTTAATTTGTTCTGCATAATCTATTACATTTAAAAAAAAATACATATGACATAAAATTCACTTAAAAATATAAAATTTTGTGATTTGAGTTTTAATAACAAGTGTGTTAATATGAATTGTATAAAAAATATATATATAAGGGAGCACGTGCAAGCTAGTATATATATAAAGGAGAGATGATGATTATGTATTTATTTGATAATTTATACTTTTTTAAAAAAGTTGATGATTATGTATTTATTTGATAATTTTTATTTAACAATTTATATGTTTGTATTCATGTAATATAATTTATTGGGTAATTTACATTTTATTTAGTAGATAACTAGTGTATACTTCTTTTATACTTTTAATTTCTTTGACAATTTCATATTTATTTTAAGATTAATAATATTTTTTTATTTTTTATACTTTCTATTTATAGAGTTTATTTTATTTTTTAATTTATATTTTTTTAGATCTATTACTCTATATATAAATGAAATTTGTTCCAATAAATTTTTTTTTTATTTTTTCTTTGACAATTATAAAAGAGATAATTTTTTTATTTTTTTTAAGAAGGGACAATGAAAGCATTAGGCATGACCTAAAATAGAGTTAAAAGAGCTTAAATTATAGAATATGTATTACTTCAGTGTGTTTTGTACTTTTAGGTATTTTGACCCTTATTATAAGTGTGAAAAAAATATTTTTTATCTTTTTGTCTATCATTTGTTGAGTTTTATTTTTTACTTTTTTTTCGTAAAATAATTATTTTTGATTTATTTGATATTTAAAATATTTTTTAAAAAAATTTACTTAAATGAATTATTAATTAAATCATATCAATTTATTACTATTCATTACAGTTTTTTTTCTTGTTAATCTTTTTTTATGGTTTTATTTATTTGACATAACTTTTTTACTAATTTTTATCTTTTGGTATGTGATATAAAATGTTGCTACTTAAATTTCATTCTTACTTTGTATAAGTATATTTGCTTTTAAATTATCACATGATAGATTCAAATACAAATATAATTCTATTTTCTTAGTATTAAAATTAAATTTTAATAATTCTAAACATGAATTCTAAACTATTATATATATATATATATATATATATATATATATATAATTTTGTACTTACTCGAGTTTAAGTTTTTATTTGAGTTTGATATTTTTATTCTGACAGGAGACTTATTTTTTTATTTTTTAGATTATTTAATAGGATTATACTTTTTAAATTCTTAAAAGTTATTTAAAAATTTAATTATTGTATGTGAGTTATAACTTATAAAGCAGGTCTCATTCTAAATTATATAATATAATATTTTTTAAATATATTATTATAAAAAAAAAGTTATTATTTTTTAATTTTAAATTAAACTTTTTAATTTGTGATAATAACTGAGACACAATTACATGCAACATACATGACAAAAACTAGTAATAATAAAAAGAAACTGTGTGTGTTTTATTTTTAATTTTTAAAAAAATTATATATATATGTTTATTTTTTTACATCATGAATAAATATATATATATTTTAATAAAAATTTAAAAATAAAATTAATTAAATAAATAAATTATTTATGAACGAAAAATTAAAATTTTAAACAAAATATTCTTAATTTAGCTTGCAGTTGCTAGTGGTAAGACATTAAAAAAATGATTTGATTGTGATAAGGATAATGACGATTACAAAAATGAGAATTAATCTACCTTAATAAGGTCATAATAGAATTATGTAATAATTTTTTTAAAATTTTGAACAAGCTTAGCAAAATATAATTTTTTTTTGTCCAAGATTTTATTGATATATCTATTTAAGTAATTATACTTAGTATAAAAATAATTAAAAATAAATAATATGAAAAAGCTCATATTTTGATAATTTTCTTAACAAAATCATCGTTTTTCTTAAGAGATGACAATTTGTAGATCTTTTGGTATGTGATATAAAATGTTGCTACTCAAATTTCATTCTTACTTTGTATAAGTATATTTGCTTTTAAATTATCACATGATAGATTCAAATACAAATATAATTCTATTTTCTTAGTATTAAAATTAAATTTTAATAATTCTAAACATGAATTCTAAACTATTATATATATATATATATATATATATATATATATATATAATTTTGTACTTACTCGAGTTTAAGTTTTTATTTGAGTTTGATATTTTTATTCTGACAGGAGACTTATTTTTTTATTTTTTAGATTATTTAATAGGATTATACTTTTTAAATTCTTAAAAGTTATTTAAAAATTTAATTATTGTATGTGAGTTATAACTTATAAAGCAGGTCTCATTCTAAATTATATAATATATTATTTTTTAAATATATTATTATAAAAAAAAAGTTATTATTTTTTAATTTTAAATTAAACTTTTTAATTTGTGATAATAACTGAGACACAATTACATGCAACATACATGACAAAAACTAGTAATAATAAAAAGAAACCGTGTGTTTTATTTTTAATTTTTAAAAAAATTATATATATATGTTTATTTTTTTACATCATGAATAAATATATATATATATTAATAAAAATTTAAAAATAAAATTAATTAATTAAATAAATTATTTATGAACGAAAAATTAAAATTTTAAACAAAATATTCTTAATTTAGCTTGCAGTTGCTAGTGGTAAGACATTAAAAAAATGATTTGATTGTGATAAGGATAATGACGATTACAAAAATGAGAATTAATCTACCTTAATAAGGTCATAATAGAATTATGTAATAATTTTTTTAAAATTTTGAACAAGCTTAGCAAAATATAATTTTTTTTTGTCCAAGATTTTATTGATATATCTATTTAAGTAATTATACTTAGTATAAAAATAATTAAAAATAAATAATATGAAAAAGCTCATATTTTGATAATTTTCTTAACAAAATCATCGTTTTTCTTAAGAGATGACAATTTGTAGAATAGCTTAATTGGCCGAATCAAACTTAAATTAAATTAAATTTTGACCAATTTTAGACAAGCTTAAACAATCTTAAATAAATTGAGCTAGTCAAAAATTAAATTACATTAAATTTTAAATAAAAAAATAAAAAAATATGTTCAAATTAAAACTATCTTCAATTTATTTGAATAGTTATCTTTTATAATATATTAGTTATTTTTCTCCCATTTTAATTTAAAAATGAACTAATGGTGAATAAGTAGTTGTAATTTATTTATTTTGTCACATTATTATGTTCTATTATTTAATGTTAATATTTTTAGCATTTAAATTTACCCAATTCTTTTAAAAAAATACACTCATCTTTAATTCCAATTAATATTATAAAATTTATATTTTTAAATTGATAAACATTAGCATTTGCAATAAAATTCAAACCTTTTATCAGCATGTGTTGTGTTATTGTTTTTTTAACTAGTTCATTATCCTAAAAATTATGTATTATATAATAATCAAAGTTCTATTTTTCGTGACATTTTAAATTACTTGAACTCTTCATTTTTATATAAGTAATTAAGTATCTTTGTTTATTTTTACTAATCTCTATTTTTTTAATAATTATAATTTTTTTATTAAGACTTAGAAGCTATTTATTCTAACCACAAATTTTCATGAAGACACAATAGTTTCTGACTTTTGTATAGACAGGGTTTGATAGTGTTTACTATTTGTCTAATTGATGTAAAAATTAATTTCTTACTTTAATAATTAATTTTTTCTCTTATATTTATTATTTACTCTTTTATTGTTTCACATAATGATGGTTGAGCTTTATTCATTAAATATAGTTTTTAATAAAAAAAAAAGTCTTATTAACTAAAAAAAAATCATATAATTAACAATTTAGACTAGTTAAAGTTTATTTAAGTTAGTTTATTTGTGTTTAATTTAGGTTCGTACTTACATGCTTGAATTAAATTTAAATTAAATTAAACTAGTTTTAGGCCGGTACAAATTGCTATCTCTACATGAGCAAGGTTTGCTTATTAATTTTTAAATATATATTAATGAGTTTTGTATAAATATATAATGTTATTGTTATATGTTTTGTATCCAAATTTTAATAAAATATATCACTTTCTATTATAAAAAAAAAAAAAAAAAAAAAAATCAAGCTTATGAAAATATGGATAGATTTATAAAATTATTAGAATAAATTATAAATAATTTGTAATGTAAGGTTCGAACTACCCTAGGTAAACTAATCGGTAATGTTGTGGCGTTTTTTTACCAAAAGTTCAATTTTTTTTATTCAAATGAAAAAATAAGTGCTTATTATTTAAAATTACTCAATAATAATTAAAAAAAAATTATGAGACATCACCATTTAAGGATTAGTGAGTGATGTGTGATGACCTTCAAAGTCATGTTATTAATGGATGGGGGGAGACGGAAATAGTTATGTTACTAACACCACTGATTTTGAGTTTATGGAATAGTTTTATAAAATAATCACTGGGATGAACATGTACTAAATCTTTCCACCATTTTTTTTTTTTTTTTTTTTTTTTAAAAAAAAGGGCTCTAAAGGCCCTTTTTTTTTTATTAATAAAGAGAAAACAACTCACACACCCGTGGTGGGATTCGAACTTGGATTCCTAGTGGGGGGAGAGGGAGTCTTACCACTGGACCACCATTTAAAAATACATAATGTTAATATATATTATATTTTAGTTAACTATAATTTTAAATCTATCTACTTGTATCTAATCTAATTTATCTAAACTATATATAAAAATTTAAAATGCATTTAAATAAATTTTAAATAAAAATATCCTTATTCATTTAAATAATGTTATATTTTACCCTTAATATTTTATTTTAAATTTTGAAAAAAAAATTAAGTTCAATGCTTATCATATATATATTTTCAATATATATATGCTTTGGTAAAGAGTTTTTACAATATTGTATTGATTAAAAAATTTATGCTTAATTTTTTATTGTTTATTTAATTTTCATTGTATCAAATAAAATTTAAATATATTGTAAAAATTAAATAAAGCATAAAAAGTAAAATAATATACATATAAAATATGTATTTTTAACTAATTTATAATAATTATCACTATCTTATGCCTAGTCACTTGTGTTAATTTTAAGAGGGAAAAAAAGTTTAAATATTTATAGATAAAATGTCCGCGCGACATGTAAATTAATTAATAAAATTATATAGCACGGAGGGAGAGGGGCAAATGGGCAATGGCTTAAAGTTTGTCAAATAATCTTTCATAAATTTTATGTAGATAATAATTTATATATTGGAATTTCAGTAATTTAACCACAATTATTTTATTATATTATATTTTTAATTTTATATTTAAAATAGAATTAAGATCTATACAAATCCTATAATTTTTTAAAATATACACTTTAGTCTTGTATCTTTTAAGATATATTCTTAAAGTCCTGTAATTCTTTAAAAGGTACACTTAGGTTCTCCTAAGGTCCTATAATTTATCAAAGTTAAACCAAGTCCAAATAGTTCTTTTTGTTTAAGGATAAATTCAAAATTTTCAACAACAAAAAAATAAAAGTAAAAAAAAATTAAAAAATTAAAAAATTTAATTCTTTAATTTTCTCCATTTTTTAAATCCATTTCAAATTTAATTTTTTTATTTACTTATATTATTTTAAATATTAAATATTTATTTAGAAAAAAAAAATACTACTTTTTGTATTTTATGTTTTAAAATTTTGAATTTATCTTAACAAAAATGAATATTTTGACTTATTAAAACTTTTGCATAATTATAGGACCATAAGGGTATATCATTAAAGATAAATGACTCAAATGTAACTTTTAAAAAATTATAAATTCTTAAAAATATATTTTAAAAATAAAAAATTAAAATATATCTTTTAAATAATTACAATGACTTATAAAAATTATTAATCTTTCAAAATAACTAACAACTTCTTTCGATAAGATAAATGCTGAGGGCTCTGATGTGAGGTCGTTCTCAATCTTGATTAAAGTACCAAAAATGTCTTGAGTATTTGGGGTGCAATTTCAGACTAAATTTTTGATGGGCTTCGGTTGGTTAATTAACCTATTCACAACTAATTCGGGGTAAGGCCTTAAAAAAAATAAAAATCTCAAGGCATCGCAAAGATTTATCGGTTGTGCAAGGTAGGGCTGAGCAAAATATCCGATCAATTCAACAAAATCGAAAAATCCGATCCGATCCGAAATAGTAGATTGGTTTCGAATCCGATTTGGATCGAATTATAACTAATTTGATCGGATTCGGATTAAAAAATTTCAAATCCGTATAAATCTGATCCGATATATTTAATTATTATTAATTTAATAATTTATATATATATATATATATATATATATGTATATTAATGCAGATTCCGGAGAAATTGGTATGTTATTATGTATATTAATATTAATAATTAATATATATAAATATAAACCACCTTTTATTTAAAAAAAAAAAAAAAACAGAGAGTATAACAAACTTTCCGTGCAAGTTAAATATATATAATTATATATATATATATCCGATCAAGTTAAACTTTCCGTGCAAGTTAAATATATATCCGATCAATCTGTTTTTTTTTTTTAATAAAAGGTGGTTTATATTTATATATATTAATTATTAATATTAATATACATAATAATTTAACTTAAAAAAATAAAAACTGGTATGTGGTCTTAAACCCTAACTCCAGGCAACAGGCAACATTAAACCCTAACTCCAGCTCCAGCCATTTTTCAGCAGCCAAGCAAGTAAAAGGCAACAGGACGCAAGCAGCAGCCACGCTAGTTGGCCTAGGCTTCTAGTCTTCTACAACAGCATAAATCGACAGGTGATAGATCTATTGATGGTTGTTCAAATAAGGGTCGAAATATTATGTGTGTTCAGCCATATAAACTTATATTTTCAAACATGGAACTGTGACTCTATTTGCAAATGTGTGTTAAAGGACTTGTTTATTTCAACTCTCATTTTCTCAAAATAAATATCTTTGTTACTCTTATAACCTTCCAAGTCAGTACATTTGGTAGTTTAGCAAACAAATATGCAATCTGCTTCTGCCGATATGACTATTTAGTTTATAGTTTTCATCAGTATTTACTTTACTTTGCAAAGTTACTATTGTGATGCAATACTATTTTCTATCTTTGCAAATCTTATTCTCTATTAGTAATAGAAAATTACCAGCTTCCAGATATAACAAATATTTTCTTTCTTTTCTTCCCATTAGAACTTTATTGACTGCTTGTCTGGTTTCTTTAGTGAAGTACATGTCTCTTAATATTATGTCCCTTTTAATATGTTATAGGCGTAAACATTATTGGATTACTAATTGGTTATCTTTGGAGGTAACTTTGCAACAATTATTTAGCTTGACTAATTAATACAACGGATTCTTCATCAGTTGCATACTTGCATCTGCATCTATGTTTTATTACAATTATTATGTATTTTATTACCTATTTGAAGATTTATATTATTTATTGCTAATAATTAATGCCTTTTATACTACACATTCAGATGACTTTAGATCAAGACAAAAATGCACCAAACGTGGATGAGGAAGTAATTGAATGTGGAAGTGCGACACAGCCAACTCAAGCAAAAGATCTCAAGAGCATTCCACTTCCTGACACTAACACTGACACTCTTCCTTCTATAGCAGAAGAAGGTAAAAAAGTTTTATCAAAATCTCCTAGTGAAGCATGGACACATTTTATTATAAAAGGGATTGGGCAAAATCGCAAAGCTATATGCAAATATTGTAATAAACCATATAAATATGTATCAAGCAAAGCTGGAACATCAAATTTACTTGCCCATATTTCCATTCAATGTGATAAGTTTCCTGGTAGAGTGCTTAAGAAGCAAAAAACTTTAGTTTTTCCTAAGAAAGGAGGAGATGGCACAGGAAGTCTTACACTTCACACTTTTAATGCTAAAAAATGTAGGGAGAAATTGGTAAGGATGATAATAAAAGATGAATTACCTTTTATTATTGTAGAAGGTGAAGGATTTAAGGAGTTTCTTGAAGAGTTGCAACCTTTGTTTAAAATTCCTTCTAGATGGACAATTGCAAGAGATTGTTTGAATTTATATGTTAAAGAAAGAGTAAATTTAAAAGAATTGTTGAATAGGACTGGTCAAAGAATTTGCTTTACCACTGATACTTGGACATCTTGTCAGAATTTATGTTATATGTGTTTAACTGCTCATTTTGTTGATAGTGGTTGGAATTTGCAAAAAAGAATCTTGAATTTTTGTCAAGTTCCAAATCATAAAGGTGATACACTTGGTAGAGCTATTGAAGCATGTTTGTTAGATTGAGGTATTGATAGGGTATTTTGCATTACAGTTGATAATGCTAGTTCTAATGATACTGCCCTTACTTATGTGAAGAAATGTATTAATGGTTGGGGTAGTGGAATTTTAGAGTCTAAACACTTGCACATGAGATGTGGTGCACACATTTTGAATTTAATTGTTGAGCAAGGCTTGAAAGAATATAGCATATCAATAAATAAAATTCGTGCTGTTGTAAGATATGTGAGAGGATCACCAATTAGACTTCAAAAATTTAAGAGTGTTGCTGAGATGGAAAAACTCTCTATTCATAAACTTGTTTGCTTAGATGTGTCGACAAGGTGGAATTCAACTTATTTGATGTTAGATTCTGCAACATATTTTCAAAAGACATTTGAGAGATTAGAGATTATTGATTTGGGGTATTATCAAGAGTTTTGTCAAGGTGGAAATAAACAAGCTCCTACTACAATTGATTGGGATAGTGCAAGACATTTTGTCAAATTTTTGAAAATTTTTTATGAGGCAACTTTAATGTTTTCTGGGTCTTTGTATATGACTTCTAATTTCTTCTTGGATCGTATTTGTTTTATTCATGATCAACTTGACATATGGAGTAAATGTGAGGATTACATTATGATGAAAATGGCTAATGAAATGAAGGTAAAATTTGATAAATATTGGGGAGGAGTAGCTAAAATGAATATGATGTTATTTGTGTCTGTTCTACTTGATCCTAGGCACAAAGAATGCTCTTTAAATCTAAGTTTGCTTGAATTGTGTAATGGGGATGAGATTGAGGCATCAATGAGCTCAAAAAGGGTGAAAAAAACTTTGGAAGATATGTATGAGGAATATCGTAAAACTTATTTTCCTTCAAGTGCTGAAGAATCTTCTCAATCTTTAATAATAGGTGTGGATGGTGAAAATTTAGAAGCAAATGCATTTCAATGTTATGCTTATCGTAAAAGAAAGCATTTAAAAGAAGTTCATACTATGGAAAACAAATCTGAGGTAGAAAAATATTTGCAAGAAGCATTGGTTGATATGGATGATGATAAATTTGATCTTTTAAGTTGGTGGAATGTTCATTCCTCAAGATTTAAGATTTTGTCTTTGATAGCTAGAGATGTATTGGCTATACCCGTATCTACTGTAGCATCTGAATCTGCATTCTCAACTGGTGGTCGTACAATTAGTCCATATAGGAGTTCCTTATCTTCTAAGACTGTGCAAGCCTTGATTTGCACTCAAAATTGGATTCGTTCTTCTCCAATCATTGATATTCAAGAGTCACTTGATGAAATTGAGGCTCTAGAGTCAGGTATATTCACAAAACTTTCAACTAGCATTTAAAATTTGAATGTACATAGATTTATTGCTAGCTTATTTATATTTCTAACTTTTCAAATTTTCATCACGTAGATGTTTTGAATGGTATTGCTGATTTAAACCTTGAATAATTCATATTACTAGTAAGTACTTTTTTCCACTTTATTTTATTTTATTTTTTTATTTTATATAATAATTATTATAACTCTTTCTTATTTTTTCAAGTTATAGGTGTTCGGTGTTCCTACATGGTTGAAGATTGGGATATGGAAGCCTTGTAGGGAACAATTTATAAAATAATTTTTATTTTATTTTAATGTATTAAAACTTTGGATATTTGGAGCTATCATTTGTAATTCATGTCAAACTTTTTTAATTATGATGGTTGTGCTGAATTTGTATGGATAATAGTTTTATTATAAAATTTTGTAATTTTTCATGTCATATATTGAATTTATGAATTTGGCCCTATTTGATCCGATCAATCCGATCGAATTGGATTATTTATCGGATTCGGATTCGGATTGGATTCGGATTGATGTTTACTTCGGATTGAAAACTTTCAAATCTGCTTCGAATCGGATCGGATTTGGATTGACTGAAAACAAACAATTTCGAACCGATGCTCAGCCCTAGTGCAAGGTATGAATGTAAATTTAGGCATGTTAGGACTAGTCCAAACTCAAAATTTTAGGTTCGAATTATGCTCGATTCGAACATTGTTTGCACATATTTATATTTTCAAACGGGTTGTGTCAGACAATATTTTAAAATTAAATATAAGTTAGTCTTAAATTATTTGAATAGATTTAAGCCTAATTTTGTGAACTTTAGGTGGCGTTTGGTTCGCTGAATGTAATCGTAATCGTAATCGTAATGAAATGTAATGTAAAGGAATCAGTATTACGATTACAGTGTTTGGTTTAGTCACTGTAATCAAAAAAGGAATCAGTATTACAGTGTTTGGTTTGACAACTGTAATATAATGGAATAGAAAAAAAAATTATATAATTATTTTAAAAATACAATTTCAAATAATAAAATTTCAGAAATAATACAATTTCATAACAACAATTAATAAAAAAATACAATTTTAGGAAAAAAAAAATACAATTTAATGTAAATTACATTTTAAAAAAAATTACATTCAGAAAAAATACAATTTTATAACAATAATTAATAAAAAATACAATTTAAAAAAAATTACATTTAAAAAAAAAATTACATTCAGGAAAAATACAATTTTATATCAATAATTAATAAAAAATAATACAATTTTAAAAAAAGAAATACAATTTCATATAAAAAATATAATTAAAAAAAAAAAAAAAAATCGCGATGCTTTTTGGAGTAATCGACGGGCTGGACGACGGGCTGAACGGCGACGCTCGGTGGACGACGCGAGCGATGGACGGCGACGCGAGGCGGCTGCTGACGCGACAGAGGAGGCGCTGGTTCGCGATGGCTGGCCGCTGGTTCGCGAGCTGACGACGACGGTCTTGGATGGACGACGAGCTGGACGGCTGGCGGCGTCAGGGACGGGATGCGACCGACGGTGACTCGATGGCTGGCTGCGCTGGTTCGCGAGGCACGCTGGGCGCTGGAAAAAAAAAACACTGTTCATTACAATACCAGATGTAATCAGTTTTCAGCCTCTAGACGTGTGTAATAACAATTCCCTATTTATCAGTAATGGAATTACATTCCATTACAATTCAGCAACCCAACCAAACACAATAACATGTAAAAACAATTACATTCCCTCTCCCATTCCTTCCAACCAAACATGGCATTAAATTGATTTAAATTAGTGTAAGAGTTCACATAATAAAATAAATCATACAATAATTTTATAAAATTGTTAGAGTTATGTGTATATTTTATAAAATTTAAATTTTATTTGCACTCTTGACAAGACTTATTATAGTATAAACATTCGATCTTAAATTTGATCTTAAAATTATTTGAGTATATCCGAATCAAACTTATTCAAAACTAATTAGGCTTCGATTGTAATCAAATTATGTTGTGCCATTCAATTTTTGAGCTAGTTAGACTAAATTTACATGCTTGGTGTTCAGGTATGCAACAAATTTTTTTCTTACTTTCTTTTGGACAGAGGTTAATCATATGATAATTCTACCACATTTGATCACTATATTTAAATTAAAAAATATATATAAAAAATCAATGGTAATCAATATACTTATTATTTTCATGCTAACCAATTTGATATGTTATGAATCATGATTTATTTAGTTTAATTAATCAATTTAATTTATTATAATTTTAGTTATATTAGTCGATCTAAATTTGACGTGAAGTAAGTCATTTATGAGTTTGTTTTGGAATATATATGGTAATTTGTTCTAAAGAAGAATAAATGAGATATTTCTATGCCTTAAAGAGAGGTGTTCCACGAGAGAGGTGTTCCTAATCGAGCTTTGTCTCTTAAGTCAATATATCTGTAAGAGGAAGAGAGGGTTCTAAAGGGTTTTGGGTGCATAGACACAATTATTGAATTATGGAGATATAGGAAAATAAATGAGATATTTCTATGCCTCAAAGAGAGACGTGTTAGAATTGTGTTTTTATTAGTTTATAAAATGGGTTAAATTATAGTTTAACTAATATACTTTTAGATTCATTTAATTAATATGAGCTTAGGCTAATTATTGATGTGATAGATTTTGTACAGTCCAATAGGAATTATAGTTTTGTGATGGGTGAAACCTTAATATTACCCTATAAATATTTAGAGGCTCTTCCCATTATAATTATTTATCGTAAGAACTAATAAGAATAGGACTTAATATTGTTAATTTTTCTTTATCTTGTAATTTATTTATTATATTAAATTCAATCAGAGTGAAGAATATTTATGGTTATATCAAATATTTTTTTTATTTAATTTAATACATCAATGATTCAATGATATTAATATAAATTTTATATGTGGTATCATAGCTAAATCATTGGTAATTAGAATCAAATTCTTTATTGAAAGGTCTATTTTGTTGTGGTGATGATATACTGATTATGTCTTCTTCTGTCAATCAATTATTTATTATTCTATTTGTGTCGATATTGGTACTGTTACATCAATTTATGGCTATTACAGCAATTATAAAGTTTTCTTTTGATGCACTTAATTTAAACGTTTGGTAAATTTAAATGTGTCAATTAGGTAACTTTAAAGTTTAAACAAAAGATTAAGAGCCATTTTAATGCTTTTTTAAACTTTTGTTTAATATTGCTTAGACGTTAGATTATATTCTCCCTTCTTGCTTTAGTGATTATGGTTTGATCGATTCTTTAGTGATTAATATGTATTAATATATTGATTTGGTTTTATAAGTACAGTTATATCTACTAAATGTATGCTTCTCATCTACTCAATGTTTATTTCAAAGGGAACCAATATCAAACAAATATCGTATAATTCTTTCCTCATTGAATATTATGCTTTTGATGACACTAATTAGCTGATCATTATGATGCTTAAATTATTCAATCTATGCACATATATTGTTCTTATTAGAGTAAATATGTTTATTTAAAAAAAATGAAAACTATGTTTTCTCCATGTTCGAGATTCAAAGATAATAAATAGATTGATTTTTATTTGTTTGTTGAGTATGTATGTATGGTATCAGATTTCAGGAACCTGACTACTTAAGGGTTAAGTTCTAGGATCAAAGTTGAAAAAAGGTGAAAAAAATTTGTTTAATCTAGTCAGGGATAAAACACTCATAAGACCTAGAAGATATTCTTATATGTGGTGAGATTCATCTCAAAACACACAATAATTTATTGTATAAATCATTTTCATTATTTTTATTATAAATGTAATAATAATTTTATAAGTAAAATAATTTTTTGCTTGTATTAGTGTAAACTTTTTTTATTTTAATTGTGCTTTAGCAATAACATTACATAAATTTTCAAATTAAAGCATAGAAACGTTGAATATCTAACCCACTGCCAGTGAAGTTACTTCCCAATGAACCATAACTAGTCGGAAAAAAGATTACACGACTATTATTATTATTATTATTTGATAATATACAATTTATTTTTATAATTTATAATAAAATATTTTTAATCTAATTATTTATAAAATTATGAATTTTAGTGAAAAAGGTGTGCTTTAGTAATGGGACTAAATGCATTTTTTTTTTTAATAATTATAAGACTTTAAGTGCTTATTTTTAATAATTATGATACTAAATGTACTCAATTTTTTTTTTATAATAATAAGGTTGTTAATGTATGATCTAATAATATGAAATTTTTGTGTTAAATTTTTTTATTTTAAAAAGAAGCATTTGTGCTCTTATTTCATAACTAATTTAGGTATAACATCATCATTATTTTTTTTTCATAATCATCATTTTGGACACTTCATTCCTCCACCAAATTAGAACAATATGAAATACAAAATTGACATAAATTTATACTCATATTAATTATAATGTATCACACATAAATACATAAGTGAATTGTTCAATTTCATCTTATAATCCATTTAATGTATTTAATAAGCTCATTGTTTAAAATTATATCATTTTATTTAGATCTCATCTCATTGAGATATTTTTTTTTAATATAACATGGGCTTTTACATGTAGTAAAACATGTTTATCTTCCAAATTTATTTTATAAAAAGAGAAAAATGTTAGACATGAGGGTGCATCAGTAATTAATATTAATAGAGGATTATAATATGTTGTATTTAATATTTTATTACATCAAATTTGATTTATATTATAGTTTTAATGTGCCTTACTTTATAACGTCTAACCATTCTTAATAATTATGTTTTATTTATTTATTTTAATTTTATTGTATTTTATTTGTTTTATTTAATTTCATTTATGATAAATGAAACATTTCAACTTGTAATACTTAATTTTATATTAAAAAAAAGTGAGATAAGATTAAATAAAAATTTTAAATTAATGGATATATTGCGAGTTAATATAATATTTCATTATAATTTACACCACTTTTCCCATAACAAAATAATTTTTTAAATAAAGAAGTTATTAATTTTTAATTTTTTTAACCATATATAACATATCAAAATTGACGTGAGCATAAATATAAATTTAAGTATAATTTACATGTCATTAGTATTTTTCCTAAAATAATATAAAACAAATCTCAATACAAAATAAAGAATAATGCTAATCATAATTAAATTTGTTCTCACGTAGAATATGGGGTTTTTGTCTAAAATAGGCAAAATCCTTAATATAGTTTAAAAAAGGGCAACCTTGTGTAAAAGTTTAAAAATGGGCTTTTTTTAACCGCCCACCCAAAGACCCATTTGGTAGCCGGTAACTCATTTAAACCGTTTGAAATAAAGAATTCGAACAGTTCAAACAAACCCACAACTCTGAGCATTACTCTACCTCTCAAGAATCCCTCGTCACTATCTGGTATTAGCGAAGCTCTCCCATTTTCGATTGAGGAAGAAGACGAACAGTATCAACGCAGAAAACACTCGACCATTACTATCAACTTTTGAAGCTCTGCATTATTCGGTAAGTATTTTAAACAAATTTGTCTTCCTTGCACGAAAACACTCGACCATTACTCACCTTTTGAAGCTATGCAGTTTGGTTTTTAATTAAGTTTTCGTTGAAACTCAACGAAAACCCCTTATTTTTGTATGGTTTTTTGTAAAATGTTGGTTTAAGGTTAAATGTTTATGTAAAATGTAGGTTTTGTAATATTGGGATTTTGTAATTATGGATGGATAATCTGATTTCTGGTATATCTGGTTGTTAATCATGAATAACATTATCTGGGGGTATATCAGTGGTATATCTGGTATATCTCAGGGTATATCTGGTATATCTCATGGTATATCTGGTATATCTCAGGGTATATCTGGTATATCTCAGGGTATATCTGGTATATCTCAGGGTATATCTGGTATATCTCAGGGTATATCTGGTATATCTGAGGTATATCTCACGGTATATCTGGTATATCTCATGGTATATCTGGTATATCTCATGGTATATCTGAGGTATATCTCACGGTATATCTGGTATATCTCATGGTATATCTGGTATATCTCAGGGTATATCTGGTATATCTCAGGGTATATCTGGTATATCTGGTATATCTCATGGTATATCTGGTATATCTCATGGTATATCTGAGGTATATCTCACGGTATATCTGGTATATCTGGTATATTTTGTGTTATGTCTGGTATATCTCATGGTATATCTGGTATATCTGGTATATTTTGTGTTATGTCTGGTATATCTGGGGGTATATCTGGTATATCTCACGGTATATCTGGTATATCTCAGGGTATATCTGGTATATCTGGTATATCTCAGGGTATATCTGGTATATCTCAGGGTATATCTGGTATATCTCACGGTATATCTGGTATATCTCAAGGTATATCTGGTATATCTGGTATATTTTGTGTTATGTCTGGTATATCTGGGGGTATATCTGGTATATCTCATGGTATATCTGGTATATCTGGGGTATATTTGGTATATCTCATGGTATATCTGGTATATCTGGGGGTATATCTGGTATATCTGGGGGTATATCTGGTATATCTCAGGGTATATCTGGTATATCTCAGGGTATATCTGGTATATCTCAAGGTATATCTGGTATATCTCAAGGTATATCTGGTATATCTGGTATATTTTGTGTTATGTCTGGTATATCTGGGGATATATCTGGTATATCTCATGGTATATCTGGTATATCTGGGGGTATATCTGGTATATCTCACGGTATATCTGGTATATCTCATGGTATATCTGGTATATCTGGGGGTATATCTGGTATATCTCAGGGTATATCTGGTATATCTCAGGGTATATCTGGTATATCTGGTATATCTCAGGGTATATCTGGTATATCTCAGGGTATATCGGGTATATCTGAGGTATATCTCAGGGTATATCTGGTATATCTCAGGGTATATCTGGTATATCTCATGGTATATCTGGTATATCTCATGGTATATCTGGGGGTATATCTGGTATATCTCAGGGTATATCTGGTATATTTCAAGGTATATCTGGTATATCTGGTATATTTTGTGTTATGTCTGGTATATCTGGGGGTATATCTGGTATATCTCATGGTATATCTGGTATATCTGGGGGTATATCTGGTATATCTCACGGTATATCTGGTATATCTCATGGTATATCTGGTATATCTCAGGGTATATCTGGTATATCTCAGGGTATATCTGGTATATCTGGTATATCTCAGGGTATATCTGGTATATCTGGTATATCTGGTATATCTCAGGGTATATCTCAAGGTATATCTGGTATAATGTCTGGTATATCTGGGGGTATATGGGGTATATCTGGTATATTTTGTGTTATGTCTGGTATATTTTGTGTTATGTCTGGTATATTTGGGGGTATATCTGGTATATTTTGTGTTATGTCTGGTATATCTGGGGGTATATCTGGTATATCTGGTATATTTTGTGTTAGCACTGGTATATCTGGGGGTATATCTGGTATATCTCACGGTATATCTGGTATATCTCACGGTATATCTGGTATATCTCAGGGTATATCTCACGGTATATCTCAGGGTATATCTCACGGTATATCTGGTATATCTCATGGTATATCTGGTATATCTCAGGGTATATTTCACGGTATATCTGGTATATCTCATAGTATATCTGGTATATCTCAGGGTATATCTGGTATATCTGGGGGTATATCTGGTATATCTGGTATATCTCATGTTATATCTGGTATATCTGGGGGTATATCTGGTATATCTCACGGTATATCTGGTATATCTGGGGGTATATCTGGTATATCTGGGGGTATATCTGGTATATCTCATGGTATATCTGGTATATCTCATGGTATATCTGGTATATCTGGGGTATCTCAGTGAAATTATGGTATATCTCACGGTATATGTGGTATATCTCAGGGTATATCTGGTATATTTCATGGTATATCTGGTATATTTCATGGTATATCTGGTATATCTCGGAGTATATCTGGTATATCTCAAGGTGTATGTGGTATACCCTGATCTATTTCTATAAGTTTCATTTATATGAACCTAAATTTGATGTATTTTTATGTTGGTTTAATGTGATTGATGTTTTTCGCATATATATTGTAATTTTTGTATACCTGTTCACAAGTATTAATGAAATTGTTTTCCGTAAATGTTAAATATGCAGGAAATGGCAGGAAAAATCTCATTCGTGCCTTATGTCTCCTCATCCGATTATTATGTTGGTAAAATAACCAACATATCACGTCTTCAAAATTTTGCAACATTGAAGACGACCCTACAAGGATTTGGGTTACTGAATAGATTTCAGGGCTTATGTTTTGGTTTCATCACAAGGATGAAACATATAGAGTTTACAGCTGGATTCTTGCATCATATATTATTGATGCAAGATAGAGATCAATCGGGGAAAGAACTCCGAGTTATTGTAAATGGTGCACCCCACCTCTTTGGATATGAAGAGTTTAGCCTAATCACCGGTATGATGTTTATTGGTGACGAAGGAAGTCCAGCTCAAAGTGGCCGGTTGCGTAAAAATTTCTTCAAGACCGATAGGCCAGTAAAGAAAGTTGAGTTGGAGAAGGTATTTGCAAACCTTCCATTGTCCACGGAGCCTGAAGATGTTTTGAGGTTGGCTCTGATATATACTCTGGAAATAATTCTTTTGGCCGATCATAATTTGAGGGCCATTAATGATGAATATTTGGATTTAGTTGAAGACGTTGACAAGTTTAATATCTACCCCTGGGGTAATATAGTCTATGACTTCACCGTAAGGAGGTTGAAGAATATTAATCTTCAAAAAGTTGGAGGGGTCGCTTCAACTTACAGTGTCTATGGTTTTTCTTGGGCACTGCAAGTTTGGGCCTACGAGGCCATACAAGTGCCTATTACTGATTTAGCAACTTGTACATCTCCAGATGCATTGCCCAGGATATTACGCTGGGAGAATCAAAAGAAGGGGCACTATTTGAAGTTTTGGGACATAAACCATAAAATATTCCAGGCTTCAGATGTAAGTTTGTTGCCTATATGTTTTTGTTATTAAATTTATTTTATTTATATTTTCGATTGTACTTAACTAACTGGTATATGTTTCCGTTGTATATGATACAGTTTCATATGCTGACGAGACTCACTCCTAATGAATCGGAGATAAAGAGTCCGTACTTAATTTCGGCACAACAATATGCGAGGCTGCAACCTGGCCTTGGTGTGCCAAACGTTAGTGGCTTATTTGATGAGTTGCCTTCCAAAGGCGATGAAGATCAACACACATCTGGTCACAGTGGTGATAAAAGTGACCCTATCCCGGAAGTCCAAAAAGATGAACCTTCATCTCATTCATCAACTTCCATTATGGAGGTAATATAATACGGCACATATAAAACCCTTGGATTTTTAATTAGTTTATGTCATTAATTGCAACCTTGTACGAATAAATTTTTATGCTTTGTAATTTTAGGTGTTGCAAGAGCTTCGAGAATTGAAGAATGAGGTCATCTCAATAAAAGAAAACCAAAATTGGATGAAGGATGTGTTGAATCAGTTGTTGAGACAACAACAAAAGACTGCAACAGATATAGATGCAGTGAAACCTGGTGGGAACTCGTCCAGAAAAAAAAGTGTCCCACTGGCCTCTGTACATATTTTAGTGGACGAAGATGATGTGAGGTCCACGGAAGAAGAGCCAGTAGTGGGTACTGCTACATGCAGAGAAATGATTCTGTTTAGCACAGAAGAAATTGGGGAGGAAACAACCAAGGTTCATTCTGATCATCATGAAGAATCAGTGGGTGTGACTGAAGAATGTCCCACTAAACTGAACCTTGGAAAGCAGCCAGTCCATGCAACCGAAGTAGATGATAACTTGGCAGGTCTGGATTTTTCTACTTTGGAATATATTTTAGAGGCTGCCCCTATCCGCACCGGTACCACCTCAGTACGATTACGTTCGATACCATCAAAGGGCGTTAGTTCGACTGGCACGTCCGCACCCTTTGGTAATATATATAGTAGGAGGAAGAGAAAAGTTGGTCCCTCCCTAAAATCTCCATATGTGCAGCCCAAGAGGAAATCAGGTATATCAATAAAGTCCCACCAATCGGACCAAGCACAACAACCTCGCCTTTATGATCCGATGAGAGGGTTTGATGAATCCAGATATACCTACTTCTTGGAATGGTTATATCAACATTATAACGACAACCAGTATGTATTTCCTAGTACTTATTGTCTTATTTATTCATCCAATTTGAGGGTATTTTTTTTAACCCACGTAATATGGTTAATTACTGATGTCTTTGTTATTCTTCAAAATGTAGGGAAAGTATTATTGTTGGTTGCCCAAGTAAGGGTATGGCTAACTCTTCTTGGTTTCATCGTATATTCAAACCACAATCATCTTTACTCAATGAGGTACATGTTTTGGTTATGTTCATTTATGGATATATCTGGTTATATGTTGTTATTTGGTTTATGGATTGTTATTCAATATATTTGGTATTCTAAAGTGAAACTAACAACACATATATCTCATATGTCTGGTATCAACGATGCGTAATTTTAAATTGGCAAAATAACTTCAGCACATAGATTGCGGACTATGGCTGTTGAGGAAGAAAGAGGAACTTCATCCGCACTTGTTCCTAAATAACAATTGGACAACTGTAGACTCGTCGTTTTGGGTAAGACCTTTACTTAGTATATCTGGTGTTTATTTAAAAATATGTTGTATATATCGTAATTTTCCATGTCATATCTGGTCAATTTGCAGATGATGTAACAATTTTTCTTTAAAATTACTATATTTGAAAATGTAGGCTTACATTGATGCAAGTGCAAGTGAATGGAAGAAGTTGAAGAAGAATGACCACTTGTCTTTTTGGTTGAATGATAAGAAGTGGTTTGATTACGTGACTGGTAAAATACTTTTAAACTTATGATTCTGTGTTGCATATCTGGGCAAACTTGAACATTTTATCGTTTCATATAATAATATAAATTTCTTGTTTGTCTTGAAACAGGTGTCCGGCCTGATATAGGTAAACCATGGATTCGTGTCTCCAATATATATGGTGTTATATTGGAGAAGGGTCATTGGATCGCTATCGGACTTGACATCAGACAACAACAAATTAACGTATATGATTCACTTCCTAAACACATAAGAGATGGAACTCTCAAGAAAAGGTTACATAATTTATCTGTCATGATCCCAAACTTGATTCATAACTTGGATGTGGTTGAACATGACAAAATCACAGAGAAGTGGCCCATATATCGTAATGCAATAGCTGTTCCACAGCAAGTTCAAGTGTAAGTATATTTTATTATTTGGTTAGTGACATCGATTTAATAAAGATTAATATTAAGTTATTGCATTACTTATACGGACTTATTGTTTACTTCAATATATTACACAGGGGTGACTGTGGCATATATGCACTGAAGTTCATTGAGTATTTAGTAAATGAGAAGCCACTGACTGACATCAAAGACGAGGCTATAGGTTTCTTCAGAAAGAAACTTTGTTGTGAACTTTTCTTTGCGGATGATGAATACATAATTGTTTAAATATTGTAAAACTTATAGTATCTGTAAATGTAATGGTTATGAGAACATTTATGTAATGTTTGTAATTATATATGTGATCAATTTATGTAAAATTGTACTGATACATTACTTTGGTGTAATAATGAAATGAAGGAAATCGGTTTTGGTTATGATTTATTCCATCTGTTACTCAAATTGTAATATCCAAATTCTGGGATAAATTTTTTGTAGTTCTGGAACTGATTCGTAGTTTATCATCTGGTATATCTGGTATATCTAATGGTATATCTGGTATATCTGAGGGTATATCTGGTATATCTGGTATATCTCAGGGTATATCTGGTATATCTGGTATATATCAGGGTATATCTGGTATATCTGAGGGTATATCTGGTATATCTCAAGGTATATCTGGTATATTTGAGGGTATATCTGGTATATCTGAGGGTATATCTGGTATATCTGGTATATCTAGGGGTATATCTAGTATATCTGAGGGTATATCTGGTATATCTGAGGGTATATCTGGTATATCTGGTATATCTCAGGGTATATCTGGTATATCTGGTATATATCAGGGTATATCTGGTATATCTGAGGGTATATCTGGTATATCTCATGGTATATCTGGTATATCTCAGGGTATCTCAGGGTATATCTGGTATATATCAGGGTATATCTGGTATATCTGAGGGTATATCTGGTATATCTGGTATATCTAAGGGTATATCTGGTATATCTGAGGGTATATCTGATATATCTCAGGGTATATCTGGTATATCTCGTATATATCAGGGTATATCTGGTATATCTGAGGGTATATCTGGTATATCTAATGGTATATCTGGTATATCTCATGGTATATCTGGTATATCTCAGGGTATATCTGGTATATCTGGTATATATCAGGGTATATCTGGTATATCTGAGGGTATATCTGAGGGTATATCTGGTATATCTGAGGGTATATCTGGTATATCTCAGGGTATATCTGGTATATATCAGGGTATATCTGGTATATCTGAGGGTATATCTGGTATATCTCAGGGTATATCTGGTATATATCAGGGTATATCTGGTATATCTGAGGGTATATCTGGTATATCTGGTATATCTAGGGGTATATCTCAGGGTATATCTGGTATATCTCAGGGTATATGTGGTATATCTCAGGGTATATGTGGTATATCTGAGGGTATATCTGGTATATCTCAAGGAATTGTGTGCCGCGGCGAAAGGTTCTCGGGTTGAAACATGAAAATCATGAAATCATTGTGCGCCGCGGCGAGCAAAATTTATGCCGCGGCGAGGAGGTTTCTGCTTTCGACCCAAAATCATGAAAACATTGTGCGCCGCGACGAGTAAAATTTATGCCGCAGCGAGGAGGTTTCTGCTTTGGACCCAAAATCATGAAATCATTGCGTGCCGCGGCGAAGGAAAGTTATGCCGCGGCGGGGAGGTTTCTGTTTTTATTCCTAATTCAATATCACATGTGCGCCGCGGCATGGAAAAAGGTGCGCCGCGGCGCGCGCGCGCGGATTGGACTCCTCCTGGGCGAGGAGATTTACAGAATATTTTGGAAACCCTTACAAAGAAAAGGAAAACCTAATGGGACACAACCTCCTCCACAGCCTCCAACAGTTTTGAGATTATTCAGGGTATATCTCAGGGTATATATAGTATATCTTCTAAAATAGTATAACAACACATGTATATACGTGATACATGAAAATTCAGAGACAGGGCATAATATAAAACTATCATTAATACAAAATTCAGATACAGACGACGAAATACTTGAAATCATAATAAAAGATTACAGGGTACATAAAAATGTTCATTCTTGAGAAGGTAGTATCGGTTCTACAATCATCTGACGAAAAACATTACAAGTCCTCCTGTTATGACCAGTAATTCCACAACGACTGCACAATATTAACTTCTTTATTACTTCCCCACGTGAACGTATGCGTCGCTTCCGTGGTCTGCCAGATTTTTTCTTTGTGTTAGGAGGAAGTTCAACTAGTTCTATGATTTCTGGTGGAATGTCCCACTGACCATTGTCAGTTGCTGGAAATATTGCCTCCGCATATGCGATAATATAACAATTGACTGTGTATAATCGGTCAACAAAGGACTGGACATCAACATCTTGAAAACGGGCCGCTGCAATGGCATGACAACAGGGGATTTTGTGAACATCAAATTCTCTGCAGCTACAACTTCTGTTGAGTAGATCAACATCTTCACTAGTATCACCATGTACAACCTATATTTTCATATGAATGAACTAGTTACTTTATGGTTTATAGGCTTACAAGAGATACAACAATATATATGCTGTTAAATTTACATATTTAAAAATTCAATAACAATATAGAATGATGTACGAATCCCATACCTGGAAAACATGTGCATTAATTCTGAAAACCCTGTACCTTAAGGACTTATTGTGATTTGCACGCATAATTGATTCAACCTCATCGGTAAGGAATCGAGTTCCCCATCTCATCCCAACCTCCCTACGTTCGACAAACCAATGTTGTATTTTGCTACGGTAGTACTCAGCAAGCATGGTTATAGGCAACTCACGAGCAGATTTCATGACATTATTAAATGATTCTGAACCATTTGTGGTCATTATACCGTATCTGTTTCCAGAAAAATGAAATCTTGACCACTTCTCTTTACCTGCTTCCAATAAGTACTTCTCTATATCTGGATCGATCAGTCTCAAATCCCCCATGTATTTGTCAAATTCACGCTTCGTATATGCCCTTGCGCAACATCTGAACAAAGGTGTGATATCAGGATTCTTAAATTTGTGGTTTAAATTCATCTCCATGTGAAATGCACAATATCCATGCAAAGCATTGGGGAAGGCTTTAGGAACAGATTGTATAATACTTTGGTGTCTATCTGAAACAATAACAAGATCATCAATGTGCCCAAATATACCGGATAGTTTTAACAAAAACCATTCCCAGGCTTCATTATTCTCAGAATCTCCAACACCAATGGCCAATGGATATATGTTGTTATTTCCATCTGAAGCATTTGCTACGAATAATGTCCCAGCATACCTGCCTGATAGGAATGCACCGTCGACTGTAATTACATGTCTTATACAAGATAAAAATCCTCTGATACATGGACCTAGTGCCATAAAAAAGTACTTAAATCTTCCGGACTGGTCAACTTCAATATGTGTGACGCTACCAGGATTTCTTTCCTTCAAAACATGACAGTAGGAAGGAAGCTTCAGGAAAGATTCCTCTTCACTGCCACGTAGCAAATAAAGAGCCTTCTCTTTAGATCTGTATGCTGTGGTGTAACCAATCTCAATCCCAAACTCATTTTGACAATCATCAATAATATCTTTGGGCTTATAAATTCTTCCTGGTCAGACCAACTTCATTTTTATGGCATTTCCTATCACTCTTGAGGTTGCAGTCCTATTCTTCCTCATGTAATTGTTAGGATCACAAGTATGTCTTGATTCGTATTCTTTTACCCTGAACCTATCAGATCCAGTGATCCTATTACATCTAATCATCCAACTACAAGTAGATTGAATGCAACGTATTAGAACACGGTCTTTCCTACTAGTCAGTGTCCTCGTCTCAAATCTGTTTCTTCTGGCATAAAGACCGACATGTGTTGTGAAATCTATCTTATTGTCAAACACTTGATCAACTTTCAAATCAAGCTCAACATGTGCCACAGACGACGAAACGTCACCATTAAAAATAATCTCTGTGGGTGTACTGGATGGACCGATACGTAATTCATAATTGTTTCCAATTACAGTTCTTCCTTCAGACTGGGATAAACCATAATTCTCATGATTTCTAACAATGACCCTTTCTGTTTCAACTTGTGTCCTTTCATTATGAATTGCATGCAAACCTCCCATTGAGGACATATCACGATCAACGTTTTCGTTGACAGGTATATCTGGTAATTCATATTCTCTAATCATATCAATATCTCCTTCATCACCCATTTGCGGCGGAACTAAATTGTGATCTACATCATCACGAATACTATCAAGTACATTATCGCAACCACCATTTGGATTTTGAGATCCTTCTTGCATATTAGTATCACTCAAGAAATTTACATTACGGCCTCCGGTATTAAAAACTTGCTCATGGCAAATAGAATTACTTGTACCTACAGATCTTATCACATTTTTTGTGACATATAGAACAGCCTTCCTTTCATTATCTTCAACGTGAAGGTCAAAAAACTCTTCCAATTCTTCATCATCACCTATTAAAACAGATGGTAATGTCAAATCATTCTTATAGAAGTATCTCACTTCAAGTTCATACTTGAACTTATCCATCTTTAACTTGAGAAACAACTTTTCTTTAAGTTCATTATACAACCATCCTTTTTTTATCTTCATCACCAAACCTTCACCTCCTTGATATACTTTTTTACCATCCTTCAATGACCATTTACCATTGTGAATGATTAGAATACTAAGGCTATCCATTCTGTAAAATGTTTAAAAATAATTAGGTCTATCTCATTCAAAAATACGTAAAGTTTAATTGATATATCAAATAATATACAACATATTGAACTGCGTTATTAGTATATAACATATATACCTGATTAAATGTGTAATAGATGGAGATATACCAACATATACATAGATATACCCACAGATATACCAGATATACCCTGAGATATACCAGATATACCGTGAGATATACCATAATTTCACTGAGATATACCAGATATACCGTGAGATATACCAGATATACCTTGAGATATACCAGATATACCATCAGATATACCAGATATACCCTGACATATACCCTGAGATATACCAGATATACCCTGAGATATACCAGATATACCAGATATACCCTGAGATATACCAGATATACCCCTAGATATACCAGATATACCCTCAGATATACCAGATATACCCTGAGATATACCAGATATACCAGATATACCATCAGATATACCAGATATACCCTGAGATATACCAGATATACCCTCAGATATACCAGATATACCAGATATACCCTGAGATATACCAGATATACCAGATATACCCTGAGATATACCAGATATACCAGATATACCCTGAGATATACCAGATATACCGTGAGATATACCATAATTTCACTGAGATATACCAGATATACCAGATATACCCTGAGATATACCAGATATACCAGATATACCCTGAGATATACCAGATATACCGTGAGATATACCATAATTTCACTGAGATATACCAGATATACCGTGAGATATACCAGATATACCGTGAGATATACCAGATATACCAGATATACCATGAGATATACCAGATATACCATGAGATATACCAGATATACCTTGAGATATACCAGATATACCATCAGATATACCAGATATACCCTGACATATACCCTGAGATATACCAGATATACCCTGAGATATACCAGATATACCCTGAGATATACCAGATATACCAGATATACCCTGAGATATACCAGATATACCCCTAGATATACCAGATATACCCTCAGATATACCAAATATACCCTGAGATATACCAGATATACCAGATATACCATCAGATATACCAGATATACCCTGAGATATACCAGATATACCAGATATACCCTCAGATATACCAGATATACCCTCAGATATACCAGATATACCAGATATACCCTGAGATATACCAGATATACCAGATATACCCTGAGATATACCAGATATACCATGAGATATACCAGATATACCCTGAGATATACCAGATATACCATGAGATATACCAGATATACCCTGAGATATACCAGATATACCCCCAGAAATACCAGATATACCCCCAGAAATACCAGATATACCAGATATACCCCCAGATATACCGGATATACCAGATATACTCTGAGATATACCCTCAGATATACCAGATATACCCTGAGATATACCAGATATACCAGATATAACCTGAGATATACCAGATATACCAGATATACCCTGAGATATACCAGATATACCTTGAGATATACCAGATATACCCTGAGATATACCAGATATACCCCCAGAAATACCAGATATACCCAGAAATACCAGATATACCCCCAGATATACCGGATATACCAGATATACCCTGAGATATACCCTCAGATATACCAGATATACCCTAGAGATATACCCCAGATATACCAGATATAACCTGAGATATACCAGATATACCAGATATACCCTGAGATATACCAGATATACCATGAGATATACCAGATATACCATTGAGATATACCAGATATACCCCTGAGAAATACCAGATATACCCAGAAATACCAGATATACCCCCAGAAATACCGATATACCCCAGATATACCGGATATACCAGATATACCCTCAGATATACCAGATATACCCTCAGATATACCATGAGATATACCATGAGATATACCAGATATACCCCCAAGAAATACCAGGATATACCCAGAAATACCCCCAGATATACCAGATATACCCCCAGAAATACCGGATATACCAGATATACCCCAGATATACCCTCAGGATATACCAGATATACCCTCAGAGATACCAGATATACCCACATATAGAAAACCTGAGATATACCATTTCATACCATGTTTCGATACACGCGGCCAGATATATTCCATGATTATTACCCTGAGATTGGATACCAGATAGTTTAACCAAAACTGAGATATACCAGATATACCCCCAGAAATACCAGATATACCCCCAGAAATACCAGATATACCCCCAGATATACCGGATATACCAGATATACCCTGAGATATACCCTCAGATATACCAGATATACCCTGAGATATACCAGATATACCAGATATAACCTGAGATATACCAGATATACCAGATATACCCTGAGATATACCAGATATACCCTGAGATATACCAGATATACCATGAGATATACCAGATATACCCTGAGATATACCAGATATACCCCCAGAAATACCAGATATACCCCCAGAAATACCAAATATACCCCCAGATATACCGGATATACCAGATATACCCTGAGATATACCAGATATACCCTGAGATATACCATGAGATATACCATGAGATATACCAGATATACCCCCAGAAATACCGGATATACCAGATATACCCCCAGATATACCAGATATACCCCCAGAAATACCGGATATACCAGATATACCCCCAGATATACCGGATATACCAGATATACCCTCAGAGATACCACATATACCCCCACATATAGAAAACTGAATATAGCATTTCATAAATGTTTCGATTACACGCGGCCAAAAATATATGTTTCTATTAATTATTATTGAATTGGGGTAACAGTTTAATACGGTTTTTCAACCAAAAATCTGTTTAAATAATACCCATATCAGTTCCTCGCGAAAGTATGAAGCAAATTGTTGGAAATTTTTCGAAAATATATCAGTCCCAATCGCATTTTTCTGGTAGTTATTATTTAAAAATCCTGGTACAAATTGCAACATTTACATCTTAATAAAAATTGCAAATATTGTTGGAAGATATTACTAACCTCATTTTTATAATTTTTCCACAATGACACGCAACAATGGTGAGAAGATCAGTGAAGAGAAAAAGAGAGGGTGCGTAGTTGGAGGGAGAAGAAGAAAGAAAATTATTTTGGTGGGAAACTAAATGACCCAACCAAACCGGGTACCGGGAGAGTAAATAGAATTTTGCCTATTTCTAAACTTTTACACAAGGTTGCCCTTTTTTAAACTATATTAAGAATTTTGCCTATTTTAGACAAAAACCCTAGAATATGGTATCTCAAATGTCAAAATAATTCTAAAGAGAGTAATTTTATGTAGCACTTGGGCAACAATATCATTGACTTATACATGACTTATAAATTTATGACACATAAATAATATACGGTAGTTGAATGGTGCTTCTAAATGTTTTCTTTTTTAAAAATGATTTAAGTCATTTATTTAAAAAAAAAAAAAAGTATGATAATTGCAGTGTTTCATATGGATTTAGTGTTTCAAAAATAAAAGACGCTGTAATTAATAACATGAGCCCAAATAGTGACATAAATTATTTTTAATTATAATTAATTTAATATATAAATAATTTAATTATTTTAATTTTTAACTCTATTTATAAAAATAAGAATTTATTTATATTGTAATAAAAATAAGCCTATATTTTTTTTAAGCTAAGTTAAAAACAAAAACTTCTTATTTAAAGAAGTCACGAAATACAATTAAATTATATATTTTTTGTATTGTAATAATATTAAAATATTTTATTATTATAAATAAATAAATAAAAATGTCTAAAAATAATTTATTTTAAAAAATTATAAAATATGTAATTATGATCCAAAAATAAATACACACAACACAATTCACATCTAAATATTCCCATGTAATCTATTTACCATATTTTTCTTTAAATAAACTATTTACCATTATTGAAAGAGTAAGGAATGAGAATATGCTTATGCCTGCCCAAACACAGAATTTTACGGTGGCCCCCACAGATTTTCACTACTTTAACAACTATCCAATAATCTCTTCCTACGTGTCGTCTTGTCCAATAACCTATCCTCACTCTCATGCCCTAATTGGCCCATGTGACACTACAGTCAGGGACCCACACAAACTCTCTTTTCCAAAAAACGAAAAAAAAAAAAGCAGCACATTAAAACCAAGCTGTACTCACCATCAACGGCTGAAAACATCTCTAACAACCACTCATTACCAACTCGTTCATCCAACGGTGTATGATCTCTCAATCCACTACACACGAGTCTACGTGTTGGTGTCAGTGTCTCGTCAGTTCTTTGCCTCGAAGAACTACACACACAATCAGATGCTTTTTGTGTCTTCTTTCTTTCCCTCTCTAAACAGTCTCTGTTGCTCTGCTATTCACTCACTACTCTTTTTATCTCCCAGATATTAACGCCCTCAACTAGCTCTTTTTCGCTTTTCAATCTTATAACTTAGGGTCATTTTTCGCGAGGCGAGTTATATGCTTCTCATCTGTGCGTAACAACAGTGCAGAGTCATTAATTACTTTGACCGTTGGTAAACTGTGTCTTCTTCATTGGGGATTTTTTTTTTTTCACTCGACGGTTTTCATGGATTGTGCTTAGGGTTTTAAGAAGCCTGAGTGATGGAGAACTCATGGCAGAACATATGTGGTTCGACATTGCGTTCATCATTACCGTGTGTGGCTTCCTCTTCTTCAAAGGAGTTTCGGTTGGAGGTACTTCGATTATAAGTTTTTTCTGCATTCAAATTTCATTTCGAAGTTGCAGGTGATGAATATCACCGACACTTTGTTCGAATGCCTAAGTATTTATGTATAGGCATTTAGCTTAGTTTGACCAAAAAGAATGTTCGGCCAAAAAAAAAAAAAAAAAAAAGTGAAAACAGCAAAAATAACTAAATTAAAAAAATTACCTTTTGTGAACTTATATATTTTTATTATTAAAAAATACGAAAAAAAAATCTATTACATTATTTCACATTAGAATTTAAGATCGTTTAAATTTAACAACGATCATTTCAATCAATTCAATGTTGAACTTATTATGTATAAGTTGTTGTTTTTTCTTTTTCTTGTTTGTTATTTCCAAAAAAAGAAAAAGAAAAGAGAATAGCTAATGTCATTCTTTTGTTTCTATAAAGGGTCTTAACCAGTATATTCCCACCATTTATTTAAGAAAAATTATAGCAACTAGTTTTTTTTTTTTTTTAATCTTTTGAACAAAAAAGACTATGATAAGTTTTTAGATCTTTGAAATTGCAAGTATATGTAAACATACATTTTGATATTTACAATTTTACACCCGGAATATCTACGTTTGACTTAATTAATGTAAATAAAATGAATGGTCTTAACTCTTACACCTGACATCCCTAAAAAAAATAATTTCAAAAAACAATGGATGATATTTGCAATTATGCGGTTCCTTTCAAAAGGAAAAAGTCTCCTATAGGTCAACTTTATCTACTTTTCTTCAGGGACCCATTAGTACAAACACCAAACGTCCAAAGAAGTACAGTTCTTGGTATTTATTATTAAATAAATTTGAGTGATTTTACTTATTTGCCTCTTAAGGTATTGGTCACATTATTAGTCACGTATGATAGTACCATTAATTTTAATAATGGATTTAAATGACTCTAAACTTGTACTTGAGTTAATGTGACATTGTTGAAAAGAAAAAGACAAAAGTGCAGTTTTAATAACACAATGACTTTGTAGTGGCCTTCACTGTTTGATGTTTAACAATAACAGAAATGTTATAATTTTGCGTTCTTATTAAAAGGTTTCAGCTACCCGTCTGTCCAAAATACTATGGATGCCATGTTAGATGGTCTTGTTTGGCTAGGTAGGCATTGTTGAGCATTCTTCTTGATGGCTTAAGAATTTGGAATTTGGTATGTGCTTAGGAGTCTAAATTTTTTGCATTAAGTTTAGGTGTTCATGCTTAGCTATGTGTATGTGGGAAAAATGTGTTGTTCAGTTGGTTTCAGCGGCTGGAGATCAATTAAAAATGGCTTATTCATGCTTATTTTCTGTTTTTGTTACTTCATCCTTTTTATTCTCAGGTTCTAACACAAACTTTATTTAACTTTTGCATTCCAAATACAGACAGGGATGAATATGGGCCCATGTTTTCATTCAAATGACCCTAAAGAAGCAAGAGCAAAATTGCTAGGAAGGGTGCAACATTCCCTGTGTGCTAGCAATTCAAATTTAACTTCCAACAGGATGGACCATGTTAACCATGGGAGTTCTTTCCTAGGTCTCCTATCAGCGCCACCTTCTCTGTTGCAGTGTGATTTACAAGAACTGTCAAATCCAAAGCCAAATTGTACCCATGGCTTGCTTACAAGGGATATTAACAGTGCAGTGGTTGATGCTGCGGTAAGTGCGATTCCGCTTACCTTCCGCGGGCAACCATCAGAAAATCGAAGTGATGTAAAGGTCCAAAACCATAATCTCAGTGTAGATACTTTTTCATATAATTCATCGAGAGCAGTGTCAAGTTCCAATGCTTGTAGTGATTCTGTTTTGCCTGATCTTCATAGTTCTGAGCTGGCTAAGATGGTGATCAATCACTTGGTCTCTGGGACTGATAAAGTAAAGGGCTCTCTTTCTTTGGGTTCTGATTTGCAAGTTACAGGCACTGAAATAGCTCGAAATCAACACGGAACAAAGTTTCAACCTACACAAACGTGTTCAGCACAAGCAAATTCTTCTACTAACCTGTCATCTGATATATTGAGTTGTCCTCGTGTTTTTTGCTTAAATAAGGGTGAGTATTTGAATAGCTAATTTTAATTGACGTACTTTGTGGATTAGGGAATAGTAACTAAAGTATATTCTATTCAAACCAAAAGACAATAAAGGTTATTCTCTTGTGGAACTTTATGATTTGTGGTTTCTTGCCCTTACTATAATACAGAGGGATATTTGTTAATCAGCAATACAGGACTTCTTGGTATTGTATGCTTCTGTCACTTCCTCCACATGTCCGTGTCTAAATTTTGTGAGGTAGGTTTATGACATGCAAAGAATACCCTTGCTATCAGTGGAATTCATTTCTGCATGTATCGGGCATGTTTTGTTGCTTAAACTTCATTGAACTTCTTGATTTTGCAGCATGCCGGAGTATGTGGTGTCAACCCAGGTGATGTTGTTCGTATGGACAGCGGTGAGACCATTTCTCAATGGTGCAGGATCTACTTCCAGAAGTTTGGGGTGAGATGTTCGTCCTTTTGGATGCATGCATGTCAAAGCATGGGTGTCTATGACATAAATAGATGTGCTAGGCTAAATTGTTGACATTACCTTTGTGAAGCAATTATTCTTGGGAACTGAACGAAACTCCACTCCCTAACACAAGGAAATACAAGTTTGCCAGTTGAAACTTAAAAGAAATCGAACGTAATCTTTAAACTCTTCAGAAGCCTCTTGCTAACATGGTTTTTCTCAAATAAATTATTCTTCAATTTTGTCTTTAATTTCTCATATGGTTACGTTATGATCACAGTTTTTTGTGTTAAAGATTTGCATTTTCGTCCATCTTTCTTGTGATTTGTTGGTTATTCCATAAATGGATATTTTATCCTCGGTACTATAGATAGTGATCAACTATTGGGTGATTAAGGCTTGTCTATTTCTTATTTTCCCCAGAAGAATCAGCCGTTCACCTTAACATTTATTTCCTTGTATTCAGTCATAGACATGTTTAATTAACTTATCTCTGTTTAAATTGAGATTTGAATTCGTTATTCTTCATGTGTTTGAAGCAATGAGAACACTGCATCGTGATGTTTTTATGATGCTTTAGATTAGGGTTTCAGATGATCGCAGTGACTGGGACTGGCCCGAAGGATTATCAGCACATGCTGGTTTGAAGAAATCTGGGGTGACTAAATCCAATGTTTACTGTAACTTCTCTCATCCAGTTCATTCTTCTGAAAATTTGTTAAGGTCTGGGCAGCTTCTAGAGAATGTTGCATCAAATAATTTTCATACAGACCAGAATTCGGTTAATGGTGCTTTTCAAAATAAACAAAAAAGGACCATTCACGATCGTGACAATGAAGTTCTTCAGGGTTTGATTGGGACTTATCAGAGCAGTATGCATACTATGGCAGCTAAGCATATGTTGAAATGTCCTCAGTCTCAATGCTCAGCGGTCCCAAATTTTATTGGTAGTGGACCCCAAAATTGTTCCACATCTAATACTGTGCATGTTGATTCTGTTTTGAACCTCATAAATTCAACCGTAGTCCAGCCTGCATTAAAGAAGCTATGTAACTATCACAAAGAACATAATTTCAGCATGAATTCAGATGCAGATGATAGTCTACTTCATAGCAGGGATGTTGTAACTTCGAATATTGAATTGAAACTCGGGCAGCCGATTCAATCTAGTCAACATTCTGGAAATTTAGAAATTTTGGCCATGAGACAACAGTCGATGAAATCACTTGGCAACCCAAGGATGTCACTTTTCCCTGAGCAGACTGTACATAATGGTGTGTTAAAATGACTTTTTCCTTCCAAACTGTGTTGTTGGTTAATTATATATTCAATGTTATAGAGTTTCCTTTTCTTTTGGTCATATGACAATTGTGTCTTGGATCTGTTGTCACAGTTGGCTGCAGGGAGAAGGTTGAACATGGGCAATCCCGTTGCTTTGCTTCCAGCTCACGTAGCATGGGGTCAAGAGGAGAACATGACCAGACAAACATCAGAAATAATGCCTTTGGAATCCAAGGTGTCAATAGCTCTGCCAAGCAACTGAATTACGGAGGCAGAGTGGGCCAGAATTCGGTAAATTCATCACCGATCAACTTCAACAATTCACATGAAAATAGCATGCTACGAAGAGCCATCGGTAATACCTTAAATGACCTAGAGGTTTCTATGCCCAACTTGCAACATTCTGTACCTCCTTTTGCTGCCTATGACATGCATAATGCCGCCAAGGATAGTGATATTGCTATAGAGCAGCCATCAAACAGGTTTGAGTGTGGGTCCCCTGTATTGGACGACAAGGGCAAAGGGCTGGGCTCTGCAACTAATCAATGTTACATTCTTAAGGATTCAGGGTTTAGAGCTTGCAAGGAACTAGAATCGGACCCTGGTCTTGATTTTTCAGAAGCACATAAGGAAAGCTGCCAATCACATCCGTTATCCAACATCCCGTTAGATGCACTTGATGCTGGAAGATATCTATCTTTTGGAACTAATGTACAAGCTACTTTTTTTAATCATAAATCTTTGCCTTCACCAATAGGATCTGGTTCTACACTGAATTTTCCATCACACAGAGTCTCAAATGTTTCAAGCTGTTTGCTTGATCAATCTCCAACATTGTTTAGAGAAGATGGGGTCGGTGTTGGGTCTTGTTTGCTTAATGATAATTTTAGATTGCTTGCAATGAGGCAAATGCAGGAGTTATCTAAGCTACAGCAATCTGTTTGTTCCATTGCAAATGAAGAGGAGGTGCGATCTCGTGATGTCTCTTATTTGCAACATTCTCTTGGTGAGACTTCAACACACAATGAACACTTCTGCAGGCCTGGTTTTACTAGTGGAAGGGATGTCACTGAAACTACTGGGAAAACTAGCCAATGTGGTGCGACATGTCGGTTCCTTTGCAATAAAGGTTTGCTTCTGTGAATCGTAAATGCTCTGCCTGTTTTTGATTTTGTGACAAAATGGTAAATCACCTACCCAAGTTTCACAATAAGGTCTAATTCATGCAGGAATTAGCGGCTGCTGCAGTGGTTTCTCAACTTTGACTAGAGGAATTGCTGGGCAGTCTCTGTTCTCTGATAACATTTCTCAGAACGAGCAGCCTGCAATGAGGTCAGTGCTGCAGCTATCGAGAAACATTTGCAGAATTCTTTATGATCTTTTTGATTTTTTTTTCTTGGTTTAGATGACTCATAAACATTTTGGGGAGTTAGTTCCTGCAATTTTTTTAAAAATTTGTTTTATGATAATCTGTTCCCCAAGCAAGTTCTGTCCTCTGAAAAATTTTACTGTGAAATTTCTTGATTTTCTGGTGTTAATTGATTGGATGTCAAGTGAAATTTGTGATTTGCAAGTTTAGGATTACTAAATAGGTCGAGTTTTATATCTTTAATGGGAAATTTACATATGCCTATATTTTTGTATGTTTTACTAGGCCACTCATTTGTTATTTGTCACTACCATGGATATGGACTCTACCATGTCTAGGATAAAATGGATATTGAAACAAGTGCAATATTGAGGGTTGAGAAGGAGGGATACATGACTTTCAAGTGCTTAAAAAAGTGAAAGGCCAGAAACTAAATGCCATTGGAAGGGCATGAATTGATTTAGAGTACTTGAGGCAAAGAGTTCAATAGAAAATAGGAATTTCTTATCATGCAAGTTGGGTATTTAGCAACACACTAGAGCCCTTGTTGGTTTTTTTTGCTGGCATTATCGAAATTACAGGTTTCTGGAATACTATAGAAAGGGAAAGGCCAGAAACAAAATGCCATGGGAATTTCTTATCATGCATGTTGAGTATTTAGAAACACACTAGAGCCCTTGTTAGTTTTTTTTGCAGGCATTATTGAAATTACAGGTTTCTGGAATACTATAGTCTATAGACAAGCTTACTGTTTCCTATTGAAAAACTAACATTTATTCGATGGCACCTGCAGATGTGACAAGAACAATGCTGGGCAGGGAAAGCGTGAAAATTGTTGTAGTGGAAAGCCATTTAGTTGTTTTGGGTGGAATAGCAATTCCCCAATCTACATAAATTGTTTGGGTAGAAATTCGGATCCAATAATTGGAAGCTTGCCTACTTCTTTCAATGAGCAAACAGGAGTACTTAGGGGTGAAGTATCAATGAAATCTAATTCAATATTTGCAGAAAATCATTCTGTTGGACATAGTAAAATCATTTCATCTGATCAAGGAGGAAAGTTGAATGGGCCAATAACCAAATCTGTTTGTGCTCAGGCATCTCAGTGGAAAGATGTACCGAGCAAGTCCAGAGGGGTTATTGATGTCAAGCATTTAGACTCTTCTGCTTGCATATTGGATGTGAAAGGATATGATGGAAGTCAGCATGGAGACAATTCATCTAAATGCTTCAATGAGACAGTGCAGACAATGAACTCCTTCAAAGAAACGGTGAAGACATTGAACTCCTTCAAAGAGCATGACGTTTCAAACTTTTCTTCTGGTTGTTCTGCTCCAGCACTTACTCATGTGTCACCAGAGTTTAACGATATGGATTCTTCTAGTGCTCATGCTGGAAATTCTGGATGTGTTAGTAATGTAGTTGATGAAGAATCTCGCATTGATAAAAACTGGTCATCAGATGATGCGCGTGGAAGTGGTAGAAGTTCTGACTGTTCTGGTGCTACTTGTAAGACTAGCTTCGAAAAGTTCCCATCTTCCAAAAACTCAGATCACCAATCATCACGAAGCCTCCTTGAAGAGCTTAAGCTTATAAATTCTTTAACATGGAAGAAACGTACTGAAGTCCAAGCTGGTCTTGCTGTACAAAGTAATGACGCTTTTTCCCAAAAATTAGGCAGAAGCTTGAAAACGGGAAAAAGGAAAAGATATCGTTCTTCTCTAGTACATCATGGAAATCCCAAAAGTATCACTACTGCTGAGTTATCCTCCTCTTCATGGAATAGCATCCAAATACTTTCACCATCCAGCCAAGGTATAACTCAAGTAGCCAGTTTTAGTAAACATAATTCAAAACGTAAATTGTCTACGGCCAAGAAACTGCCTCGCAAACGAGATCTAGACGAACTTTATGAGGATAGTGATAGGAAAGATGTTTGCCTGACAAAGCTAAATGCTAATTTTGACGTTTGTGGGATACTTGATGATTCAAGTGGTAATAAATCTAAAGGAGACTATACTTCTCAGTTTAGAAAGAATCAGCTGCCAGAACCTCTGCATGAAGGTTCTCTAAAGAGTAAGTGCATTTCTTTAGCTTGTGAGAGGAAGTCAAGACCAAGAGTATATGGAAAATATGGCGAGCTTTTTGATGCAAAATTGGTAGATGATATGCTAAAACCAGCCAAAATTGTCTCTCTTAGCAGGGTTCTTAAATATGCCAGAAGGTGTGCACTCCCAAAAGTAAGACCAATATCAAGTGTAAAAGATTTTAGGAAGACAAGCCATGAAAGATACTGTGGTGAGTCCTACCTTTTTAAAACTGAGAAAGGGAGCAAAAGTTGCAGTGTTACTTTTTGTAGCAAAGTAAGCCACAGTAGCTTCTTGGAGAAAACGAGCAAGGAATGCTCTAATATGGATAATGAATTTGCCGAAGAGTCATTCATGGTTGAGGAAGAGAGACATTACAAATTTGATAAAGATAATGGGAAACTGGAAAGTATTACCTGCAGTCAATGGAAGCCAAAGTGTAAAAATGTTCAGAAACGCTGCATTTATGAGCTGACAGATGCTGGTAAACAAACATTTATTCCCATTTTATTTAGGGACCTTTTATTTTGAGTCTTTGTAGTCTCAAACTCATTACGATTGCATTGTTTTATAGTCTGGTTGGCTGAAGTGGCCTACTATTGCATTTCTTTATCATACTTCAAATAAATATGTAAAGTGTTATAAATTGGCGTTAGCGGAAGCGTAGTTCGGGTCCAATTTAGTTGCACAAATAATTAATTTATGGGTAACAGCAAAATAATAAGCAATAAGAAAAATAAATGGCACACAATGATTTAAGTGGTTCAATTTTTCAATGTGAAAAGTCTACTCACTGATAACAGCACGCTGAGGAAAATCTACTATCAAAATCCAAATGAAGAATACAAACACCAATATTCAAAAGTCATCCAAAATACCAAATCCTAAATACACCAAAAATTACTCTCTATCAAAAGTAGTAATTAAATAGCAAAAAAAAAATGACAGAATTTTTGCTAATGTTACCGAACAATAGAAGAGCAAATATGATGGAGAATTAATGATCTCACTTGTACGAATAGTAGTGAAGAAAAGGGAGTGATGGCATGATGGAACTAATTAATCACAATAGTTTCAAATTGTGATTAATTCAATTTGCTTTTCTCCGTTGGCTGATGGTGTAAATTAATTTTCTTCTCTTTTTGGTTTCAGATGGCAATTGGATTCAAAAACTTTATTGTTCGACAATTCTTCTTTTCTTCTCATCTACAACGGCAGCAAGCAAACAAATATATATATATATATATATGTTGTACTAGGGTTCCATATATTAATTTAAGGAAATAATTACATATATGCCCCTTCTTAAAAAACATGTTTTGGAGCCATATTAACAAATCTTCACCTTGGCTCAAAACGGAACCAAGTTCTTCAAATTTAAAATTCCTCGAAATGTCAAATGGCCGTCGTCCAAAAGCCCTGAAGGGCAATCACTTACTACAAACACCAACCAAGCCCAAGCAATGCTTGAACTTGTTAACTGGAATTGGCTTGGTCAACATATCAGCTGGATTCTCTGCAGTAGCTATTTTATTAATAACAATAGTACCCTGAGACACAATGTCACGAACGAAGTGATATCTAACATCAATATGTGGTCTTCTCATGAAACATGGCATTCTTAGTCAAGTATATCGCACTTTGACTATTACGAAATACAACAGAAGTATCATGCTGTAAACCCAAATTACAAACCAAACCTCTAAGCCAGATGGCTTCTTTCACTGCTTCTGCTGCTGCCATATACTCTGCTTCTGTAGTGGACAACATGTATCTACTGACAACACTAACTGCGTGTGAAATATCTAGGACGAGTACAAACCATAGCGTACATCAAACTACCAACGGCACTAGCATATGGAACTTGAGACATGTACTTCTCTTATTCTTTTGACTGTGGCGACAAATCCAAAGAAAGCCTAAAATGTGCAGCTAGTGGAGTACTTATAGGTTTAGACTCTTTCATACCAAAACGTTCAAGAACTTTTTCAATGTAACTTTTCTGAGACAAATAAAGCTTGCCCGCTTGTCTATTCCTGTAAATTTTCATGCCCAAAATTTTCTTTGCTGCACCCAAATCTTTCATTTCAAACTCACCACTAAGCTGAGACTTTAATTTATGAATCTCAAGCTTATTTTTAGAAGCAATAAGCATATCATCAACATATACCAACAAATAAACAAATGAACCATCAGAGAATCTTTTATGATAAACACAACTATCATAATCACTCCTAGAGTAACCATGATCAATCATAAAAGAATCAAACCGCTTATACCACTGCCTAGGAGATTGTTTCAAACCATATAATGACTTTTTCAATAAACAAACATGGTCTTTCTTACCTGAAATAACAAACCCCTCTGCCTGATGCATGTAAATTTGTTCCTCAAGCGCACCATGTAAGAAACTGTCTTGACATCAAGTTCTAATTCTAAGTTAAACAGCGCAACCATAGCAAGCAACACACGTATGGAGCTATGTTTCACAACGGGTGAAAATACTTCATTAAAGTCGATACCCTTTTTTTGAGAATAGCCCTTTGCAACAACACGTGCCTTGAACCTAGCTGCTTCAACCTCAGGTATACCTTCCTTTTTCTTGAAGATCTATTTGTTTCCAACAATCTTCTGGCCCTTAGGCGATTTTACCAATTTTCAAGTATGATTCTTATGAAGTGACTCAATTTCTTCATTTATAGCAACTAATCACTGAGCAGATTCATTACAAGTGATAGCTTCACGATAACTAGTAGGTTCATTCACCCCAATAGTCTCTGCCACAGACAATGCATAAGAAACTAAATCTGCATTTGCATACCTCTGAGGGTGTCGAATCTCTTCCTTTACCCTTAGCGATACTGTATGGTTGCTTTTGTTGCTGCTCTGCTACATCAGGAGCAGTATCATCTATCTCGTCCACAGATGACTGATCTGAAGTGCTTTCTTGCACTTGACTAGGAGCTCCACTCTCAAGCTCCACCTGCTCACTAACACCGGGGTCTTTACCTGCAACAATAGACTCTTTGTTCTTTTCCAGCATAGAAAACTCATCAAATTTAACATCTCTGCTAATTAAAAATTTAGGTGACTTGGGTTCAACACACCATAGTCTATAACCCTTCACCCCAAAGGGATACTATGGATGAATGAACAAAAACTATGATTGTTTTATTATTTTCTGATGTAAAAGTATATACAATACGAGAGTATATATAATAAACACTAATGAATCGAAAGTAAATCAAGAATAAAAGAAATAAAATATTTTCTGTTTTTCTGTTTTATCTTCTAACTGACTAATTAATAAATCCTAACTGATTTCCTAATTATTCAAGATTTTCACTCCCCCTCAAGTTGGTGCATAGATATCGATCATGTCCAGCTTGTTTATGAAATCATCGAAACTCTGACGCGGAAGCCCTTTAGTGAAAATATCTGTCGTTTGTTCTCGTGTAGGAATGTAGGTCATACTAATAATACCATTCTCAACCTTCTCTTTGATAAAATGTCTATGAACTTCGATTTGTTTAGTCCGATCATGTTGGACTGGGTTAAGAGAGATGTTGATTGCAGCTTTATTATCACAGTAAACTTTGAGTGGAACCTCAGCCTCTACTCGTAGTTCTTCTAGAAGTTTCTTCAACCATAGTCCTTCACAAATTCCTCGTGCAACCGCTCTATACTCTGCTTCAGCACTACTTCTAGCTACTACATTTTGCTTTTTACTTCTCTATGTAATTAGGTTTCCCCATACAAAGGTACAGTACCCAGTAGTGGATCTTCTGTCTTCAATTGAACCAGCCCAATCAGCATCTGAAAAAATTTCTGTTGTTCTTTGATCTGTTTTTATGAAGAAAAGGCCTTTTTCAGGAGAGCCTTTAAGATATCTCAAAATTCTGTATACTGCTTCTAGGTGGCTTTCTTTCGGAGAATGCATATGTTGACTTACTACACTTACCGCAAATGCAATGTCAGGTCTTGTATGTGATAGATAGATTAGTCTCCCGACCAGTCTCTGGTACCTTTCCTTGTCAACTAATCTTTCATCATGTTCCATGCTCTTTCCTGTTTCAATAGGAGTGTCACTTGGTTTGCTCCCAAGCATACCTGTTTCATTTAGAAGGTCCATAACGTATTTTCGTTGTGAGACACTAATGTCCTTTTTCGATCTTGCAATTTCCATTCCCAAGAAGTATCGCATTTGTCCTAAGTCTCTGACTTCAAATTCTGTGGCAAGGACCTTTTTGAGTCTTTCAATTTCGGGTAGATTATTTCCTGTTAGTATTATGTCATCTATATAAACAATCAGGATTGTTTTTAAACCGTCTGAGGAGTGTTTAAAAAACATTGTGTGATCTGATTGATCCTGTTAATAGCCTTGATTCTTTATCACTTTTGCAAATCTATCAAACCACGCTCGTGGTGACTGCTTAAGTCCGTAGAGAGACTTGTTTAGTTTGCATACCGCATTGTGTTGACTACCTTCACAAAATCCTGGAGGTAATTTCATAAAAATTTCCTCGTCTAATATTCCATTGAGGAAGGCATTTTTTATGTCCAACTGTTGGAGAGTCCACTCCAAGTTTGCTGCGTGTTAAGCTTTGCAATTGGAGCAAATGTCTCGGTGTAGTCGATCCCATAAGTCTGAGTAAACCCTTTAGCCACTAGTCGAGCTTTGTAACGTTCGACAGTTCCATCGGCTTTATACTTTACAGTAAAAACTCACTTGCACCCAACTGGTTTCTTACCTTTAGGTAAGTCCACTACATTCCAAGTTTCATTTTTTTCTAGAGTCTGTAATTCCTCTACTTGAGAATTTCCCAAGCCTCATCAATATGTTTTGGAATTACGATCCTGTCAAGGTTAGTGGTGAAAGCATGGAATGTGGGAGACAGAGCATTATACGATACAAACTTAGATATAGGGTGAGAAGTACAAGATCGAGGTTGTTTTTTGAGTGCAATAGGTAAATCATCAAAGGAGTTAGAGTTACCTGGATTCAAAGAGGGCTCAAGGATAGGATCCATCATCGGGTTGGACTATTGTAGTGTGTTGAGAGTGATTCTCCCTTTGTACTTTGATTTTGGCCTCCTTGAATAAACAAGTATCTCTTTATCTACTTGTGACTTTGCGTCTCCCCCTAAGTCTAAATAGGTTTCTATAGATGGCACGTTAGAATGATTTGGTGTAACAGGTTTCAGGTGAGTTGTAGAGATTGTATTTGGTAAGGAGAGACTATTATTATTTTGGAAGGAGGTACAAGGAAGTGAAAGGTCAAAAGAGCAAAACTGATCTTTCGAGTTCACATTCTCCCCCTGAAGAGGAGTTTTGGAAGAATAATAGGGTGTGGTTTCAAAAAAGGTGACATCAAGGCTAGTGAGGACATTTTTGGTGGTGGGGTCATAACACTGGTAGCTTTTTTGAGTAGGAGAGTAGCCAATAAAAACAAATTTGAGGGCTCGCGGGTCTAGTTTTTCACGGTCGTGGGGATGAACATGTACAAAAGCTGTACAACCAAAGATCTTAAGTGGAATATCTGACATAAGGCGAGAAATTGGAAAACAATGTTTCAATTTTCCAACGGATGTTTCATAGGATAGAACACGACTGGGCATTCTGTTTATAAGGAAGGTAGATGTCAGAATAGCATCGCCCCAAAACATTTTTGGCATATCGGTTGTGAACATGAGTGCTCGGGCCACATCTAAGAGATGTCTGTTTTTTCGCTCGGCTACTCCATTTTGTTATGGAGTATACACACATGAGGTTTGATGAATGATTCCATGAGTTTGGAGATAATCTTTAAGTGAATGGTTAACATATTCTGTACCGTTATCAGTACGCAATATTTGAATTCGTGTTTGGAACTGTGTGTATATCATAGAGTGAAAGTTAATAAATACTGTTCGAACATCAGTTTTATCTTTTAGTAAAATACTCAACAAACACGAATATGATCATCAATAAATGTGATAAATTATTTTGCATGAGTGCGATTCGGATGCCGAGACGGTTCCCATAAATCACTGTGGATTATGGCGAATGGTTTGGAAGGTGTGTATTTGGATTTTGAAAAAGATGTACAATGATGTTTTGCAAGTTCACATGTTTCACATTGTAAATCAGAAACTTCTTTATTTTGAATAAGAGAAGGAAATAATTGTTTCAAATACTGAAAATTAGGGTGACCCATTCTAAAGTGCCACAACAAAAAATTATTATTCCTAGGAAGAGAAGCAGAATTACAATTTTTAATTTGATTCTGTTCACTCACATTGGCTGCCTCAAAGTAATAAAGTCCTTCACTCTCTCTAGCACTGCCAATCGTATTCCCCGATGATAGGTCCTGAAAATACAAGATGAAGAAACGAATTTAGCAGAACAATTTGTGTGAGCGGTTAATTTACTGACAGATAATAAGTTGCAGGATAATTTTGGGACATGAAGGACTGACTCAAGAGTAATGAATTCAGAAATTTTAATACTTCCTTTTCCAGCAATTGGAGAGAGAGTGTCATCTGTAATTCTGACTTTTAAGTTACCAGCACAGGGTATATATGAAGAAAAAAGTTCATGATTGTCTGTTATATAATCTGATGCCCCGGAGTCAATAATCCAAGGGGTATTTATTTTTGAAAGGAATGCTGTTAAAAAATTACCTTTATGTGCTAGCGAGCCAGAGGATACATAAGCAGAAGACTGACCCGATGTTTGGAATTTTGAAAAAAGTTGGTAAAGTTGTTCTATTTGCTCCAGATTAAATGTTGAACTGGACATAGGTTTGTCATTTTCAGTTGAGTACTACCCTGAAACACATAGAGATCACGAGACAATTGTCCTTTAATAACCACCAAAGCACCCTTAATAACTTTCAAAACTCCACCTTCAGCTATGTACCTATAGCCCTGTGAGTTAACAGTACCCAAAGATATTATGTTCTTTTTCAAATCTGGAAACATAGCGAACATCTTTCAAAGTCCTGACAATACCGTCATGCATCTTAATTCGGATAGTACCAATACCAACCACCTTACAAGACACATTATTTTCCATCAAGACAACACCCCCATCAATGGACTGATAAGAAACAAACCAATCCCTATTGGGGCACATATGGTAAGTGCAACCCGAATCAAGAATTCAAATATCTCTAGGAGAACTAATAGATATTGACAAAACATTGTCACCGTCGGAACCAGAACTATCTGCAACATCATTAGTACCAGAAGATGTTGTGGTAGATTTTTCTTTACCTTTGAGTTTCGGACAGTTAATTTTCCAGTGCCCTTCCTGACGGCAATAATTACATTTATTTTTTCTCTTTCTAGATTTTGATCTAGACTTGCCTTTATTATTTCTTGATCCTTTATCTTGCGTTCTACCTCTAACAAACAAACCACTGCTACTATCGTTATTACTTGTAGACACCTTTTTCTTCAACTATCTGGAATTCAAAGCCGCTTTGACATCTTCCAAAGAAATAGTGTCTCTCCCATATCGCATGGTATCAACAAAATGTTCAAATGAATGAGGTAAAGAACATAACAAAACTAAGGCCTAATCTTCATCATCAATCTTAACACCAACATTTTTTAGATCACGAATAATTTTAGTAAATTCATCAAGGTGATCTTGCAAAGGCTACATTCCGAAAGTGTAGAAGCGCTGTTTCAAATATAACTGACTTGTCACAGACTTGGTCATATACACACCCTCCAATTTAAGCCACAATTCAACAGGAGATCTCTCATCACCAACCTCGTGTAGTACCTCATCAGACGAGGATAGCTGAATTGAACTGAGAGCATTTTCCATCAATGCATCTTTTTCTTCCTCAGTCAATTTTTCTGATAATTTATTCTTGCCTTCAAGTGTCTTAACGAGCCTCTCTTTAACCAATATGGCTCGCATCTTCATTCGCTAAAGACTAAAATCATTCCTACCATTGAATTTCTCAATTTCATATTTTGCCGCCATGACAAAAAACCCAAAATTAAATTAATAAAAGCACAACCCAAAAAATATGAAACCAACCAAATAACCAAAAGCTCAAAATAAATCCAAAAGAGCAAACTTGATCAGTTTTAATAAGTAACAAAATAACTCAAAGCTCTGATAATAATTTGTTATAAATTAGCGCTAGCGGAAGCGTAGTTCGGGTCTAATTTAGTTGCACAAATAATTATTTATTTGGATATTGGTATCTGTACTCTCCTTTTGGATTTTTAATAGTGGATTTGCCTCGGTGTGCCGTCGTCAGTGGAGTAGACTTTTTACATTGAAAGGTTGAACAACTTAAATCATTTTGTCATTTATTTTTCTTATTGCTTATTATTTTGTTGTTATTTAAATTTAAATTATTTGTGCAACTAAATTAGATTCAAAATTTCGCTTCTGCTAGTGCTAATTTGTAACATAAAGTTATGTGTGTGCATGCGTGCGTGCGTGTAATGCATACACAATAGATGATGTCCTCTAATATAAGGTTGTGCTTTCACACTTTAGTCCTAGATTGAGGGCTTATGGGGTGTTTCTATATATTGAACAAATTGATGGTCGATCTACTATGCTTGCTTCTGGATTAATGAACAGTGCACAGATTGCTTGAAGAACAACTGGTATCTCTTTGCCAATGTAAAAGTGACTTTCACTGATTGCTCTATGGATTTGTGTGCTGCTTTTATGTATTACTCTCAGCATCCTTTTGTTTGACAATAATATTTGTCAATTTACAGGGAGTGGTCCTCATTCCCGGAAATTCTTCCCTTCAAAAAGTTCAAAATGCTCACCAGAAGTGAAAGATGGGAGACCATTATGTAATGATGAAGATAGGAAGCCTGTACCCAATATTATTGCTGAAAAGTAAGCAGAACTTTTGGCCAAGAGTAAAGTTTTGTTATGAATCAGAAGAGTTCTGTTCTGAACGGTTGATAACATTTTTGAATTTCTGAATTATGTTGCAGATTGCCTAAGATGATGTATTCATCTATTCTGGATTCAGATGCTTTCTGCTGTGTCTGTAGTAGCTCAAATAAAGATGAAATCAATTGCTTGCTACAATGCAGTCAATGCTTAATTAAAGTATGTGGTTATGGAGGCAGTGTCCAAATTATCTGTTCCACCTTGTATAGCATGTAATCAGTGTTTCCCATTACCTTATGATGAGCAGGTACATCAAGCTTGCTATGGTGTGCCTAGAGTTCCTAAAGGTCATTGGTATTGCAGGCCATGCAGGACAAATTCAAAAGATACTGTAAGGCAAAAAAAAATGGTTTTCTATAGTGTAAATATATTCATCCTAATTTTTCTTCTATTGGCGATTGCTAATGTTTGTACCTTTTTAATTTACCAGTGTTGTTCCATATAATATTATTATATTAAAGCGTTGCATCTAAGATTTCAAGGTTTTCCCGAAGCAAATCTTCTTGGAATATGATTAATAATGAGGATCTGATTTTAGATGAGAACATAAGGTGTTCCTGTTTGGTTCTTCAAAACTTCATGATGTTTCTGTTCATCATACTCTCTAAATTAGTTAATTGCACCCTCATGTTTTTTATACATATATATTTAATATTTGGACTGCTTCGAACTCTTACTGGCAAGTGATCTCTCTCTCTTTCTTCCTTTTATGAATAACCAAATAATGTCTTGAAAGTTGATAATGGTCATGGTTATTCTTTCTATTATGGTCTATGTCATTCTAGATTTTATTTAATCACTATTTTATCTTATATCTCGAAATAATCTATACACTCCACCCAAATATTGCCTTATCAGGTCTTTCTTCTCGTCTATTAGTTTCTTATCTTAAAGAAATCTGTTCTCTTGTTAAATTAGGTTTGTGTCCTCTGTGGTTATGGTGGTGGTGCAATGACTCGAGCATTGAGAAGTCTTATAATTGTGAAAAGCCTTCTGAGAAGTTGGAATATTGAAACTGAAAACAAGCTCAAGAGTAAGGTTTCTTCTACGGGTACTCAGCAAAGCAAACTGACTGGTGCATATTCATGTCCATCTGAACTTAGGGATACCTCATGTCCTGTGTTTCGAACTGTAAATCATGGAACTTTGGATTCAGGTGTCCACAACGTAGACATGTCATACCAACATGATGTTTTTGGGAAACCACCTTGTATAACTAAGTTCAAGGTACAGAACAGCATTATGGCTGGGTTACTTGATCCAACAATTAAGCAGTGGGTACATATGGTTTGTGCACTTTGGACTCCTGGAACAAGATGTCCAAATGTTGACACAATGAGTGCCTTTGACGTATCTGGAGCTTCATATTCCAAAGCAAGTGTGGTAAGTCTTAACTTACTGATTCTTGACGGCCTAGGTAGATTTAATCCATGAAAACAATTACTAGGACAAGAATTAGCCCTCATTTATAACCCAAGCTGAAAATATAGGTGTCTTGTCGTTCTCAGATACCTTATTGAATTTCTATGAACTGAGCAAGGAAAAATATGAAATTGAAAACCGTTTATTTGATTTGTTTGTACAATGATCATGCTACGTATTTATAGTAAAACTAGGCTAATAATAAAAGGAAACAAATAACCTAATTAACTATTACAAATCGCCTAATTCACAATTAAACCTGATTTTCTAATTAATTTGCAGAATCAAATCCCTTATTATTTGGGATTTCAACAGTATCTTGTATCTATGTTTACTGAATATTTTATGTCTACTATGACTAAATGCAAATATTCTTATTTGTCCTTTGATATGTGTTGGAATGTTGATGCTTTGACTGTTATCCCTTTTCTCTCCAGATTTGCTCTATTTGTGGACGATCTGGTGGGTCATGCATACGTTGCAGGTTGTGAACTGCTTTATTCAATTTCATCCCTGGTGTGCTCATCAGAAGGTCTTTACTTCCTAATATCTTTGAGCTATGATCTCCTACATCTACATCCTTGACTCATCGTTGGGTTGTAATTATTCATTTACATAATCTCTTCCCATTTTATCGTGGAGAGATCAAATGTAGAGAGGCATAAGAAAATAAATTCTCTCACTAAAATTTTCTTAATCTATCTAGAGAATACATGGCATGTTTATGGACATAGGAACAATTAGTCGTCAGTTGTTACTTGAAACTCATGAGGAAACTCTTTTAGACAAGTGAACTTGATTTTGCTGAACAGGGATCAAGTAAGCAATCAGATTTAATCTCAGTATTAAATCTGTTTTGAATATTTGTTGTTTGATTTGTTTTGGATTTTGTACAAGTTCTATTTTCTTTTTTTAGCTTGAAGAGAGATGGTAAAAGGTTTCTAATATATTTGTATGTGTTACAGTGGTTATGCTTTAGAGCTGCCAAAAAATGTTTGTCTTGGGAAAATGTGTCTTATGACATTATGGTAGTCTCATTTCATATGGTGTCAGTAGTTATGTGGAAAGCAAACTCCGTTAATCATCAAGGTGATTGTATATTTTCATTTTTCAGAAAAATCACAACCATTACTCAATCCGTGTCAGTCCTTAGTAGTATCTCATTATTCATATTAACCTGTCAAATGTCCTACATGGTTAGGGATGGCAAAATGATCAGCCAAACTGGAGCACCACGAAAATCTGATAAATATCTGTGGATCTGCTTTGGATCGGATCGAAGCAGATCAAATTCAGATCTGATCGGGATTGATATAGGATATTTTTGTAAATCGATAGGCCAACAGATAGAAGTGTCAAAGAAAAAGTGTAATGAATCAAACAGTCAAAAGGGACAAATGATATCATTTTGGATGCATTGATTCACATATTCAAACTCTAGAACCGATATGTGGATCAAAACGGATCAAGATCATTCTGTTTTTTCCCCCTTCATAACAGATCAAATCATTCCAGATTTTGTTCATAACTGAAAAGATCCATTCCATTGCCAATTTTCCATCCATATACACGGTTTAGGAAATTGTGGTTGGCACCAAGTTATTAAGTTCATAATACACGGTTGTATATTTCAATATTCTAAGTGTCTGCTTGTGCTTCCTACTTTGTTGTGGTTCACTTGGTTCTTTAAAGTCTTTTTATGTGGCTCTTGTGAAGATTGTATTCCATTTCAAGTAAAATATGCTTTAAGATGATTCTTGTTCGTATTGATTTACTTATCCGGTTCTCATCACTTCGTATTGCCCCAGGATTTGTTGCAAATCGAAGAAGTTGAGAATGATAAAGTTGCTTTCTACGGAAGATGTGCACATCATGCTGCACAACTAATGTGTGAATCTGGATGCAATAATTCTGTTGTCAAAAGTGATTTGGTGATTGAGGAATTCACCTGTGCTAGGACTGAGGTTTTTGACTAGTCCTTTAGGCCAATTTTTCTTTTTGTTTGTTTATTTGTGTTTCTGTGGGAAATGGATGCACTGTTCATTGAATTAATGGACTAATATATGAATGTACATGATTTCCTTTAAAATTGTAGGGTTTCAAGGGCCGTAAACATGATGACTTTCGGTATATTCAGCATAGTCAGTCAAAAGGAAAGGGCAGATGTCTTGTTCCCCAGGACCAGTTGAATGCCTGGATTCATATTAACGGGCAAAAATCATGCATTCAAGGTCTTGGAATAAAACCTATATCAGATACCGAATATGATTGTCGAGTATGTATTTTCATTCCATCATTTTGAAGTTAGTTGCTTGGCTTCCGTTTTGGAGAATATGATGCTGCAAAACCATGGCTCTAAAATTCTTATATACAAGTGATTCCTTTAATTTTTATATTGGAAATAAAGATTAGAGTCTCTATTTTAATGCTTCATGTTACGTTTGGGATTTGATTTGAACTATGCATTCACATTTATTGTCATGTTTGCAACTTCTTTTAATTGAACACTTCCTGGAGTTTTTATATCCTCCCATATTTCTGATGCCGATATTGAAGAACAAAAGGCCATAATTTTACAGCAATAAATTTAACGCACAACTTGGAAATCTTTATTTGTGTTGATAGACATGATTAGAGCAATATAACTCCTCTGTATCGCTAGAATAAGCAAGTAATGGTTGAACTTTTTGTTCTTTTGATCTCTTCTATCTCATTTATTTCCAGTTTTTCTGCAAACTTAACATAGGTCATTGATATTTAACGTATTGCTTTTCCCATCAACTGCAGAAAGAATATGTTCGTTACAAACAAGCAAAAGGTTGGAAAAATCTGATAGTGTACAAGTCTGACATACATGCTCTTGGTCTTTACACATCTCGATTCATTTCACGTGGTGAAATGGTATAATAATCTCATTCTATAAGACATGAAACAGATTAATGAGGGCAGATGTGATAAATTGACTATGTTTAGGTTGTTGAGTATGTTGGTGAAATTGTGGGGCAACGTGTAGCTGATAAAAGGGAGCATGAGTATCAGTGTGGAAGAAGGCTCCAGTACAAGAGTGCTTGCTACTTTTTCAGGATAGACAAGGAGCATATTATTGATGCGACCTGTAAAGGAGGGATAGCTCGTTTTGTCAACCATTCATGCCTGGTAATGTTTCACTTTCTGAGTTCAACTCCTGTTTTGAAAGTTTAGTGCATAATTGGTTCACTAAGCGAGAAGCATTCATGCTTTTGGCTTATTTTTCAAACACAATTTGAAGAAAAGAAATTGGACCAAGAACATTGCATAGCTATTTTGTAGAGCTTTAAAAGACAAATGACTTGAGTATGAATAGGTCCAATAGAACAAGAACCAGTTGCCACTGTTTTAATTCCCCTGCACCACCTATCACAACCAAAGGCTGAAGTACATGCTACTCTTTGTCCCTTAAAAAGTAGGGGACCAAAGTATGAAATAAGAAAAAGTTTATGGACCATTTGTGTAGTTCAACCACCACCAAATATGCATGAAAGATTACACAGAAAATTCAAGTACTTGAATCATTTTCTATGCCTTTACAGCTTGTACTCAACCCTTGTTTTAATTTTGCCCAGCCAAATTGTGTTGCCAAAGTGATATCTGTGAGGAACGAAAATAAGGTACGTTCTATCTCTTGTAGATTGGATTTTGTTTCAAGCATGATGACGAGATCTACTGACCTTGCTTCTCATGTCCTTATCTTTACATACTCATGAACCAGTTTGATCTAATTAAGACGTGTAATTACTATTTGGCATAATAATCGTGCAATTGTACTATGCTCTTCAAATGTTGAAGTGGAAAAAACGACACGCACTAAATAATTAACCCTGCCCAATTGTTAGCTGTCACATTTCTTTAAATCATGTAAAGGTCCTTCCTAGCATGTAGATTATATGATGTGGTATTTGTCACTCTACTTATTTCTGCGTTCTCAGGTTGTCTTCTTTGCAGAGAGAGACATTTTTCCTGGCGAAGAGATTACATATGATTACCATTTTAACCATGAAGACGAAGGTAAGAAGATTCCATGTTTTTGTAACTCAAATAATTGCAGGCGCTATATGAACTAGAATGCTAGATGGTGTATTCAATTTCCTGTAAATAAAAAGGGTGACTAGTTCTCCAAGTCGGGTAAGTATGTTATTTTCCTTTCGTAAGACATAGGTCTTTTTTAGGTTCCGCTAATGGATATATAATCTGGACCAATAATCTTCCTTCTATCAAGGAGATCTTCAGGCTTTTTTTTTTAACTAAATTTTTTTAAACCAGGTATTCTATAAAAGTCCTAGGACCAAAAAAATAAATAAAAATCATTGTTTTCCTTAATCTTGACTGGTTCATGTCTCAAAAGGGGGGAAGACTTAGGAAGTCGGAATTAGATGCTATAATAGAAAAGAAAAATATATGGTTTAGGTATATATAACAACCGTATATATGTGTTGAGCTCTGAAAACTTTTCTGATTTTCATGGACAAATTAAGTTTTGTCATCAACCTATTGGACCGGTTACACATTTGCTCTTAACTTTTGGTTTGTTAAATAAATGCTACCAATCTAATAGTCCGTGTTGCATTTAAGGACTTAAGTACATTTCGTTTATAAATCTAACATTAAAGACTTTCGTACAAATATAACATAAAATGATTACATGATATTCAATTTCAATTGATGTGTGTTTTTCTCTCTCTTAGCTTGATGTGTGTTATTTTCTATTAACTTTATGTACTTAATGAACAAAAATTAGACAAAATACGTTAAAAGTGATGGAACCACTAGGTTGAGAACATTTGTTTTAATTAAATAAGTGTGCATTTATTAATTTATAATGAAAATAAATCGAAAAAATAATTAACATGAATCATAATAGAAGAAATGTAAAATTCATTCATTTTATCTTTATTAAATAACTATAAAGAATTGGATGAAATTATTAATCGACATAAATATCATTTTAAAGATAATAATGAAAAATATAAAATAAAATAAAACATTAAAATAAGGGATATTTTAGTAACTATATATTATAAATTTGAAAAAATGAATCAATCTTAAGGAGTAAAAAAATAATTAATAAGAATGACTCAAATTTTTGTGAGGTTTTTATTTCTTTTTTACAGTAAACAATAAGATGAGAATCACTTTTTCTTTTTTTTCATTCATTAATTAGTAAACACGCCGAGAAATTTACAAACCATCCTAGAAGCTGGTGTGGACTTGATTTTCAATAGATGATTTCTCTTGGGGGAAGACTATTTGGACTTGAGTATTAATATTTATTTCGGCATGCCAAAATGGGAGTGTTACAACAAGCTTTCAAGAGGAAAATGGAAGTGGGATTATTTTTAATAGAAAAATTGAAGAGGGACAAAGTTGTAAATTGTTATACGATCAAAAAACAATAATTAAAAAAAAAAAAAAAAAAAAGAAGCTTGTTGAATCTCTATCCTAAAGAATCATGGTCGATTCTGATTGATTTTCTATTAAGGGTTGCTATTTAATAGAAGATTACTCAACGTTGCTTGATATTTTCTTGTTCGTCTACCACAGCTGCAATTTTTATATGCCAGATTGAATGTTCATATTTTCTATTGTATAGCTCTTAATACTAAATGGAGCATGCAAAAATAGAAAGAAACCATAGTGCATATTTAGAAGAAAAGAAAAAAAGTTACAATAAAGGGAAACAAATTACAAGGGCTTTCCAACCCTTATGGTCTGAATAATGCAGAAAGATATATGGTATCACTATATAGATCTATCCACCTTCTCTACGAGTATGATTCCCAATTTGGAATGTATTTTGTGGCTTCGTTTACCATCTTTACCAAAGTCACCTGCAATGTTTAAATTTGTTAACAGTTGATAAGATTATAGTTTAAGATGTTAACTCTGTTTCTTGGTTATTTCCTCCTTTTATATTGACTTTGTCATCTGGACTTTTGATTGTAATTTGTAACATTATTTAAATTATAATTACATTAATCCAATAGTAAGCCAATCTGACTAATTCCATGCCCTGTGGTTGGGCTTGTTGTCTGGTTAAAGGGTCAGTTAGTGCGAGTTCATGTTCGTGTTTTTTTTTTTTTTATGGACTTAAATACACATATTTTTAGTAGTCTTTATTATTATCTAATTTTTTATAGCTCTCGATAATTGAGATTTAATAAGGAAGAAAAATTGAGAAAAAATGATTAGCTAAAATTTTAATCTCTATTTTTTATAATATGAAAAAGAATAAATTAATTTTAGTCAATTTATTTATTTATTTAAAGTGATAAGATAATTTAATATCTTTTTAGGTAAAAAAATAATAATTAAAACATAATTCGTGTTGTTGGGTTGGATTTGTATTTTGGAAGGGGACCCAAACCACACTCAATTATCATTTATCCGTTCAAACTTCAAAGAAAACATAAATGTCAATGTCATGCCCCAAACTTTTCACTGCCCGAGTGCCCGGTTATCAAAAAAAGAAAACTTCTCGCTGCCCGTTAAAGGTAAAAGAAAAAAGCAATTTGTGTACTGACTCTTTGAAGTTGAAAGTTATCTCTGCAGGAAATTTCTAACTGAGATTTAACTCAAATTACATGTTTACATGGCACAAGTAGACTCTAACAATTACATTCAATAAAAATATTTCAACTTATTCACATAATTTTTTTTTAAAAAAAAATTTATATTATTTTTTTTACAATATAAAATAACATTTATTTTTCTTTAAATGTTGTAAAATATTTTTTTTTCTAAAAATTTCATATGAAGGTTATTCTATACGATTAAATTTAAACTTTCACGTTATGATTATAATGATTTTTTTTTTTCATGTAATCAACACAAAGGTTTTGCGTCCACAAACCAATCCCGGTCCAGCCGTATCTAATAAGTGCATGTGTACCTTCTCTCACATAACATTTAGTGAATTTAACATATTAGGGGTGAATTTCACATATTATTATGTGAAATAGATGGGAATAAGCATCTGCTAATTTTTGCCAGCATCTATGGTAATACGGAGGATGCCCAGGAGTACATGTAACACGATCAACCTTTTTCAAGATACTGAGACACTTTGGGATCTTTTTCTAATTCCTTTGTCATCTAGTCACAAGATCTACCTTTTTTCTGTCATAAGATTCAACTTATATTCCTACTCTTTTTTTCCCATTCCCACAGTCACCCCAACCTTGCTCCATTCTAAAACGTAGTAGAACAGAAACTACTAAACATTGATTTAGTAATATTGAAGCAAGTGTTCAAAAGTCTGCCTAAATTTAGAAAGCAAGTAGGTATTTTTCCCAAAGTTCAGGCACAAAAATTAAACACTAGAGAAAGTGATTAGGTTTTGAGATTAGTTCTAATCTATGCTGATATCAACCAGTTATATAGCAATATGTAAGAGCAAGAAGTTTCAGATGAGATTAACATACCACACTTTCTGGAACACCAGCTGGAGGTAGGGTAAGATTTCGAGGTGGCACCTTTGTAATATAAGATCTTTTGTCAAATCTCCATTCTCCAATCTTTCCATATGTTAATTCACCCTGAATAACACAAAATAGTCAGTACGAGGAGTTAAACGCAACAAAATCACTTTGTTTTCAATTCTTCTTAAACACAAAAATAAAATTCATGGGTAGTATATTTTGCACAATAGAGTACCTTCATATTATAGTCACATCCATAAGTATAATGGATTATGAACTTCTTCCCAACTTCTGTTTCCCATGGAGGCTGATGTGCACATTAACAAAAAAAAAAAAAAAACGCACACACCAAAGCAAGTTAAGAATAACCAAATAATGAAATTTATCACTCATTTTGTAAAATGAACACGGTGCAGAAAAGAAATTAAATCAAGTTCGTGATCTACTCATCTATGTAGCAAGCAAGGCAATATGCAGCAAAATGGAGAATCGGCCATGCAATTGATTAGTCTCAAATAATCAGATAGCTTTACATTTTTGCAAATTATATTATTCTCTCTTTTTTTTTTTTTTCCTTGTTTTTTGGACTATACGAATTTTCATGTTATGACAATAATTTTCCTTCAATTTCCGGGCCTGTTCTAAGGCATTGTTAAAGAACTTGGAGTATATCCTCAACAATTCAGTGTAGATCTGACAAGCAACACATGGATGAAGATTATTTACAAAATTACTCATGAAACTACTCTTCAATCTTCAAAAAGTCAATAAAATGAATGATAATTCTTCAAACCTGAATCATGAAATCCTTGTGCAAGATGTTACTAACACCATGAAGAGCAGATGAAACAGCATACGCATACCTAAAGATGCACAAAATCAAGTTAAAAGGTCATAAAAAAACTTCATGGTTGCTTGCAGAGAAAAAATCACAAGTTCACACGCACATTTCAAGCACCCAACCGAAAGCTTTGTCTGTTTCGGGATCCTGCTTCATGGCTAAGGAAACATTCATCCAAGTAGGAGCAATCTTCTTAAGAAGCACCTGATAATTTATGATAGAGATTACAAGAAGATGAGTCCAAAAACAAAATAGAACTCAAACATTCTCATCAATCTTTATAGGTTACATACCTTCCCAACAATAACAGGGGAATTTCCAATTGGGTCAATTTTAGTTATTGGTCCCTTGTCCACAGGGAAGTACTTCCTGATAACTGATTCATACTTTTTAGGTTCAATGTAAAAGAAAGGAAATGCAGCTCCCATTGATTCTGTGGACAAGTTTGGGATAGGCTTGACAATAATATGATCAGGCTCTGACATCAGTATATAACTGTACACATATCATGAAAACCATAGACACAGTCAATCAATACGAAAACACATAATATGACCTATGTTACAAGACCCTTCTTTTTCATGAAATACCATTGTTCAAGCGACATGACATGGACATGAATGTGAATACTCAATACTCTAATTTATCCAAAAAAAATTTTGTGAGGTTTTTATTTCTTTTTTACAGTAAACAATAAGATGAGAATCACTTTTTCTTTTTTTTCATTCATTAATTAGTAAACACGCCGAGAAATTTACAAACCATCCTAGAAGCTGGTGTGGACTTGATTTTCAATAGATGATTTCTCTTGGGGGAAGACTATTTGGACTTGAGTATTAATATTTATTTCGGCATGCCAAAATGGGAGTGTTACAACAAGCTTTCAAGAGGAAAATGGAAGTGGGATTATTTTTAATAGAAAAATTGAAGAGGGACAAAGTTGTAAATTGTTATACGATCAAAAAACAATAATTAAAAAAAAAAAAAAAAAAGAAGCTTGTTGAATCTCTATCCTAAAGAATCATGGTCGATTCTGATTGATTTTCTATTAAGGGTTGCTATTTAATAGAAGATTACTCAACGTTGCTTGATATTTTCTTGTTCGTCTACCACAGCTGCAATTTTTATATGCCAGATTGAATGTTCATATTTTCTATTGTATAGCTCTTAATACTAAATGGAGCATGCAAAAATAGAAAGAAACCATAGTGCATATTTAGAAGAAAAGAAAAAAAGTTACAATAAAGGGAAACAAATTACAAGGGCTTTCCAACCCTTATGGTCTGAATAATGCAGAAAGATATATGGTATCACTATATAGATCTATCCACCTTCTCTACGAGTATGATTCCCAATTTGGAATGTATTTTGTGGCTTCGTTTACCATCTTTACCAAAGTCACCTGCAATGTTTAAATTTGTTAACAGTTGATAAGATTATAGTTTAAGATGTTAACTCTGTTTCTTGGTTATTTCCTCCTTTTATATTGACTTTGTCATCTGGACTTTTGATTGTAATTTGTAACATTATTTAAATTATAATTACATTAATCCAATAGTAAGCCAATCTGACTAATTCCATGCCCTGTGGTTGGGCTTGTTGTCTGGTTAAAGGGTCAGTTAGTGCGAGTTCATGTTCGTGTTTTTTTTTTTTTTATGGACTTAAATACACATATTTTTAGTAGTCTTTATTATTATCTAATTTTTTATATCTCTCGATAATTGAGATTTAATAAGGAAGAAAAATTGAGAAAAAATGATTACCTAAAATTTTAATCTCTATTTTTTATAATATGAAAAAGAATAAATTAATTTTAGTCAATTTATTTATTTATTTAAAGTGATAAGATAATTTAATATCTTTTTAGGTAAAAAAATAATAATTAAAACATAATTCGTGTTGTTGGGTTGGATTTGTATTTTGGAAGGGGACCCAAACCACACTCAATTATCATTTATCCGTTCAAACTTCAAAGAAAACATAAATGTCAATGTCATGCCCCAAACTTTTCACTGCCCGAGTGCCCGGTTATCAAAAAAAGAAAACTTCTCGCTGCCCGTTAAAGGTAAAAGAAAAAAGCAATTTGTGTACTGACTCTTTGAAGTTGAAAGTTATCTCTGCAGGAAATTTCTAACTATTTTTAAATTTGAGATTTAACTCAAATTACATGTTTACATGGCACAAGTAGACTCTAACAATTACATTCAATAAAAATATTTCTAACTTATTCACATAATTTTTTTTTTTAAAAAAAATTTATATTATTTTTTTTACAATATAAAATAACATTTATTTTTCTTTAAATGTTGTAAAATATTTTTTTTTCTAAAAATTCCATATGAAGGTTATTCTATACGATTAAATTTAAACTTTCACGTTATGATTATAATGATTTTTTTTTTCATATAATCAACACAAAGGTTTTGCGTCCACAAACCAATCCCGGTCCAGCCGTATCTAATAAGTGCATGTGTACCTTCTCTCACATAACATTTAGTGAATTTAACATATTAGAGGTGAATTTCACATATTATTATGTGAAATAGATGGGAATAAGCATCTGCTAATTTTGTGCCAGCATCTATGGTAATACGGAGGATGCCCAGGAGTACATGTAACACGATCAACCTTTTTCAAGATACTGAGACACTTTGGGATCTTTTTCTAATTCCTTTGTCATCTAGTCACAAGATCTACCTTTTTTCTGTCATAAGATTCAACTTATATTCCTACTCTTTTTTTCCCATTCCCACAGTCACCCCAACCTTGCTCCATTCTAAAACGTAGTAGAACAGAAACTACTAAACATTGATTTAGTAATATTGAAGCAAGTGTTCAAAAGTCTGCCTAAATTTAGAAAGCAAGTAGGTATTTTTCCCAAAGTTCAGGCACAAAAATTAAACACTAGAGAAAAGTGATTAGGTTTTGAGATTAGTTCTAATCTATGCTGATATCAACCAGTTATATAGCAATATGTAAGAGCAAGAAGTTTCAGATGAGATTAACATACCACACTTTCTGGAACACCAGCTGGAGGTAGGGTAAGATTTCGAGGTGGCACCTTTGTAATATAAGATCTTTTGTCAAATCTCCATTCTCCAATCTTTCCATATGTTAATTCACCCTGAATAACACAAAATAGTCATTACGAGGAGTTAAACGCAACAAAATCACTTTGTTTTCAATTCTTCTTAAACACAAAAATAAAATTCATGGGTAGTATATTTTGCACAATAGAGTACCTTCATATTATAGTCACATCCATAAGTATAATGGATTATGAACTTCTTCCCAACTTCTGTTTCCCATGGAGGCTGATGTGCACATTAACAAAAAAAAAAAACACACACACACCAAAGCAAGTTAAGAATAACCAAATAATGAAATTTATCACTCATTTTGTAAAATGAACACGTTTCAGAAAAGAAATTAAATCAAGTTCGTGATCTACTCATCTATGTAGCAAGCAAGGCAATATGCAGCAAAATGGAGAATCGGCAATGCAATTGATTAGTCTCAAATAATCAGATAGCTTTACATTTTTGCAAATTATATTATTCTCTTTTTTTTTTTCCTTGTTTTTTCCACTATAAGAATTTTCATGTTATGACAATAATTTTCCTTCAATTTCCGGGCCTGTTCTAAGGCATTGTTAAAGAACTTGGAGTATATCCTCAACAATTCAGTGTAGATCTGACAAGCAACACATGGATGAAGATTATTTACAAAATTACTCATGAAACTGCTCTTCAATCTTCAAAAAGTCAATAAAATGAATGATAATTCTTCAAACCTGAATCATGAAATCCTTGTGCAAGATGTTACTAACACCATGAAGAGCAGATGAAACAGCATATGCATACCTAAAGATGCACAAAATCAAGTTAAAAGGTCGTAAAAAAACTTCATGGTTGCTTGCAGAGAAAAAATCACAAGTTCACACGCACATTTCAAGCACCCAACCGAAAGCTTTGTCTGTTTCGGGATCCTGCTTCATTGCTAAGGAAACATTCATCCAAGTAGGAGCAATCTTCTTAAGAAGCTCCTGATAATTTATGATAGAGATTACAAGAAGATGAGTCCAAAAACAAAATAGAACTCAAACATTCTCATCAATCTTTATAGGTTACATACCTTCCCAACAATAACAGGGGAATTTCCAATTGGGTCAATTTTAGTTATTGGTCCCTTGTCCACAGGGAAGTACTTCCTGATAACTGATTCATACTTTTTAGGTTCAATGTAAAAGAAAGGAAATGCAGCTCCCATTGATTCTGTGGACAAGTTTGGGATAGGCTTGACAATAATATGATCAGGCTCTGACATCAGTATATAACTGTACACATATCATGAAAACCATAGACACAGTCAATCAATACGAAAACACATAATATGACCTATGTTACAAGACCCTTCTTTTTCATGAAATACCATTGTTCAAGCGACATGACATGGACATGAATGTGAATACTCGATACTCTAATTTGGTATTTACAATTTTTTTTTGTTGTTGAGAAAGATGGGTATTCAACACTCATATATTTATCCAAAAAAATTTAAAACAATGGTGTCCAAAAAGAGTCCGTGTAACATAAAACATGACATACTGAAAAAATTCTGCAATTTTGGAAGTTTAGCATTTCCTACTCTTCTTTAATGTTTGCTTGCTGAAGCCACTGCACAAAAGCCCAAGGTCTGTTGAGAACTATGTACCCCTGTAAACGATATTGATACGAGATAAGCAACCAATATGTAGTAAATTTTATTAGCCTACCACCATGTCCACAAAACAACTGTCAACTGCCAAACAAAAAGAAAGATAATCTTTATACTTACTAGCTTTTGACAACTTCTTTCTCTAAGCAAGCAAGAAAGCAACTAGCTTCAACCCCAAAGGAAGGAAATATTTTTCATTTTTGCCCTTTTATGTGAGGTCCTCAAATTGAAAATAATTAGCAAATGGGTGAAGATCACACTAATAAAGGTAAAGTTTTTCAGCAAAGTTAATAAAAAAAGCTTGATCTTTACGTCAAGCTCAATTACACTAATAGTTAATTTAATTCCCAACAATGCTAAGCAGACAAAAGACTCCCACTGTCCCAATCATCAAGAACACTCCTAACTCCACCTTCCATTCCATTAACATTCTCAAGATATAATAAGCTCAGATCGCTCAAAGAATATAGAACTTTGTAAACTTCAATAAATTAAAAATAATTGAAATAATCCAGCAGAATTAAATATGAATTAACCCCTTTTCCCCAAAACCAAAAATGAGAAAGGACCAAAGAGTACGAACCCGATCCATTCCAGCAGGTAAAGGTTGAGCAACGAAGGTGGGGATCTCATCCATGAACTGATCAGGCTTCCCAGAATGTAAAATCCTGGTGAAACCACCCATCTCAGAATTGGGTTCATCCTTCAATTTCTTGAACCAATAATACATAATTCTACACTGCCAAGTGTTGTAGACCGAATCAGAGGCCGTCATAGCAGTGTGGAACAATCTCTTAGAAATGGGTCTTGCTCTTGATCTTTCTAATGGCATCTTGATTATTGGGTCCACCGAAATTGACGACATTGAAGAACTAGATCGACCTGGAAGTTCTTGTCTCAGAGGAGTGTTTGCTGAGATTATAATGTTGTAGGTAATTAGAGCTACCGAGAAGGTAACTAGTATACTGAAGAACATATTCCCACAACCCATTTCTATATTTTCAGTTTTCACCCAACTAGTCTTCTTCTACAAGAAGCTACACAGATTATGCGCCCTCCATTTAAGTTATTCAGTAGAAAGAGAAAAGGAAGAAAGTCGTCGTCTTATTCTTAAGCCTTAGTTGGAGAATGGTATATGGACTTTCCTTTCGCTGATTTTTTTTTTTAATAAATAATTTTACAATTATTTTATAATTTCAAGTTCAATTATTAGCTAATAAAGGAATAACTTTGCCCAATAATAAACGGAGAATGGGAAAGGATTTTTCTAAACTCATTATTTAAATTACATTATTTTGATAACAACAGAGAACCAAATTATAAATTATGCATTATATTCAATTTGACTGAGTGGTTTAGGGACATTACAGGCAATAAATATTGAAAATTAGGTATTTGGGTGGAGGTATTAATAGGGAGTTATCCTAAATTGTTTGTGCTCTTTTTCTCTCTTCTATTAAAAATTGCTTTTTTTTTTTACGTCAAACAATTATACTTCTTATTCATTAACTCATTACACTTATATCTTAGCCTTAAATAATTATAAATTAATTAAAAATAAAAAAATCTTTATGAAAAAACATAGTTTATGAAAATGAACATCTAAATTTAAAAAAAAAAAAATTACTTTTCTTCCACTCGAAAATTATTTGTGTACAAAATTCACTCTAGAAATGCCATTCATGGGAAACTTTATTCCAAGCCCATGTCAAGAGAGCTGACCACTTTTGGGCTGGGGCTTAATTATTTGTTTGTTTCTTTTTTTCTCTATTTATTAATTATTATTAATTTAGGTTTTTTGAAAGAAAAAACTCAGAAGTTAGAACCACTAAGACGAGAAAATTTAAATTCTTCCGATTGAATTTTTGGCGCATGAATTAAAATTCAATAAAACCTGTGAGTCTATTCTATTTCTTTCTAGGACAGTGAAATTGTTATCTAATTAAATAGCGTTTAAATTAAATTATAATTATTTAAACTTGTTTAATATTAAATGTCATTTAATTGCTCTTCGTTTAATATTATTAAAATATTATTTATATTATTATAATTTTTAGAAATATTATTTTTTATAATTTTTCAAAAAAAAAAAAAATCGTCATAACTACTTTTGATAAAGTTATCATAATAATTTTTTTTTTTTTTTATAATAACAATTTAAATTGGGCAAATTTCTTTAACAAATTTTTGTTTTATTATTATTGTGAATACATATAATTGTGTTGTGTGATCATTAATTTGAAATAAAATTCACTTTATATTTATTTAGTTATTAAGATTAAACCATATATGATTTGATTCAAACCTAAAACATAAAGCGAAAGAGGGTGAATTTTACAAGGGGAACTACATTTATTTATTTACTTTAAAAGGCCTTAATTATGCCACAGAAGAAAACTGTTCATAAAAAAAGTCAATAGAAAAAGGTTGCAATATTTTCGTAACCTAATTTGTTATTCTCTTACCGATAATTTATTAAATACAATTATATATAATAAAAATAATAATATTCACACTTAAATATAATACACAATTTGTAAATTTTTGTTATAATAATAACATATTATTAACTTAAAAAGTAATTAATACTTTAAGAAAGATGTATTTAATTAAGATTTTAATAAATTTTTAAAAATTTATAGAATTCTATAAATTTTTAAAAAATTATAAACTCTATATAAATTTTGACGTAATTGTGTGAATTTTAGTGATTTTATTTTATAAATGGCTGATTCTATCAGCATCCCTCATGAGATTTTCAAATACATACCCTATGGGTATTTTTTCTTTTCCAATTTTGCCCTTAATGATATAAAAGTTTACTTCTTTATCCTAATTGTCTTATTTTTAAGATTTTTGAGTCAAAATTCATTATTTTTGAAAATAATTTTTTCCAAAAATTTTGTAATTTTTTTTTTCTTTTATATTCATTCCTTTTCATATTTTTTAAATATTTTTTATTAATTTTTTTTAGAATAAAGTTCATAAAGACTTTAAATTCCTTTATAAAGATTTCTTTTGTTTTTATGTTTTCTAAGTGTTTTAATTTTTCTTTTAAGATTTCTGTTTGTTCTTGTAACAAAATTATTTTGTTCATTTTATTTCCAAGCATGCTAAAAACATTCATATAAAATCCTTATTAAATTCTTTATTATTTTCTGTATTTTGGATCAGATTAATTAATTCTTTTAAGTTATTAATTTGTGTTTGTATAAGCATTTTTATTATTTATGGTATAACCAAGTCAATTCTTTATTCCAATTATAAAGTACTTTGTAAATTATTAATTGTGTTATTTTTTTAGGTAATCTTTGGTTATTTCTTTAATCTGTAATATTAATTCTATTGTTTCTTCTTTATAATATTTTAAATAATTCATTTTTCTTCTTGAATTTGGTCGAGGATATCTTATTTTATACATTTTGTTTAAAGTTTTTCTTTTTAATAACCAGGCTCTGATACCAACTATTAGCTGAATTTTATTTTAAGCTTCAATTACTTATCTTCCGATTTGTTCCTTAAATAAATAGAATCTAAAGATTAAATTATCAAATTCTTCTTTATTTACTTATACAAATTTCTTGTATAAAATAATTTCTTAGTATTTTTCCTACAGAATGGTCTATTAGAAATAATATGCTGGAAACATAATCTGTATAACAGTCTAACAGGGTGTCAAACCTTTTAAAATTTTTTTAGATATGTTTCATAATCTTCATTATCAAAATATTTCTCTAATAATTCCATATATTTTCCTTCAAAATATTCTATGCTAGTCATAATTTTCTTGTTGAGTTTCAAAGTTATTTTCTTCTAGTTCTTGATCTATCCATTGACTTAGTTCTAGAATTTTCTTATTTTCCTGTATGTTCATTTTTACTAGTTCAAGACTTGCTTCAAGATCTAAGTGTTCTTTATCCTGTCTTTTTATTAAATCATTTTTTTTTTTTGGTAAAATAATCAATTAGTCCTTGTAAGTTTTCCATTACTTTGGATCTTCCTGTACTTTTCTCGAAATTTTCTTTTATAGATATTTTATAACAAATAAGAGATTGTTTAAGGTATATTGCATCTTTTAAATTTTGTTGATTTTTCAGAATATTTTCTGCTTTTATTTCTGCAGAGTATAGTTTCAGGTTTCCTTTTCATGTTAATCAGTTCATCATTCATAATTTCATGCAGTATAAACAAGACTTTATCAATATTAATGAAGATTCAAGGTATACTAGCCTCTACCTGCAAACTAACATGTTTCTGAATATGGGTCCACCGCGTTCTTCCGCTTCCTAGCTATCTTCTTACTCCAGAAAGTTAAGCCTCACTCCAGATCCAAGCTCTCAGTCCTCCTGACTATGCCGACTTTATGAGATCCATACTTAAACTTAATGAAAATGAGAGAGATAATTATGGAATTGAAATGGACTTTTTATTCATTAACTTGAAAGTTTTTACAAGCTAGAGAACTAGTAACCTTGAAAGGATTCTTAGTTATTCCTTATTACAAAAGACATAGCTAAAGCTTGAAAATAGAAAGATAAATGTTAGGTTTTTCGTGTTGTGTCCTTTGAGATCCAGAGAGTTCTCTTTTATAATCATAAGAGTTCTCTGTTTACAATGGAGGGATTTACACAATTCATAACTTTTCCTATTTAGGCGCCAAGACGCCTACATTATTGATGCCTTCATTATTGGCTTTAACTGTTGAAATGGTCCTACATGGTTGGCTCTGCCGACATGGAGCTGCTGGATGAGCTTGAGTCCAAGTGAACCTTATCTTTTATGCAATAATTGCACTTGTGATCTGATGATTACTGTTTGGAATAATAGCAAAATACATTTTTTGTTTCCTCACTTACTTCAATATTATTACAATTGAAGTTAGTTTTATAGGAAATTACTTTTTCATTGTCTTCCTCAGTAATAACCATATTACTTTGGGAAGTAATAATAATTTTACTTGTACAATAATTTACTTTTATTTTTGAAAGAGTTGTTGACTCTTCTTATTTCATGATAAATCTGGCTCAACATTTGTCCTCTTTCAATATATAATTCCTCAACATTAAATTCCTTTTCTGGTAAGTCCTTTAGAGCGAGTTACTTCTCTTTTGTTGCTTGATATACCAAGCTTAATGAAATGATAAAGACTTACTGATGTATCTTGGTTCCAATCCATTAATGAACTGAAACATCTTAGATAAATAGGCTTTTTGTAGCCTTAATTTTTCTTTTAAAATTTCTGATGGATTTTTTGAAATTGTCAGGAAAATAGATTAATTCCTTTAATTCATTTCCTGGATATATATTTTCTATGAGTCCTTGCATGAAATGCTTTGTAAACAAATAATGGATCAGCTCCTTCTAAGATATTAAATTTACTTCCTAATGAAAAATCTTTTTCTGTGGTGTAAAATTTCATGTCTTCAAGGTGTTCCACAGTTATTTTTCTTCGCCAGATTATACAAACCTAGCCATTCTTGTTTTGTTAGATTTCTGTATCTTTCTTTTTCTTCTTCAAAAGAGTTATTAGTTGTTTCTTTAAAAATTACTGGTCTTTGAATTTTTCCAAGGATTTCTCATCTTACTGGTTCCTATTGCTGGTTGTTGTATTATTTGAGAATAGTTTTTGGTTATTTCTGCTGGTGTTATAAGTTTAGGAACCCTAAAGTTACTGTAACTTCCTTCTGCTTCTATCATATTTGTAAAGGACCTATGGATGACTCCACTAATCCCATTTACTGCTTTGCTCGCTTCAGGCCAATTGGTGTATATTCTTAGTTTTGGTCCATTATATACTACGTAAATCTTTTTTAAATCTTCATTTTCAGCTTCATCTGCCTAATTTATTTTTTGTTTTTTCTTTCCTAAAGTTCTGCTTGGTTCTGGGTTATTACTGCCAGTTTCTTCAATTTTTATTTTTTGGATTGAAGTTCCAACTTCTTCTTCTCCTGAGCTTTCCTTATGCAATTCAAAGTTAGTTATAGTTTGCCTATTTTTCAATTACTTTTTAAGTTGTAATACCTCTAGTTGTTCTCTGAGGCATCTGATTTCTGTTTCATGAATCAAAATTTTTTTTTCATTGATTTGGATTTCTATGTCGAGAGAATCCATTCCTGTCATAAAAAACATAATTAGAGGTGTTAATTCTCTAGTTAAAGCATCTGCTAAACTATTTTTCTTTCCTGGTAAATGTTCTACATCAAATTTGTAATGGTTAAACCATTGTTGCCACCTTATAAGTCTTCCTTGTTTATAATCACCTACAATATTAGTCCTTAGAAATGTCCAAAATTTTTATTGTCAGTCATAACAATAAATTTTGAACTTATAACATATATTGCAAATTTTTTTATAGCCTTTTTTAACAGCTAAATATTCTTTTTCATTACTATGGTAATTCAATTCAGGGCCTTAAAAAGATCCTGAAGTGAACCTACAAAGATATTCATCTTTGTCATCAACTTTGCTTTTAATACTGCTCCCCAATATTCATGTGAAGCATCTGTTTCTATTATCATCTGGTCCCGAATGATATAGAGTTGGTAATTATAGTCAATATTATTCTCATAGTAAATAATAATTTGATCTTTTAGATCAATAAAATTTAAAAATAGTACAAATATTTTTTTTAAAAATATAAATATACAATAAATAATATAGAAAAAAATAATAATATAATTAGTAAAAAATATACTCTAAAAATAATAAATAATACACCTTTCCTGTCTGTGTTTTAAATGATCCAAGAAGCCTTTCACTCCGATGACTATATCCATTCACATAAATCCGATGCCTCGGTACCTCTGAAGTTTAGATCAGAATATGAATAAAATAAATGAATACATACTTTTAACCTAAATAGAAATAGTCAGTCATGTGTTGACTCCACCAAGAAAACATTCGTGTTTATCTTTACTTTCGAAATTAGCACTCCCTCTTATCTTTCACAATACCACCTTGAAACCGTGGCACACAGAATCAAACAAAAATTAGTCTCTTCATCTATTCCTCTTTTTTAATCACTCAGAAAACGAATTTACACCTTTTTTTTTTTTTTTGACTTTCTCTTCATCAATATTTAAATCTAAGAGTGATCTTTCTTCATGTTTTGTTTTGTTTTGTTTTCTTTCTAGATCTTATACTTTTTGTTTAGTGTTTATTGCATTTTAAATTTTGAAAATCTTAAGTCATAAAATGTCAAATTTTGTTAAAAATATGATATCCTATTATGTTGGATTATCATCCTATATTACAATTTGTAAGAATTCTCGTCATAATTTAATATATTTTTAATTAATTTGATTGTTTGTCTTATTTTAATTTAAATGAATATACATATATTTTTATCTATTTAAAAAAAATTACAATACCTTGGCACGAATTTTTTTTTATATTAAAAAAAGTGCATTGAAAATTATTTATCTTTTAATACACATTTATCACTTAGTTATTACAAATGTGATTATTTAGTCATTTTAAGTCAATTTTTGTCATTTTAATCACTTTATTTTTCATTTTTTACATTTTTCGAGACATAATTCCCTGTAAACATCTACCAATTCTTTGTTAGTAAGATTTAATTTGATTCAACATAAGTTTTTCATAAAAAAAATAATAAAAAAATTAAAATTGATAAAAAATGATTAAAGTGCTTATATTTATAATAGTTAGTTAATCAATATGTACTAATTTAAATAAAACGATCAATATATTCAATTTATAAACATAAAATAACTAAATAATTATGCTATTTTTTTTAATACCGAATCTATAATTAGCCAACAATAATAACTTGTATAAAACGTGAGAATTGTTGGAGTCAATGTATTTTTTTTTCTTTGATTTGTAAAGGCTAAAATTTATAGGAAAATTATATAAAATTGAGAAAAGTGTCATGATAGTTTTCAAATTATTTTATTTGTGTAATTTAATTTTTTAGATTATGAATGATATTATTTGATTCCTTAATTTTAAAAAAAATGAGCTAATTAAGGATAAAACAGATAATTTAATGATTTTTTAATTAAAATGTTGTTTTTTAAGAGGCAAATTAAGATCAAATTATATTATTTTAATATTTTTTATATTAAAATAATATTTTAATTAAAAAATCATTAAAATTATATATTTTGTCCTTAATTTGTTCATTTTTTTAAAACTAAAGAACCAAATTGATATTATTTATAATCTAAGTAGTTAAATAACATAATTTAAGAGAACTTTATAACCATACTATCTATAAAATAATATTTTTGCATTTCAATTTTAATGAATTGAATTAGAAGGCATTTAATGTAAAATGAGAGCTTTTTAATAATAAGCATGAATGAGTTGCATACTTGTATATAAGAATGTTATTTTTGTAGTTAAAATTTTTAAAAAGTTATATTTTTATTTATTTTTTTAAATTTATATTAAAAACTTTAAAAATTGGAATTTTAAAGTATCATTTTGCAATTAAGATTTAAAAAAAAAAAAAAAAATCAACACATTGCAATATATTAAAAATAAAACATCATTTTTCAATTTGAAAATTCGTGCAATAACAATAGAAACACTCGACGTCAAAACTTTTGTCATGAGACAAATTAAAAAAAAAATACAATTATGATAGATATTTATTATTCCTTAAATAAATTTTATTTCTATTATTAATATAAAAAAAAATAAAATAAAATAGAGAGCTATACTATTCTGGAATTAGCCTCAATTTTTTATTAATATGGAATACTCTATCTCCGTAAAATCTTGGAATATTTGTTGGAGAATTCTTTATCACAAGGTTTTTTATCTTAATAGGGATTTGATGGTAACGTTTTTATTTTTAAAACGCAAAAATATATTTTTAATTTAAAACTTTTAGCGGCTCATACTAATATGTTGTAGTTAGCTTTTCAAGTTATTATATCCCTATATTTTAACAATATGGACACATATTAAAAAATATTTTAATTTATTATATAATATTAAAAGAAATTAGTGTTAAATCTACATAAATTAATATTTATATTAATTATAATAGGTCACATCATAAATAATTTTTAAAATAATAAAATTAATAATTTTTAAAAAAATTATATTGTATGAGTCCATATATATATATATATATATATATATATAACATTTGAAATAAAAACATAAATTATTTTATTTATTTTATATATATATATAAACATAAATTATTTGAAATAAAATTATATAAAAACATAAATTATTTTATTTATTTTAATTTTTTCTCTATAATTTATTTTTATAATATTTTAAATAAATTTAAAATTAATTATAAAAATAAAATAATATTTAGAGTTCTTAGTTAATATAACAATCATTATATGATTATAATTCTTATTAGATGTGGTATTCATTATATGATTAAAATTTGTATTGGATGTGATTCTTATTTTATATATTTAGAGTCCTTATTATCTTCAAAGGAAAATTAATGTCAATAGTTTAAAATATAGATGTAATTTTTTCCAATATATATAACAATCATTATATGATTATAATTCTTATTATATGTGGTAATCATTATATGATTAGAATTTGTATTGGATGTGATTCTTATTTCATATATTTAAAATCCTTATTATTTTAAAAGGAAAATTAATGTCAATAATTTAAAATATAGATGTAATTTTTTCCAATATATATATATCATTACATTAAATGATAATTATAAATATGATAATATATAATAATCACATTTAATAAATACTTTAATAATTAACATATTTAATAAGAATTCTAAACGTATTAATTAAATGAGATCACATTTAATAATAATTCTAATGATATAATAATTACAATATTTAATAAGAATTCTAAATATTATTTTATTTTTATAATTAATTTAAAAATATAAAAAAAATTAAATTTATATCAATTTGTTATATAAATTAACATATAAAAAAAGTAAAATAATTTATGCAATGTATTTTTAACTGGTGTATAGAAAAGTACATTTAGCATTCCTGAAATATTCGACTCGGTTTATACATAAAATTGCCGACGTCGCTCAAACGGTTTTCACGCTTTCTCTACCTCACCCAATTTTGCCGCTAAACCCGTTTTCTTATCCATCGTATTCGTACTGACTTTACTCGGCCCACCACTCTTTAATTCTTTATTTTCTGAAATAAAATTGTTTTTATTCTCATTTTATTTATTTATTAAATTCATTGCCCCTCTTCTTCGTTAAACGGTTAAACCTATATATAACCTTCCTATCTTCTGTCACTCCAGCTCCTCACTCTCGCTCTCTCACACACATTACCAACACCAAGTCCTTCACCATCTTCTTCAGCCACTTAGTCATATTGATCTTGTAAACCCCAATATAAAGTATAAACCTCATCGATATCACCTAAAATGATGGCAGAACATCAAACGGAGTCGTTGTCGACGAACCGTAGAGACAAGCTAAGGCTAACAACTATGCGTCTATCTGGCTGTTTATCGAGGCCAATAAACAATGAGCAGCAATTACTCACAAACCCTAGCGAAGAAAATGTTCGAACGAATCGATCTCCGTACCGTTGGTTCAAATTGACAGCCTCCGACTTCCCACGCAATCTTATGATGAAACGACAGAAGGCCGGCAGAAGAAGGAGCCAATTTTCTGCCGATTTTAGCTACGACGCTTCCAGCTACGCTCTCAATTTTGAGAATGATCGCGCTTATGATGATGATGATCGCTTTCCTTTCAAAGATTTCACGGCCAGGCTTGCCGCATCGCCTATGTCCTCTGATTTTAGCCGGTCGTCTTTCGAGTCATCTTCGCCGTCGTCACCTGCTCTTTGTTCTTCAGGTTCGGGTTCTGCCTGAATGCATAGAGAGATCTGACTCTGTTTAGTTTTTTTTGTTTTTTTCTTTTTCCGAACTACTTAAATGAAAAGTTTTCTTTTGGGTGCTGGGTTCTAGTCTGGCTGTTTAGTTGAATTTGCAAGTTTTGTTAATAGAAGGAATGTCGATTTTCTTTAGATTTCTACTTTTGTAGATTTAATTGTAATTATTTGATAATATTTTTGTGCAACATAATGTATCAACGTCTTTTTTTTCATTTTTGTTAGGATGACATTAAAATTAGAAAAATGTTTAACATCATAACTTAATTTAATGCATAATTAACATGTTATAATTTACTTAATTCACGGTTAGTATAATGTATTATTGTTCTACCTTATTCTTAAAAAAAAAATTAAATTAAATTTTGTAAAAAAAATAATATTATAATAATATTATTTTATTATTATCCAGTAATTATTAATTATTGTAATATTAACTAAGTCTACTCAGAAAGTCAGAAATAGATTATCAGTGGATAAATCTCCAGAAAATCGTTCCTTCTGGACCACAAATCTGATAAATCAAAACAAACCTATAATAATTAATATCTAATAAATAAAAGCAAATTTATAAATCCAATCAAACGGCAATTGATTGATTATTGGATGCTATAATAAGTTTGGGAATTTTTTGATTATAGCCTCATCTTTAACAGAATTTTAATAAGTTAGCTCTTTTTTTAAATTGTTTTTTTTTTTAAATGGAGGTATTATTTTTCCAAATAGTTAATGATTATTTAAAAAATATCATTTTTAAATTAGAGAAATTATACCTATATTATATAATAAAAAAGAGAGTTAGTCAGTTAGTCTGAAGTTATTTATTTGACATCTAATTTATTTAATAATATTTTTAATTTTGTAAAAAGAAAAATAAAAAATGATAAAATAAATGAGAGTAAAATAAGGAAGATTTTGAGTTATTATATTAAAATTTCAATTTTTTTAATGTTTTTTTAGAGAACATTTTTAATTTAATACAATAAATATATATATATATATATATATTTCAATTTTTATTTTTTTTCTAGCAATTAGGTAAATTTTTTTTTTTTTTTCTTATCAAATTGGTATACACATTCAACAATGAGAAAAAACAAGAAAAAAAAATATAAGATAATCATCAACATAAAGAATTCAAGAAACATTAACAATTATCATCTTTTGTAGTATGAATTAACAATTATTATTTATAGTTAAATTTTATTTTTGAAGAAATAAATTATAAAAAATTAATTCTTACAAGGAAACAAGAAAAATTTATCAAATAAAATAGAGTTTACCTTCTTATATTTATTTGTATTTGATATTAAAAATATATATATTTAAAAACATAAAATAAATATAATAAAAAAAGACCCACCAACTTCTTAAAAAAATGATAGAGGGTAAAGTGATGAGACAGATATGAAGTAGAGCAAAAAAGTAGAAAAATATTTTTTATCTTAATTTGATGCATATAATAATTTATATAGTAAAATTTAATTAGTCTATATTAGCAAGAGATTACACAATCACTTTTTTATCTCATATTTTTAAATTTATATATAATTAATATATCAATACAAATTAATTTAAATAATACTGCTCAAAAAAATAAACAATCATACATGCCCAAACCGACAAACATATATGTGGTAAAAATTAGTCATATATATACATCGTAAGTTAAAACATGTAAAAAAAAACATGCATGTGAATTTAGTCAAATTTGACGGATTGACTTGGTAAACCAACTCAGCTCGAAGTTTAATTCAACCTTAATAAATTCAGCTAACGCTCATTCAAATAATTTTTGGTAAGGATTCGCGCCAAATATTTTTATTAGAGATTTAATTGAATGATTATTTTATTTTAAATTTTATAAAATATATATGTATTTAAATATTTTATAATTTTTTTCATCATTTAAATTAAAACATTTATTTTCGTCTATTTACATCATTCTGAACACTTTAAGATCATGCTTTGAACTTTTGTTTATTTTAAAAAAACTTGATAATATGTTGAAATCTAGCTCGATCCTAATCTAAACTCAGAGTTACAAATCCGTACAAATTTACATCCTTACATCCAATCGTCGCTACCCGAGTATGTTGGGTTGTTATTAAAAACAATATATTGTATAGAGATTTGATGATTTAAAAATGCATGATATATCTCATACGTACGTGCATAGAGATAAAATAACCCGTTAAACAATTGAATAAGCTAATTGATTCTATGATCTAAATTTGCTTCCGTATTATTGTATTTCTTTTGAGATATATTGGCATTGATGTTTAAAATTGTTAGTCATGCTATAAATGAAAATAATTTTCAATTCAATTTACAAGTGTAGGTGCTCACGTGTAATAGTGTGCGTAAATAACCAATTCGAATAAAGAAATAATTAAATAAAAATTAACTATAGAATAATATTATGCCTCGCCATAGTATTTTCAAAAACAAAAACAAAAATTGTATGAAATTCATGTTGAAAATAGTCAAATTAATTATACGAAGGTTCCTCTTTAAGTATATGCAGCAGTTTTTATTGAATATTCATCATATCAATAATATACTTTATATTTGATTGTTAAAAAAAATAATATATATATATATATATATATATATATATATCCTTAATAATTACAGTGTTAACACATCCGTAATTAAAATTATAACCCCAAACTTTCTAGTTTGCCTAGTTAGGGATATATCCACTGCTTCTAATCCAAGACTTAACGAATGAAACCGGGTTTCCTTATTTGTTTATTCCTCCAGACATCAGAATTTCAATGATTCAATCTATAATCCCGAAGGCAAGACTATAGAGATAAACCTCAGCCTAAATGGTAACTTCTATTCAATATCAATGAACCTACTATTAACAAAACGCAACGGAGTTAGAGATGCAGAGTAAAAGTATGTAAGAACAAAACTGGACATTAAATTTCCAACCAACTCAACAAAAAAAATTCCAAACGTTATTTAGCTACAAAGAATGAGACAACCCTCCGGAACTTTCTGCTAGATTGCTCGATCTTCCAAAATGGCTTCCGAGAAATAAGAAACCAGCAAGATATTGACTAGCGTGAACTTGTATGTGAAGATAAACCAGACTCCACTGATCTCTGAGGCTATATATGATTAGTGGGAAAAGGAAAAACATGTTTGCTCAGCTCATTCCACATAACATTTCAGTACCTTAATCTTCTTCGGAAGGTAACATATTTAGATCAGGTAGCAAGAAACCATCTCGAGTTGAGTCGACCTCTGATGCATCAGAAGAACCTGGTTGTGGATGAGGATCATGAGTGGCCTGTGTGTTAGAAGAATCATTAATGACTGTGGACACTGCTCTCTGGTGTAACTGAATGGTTTCAGTTCCACAAGAACTTGCATCTAAAGATTTTGCCGAATACAAATTGAAGTCGAGCTGCAGCAAAACATTTTAAAATGTCAATGAAAAGGACCAAAAATAGTCTTCTGAAAAGGACGAAAAAAGAAACACAATATTAGACGTCCATTGTTAAACTATTTTGAAACTACCTGGAAAAAAACAAGAAAAACATTATTCATAACCTCAAACTGATACCTCGTGCATATACAACATGACTTTATAAGTAAAAAATTAAATAAATAACAAAAAATAAATTAATAGAGAATAAAAATAATTATAAAATATTTGAAGCTAACTAGGAAAGGAACGAAAAGAAAAGAGACGGATCCTTTCCCTCAAACTGCTCCAAAATGCTGTGCGCCTCTGTCTGACGACTCTGAACCAGATTGCATCATAACAATGTGATTTCTGGTCAGTCAGAGGCAACTAATTAAAAATCAATTTCACCATACTTGGAATATCTAAGGCTGTTTGGGGGAAGTGGAAGAGTGAGTCTCCTAAGTAGGGCTCATTCTACATTGAATTTTGATCATTACGATCGCAAATCCAATACATCAATCTACGCCAACTACATCATTGAACTAACTAAACCATGAATGAAACGGAGTTGGGAATTCACGCTCAAAGAGGCATTTCAACCCCCCAGAAGTGCATGTATCGGTACACGTATAGAAATCACTATGAGATTTCATCGTACATTTGTAAACATATGCAGTTGTTCTCTGTCAGCTATAGAATTGTGGTGGGAATTACAATGTTAAAGATTAAACAATTTCAGTTTCCCTACAAGCTGAGATAAAGATTATATATATGGCATGAATGATCTAATTTAATATAACATTGATAAGAGGATACCAAGTTCTAATGGAAAACATGCACACTCATATAATTTTCCATAATAATTAAATAACCAAAAAGATGGAAGGTTCCAAAATCACCTTTATCTGTTTTAAACTCACATTTGTTGATCTTTGTTTCTTAAAGGTTTCTCTTACTGTCGCCAATTCCTGTTGAACAAGTATATTAGTAACAGTAGGGAAAAACTAAGAAAGAGTTTAAGAATAAATAAAAGCTAGGAAATAGAAAGAAAAATTAGGAATAGTCATTATACCTTTTCCTTGAGAAGCGAACTTTCCTCCACTTCAAGCTCAGCAAATGTCTGGACAATTTCAATGGATATTCAAATAATAGACTCGAAGTCCAAAACAACATTAAACATGATTTATCTTTTCAACCGTGTAAATGATACTAACGACCACAACATAAACATCCAAGATCCCAACACCTCACAACCCACAAAAAGAAATAAACCAAAATGCTAAGGCTATATTTGATAATCATTCTAATTTTTAATTTATTGATTTTGAAATTGAAACATTTTTTTTTTTTGGAAAAAATAAAAATTATTTGATAACTAATTTCTAGTTTCAATTTTGACAAATAAAAACTAAAAATTAGATATGCTGGTTTGATAACTAATTTCTAATTTTTAATTTTTAACTTTTTAAGTTCTAAAATTTAATTTCAAACTTATTTTTAATAAATTTTCACTAAACTTTGGCTTTTCAATAACTTTGAATAAAGTCAAGTATTTTGAGTAAGGTCGAGTATTATTACGTTATTAATTTTTAATATCAACAAAAAAAAAAAAAGGAATTCAATTCAAAAAATTACTTTTTTTTGAGTTATCAAATTTGGCCAAGTTTCAAAATTAAATTTCAAAATTTTGAAATTAGAAATTAAAAATGAATTATCAAATATACCTAATTTTAAAATTTGTATAATTTTGAAAATAAAATTAGAAATTAGGAATTAAAATGTTTAGTATTTATCTTTACCTTCTTTTTGGATCTTGACCTCTCGGAATTTGAAGTGGTAGGGCTCGCTGATTCCTTTTTAATAATAACCTACAACATCAATCCATACGCAGATTAATAAGACAGGCACTACCTCAAAAATGAAAAGAAAAAAAACATATATAGAAAAAAGCTTAGACAGTGAAAAGCAAGCACGGCGGTATGCGATAGAGTGAAAAGGTGGACGGAGGTGGAATAAATTATGAAAGCATGAAAATAAAATGCTTGCTTTATATTTCTTTATTATTATTTTTTCGATATGATGCGTTATATATCTTTCTAAATCGGGAAAAATTAAGACAGAAAAGATAGCCCAAGCAGAGAAAAACGCAGATGGCAAAATTTGCCTTGCGAACAGAGCACTGCTCGCGTCCAATATGATCACAACTTCAACTGGGTTATTTTCCACAAGGAACATCTCAATTTAAGCATTTCAAGAAATTTTATTCAAGTCAACAATACGATATAAGACCAGTATCTTTGGCAGAATGAGATACAAAGAGACAGATTACAAAATCCACTCTTCGAGTTAGATTATGCAGGACAAACAACTAAACGTTACCCATTCACATAGTTTGCAAGCTTAACTACCCACCCAGCAGAAGAAAGAACTTCAAATGTAAAGAAAGAAAAAAAAATGAAAAGAGAGGAGGGTATTGATTTAGTAGTTATGGGATCCATAACAGAGTGATTCAAAACTTCCATAATAAATAAATTCACACGCACAAAGAAGAAGATTTTCAAGGGGGGGAAAAAAAAGGCTAGACTCACATGTCTTTTCCTCAATTATGGATACTTCCCAAATCGCAAGCTTACCCCATATTTGCCATCCAATACTTAACCTCTCAAATTCATTGTCTGCATAAAGCTTCATAAATCAATAGCAATAACTAAAAGTCGGGCCGGCCAATTATTATCCTCTCGATCACATTCCATGGTCGATAATTAGATTAATTGATCTTATCCACCTTCAGTCAACCACTAGATCCACGCCACGTCATCAGCTCTATGTAATTAAATATTTTTTATTGACACCATGGTAAGCAAATACGTGTAAAAAAACTCATCTTTTTACCTTCTTTTATCCACGTGCTTTTAAACACTTGTTAATGACACATGAAATAATATTATTTTTATTTTTATTTTTCTTGCTCACATATTAATAACACATAAAGAATATAGAAAAATTGGACTTCATAATCTCTCCAACACACTTTATACCTATAAAAAATTTGTCGGAAGAATAATTATTTTTATTATAACTTAATATATATCACATAATTTATATATATCACATAATTTATATAATATAATATAATTAATTTTTATTAATAAAAAATTTTATAATTATTTTTTTATCCATATCCTAACTTTGTATTTAAACAATAACTCTGATATATACTATAATTTTATACATAAGACTACTTTTCTTCGGATAATCTATAAGCTCACGTGACATCCTCACATGATTTCCTGCTTTCCAAATAAATATTGTTTGCCTACGCTCACTGACAACCGCGGCAACTTCCACGCCAAATCCAAAAATCTAAAATAAATTAAACAAAGAACATGTCAATCCAAAAAACAACAGTCACCCCACGATCCACAAAACCAAACAAATTTATATTTCAAAAACCAAAGACTTCATAACAACCATTCGAACGAAATTAGAAATTACCTGGACGTGCACAAAAAGACACCGAAAAACCCAGAAGATATACGATCCACTCTAACGCCAATTACTTACTCGCACACCGAATATTTTCTCACAACACCAAATTAAAAAGCCAAAAGAGAAGTTTTTTATCTTACCCAAAAATCGACATAATACACCATTTATCATTCCAAATCAATTAAGACAAGAACCCGCTATCTAACACACGCCTAATAACCTCAGCTCCTATCTAGAGCGTTTCAAAAGAACGTTCCAAAAGCAACTATGGCTCATAATGGGGGTCCACAAAAGCAAAACACCGTCTTCATTGACTCATTCAAACACTTTTTTCCTTTATACATATGACCGCAACGAGTCCGAACTCTCGTCGATAAAAAGGGAACTGAGGTTTAAAACGTGTATTAATTTCGGATTTAAAGGGATGTGGGGTCTCTGGACAATAAAATACTTTTTTCTTCCTGACAGATTTGTACACCGTGAGATGCGTTTTTCTCCTCAAAAACATTAAAGAGAGAAGCGCTTTCTCGTTCTGAACCAAGGCCGATACAAAAGGGTATTTCAATCAAAATATGAACTTAAAAAGAAAAAGAAGAATGACATGTGCCGGAAAAAGAGGAGAGAAAAAACGTGAAGAGTCTTCAATCGTCTGATAATTGATATCTCATGGACGTCTAAAAAATAAAAAAGTCAAAACGACACTTCAGGCGTAACTGCCAAGCTTAGTTCATCAAAGGAGATGGACCGGGTAAATTTCACAGCAACAGAAAAATGGATTAGTTCGCCAAAAAACAGATTTGTCCTTCCGAGCGTCTGGCGGAGTTACCTCTTCGTCATCTGAATTATGACGACGAGGACTAATCAAGAACAGTATACATCGGTTTCCAAATCACAAAACCAAAAGCGGAAAAAAAATAGAGAATAATGATGATGAGGAGAAAATGTCAACATCAAAATATTTATAAAAAAAAAACGTAAACAAAACGAAAAGAATATCTCGTCGTTGGATGTAACGAAGCCTCCGTCACAACCAACAGCTGAGCCTATCAATCACTGCCGAACTCCATAGACGGGACCACCAGCACTCAGGCTTTAGCAAATCAACCATGAATTCAAACTCAACACAAACACCAAAAAAGACAAATAACGTGAGAAGTACAGAGAACATAAAGGTAGAGTAAAGGAGACAGATGGAGAAAAAACCTTGGATCTGTTACGACTGGACTCTTCACAACCATCGGCGGTGGCGGAAGGAGAAGCTCCATCACTCCAAGAGAGCGGCGTGGTAGGGCTACATCTCGTTGAATCCGCCTTATTTCTCAGCGAAATGGCGTCACATCTGACAGCTCTGGACCTCGGAAGCCTGATACTCCATTTGAGAGGAAGAAAAGCCGTAGCGGTTGACGGAGAGCTATATTTGAGAGGTGACGAAGCCTGAGAATGTTTGAAACGCAACAGTAGTTCAGCAACTAGCGTATCGTCCGACATAGCCGTTTGAATCCATTCGTCTTTCGCCATAGCTATGGAGCTTGAAAAGAATAATAAAAATTACAATCTTCTAGTCTTCTATAAAAGAAAAGGAGAGAGAGTTTGGAGATTTAGAGAGAAAATAATAGCGGAGAGAGAGAGAGTAGAAAAAGAAGAAGACAATTGGGGACGAGAGTGTTTATATAGGTGATAGAAAGGGTGTAGATTCAAGTTATTCGTATTTTAGAGTTGGATCATGGAGGTGTGAACATGATTGAGGTTATGGGCTTGACCGCTTGGCCCTTTTTTTTTTCTTTTCTTTTTGTTAGAAAGTTAATATTTTATTAATTTTAAACTAAAAAATATAATAAATTTTATTTTCTTAAATACAAAGAGATATTAATACAGCACTGAAAAACTAAACACAAATTTTGAACACCCAGGTTATTTTATTTGGAGAGATTATATTATTAAGTCTTGAATTTTTTTTTAAGTTGTTATGCTTCAAATTTAATAATGGTTGTTTCATATTTTGAAGTTAAAAAGAATTTTTAAAAATTTCTGAAATTTTTCATATTTACACTATCAGATAAAAAAAAAAATGAAATACAAATCTTTGAAACAAAATAAAAAGGCAAAAAATTATGCAATTTTTGAACAAAAACAATAACAAACCCAACATATCTAAGATTTATATACTAATACTAACAAAAATTTTTGATACAAAATATAAAATAAACACATTTTTAACCGGTCTTATAACCAAAATCTTGCTTTTATGAAGCCATTTTTCACGGTAGAATTTTACTTATATATATATATATACTCAAATAGCTTATTTTTATAAAAATATTACAATTTTTTTAGCAATTTAATTCCCAAAATTCATATTTTTTATTTACATAATAATAAAGCATTTTACCAAAATATTCCTTACGTTTCTCTATTCACCCCTAAACTACTACTCCTTATCCACCACATCTCTAAGTAGGTACAACCGGCGATCTCACAAAAGCTCAAACACTATCTCTAGCTACCTCATTAGAAGATGATGTAACATGTTTCATCTAAATATAGACATAAATGTAACATGTTATATTTAAATATAAAATTAGATGTAACATATTGCATCATTACTGAAACTTTGGCGATTCTATTGGAAATAAATACATATAAAGATAGAATTAATGTAAATATAAAGGTAAATGTAAGATATTATATACAAATTTAAATGTGTATATAATATATTATATACAAAATAACGTTGATATAAAGCTTATGTAGTTATGTCTAATTTCTATACATATTATAAAATAAGTTCTAATTTTTATAAAGCTTATAAAATTATGTATGTATAACTTATACAATAACCCTAGAACATGATTTGAGAATCTTCTCAAAGTAAGGAAGCAAAATACAACTCGGATGCATGAACGAAACTGAAGAGTTGCATTAAGTGAAACCCAAGCATTTAGATTATTCTCGGAGCAATGACACGAATGGTAACTAATGAGGACAAAAGGGATGGCAAGAGTGTAGAAAGAAAGTCTTAAGATATTTACTTAATTATTTTCCACAAGAAGGAAAAAAAGAGTGATTCCTCAATTATTGAAATGCATTTCAAGAACTCATATCTATTTCTTATTTAATCCAAAGTATGAACTAAATCTCATAATGTAGAAACTAAACAAAAGCCTATACTCTAGTTGCTTTTTTACCTCTTTGGACATGAAAATGGAAATGGAATCAAGCACAAAACACTAAACAATTCATAAATCTATGATCTGAAATTATAGCTTTAGCAGCTGAAAAACTGTTGGTAATAGTTAAAACAAATGAGAGACACCATTTCTGCAACTTTATCATGTAGTCAACACGACAAACAGTTCATTGTTGAATACGATACCAAAGAAGAAAAAACTTACATTCAGTACATAAACCAATTTCTCATACTCCTTTCGAATGTTGTGACTAAACTTCTTACTTTCAAAGATAAATTACATAATAAATACTTTAGATCATAGTGGTTCCATCTTCAGAATCTTCAATTGTTCAATTTTCCTATCATCAAAATCTTCATTTGTTCAATTTTCCTAAAATAACAATTTGTTCTTATAGACATCATTTAAGCTAATATACTCAAAAATTGCTGGATAATCATGCATGTTTAGACTCTGTTAACAAACAAAGATCATCATATTAATTGCAAACAGGTCATACTCAACTTTACTTATAAGGAAATCTACGAACAAGTTGTTAAGGATATATTACCTGTAATCCAATATACTTCTAAAGTAATGAGCACAAATTAATCAAAATTAACAATTATTCCTATCTTGTCATGTTGTAGTAAACTAAAAATTACAAAATGCAGCTATTTATAACTTCATCGAAATAGATTTAATCTCAAAAACCATAAATTAATTCGATCAAACAAATTCTTCAAAGAGAATATCCATTTCAAAAAGAAAAACACATGGAACATAAATCAAGCGCAAACATAGAGAAGGAAACTAAAAAAAATTCAAACAAAATTCGAATCAAGAAACAACAAAGAAGTAACGAAATAACGAAATAAGCTATGAAACGAAATCAAATTTTTACCTTAGTAGGATGAACTTATCGAAATGCTTTTAAATCTTCCTTGTTTATATTAATAGTGTGGTCGATGGCGATCCTCGCAAATAATTTGTATTTTGTAAAAGAACTCTACAAGACAAAGGATATAAGGGTAAAATAATACACCCAAAATAACATCGTAAAACAATTTATGTCAAATAAAAGTTTGCAACTCTAATTCAAGTCATTTTGTGAGTGTATAAATATTCAACTAATTTTATTTTTAATTTTATAATATATATTATATTAATTAAAGAGCTAAAATAAAATTTTGTATAAATAAATTATTTATGTAATTAAATTATATTTAATTAAATATTAAATTATTAAGATAAAATATTAATGTAATTGTAGAAATTTTTTTTAAAATAATATCTATAAATACTTTAAAAAAACATTATTATACTACAAGTCTACAAGGCAATTAGTTATAAATAAATTAAACAAATTATATTATAAAATATGTACGGATATATTTATTGCGATAAAAACATTTTTCTTAAAAATTAACCGCATCAGCACAGAAATGCCTACCCTTTTGTTTTTAGGCAAATCTTGATAGTTGATACTATAAGGCAAAATGTGTTTTATTTAAATTAAATAAATGTTTTATTAATCTCGTAGGAATATATCTACAATATAAATCAAGAATTATGACAAATTCGACTCAAACCATTAAATATTATTTTAAATAAGATTTGCCCAAAATGGCTGCCTTAAGACTAAATAATATAAAATTTATAAATTGTGAATTAAAAATTTAAAAGTTGAGCACGAAATAAGTCCTCTCTCTTGATTATCTCCCATAATTAAATTGATAGGTCTGCAGTCCCACATTTAAGGGTATGGATTTGAGTAGAATGAGTATAAATTTTTTAATTTATCTTTAATAAATAATAATAATAATAATAAGTATTTAACTTGTTTACAAAACTGTAGTATTTAATTAATACAATACAATAGTTGTCATTATCATAGGGATTTGTTTCATGATTTTTAAAAATAAGATTGATTAAACTAATAATATATTATCTTAGGAGATGAAGTTATCCTTTTAAAAATCAATTAAATAAATAAATAATTGCATTTTTTTTTTCAATCACCCATTACTTGTACTATCATATGCTATCATGAAATGAGCAAATAATTTCATCAATATGCTTAAATCGGGAAATTTAATTTTATTCGGTGAATTTAAATTGTAAAATATATAATCTATTCAGATTTAGATTAAATTTAAATTGAAAAATTTTATAATTTACTGCAATTCGATCCATACTTAATTACTATTAAAATTATAAATAAATATATATTTTATTTTTAATATATTATATTTAAATATTATACATACCATAATTACAATAAATTACTATTTTAGTTTAAAAATAAAAATAAATATTAAATCTTTTATAATAATTTAATAATATTTGAGAACATATTTTTTATTATTTTGATTATCTTATTTGTAACTATAAATAAATAAATTTACTTAATAATGTATCAATTTAAAATTTAAATACTAATATATATTGTATTTTATATATAACAATAATTTTAAAATAAGTTATAATCTCAATTTGATCTTATCTAATTCAAAAAATTTAATCTACTCGAATTCATATTTGTTCAGATTGAGAAAATCATCGGATTGAATATATTCAACGTTACTTCAGATTGGTAAAAAACAGACAATTTTGATTCACTGCTCAACCCTAGCTATCATGTAAATAAAAAAATCATAGAAAAATATTTTTTTAAAAAAAATTGTTATAATGATTTAAATACATTAACACAACATCATTTAATTGATCGAACAAATCATAGTTAGCAATGTATATCGTTGCACAAATATACGTATGCATATAATATATTTATTTTTATAAACGTAAAATATGAACCTTGTAAAAATAAAAAATAAAAAAATTTGGGTATAATTCGTTTAATTTTAAAAGAATAATAATAATATAATTAATATGAATAGTTTATAATTCAAGATAAATTGGCTGCTAACAAATAAAACTTATATTTAACATCTTTCTCTTTTCATATATATTTTATAATTAATAAATTTTAATATTAATTTATATATTTATATGTAATTTTTGTAAATATTTTCTTTTTTTTATTTGTAAATCATACTAATTTAGTACTTATATTATTGTATTGTAATAGTAGTAACAATAATAATAAACATATTTAATACTAAAAATTTATTGTTAGAGAAAATATTTTTCATTTATTACAATATGATAAAAGTATTATTCGAGAATAATAATTTTTAGCTTAAAAGCATGAATATTTTTGAAAAAACAACAAAATTAGTATTCTCAAAACTTGTAACAACAGAGATAATATTTTTATGTTCAAATCATATATTTTTACTATCGAAAAAAGACTATTGAATCATTTTTTTTAATATCATCCAATTAGACGTCATTTAAGTTGAACTGCAGCAATTTAGACCCGTTCAATATTGAACGTCATATAATTGGACACATTTCAATTTTATTGGGTGCTATTCTTTTATTATAAGTTTTAAAAATGTTATTTTTTATATTTTTTTTGTAAGTTTGAAAATAATTTAGAAAATAATTTTTTTTATTAATTTGCATGTATGGGTATAATAAAAATATAATATGAAAAATACTAACTATAATACAAATAGTAAAATACATAAAATGAAACAAATGATGGAAAACTATAAAAGGAATGTCAAATTTAAATAAATACACAAATGATCTCATTCTTTAAAAAATTTGATTAACTAATTAAATTAATTATTATTTTAGTATTTTTTTTTTTTTTAAAGAGATGCTAATCTTTTAGGAGAATGAAGCGATCGATTTAATTTCCAACTTAATAAGGATTCCAATTTTTTATAACATTTATTTTATATTTTTAAAAAATAAATAATTTATTTAAATAAAATTTTAAAAATTATTTAATTTTTTAAAAAAAAAATTATCACATATTTAAGTAAATATTAGTATATTACTATAGTAAAAGTATCGTCACAATACAATTTTATTGCTCTCAAACTAATGCATAAATTGTGTATTTTTTAATTATAAGTACTTCAATTTAGTGTAACTGTTATGGGGTAAAATGAATAAATATTATTGTTAGTTCTATGTATTAAAAAAAAAAGACTTTCGTGATTGAGGGAATACAACGTGGTTCAAAAGAATAACAAATAAACCTCGTTGAATTATCTTTTTAAGGATTTTTTGTGTTTCTTCCTTTTTTTATATCTTTTAAAATTCAAAATTTATATTATTTTTGTTTTATTTATATTTTGAAGAGAAACATTGTAGTTTTGTAAAAAAAAAAAAAATACTTTTTATTTTATTTGAAAGTTTCCTAAAAATATATCAAAATAAAATTGTAATTTTTTCATCATTTACTCAAGAAGAAAAGTAACTTTTATATCTTTATTTATTTAGTTTTTAGTTTATTATTATATTAGACAAAAAATTGTTATTAATCAATTTTTATTGATTTATAAAATTTATATATAAAAAAAATATTTAAGGTCTTATTTTATATTTTCTCGTAAGCCACGCAAATTGTTGAATTGTCTCTGCATTTTCACTAATTATAAATAAAGGAATAATGGTATCTAAGTGAAAAATATTTAGAAAATTTATCAAAAATATCACCCTTAAAACTTATAGTAATAAAATTAGCATCTTTAATAAATTTGAACGTTAAATATTGAACGAGTCTAAATTTTCATCGTTCAATTCTAATTAAATAAGTGTTCAAAAAAATGACATATTAATCATTTTTTTTAATTGTGAAAATATAAATTTGAACCCAATGAGTGCTAGTTTTGTTATTACAAATTTTAAAGGGTGTTAATTTTATTGTTTTCCCAAATATTTAACATTTTTCCCTATTATTGACAAAAAGAAAAAAAAAAATTGTACATATAAACAAGGCACAGGCAAAAAGCATACCAAAAAAATTGAATGTCAAATCTTAAATATATTATATCTATCTTATGGTTAAATTTATTTCAAATGAATATTTATCTCTATTGTATTATAATTTGTATTTAATTAGATATTCAATATCTATCATATATTATATTCAAAATTTATATTGTATCTTATAAACCCTATAAATAGGGTCTTTAGTAGTGTATTATTTACACAACAATAAATGAGAATTACTTCTACTTGTTTGTTTTTCTCTCTACTTTTCTTCTCTTATTTACAAGATTTACAAGTTCTTGAATCTTTGAATTCTTTATTATTAAATTTAATCTTATTTTCATTCAAAATCTATCAATATTTTTTTATTTATTGATTGATTTAATTGAGTATCATAAAGCAATAATTTTTATGATTTATTTTTTTTTTAAATTTATTAAGTTGTTTGGTTTGTATACAAATATCTATATATATTTATATTGTAATATTATCTCTTCTTATTTCTTTTTATTCAAAGATGGAGATCTGCAAGTATACTATTTGAGATTTAATGGAGATCAATAACTTCTATAACGATCCTACAAAGTATGTATTTTATATTTTAATCATATGTTATATTATTGAAACAAGTAATATCATGTTGTTTGTGATTGATAATTTTAACCATGGGTACGAAAGCAATTTGTTTCCTTGTATAATTATGTTGCGTATTATTTTTGACAATTTTAAATTTTTGTAAAATTTAATTATGAAAAAATTGATATTTATTGAACTGATTTATGGTTAAAATTGTGGCTATAATTTTGTTTATTAAATTGGGCAAAAATTTATCTAATGATACCTTAATTATACAATTATTTATTTATTTATTAAATTGTATGTATGGTCATGCTTATCTTGATGTTTCTTTGAAAAATGATATGTTACTAAAGTGATATATATATTGCTATTAATGAATCAATATCATCAAATTTAGTGAAATAATGGAATATTAAAGTTCTCTTTATCATTGATTGACATACGCAATTTATTTTCTTATAGATTATATATGATTTATTTGTTGTGTATTTTACATATGGTGACTATCTTGGATTATTTCTTATGAACCTATAAAACCTTATTTTCATAAAAAATTGATGTCATGTATATTTTATTTGTTTCCTTTATAAAAAAAATTAAGGTTGACGAACAGATGGTATAATTGATCATTAAAATTTATGCTAATAAATTTAACAAGTTATATGTTATTACTTATCTTTAATTACTTTTGATACTAGATATATGATAACCTTTAAGTCTTATTATTGTTATCCATTCCAAAATATGTGTACTAATTATTATGATTGAGCTTATTGATTGAATTAATTATCAAATTAATTTACTTAGCATTGGATTAAATTGTTTATAAGTTGTCATGTTGTATAATCCATACATGCATATGAAGTAATAAAAAAAAGGAAGAAAAAGAAGAAGTTATGTATATAACTATTGATTATATGATTTCGATTAATTCTAGTTTCAGTAGTAATGTGCAGGAACATGGTATATGACATTTAGTTGTGGAGTTATGATTTATTGATTAGCAAATTTTGATGTTATTGAATTACTTGGATTTACATATCTCATATTATTTAGTGTGTGACTGCATAAATAATAGGATCTAAGGGAGTTTTGTCTAAGAGGCTAGTTCTTAAAAGCTTTTGTGCCACCAGTCTTTCCTGGGAACGTTGCTCTCTCTAGGAGGATTGTTTTTAAGGAAGCCTTGCCCCACCATTCTTTCTTGGGAGCACTCTTAATGAATAATAATTTTGTTACTATATTGCTAAAGTATTCTAAAAAAAATTACATATATATATAAGAAAATAAGAGATTTAATTATTCTCTTGAAGTAAAAAAAAAATGTAATACTTTAAAATTGCATCTATGTTATTGATTGAGAGCTCATAGGCTATGATGCTAATAGAAAATATATTTGAAAGTATAAAATATAATATTTTAGAATTGTATTTATATCATTAATTAAGAGCCTATATGCTACAATGTCAATATAATATATAATAAAGTATATTCAATACATCGTATATGCTATTAAGTAGTAATATCAAAAGAAAAATTGACATTATAAAATATTTATATGTTATTTTATGAGTAAAATATGCTATTGAAGTAACAAGATAATAACATATATATAAACAACATATATCCTAAATATGATTATGGATATAAGGGCATTTTGATTATATGATCCTTGAAACGAATGTCATTTGATGTTGACATTGAATTGAATATAATTAAAGAAGAAAAATATAAAGATTGCAATTGATTAATTTGATAATCACTATCCAATCTTGATCATTCAAGATTTTTAGATTTTTAATTGCTCAATATCATTAACCTTTTATTTAAAAAACTTTGAAAAAAAAAAGGGTTATGCAATCATATATTTTATTGAGAGCAAAAAGAAATATATACATAAATCTCGTGTATGCTTACATAGCAACATTAAGAGTAAAATTAGCAACAGTTATAAATCCTTCATATGTTATATTTACAAGTAAACTTTGCTAATAAGATAGCAATAGAGAAACACACATATATAATGATGATATTATATATAATGATCATTACTAGAAGTGAATATTATATAATGATCATGAACTTAGTTTAAACTATTGTGTTAATATTGTCAATGTGGTAGTTACAATGTTATTGTATTATTGAAAGCCCATACAGATAAATAAAATTTATTTTGGAGTTGTTGTTATATCATAAAGTATTTGAGCTCTAATTTTATAATGGACCATGGGCTTCCACAGAAGTAAAACAAGAGAATATTAATTAAGGCCCAATATTTTTATTATCCAGTATATACCCCCTTTTGATCTTGATGGATAATGATGGATGAAGAAATATAAAGTGGGCTTATAACTATTGTCTATCAATTTAAATGGTGAACACTTATATGTCTCAAAGACAATGCAACAATATTCATTATTGTTGAATAATATATGAGTTAGCACAATTCATGTATAATCCAATAAAAAGCTTTAAAGAGCTAAAATATAATGAATTATACTGTGCTTAAATTTCTCAAATTTGATGAAAAATTTAATATTTTGAATATATTTAGCGATTGTGACATTGAAGCCTACAATCATAATATAATATATAAAGTCACAGATAGAAGCTTAATTTGAAAAGTCCTTAGAAAGGCCAATTTTATTATTAAAATTGCACGAATTATATATATATTGGTCTAAAGTATAATGTCACAAATACATGACTAGAAGTCAATATTTAGAAAGTTTATTTTGATTTATATCGCAAATATAAATAAATTTTGATAGAAAAAAGTTTGAATAATTATCATAAAGAATCAAAATTGATTCAGTATACAATAGAAAGTTAAATGATTGTGGACCAAAGTTCAAACCTTTTTTTATTTGGTAACTATATGTGTTACATGTTCCTAAGGCAAAATGAACTCACTATATTTGACAAAAGTTGATAGTAAATCTCACGTCTTTGAAAAATCATAATTATGAAAATAATATTGTCAACTTTATTATGGAACATGATATATTTTAGGTTCAGTTTAACCCACAAATTTATTATTAATTTTTAATTGCAACTTATATTAATGGTAAAATAAAGTTGCTTTAATCATATTGCACAGACTCAATACATTGAGATGAGCCCATTAATAAATTTAAAAATATTTGTTTTGAGTTTTTATTTATATTGAATCATTTAAAGGATAAGCAAGCTTATTATATAATTTTGATAAAAATAATTTTTTTCATTAGGGGGAAAGAAAAAAAAGTTAATGGCGTGAAATTACTTAAAATGTATGCATTTTATGGAACATGAGGTTCAAAAAATTACTCGATAATAGAGTACTATATATTCTTAATGCATTTAGATAGTGAAAAGTTTAGTTGTAAAATGCTTGAGCAATTATTGAAGTCCCTATAAGATAATGAAATGAAATAGCAGCAAACATTCATAATATATCTAAAGCTTGCTAATTATATTGGTGCAAAAATAATATTATTATTGTTGAAATAAAAGAGTTAATACTCTAAGAAATGATATCGAAAAAGATTATAATTATTGACTCCTATAGAGTCTCAAGTACTTGATATAAAACGATATCATTTCGATAACGGGAGGAATAAAATATTAATGTTGTACAACATATTTTGTTTTATTATCTCTTTAATAAGCAAGAGGTGATAAAGATATTGAATAATGTTAAAAGTTATTAAATGTCGACAAAGAAAAGTATTGGCCAAATACAAAATATTATTTCAGACATATACCTATTCACTTATGCGCAAAATAAAATAGATATAGTATGAACACCTGAGATGTTCGTTAGATATTTATAAGAACTAGTTATCCAAGTGCCTAGAAATGTAAAATGTGTTGAAAACACATGAATTTTATAAAATATTATGAGGTTGTGAGATACAAAATTTTACTCTTCGTATGTATATAATGACTTTAAAATGTGATTAATGCTCACATAATATCATTTATATATAGTTACTGATTTGAATAAATTAATAGTACTTATTGCTTATAAAAGCATTAACTTCAAATGTCATTTATTGTTATGATCATTTATAGGCATGTACTATTAAAACAATGTGAATGATTACATGAGTTCTAATATTATCTTCTGCATTCAAATTAGCATTAAAATTTAATATTTTTACAAGCCATATGACTTTGTTATGGATACAAAGCATGTTAATTATTTCATGTACTCTTAAAAAAATATGATAAAATAAGTTATTTTGTAAAATAATATGTACCTTACAAATTAGTATTTAAATGTACTATTGTTATTGAAGTAACTACATTTAGCCTACAACTATGAAATTGTATTACATATAAAGTCAAGTGACGACCAAGTAGGCTTACTCTATATGAGTTATTACATTTACTTCAATATTTGAGAGATTGCCATAGTGATGTTAAAATGTGCCAATTAAAGGGGCATCTCATGTTAAATGATTGTCATCATCAGGGGAAGCACATTTGTATACCTATTGTACTCTTTTTCCTTTTCATGATTTTGTCCTACTGGATTTTCCTGTAAAGGTTTTAATGAGGCAACTTAAGCGTATTGCATAAGAATAATGTATTCTTTTTCCTTTACTAGTTTTTGTCCCGTTGGATTTTTCTAACAATGTTTTTAACGATGCATATTCTCAATGCATTTGACATTCAGAGAATGTGTTATCATTTGAATGTCAAATCTTAAATATGTTATATCTATCTTATGATTAGATTTATTTCAAATGAATATTTATCTTATTGTATCATATAATTTATATTTAATTAGAGATTTAATATCTATCATATCTTATATTCGAAATTTATATTGTATCTTGTAAACCCTATAAATAAGATCTTTAACATTATATTATTTATACAATAATAAATAAAAATTACTTTTACTTATTTATATATTTTTTTTCTCTTATTTCTTTAATTTTATAACAATTATATATATATATTATAAGCTCATAACGAAAATGTGATTATTCACAAATAATCAACGAATTTTCTTGAAAATTAATAGTAATTGATTAATAACGAGACAAGCATGATTGTTTCAAATTCGAATTGAATAGTTAATAAATATTAACATTATATTTTTATGGCTATATTATAACATTATTTCTTAAATTTTATCGAATTTTAAACTTTATTCTCTTACTTATTTTTCGTAATATTATATTTATTATCTTTTAAATTTAATATATTTAATCCAAATTTAACAATTATATTAAATTATATCGTAACAATTAAAATTAATCCTTTGTTTTTTTTATTCAATCTATTATATTTTTAAGTATAAAATATTTAATCTTTTATTTTTAAATTTAAAATTTTGTACTAAAATTGTAAAATTAAAAACAAATATTGGAGATCATATTAAACAAATAAAAGACTAAATTATAAAAATTGACAGAACTTAAGGACAAAGTGTGTAGTTGAACTCTTTGTTATATACATATAATTATATAATAAAGATATTTTTGTTATTGAAATTTTTATATTATTACACACATATTTTTATTTTACTTAAAAAAATCTGTTAAATGCTAAACAATATAATTTTGATAATATTGTAAAAATAATATAACTTTAGTATATAAGTATTATGTTATTTTTTAATTATTTATTAAATGAAATATATTTTTAAACAAATATTATTAAAAAAAGATGGTGGTTAATGGTGTGAAAAATGCTATCCATTAATAACTTACAGCCATTTTCTAAAACTACTGAAATCGCTGGGGGCAATTATAATTGTTAGTTTACAAGTTTGGGTCTCCCTATCTATAAAATTATTCAAATTTTAGGATAAATATTTAATAACAATTCCTAATAAAATTTAGAGAAATAGCATTTGATATTTAAAGTTTTTTTTTTTTTTTTTTTTTGTTATAGGTAGCTTGGAATGCTTTTGTCTCAACTAGCTCTACATCTAAACAAATTATAATTTGAGCCATGCTTTGAGAATTCTACCATGAAGATAGATACTGCAAAAACAATAGTTGATTTTCTATCTTTACACGTTGTATTAAAATTGATTTTCACAGTTTTGATGGGTGGACTGTACTGTATGTTCTCCAATTAGGGAGTCATAAGAATTTGTGACTTTTGAATTTTAAATATTAACAAGTGCGCAGGTTGTGTAGGCATTCGAGAAGAAAAAAAATGTATACTCAAATTAGAAGTTTATCTTATTTGAACTTTCTATTTATTTTAATATTGAAGTCGAGTGTTTTTTTTTTTTTTAATCTTCAAGTCAAAGAATAAAATTTGGATCTTGTAGTTTCATATATATATATATATCTATATATATATATAATTAAATTAGTTTTAAAATAATATATTAAATCATACGTATTAATATAAATAAATGTATATATAGTGTGTGTATATATACTAACATTTTATTTTGAAGTATATGTATAAATTGAGATGAGATATTATTCATCAATTTTCATTAAGTATCTTATCTTGTCTCACTTAATTTTTTTTTATAAAATAAAGTAATAATAAAATGGTACTAAATATGATATTTCATTTGCCTCAAATGTGTCTAAATGAGACAAATAAAAAAGAAGTTAACAATAAAAAATATGATGCATAATTTATTTATAATGTAAAAATTTAATAAGAAAAATAATAAATCAATACGTTTAAAGTTGGGCACATGCTACGATCTAAATAATATGAGATATTATTATAATTTAATTGTAAGGCATAACTCTTTTATACATAGTGTTTTATTTTTAACTACAAGAAAAAAATATATATGCTTATTTTTTTACAACACAAATGAATATATGTTATTACATATTAGAAGAAAATAGACATATTTTTTTTACTAAAATGATTAAAAATAAAGCCAATTAAATAAATAAACAATAATATTATATCATAAGCCAATTAAAAACAACAAAATAGAAAATGATATAGCACATTTTAAATCACTATTTTGAGGTAAATCTACGTGACCCAATTTCGAAATTTGGTTTCCTATGTCATGTACAATCGTTGTGTTAGAAAAGGTTGACAAGTATAACAAATTGGACACAAAAAAAAATATTTAAACATTTTAAAATAATATAAAACTTAAAATTTATTAAAAGTTACAAAAATATATATATATATTCTATAATAATTTAAAAAATTGAAAATTAAATGATAATTAAAAAAATAGCTAACAAATTTTAATGAAATATTCAACCTTTCCTCTCTTATTACGACACCATAAAAAAGCACCTAAGTCCTTAGCAGCTCTCCACCTAGTCACTCTCTCATGAATAACACTTCTCTGTGAATACCACACTGAATCACCACATCTCACCATGTATTCAATCGAGATATGTATCCCAACTTAATAAAGTGTCTTCTATTTGATTCAAGACTCGATCCAAATCTCATAAAAGGTTGACTCCTCCACAAAGGACTCTTAGTTTGCTAGTAAGAGTCCCAGGCATTTGGTCTCAAATTATAGTGTAATTCAATCATAATATTATACCTAGTCATTTGGGATATACCAACCTGTTTGTCATTATTTCACATGTATAATTTACAAACACAGATAAATAAATGATCACTTGCAAAGAGAGAACTAAATACGAGGCACTTGTTCAACTAGTGGTGTGGTAAGACTCGCTAGTCACAGGTTATAATTCCACCAAATATTCACTTTATTGATTTTCATGTGGAAGAACCAAATTTTATGCATGAACAAAAATTACCAAATAATGATAGTATAATACAGGGGAAAGAAAAAGAAAAACCATTTGGAAAAACTTCACTAATAACTCACAACGTGTAAAGAAGACTTATTTTTCCTCTTTAACGTGGTTTATAAAGAACATAGAACGAGCCAACATAAATCTGAACCTTCTGAATGGATCAATTTTAAGGCTTCAAGTAGAACTTGCCAGGTTGGGAGTAATTCTCCTCTAGCTGCTCAATTTTGTTGAATCTGAACCCTCTTATCCTTATTTCCTCGGGTACTGAAGTATCTCTGTGATCAACATTCTCAAGGATCCAGCCCTTGTTCTTCACTGAGCCCCCAACTTTTACCTGTTTAAGAAGCAGTTTTCTTAACACAATTGACATTTTAATGCATCAACATTATTGTTTCTCGCATTGGGACGATATATATTGCCAATATAAGTTCACAGGTAAGAGTATGCAAACAAAATGCCAGCCAAGAGAATCAACATTTTCTCAAGGGTATGCGAAGCGATGCTTCGTGATTTCTGAATTTAGCACAAAAAACTAACAAAATTTGCAAGGTACTTGATTGATGATGATTAAATTTCTTGAAGAACCCAACTAGCACGGAAAAAAGAAATTGATAATCATTTTAGAATGTATACTTCTGTAGTTGGAAATGAAAAAAATGGCTGTAATTCACCACTTAGAAGTCTACCAATTTCCAAATTTGGAATCATCCTACACTTGCTATAGTTTAAAATCTGAGTTCTAGACATACCTCAGCATCATCGGTGGCATCAATAACCAGAGCCCCATCCAAAGAGAGATCTTCCACAAAGACATTCCGACCTTTAATAACCAATGCAGATCTTTGAGAAACAGAGCAATTTCCGCCAACTTTACTTTTAACATCTGCAAATGTGAGAGCCCATTTTGGCTTCCATGTGATGGAAGGCCAAATTTCCACTTCCTGCCCATTGAACTCCTGTTTCGCTGGATCAGCCACTTGCACCCCAGCCTGGAAGACCAATAATAAAAAATAAATAAACTTCGATGCAAAGAATTAAGACAAAATAACATTCTATCAAGAGCTTTAAATGTTCCGATTATCTCGGTAAGAACTCAAGGTAGGATCCACGCAATCACATACGGAAACACATGCATAATTCCCACATATTACCATACAACGTATTACAACAGTTAAAAAATAATAATAATTAGAAAGTCTACTTCAATAACCACATCAGTGAAAGGGTACCTTTCTAAGAATGAGGCTGTTTGCACGGTAGATGGCTGTTTCTCCAGAAGTTGCACTGTGATATGGATTTCCCTTAGGTATCTTTAATTGTACAGAGCCAACAATTTGAGATAAAATCAGATTTTGTTACAGATTTTCAAATGGTCTTGGGCAACTGGAAGTAACTTAAAGATACTAATTACTTATATTCATACCTTTGCAGCATCCACTGGATTGTTCTTCACAGGTGCATAAGCAAGCCATGCATCCATTACCTAAGTAGTCACAAACAAGATGGTAACAGGAATTGTATAATGATATTGATGAGGATCAAAGAATAAGAAAATTAATAACAATCTCAGGTAATCTATGGAAGATCCGAAAGTCAAAGTTTCAGTATTTTTATCTTAAGTTTCCATTTCCATTTGGTGGTAGGAAGGGTTGGCTAACAATCTTCCTATATGTTATATTCTGAATCTTAATACCCCTCTCACTTGTGGGCCAAATAAATATTTTTTTAAGACTTCATTTACTGAGTAAATAAGTAGATATTTCTATAAGGGTTTATCAAGTGGAGATAAATAGGGTTTCATCCATTGAGTAGATAAATGAAATGAAGAAAGACCCAAATATTTTAACATAAACCTATGCAAATGAAAATTTTAGAGTTTGATGAGTGTAAGCAATCAATTCTTTAAAACACTTAAGCTATTAAAAGGTGGGCTAACAATGTTACTATATATTATATTTTAGATCTTAACATATGAAAAAGAGACAGTTACCGTAAATCCAACCCTTGCTGTAGAGGGAAGTGTTTTGGGATAATCTTGCATCATGCACTCCAGACGAGTTGAAGACTTAAATGAAGTTTTGCTTGCATCTTTGTATCTGTACGAAGTTCAAAAAATCAAATGAAATGTGATGAGTAGTAAGACAATTGCAATAACTGCTTGTGCTAGAGGCCCACACATGCAACCATAAAATGCAAATTTGAATGGCTACTGCCAAACAAATTAGGCTTCTAAGACAAAGTCTGCAACAACCTTATTATCATGACTATAAAGAATGGTGTATCTAGCTTCTTCAGCCACTAAGCAAATCCAGAAAAAACTAAAGCTTCACTATTTGCTGTAAATATAATGTTTTATCACCCCAGATGTTCATTTCAACAAGTAATAATGAACACAACATTTTGAAGTCATCCAAATATCATCTGGACAACAAATCAAAGGAAACAAGTATGAAAATTACTTTGGGTTTACAAACTCCTTTATGGAACCTTTAGTTTTTGTGAGCTCCTCGATATATGGACCCACTTCCAGGATAAGCTGCATAAAAATGAGCAAATGCACAAATCATGCCCAAACAAGGGAAATTTTTCACCAGAAAATTCAGAAATAAATCAAAAGTAAAAAGTGTTGGATGAAATTATGTGAAAACACAGGTGGCTATATATGGACCCAGTTCCATGATTAGATGAATAAGAATGAGAAAATGCACAAATCAAGCACAAGCAAGGGAAGTTTTCACCAGAAAAATAAGAAATAAATAAAAAATTTGACTAAAATTTTTTAGATGAAATTAATTGAAAATATAGGTGGCAGTGATATCCGAGCTGATGAAATTTATGTATGTCTTATACTCTAGAAATTCACCAAAAACAAAAACATAAAAAGAAAGAAAATGGTGGCAATCTCAAAAAACTCAATGATGTATATTTACAGGCTGAGAAGTCTTAGGTGGGGAATGGGGATGATGAGATCAAGCAGAATGTTTACTTGGTTTATATTTCCTGGAAAAGGAGAATAGCCAGTTTCGCAATTCACATCTCCATCAGGATGTCCAGTAGCTCTAAGCAGAGGGTCAAGCTGGTTGTACTCCACATTGATCACCATTGACCTCCCTGATTTGATGAAAAAATTACATGTGTACTATCATTAGCGTATAAGTCCAGAAGTTAAACAGGAGTTACATATAAGCATTTTGATTGTATAGGTATTTTATACATATGTTTGACAAAACCATCAATATCAAGTATTACAATGAATTACGGGGAGCCAAATGTTACTTAGAGACCCCTGGAATCATCTTATAGAAGAACAGCCCTTGTATGATTTCAGTAACAATTTGAAAATTTAATGAGTGCTCATTGTCTACTGTATAGAAAGGAAGAAGGTTGTATACCATCAACATGAGTGAGCCGGGTAATCCCTCCAATGGCTTCTTTTGCTTTACGAGGAACTGCAAGGGAGTTAACTTGATATTGTCTAGTAGCACTCACACCTATTGCTGCTGGAATTGCCTATACAAATAACAGAAATGAAAGAATATGCCTATACAAATAACAGAAATGAAAGAATATAAGATGATGGTTTATAACATAAATTCATCTGGAAATGAAAGAATTATATAGATGAACCATGAACTAACATTGAATAGAAGTCCATTGGTATCTTGGAAAAATAGAACCCATCTCAATCCAGCATCATGCCTGTAATAATAAAAGACCATCAAATAAAAATTCTGCAGAAAGAAAAGTCAAACAAAATTAATTAAATTACAATAAATCCAAATTCTCCCCAAATTTGAAGAGTTGCTCTGAAGCTCGGAAAGGATCAATGTAGTAAATGGACATTTGTATTTATTTCATTTGAGAATCATACTTCCAGTTCAAGAGTGATCTAAAGTGCTGCTGACCAGAACTCTTTTGTAAATATTTGTAAAGTCAGATACTTTTGTTATCTCCGATTCCATGCAAGTGTCGAGGCAAATTAATAGAGATCTCAATTTAAAAATCATGTCAAGACGATCACAATACATTCTATGCATAAAATTCAAGGTGGACAAGCATAGACAAGCCTAGAAACAAGGTAACCATTTATGACTTACCAAGATTTCAAAAGGCCGCTAGAATAGAGAAGTGAATGCACATCACCATGGCCATGAGGTTTGGTCTATTATAGTTAAGGAGAAAAAGGTTAATAATTTCATATATAAGGAAACACAAAGAATAAAAACACAATTAAGAAAATATATTTAGCAGGTAAGCTGTACGTAAAAATGACTCATGTTAAATTAATACTTGAATTATGTACTTGTTGCGTAGATCAACTGCAAGCCTGGCATCATTATCATCTAAGCATGCAACTTTTTCCTGTAAATAATGATAAATTAGGCATAAAGCCATATCACGTCTACACTTAGCATTATCCAGACTGAAATAAGCTCCCAGTTTTACCTGCTTCAAAAGCTTTACTTGTGTAGGTTCCATTCCAAAATATGAATTTGACTCTAAAAGTTTAATGGTTCGTGAATGTGTGTCATCCGAAGTCATTATAACAAAAGGTATCTTTGCTTTACATTCACCTGGAGATTAAAATGCTACATCTTTATTTGACCAATTAGACCAAAACAAACACTTGAAATGAGAACAAATAATGAAGTAATCAACATAATGAAAGTTAAGGTGATTTGTTGCAATGATGGGTCTAAGAGGCTAACACAAACTTGTCATGATATTATGAGATGACGAGCATCACATACCTTGTTCAAGTCTACAGCTGGCTTCTTGAAGAGCCAGAATTGAATCAATGTAATGCTGTAGGTAACATGTTCCTGTGGCAGTTTCTCTTGGAAGAGCAACCTGCAAATTTTAAAACACTAGGTTCAAGATACCATCACTATTTCAAATCAAGATATGACCAAATGATTCACTAAGTAAAAAAAAAACAAAACGGGAAAGAAAAGTTATCAACTGATTACTTACACTTGCAGAATTCTGAGTTCTGTAAAAGAATCAAATTCTTTAATAGTGAGGAGTAACATACCTTAATACCATTGTATCCCAAACGTTCCCCAAGCCCACCAGCTACAAGAACAAATGCAGCTTTTCGGACTTCCCTAATCCCCATGCTCTCAAAGTTGATGAAGTTTTCATCTCCAAAGTTTATGACATCACCTTTTGGAACCTAAAAAATCATAGCTCAAGTATCATTAACTTCAACTCCTGTACCCAACTGAAATGACCCAAGAGGTTAATAGACTGTAATGAGGATATAAAAGGCATACTATCCTTGCACATCAACTCAAATAAGAATGCACCTAGCAATATGCAAAAAAATAATGCACATAAATATATATACTGTTTTTATGTTTTACACTTTGTAGTTAAGCCACAAAATAATACCATAAAAATAATTAAAATATTGAAAAACCAACGGATAATTATCAAAAGGTAGCAGTTTACTAGTACTTTACTGAGCAATGAATATAAGATTCAGATTTAAAATGTAGTTCAAGCTTTTCATGGTTGTCAATCATAGACTCACATCTAAGACAGACGAACCCAACATTGAATTACGAGAAACTGCATACTTGATTTTAACCTTTTAGACCAATTATTGGATTAAAACTGCAGAACAATATAAACTTTTATTCTCGAGACATGTTGACTTACTGAAGGAGTGAAGCCATCAAATGGATTCTTTCCAGCTTTTGAATCTGCCAATAGTTCCCTCGCAATTTTGATGTATGATACCAAACCACCGGGGTAACTTGAGTCAAGCCGAGCCACCTAAAATACATAGTAACTAGATAAAACAAATAAATAAAAACAAAACAAAACAAAATAAAATTAAAGAATATAATTGCCTCATAATTCACTATTCTACAGACTTTAAAGACAAATATGGACCGAATTTCCACATAACAGCTCAGCAAAATCAAATTTTTTTCAACCAAAAATGAAACAATCAGAATTGTATGTGCACAGATCCACCTAAGCAAAAAAAATTAAAAATAAATACAACGACGTTACATACCTGGTCAAAAAAGGCTTTCTTTTCCTCATCATCTACACCTGGCTCGGCCCAATGCTCAAACAGATGACTCTGACCTATTTCCAAAAGCATTTTCGCAAGCACAATCTGCCACGGCCACATTCAATTCAACTCACAATCATCACCAAAACTTCCACAAAATAGGACAAAAGCAAACAGAATAAAGTACCTTTTCAGGAGACAATAAGTGAAGGTTCTTATGAAGGTTAGGAGCAGAGGATGCAAAATCGCCATTGATACCAAGCTTGGACAGTTCGTATTCGGTGGATTCGAAAGTCGAAGACATAATTCTGAGAGAAGCAAACAAGTAATGTAGATCTTCCGTTCCAAACAACGTTGTAGGAGGCTTAGTGATAAGTACTGGAGACGGTGGTTGGTGGTTATCATATATGGATCTGGAATTGAGAAAAATAAGCTGCTTTTGATGGTGAGCCGTTAGTTAATTGGGCCCGTATTTTGTTGCACGAACGTAAATTTTTCAAAAATGCTTCTTATTTAAATTTAATGAATATATTAATTCACAAAATATAATTTAATATCATAACCAATTTATTATTATAGCTTAATAGAATGTGTGAGATTCAAATTTCATCTAAGAAAATACAAATAGTATAGGTATGTTAAAAAAAATTTATTTCATCATTTTATAATCATTATTTTACATGTGATTAACAATTATCATGTTGTTATATATATATATATATATATATATATCATTATTCTACATTTCAAGAATATTAGGGTAAAAATAATTTTGTAACTCTTTGATGACATTTTTATTGGGAGTAGCAACTCGTGTGTGTGTGTTATTTGTATCATATTTGTTTATATTATATGTATTTGTATTTTTTTTTTCCTAAATTTACATTTTTTTTTATTATTACTACAAAATTAAATTATTTTTAAACGATATATTTATTTATAATAGTAAAAAAAAATACAATAACTTTGCAACTAAAATAAATTAATAGTTAATTATAATTAAAATATATATCGTACGGTTGCGTTTATGTTATGGTTGTAGTCTAATAGTCACCCTTGTATTTTACTATATTTAAAAAAATAATAATAATATATGTATAATATATTAGTTATTAATTATATCTAAATAAAAAATAGCATAAAGTATTATGGTAATAATTTCATGTCAATTTTAGTTAAATTTGAAGAATAACTGTAAGTTATATACATGCTACAATTTCTCCGCATTTAATCTTTTTAATATTTATTAAAAGTATATATAATTTAAATTTTAAATTATTTTAATATAATACTTATTATTAGATTAATGTAAATTTTATAATATTTCCATTATTTATGTAATATATATATATAACAAAAATTCAATATACATAAACCATTTTTGCTCTGTGCTTAATCGGTAGAGCTAAAACGTGAGATGAAAACATAAATATGATATCACTTATTAATTCTTTTAATTAAATTATAAATTAATAATTATTATATATATTAAATTATAATAAATTAATTAATTCTTTTCAGGTGTGTATGTAATGTTAATCTAATCATTTTTCTAATAACATCTAAATGTCAAAAAAAAAAAAAAATTAATGAGAGTCTGAAGTCTTAAAGAAAAAATTGGGTAAATAAAAAAATATCACTATTGAAATTAATAATTATATATTATCATGATCATATATTTATTAGAAATTGTATACAACTTCTATGATTATATTTTTATAAATATTGTAATAAAAATACGATTAATTTTATTAATCAATTATGATAAATTTTGATATGATACATGTCAAACTAGATTATCTATAATTAGATTGCTTTTCAATTAACCAGTTTTTAAATAATTAGCGACCCTACTCGTAGGAGCTGAAATAGACATATGTTTAACTATATTGCCCATAATTTGACAACTGTTCGACTAGTTAGATTTTAATTGACTTGTGACCTAACTCGTTGAAGCAAAATTAGACACATGTCTAATTAAATTAGACAATTGTCAAACTAGCTAAATTTTCAACGACCGTTGATCGCATTTGTCGTAATTAAGTTTGATATATGTCTAATTGAATTAAATAGTTGCCAAATTAACTAAATTTTAATTGAGTGTTGACCAGCTCGTGGAGCTAAGTTTAACACAAATACAACTAATTATAATTTAACCAAACAAATATCCAACCTACTAAATTTCACTCAATAAATCAAATTTCATGCCAAATAAGACCCAATTTAAATTAAAATATAATTCTTCAAATTCTTTACAAACCCAACTTTTACTTGTGTCCACTTGAAATATTATAGTTTCTCTTTACACTTATGACATATGAGAAGACAAGAGGTGTCCATTTGAGCTGCAGCTAGTTAGACCACTGCAAAGTTCACCAATAGAAAAAACTCATTTATAGAGTAAAAACCACAAAATTACATCAAATTTAAGGTCACGTTTGGTTCACTAAATGTAATCGTAATGGAATTTGATGTAAAAGAAACAGTATTACTATTACAGTGTTTGATTTAGCCATTGTAATCTAAAAAAGAATCAACATTACAGTATTTGGTTTGACAGTTGTAATGGAATAAAAAACACAACAATATTACATTAATATCTCATGTTCAATAAATTTTAAATAATTTCATTTTACTATTATTTTCTAAATTAAATAAAATATATACTTTAAAATTAAATAATTATTATTTTAAAATTTTAAATTTATTAATTAAAAAATTAATATTTATAATCATATTAAAACTAAAATTTTAATAATAATATAGTTATTTATCAAATTTATAAATTTAAATATTATACTACAAATATAACATTTGTGGTGCAGTCGGAAATAGTGTGATTGCCTCCCCCAGAAATGACGTTCACATATATAGAAGAAGCCCTTCTGCCAAAAGTAAATCATTCAGGTCAACAAAAAGCTATATTCATTATTACTAAATATCAAGGGCTTTTTGTTTCATTTGTTTTCTATAATCTTCATGATAACATAACCTTCATACTCATCACAAATTAAAATTCGATGGGCTGCCCAACAAGGATGGAATGTTTTAGATGCTCTCTCAGCATCGATTCCTTTCTCGAGTTCTGACATCCAGTAAAGTGCTTGTTTCTGATATGGCCTTAGATCACAAGTGAGAGTATTTGGGGGTTCCATCTTCTGTATAAAGCCAAGGAAACATAAAGTAAGGAAAAGAAAGATGGGAATATAGAAGACAATGCTGATAAAAAAGTCTCTATATCCCTGGATTCTTCATATTAAAAAAAAAAAAAGAAGAAGCTTTATGAATCACTTGTACCTCTAAATCGTACGTTTCTACTGCACCAACAAGCTTATTCAGAGATGACTCAGAAATGGCCTGTTCATCTTTGTTTTGCTCTGGAATTTGTGAGCATCCATTTCTTCGTTTAATAGCAGGCAATGCTGATAATGTTTCATTAGAATCACACTGTTTGATCAAGATATAAATGATATTATAACCTTACTTCTCTATGATAGGGTAAATTATACATTATATGACCAGCATTTAACCTATTATAAGCAGTAAATTAAACATCATCACATAAATAAAATGAGAGACATGAAATAAAGCAATATTCATATTAAGACACATTGGGCAATCTCCTCAGCATTTAACCTATTACTGTAATTTTACTTGGCAATTCACACAATCATATCTATACTTGAAAATGATCACGCTGTAAAAATTGTATATAGCATCAACAAAGACAATGAATTCAATCTAAGAAAACAGCAGAATATTCACTAAAGTTAACAGGAAAGAAACCAATCAATTTTAATGGAAAAAGGATAGTGCATCAAGCAAAAATTAGAGAAAAAAGTCCACCAAAAAAGCTAAATTTATTAGAAAGAATGTATATAACATATACAGAAAACATGTATCTAAACTATGAAAAAATTAAAATGAAAAGTTATGTAAATGAGTTAGTGAGTGACAATACATCAAGATTCAAGCGACGCTTCCGAGAATCAAGTTCTTCTGGGGTAAACTCAGCCTGGTTGGAACAATAACAACAACAACAACAACAACAACAAGAATGCACAAGAAAGGCATGTTGGGGCAACTATACAACGTCCAAGAACTTTAACCTTACCAAAATGCACAATCAGAACTACACATTTTCCCCACTCCATTGGAAGACGACCAATCTATAAATGAAATTGTAAATAAAATAAACCACTAGCATTGTAAATTAAAATTGAAAGAACAGAAATTAGACTATTTTGTGAATCTTCTTACTTCTCCGAAACGTTTGGTTGAGAAATGAACAATCCACTATGAATTAAACCTTGAATTTGGTGAAGGAAAAGAGAAGTGAACAATCTCATTGTCCACCAATTTCCTTCCTTTAGAAGTTGAAAGCGCAGTAACCGCTGCCCTACCCACCAAATACCAATCAAGCTCCTCAGCAAAATCACCATCTTCCACTGAAACAATAAGAGCACTTTGATTCTCAACCCTTTCCTTCTTTACGTTTGATGGTTTCGGCAAACTGGGTGTTTCTCTTGACCTTTTCAATAAATTCTCACGCATTGCTTTGTAATCGTCATATAGCTTTAGTTGATTGCTCTGATAGCCAACCGTTTCTTCCTTCACTGGAAAATTGTTTTGAACCCCGACAAGAGGTTCCTCTTTCACCACCATGAGACGGAGAGTTGGACGACGGCGCCGAGAGGAGAGCTGGTGCGAGGGGGAGACAGAGAGTTGGACGACGGAGCCGGAGGAGAGCTGGCGGCTTTGAAGTTCTGGACGGCGCACGAAGAGGATAGCTGGAAGAGACGAAGAGCGTTCGAATGTTTGGGTCACGTATTTTACAAATTTTACCATAAGCTAAATCAATTTCATTCGAAAAAGTATAAAAACTACAATCGGGAGAATTGGGCCATGAACTTTCATTGTGTGGTTCAATTCTAAAATGTTATTCCATATAAATTAACAATAATTAAGAAGATTAGTTATTGGCAATATCTATCACTTTTTTTTGCCACAATTTACTGACTAAACTCATAGGTACAACAGAATCAATAATACGATCAAATCATAAATCTCCTAAATATTTACTATTGTACCGAGAGAAACATAAAAGCAAAAACAATTTCTAGAATATGGAGATGAGATAAATGAATAATTGGATGACCAGCGAAAGTCCTATCGCCATTGTCCCTTTCGCCGTGTCTTTCTTGTGTGGAAGCTTCCTTTGGCATCTTGATTTTTTTTTTTTTTCTTTAATGAAATAATAATAATATGGGTTTTTGTCTAAAATAGGCAAAATCTTTAAGATAGTTTAAAAAAGGGCAAAGTTGTGTTAAAGTTTAGAAATGGGCAAAATTCTATTTACTCTTCCAGTAGCCGGTTTGGTTGGGTCCCATTTAGTTTCCCACCAAAATAATTTTCTTTCTTCTTCTCCCTCCAACTACGCACCCTCTCTTTTTCTCATCATTGATTTTCTCTCCATTGTTGCGTGTCATCGTGGAAAAATTTAAAAAATGAGGTTAGTAATATCTTCGAACAATATTTGCACTTTTTATTAGGATGTAAATGTTGAAATTTGTACCAGGATTTTTAAATAATAACTACAAGAAAATTGCGATTGGGAGTGAAATATTTTCGAAAAATTTCCAACTATTTGCTTGATACTTTCGCGAGGAACTGATATGGGTGTTATTTAAACAGATTTTTGGTTGAAAAATCGTATTAAATTGTTGCCCCAAATCAATAATCATTAATCGAAACATATATTTTTGGCCGCGTGTAATCGAAACATATATTTTATGCTATATTAAGTTTTTTATATCTGGGGGTATATCTGGTATATCTGGTATATCTCAGGGTATATCTGGTATATCTTGAGGTATATCTCTAGGTATATCTGGTATATCTGGGGGTATATCCGGTATATCTCACGGTATATCTGGTATATCTCACGGTATATCTGGTATATCTGAGGGTATATCTTGGGGTATATCTGGTATATCTCAGGTATATCTGGTATATCTTGGGGTATATCTGATATATCTCAGGGTATATCTGGTATATCTCAGGGTATATCTGGGGATATATCTGGTATATCTGAGGGTATATCTGGTATATCTGGGGGTATATCCGGTATATCTGGTGGTATATCTGGTATATCCGGTATATCTGATGGTATATCTGGTATATCCGGTGGTATATCTGGTATATTTGGGGTTATATCTGGTATATCTCACATATCTCAAGTTATATCTGGTATATCCGGTATATCTGGGGGTATATCTGGTATATCTGGGGGTATATCTGGTATATGTCAGGATATATCTGGTAAATCTCTGGGTATATCTGGTATATCTCTAGGTATATATGATATATCTCTGTATATGTTGGTATATCTGGGGTATATCTCGGTATATCTCGATATATGTTGTTATATCTTGGTATATCTTCTTGGGATATGTCGGTATATCTTCGTAAATCTTGGTATATCTCGGTATATCTATGTATATGTTGGTATATCTCCATCTATGAAGCATTGGTTATGGTATATATGTTATATACTAATATTGTTGTTCAATATGTTGTATATTATTTTATATATCAATTAAACTTTACGTATTTTTGAATGAGATAGACCTAATTATTTTTAAACATTTTACAGAATGGATAGCCTTAGTATTCTAATCATTCACAATAGTAAGTGGTCATTGAAGGATGATAAAAAAGTATATCAAGGAGGTGAAGGTTTGGTGATGAAGATAAAAAAAGGATGGTTGTATAATGAACTTAAAGAAAAGTTGTTTCTCAAGTTAAAGATGGATAAGTTCAAGTATGAACTTTCAGTGAGATACTTCTATAAGAATGATTTGACATTACCTACTGCTTTAATAGGTGATGATGAAGACTTGGAAGAGTTTTTTGACCTTCACGTTGAAGATAATGAAAGGAAGGCTGTTCTATATGTCACAAAAAATGAGATAAGATCTGTAGGTACAGGTCATTCTATTTGCCATGAACAACTTTTTAATACCGGAGGCCGTAATGTAAATTACTTGAGCGATACTAATATGCAAGAAGGATCTCAAAATCCAAATGGTGGTTGCGATAATGTACTTGATAGTATTCATGATGATGTAGATCACAATTTAGTTATGCCGCAAATGGGTGATGATGGAGATATTGATATGATTAGAGAATATGAATTACAAGGTGGTCCTGTCAACGAAAACGTTGATCATGATATGTCCTCAATGGGAGGTTTGCATGCAATTGATAATGAAAGGACACAAGTTGAACCAGAAAGGGTCATTGTTAGAAATCATGAGATATATGGTTTATCCCAATCTGAAGGACGAACTGTAATTGGAGGCAATAATGAATTACGTATTGGTCCATCCAGTACACCCACAGAGATTATTTCTAATGGTGACGTTTCGTCGTCTGTGCCACATGTTGAGCTTGATTTGAAAGTTGATCAAGTGTTTGACAATAAGATAGATTTCACAACACATGTCGGTCTTTATGCCATAAGAAACAGATTTGAGACGAGGACACTGACTAGTAAGAAAGACCGTGTTCTGATACGTTGCATTCAATCTAGTTGTACTTGGATGATTAGATGTAATAGGATCACTGGATCAGATAGGTTCAGGGTAAAAGAATACGAATCAAGACATACTTGTGATCCTAACAATTACATGAGGAAGAATAGGACTGCGACCTCAAGAGTGATAGGAAATGCCATTAAAATGAAGTTGGTCCGACCAGGAAGAATTTATAAGCCCAAAGATATTATTGATGATTGTCAAAATGAGTTTGGGATTGAGATTGGTTACACCACAGCATACAGATCTAAAGAGAAGGCTCTTTATTTGCTACGTGGCAGTGAAGAGGAATCTTTCCTGAAGCTTCTTTCGTACTGTCATGTTTTGAAGGAAAGAAATCCTGGTAGCGTCACACATATTGAAGTTGACCAGTCCGGAAGATTTAAGTACTTTTTTATGGCACTAGGTCCATGTATCAGAGGATTTTTATCTTGTATAAGACATGTAATTACAGTCGATGGTGCATTCCTATCAGGTAGGTATGCTGGGACATTATTCGTAGCAAATGCTTCTGATGGAAATAACAACATATATCCATTGGCCATTGGGGTTGGAGATTCTGAGAATAATGAAGCTTGGGAATGGTTTTTGTTAAAACTATCCGGTATATTTGGGCACATTGATGATCTTGTTATTGTTTCAGATAGACACCAAAGTATTATACAATCTGTTCCGAGGGCCTTCCCCAATGCTTTGCATGGATATTGTGCATTTCACATGGAGATGAATTTAAACCACAAATTTAAGAATCCTGATATCACACCTTTGTTCAAATGTTGCGCAAAGGCATATACGAAGCGTGAATTTGACAAATACATGGGAGATTTGAGACTGATCGATCCAGATATAGAGAAGTACTTATTGGAAGCAGGTAAAGAGAAGTGGTCAAGATTTCATTTTCCTGGAAACAGATACGGTATAATGACCACAAATGGTTCAGAATCATTTAATAATGTCATGAAATCTGCTCGTGAGTTGCCTATAACCATGCTTGCTGAGTACTACCGTAGCAAAATACAACATTGATTTGTCGAACGTAGGGAGGTTGGGATGAGATGGGGAACTCGATTCCTTACCGATGAGGTCGAATCAATTATGCGTGTAAATCACAATAAGTCCTTAAGGTACAGGGTTTTCAGAATTAATGCACATGTTTTTCAGGTATGGGATTCGTACATCATTATATTGTTATTGAATTTTTAAATATGTAAATTTAACAGCACATGTGTTTTATCTCTTGTAAGCCTATAAACCATAATGTAACTAGTTCATTCATATGAAAATATTGGTTGTACATGGTGATACTAGTGAAGATGTTGATCTACTGAACAGAAGTTGTAGCTACAGGGAATTTGATGTTCACAAAATCCCCTGTTGTCATGCCATTGCAGCCGCCCGTTTTCAAGATGTTAATGTCCAGTCCTTTGTTGACCGATTATACACAGTCAATTGTTATATTATCGCATATGCGGAGGCAATATTTCCAGCAACTGACAATGGTCAGTGGGACATTCCACCAGAAATCATAGACCTAGTTGAACTTCCTCCTAACAAAAAGAAAAAATCTGGCAGACCACGAAAGCGACGCATACGTTCACGTGGGGAAGTAATAAAGAAGTTAATATTGTGCAGTCGTTGTGGAATTAGTGGTCATAACAGGAGGACTTGTAATGTTTTTCGTCAGATGATTGTAGAACCTTCCCTAGCTTCTCAAGAATGAACATTTTTATGTACCCCAGATATTTTATTATGATTTCAAGTCTTATATTATCTGTATCTGAATTTTGTATTAATGATAGTGTTATATTATGCCCTGTCTCTGAATTTTGATGTACCACGTATATTAACATATACCCTGAGATATACCAGATATACCCCCAGATATACCAGATATACCCTGAGATATACCGTTAGAGATACCCTGAGATATACCAGATATACCAGACAGAACCAGAAAAATTTATACCTGAATTACCCGATATTACAATTTCAGTAAAAGATGGATTAAATCATAACCAAAACCGAATCTGAAAATTTGATTATTACACCAAAGTAATGTTCAAATACAAGTTGTACACAATTGACCACAACTTTAATTACTTCTGCAACAATGCAGGAATATGAATATGAATATAATTCCACCAGAAATTTACAAACTTTACTTATAGCCTGATAAGCATTAATTTTACAGATAGTATAAGTTTTACAATAATACTCAATGATAATCCATCAAACTAAGCCTAAAGTTCTGAGAATAAAGTTTATCTCCCAAGCACTCCACACATGAGTTCCAGATATACTTTAAGTAGGACTTGTAATGTTGTAGCCTCTGCTAACAGATATACCCCAAGCCTCCATATTACAACAGCAACATTACATCCACTTCTTATTTGATTAGAACCTACCAAAAAATTAGAATTATCAGATAAGGCACCAGAAAATTTATGTGCTGATAAAAAATTACCGTTAGATATAGAAACATAAATATAACTCATATACCAGATATGCCATCCAATACGGTATAAACATCAAATGATAGAAAATCAGTATTGGTTTCCCAAGTGCGGCACCATCAGATATACACTGTTATTACCCCAGATATATTGATTGGTTTCAGTTGCAACATGCACAAAAATACCATAACACATAAATCATAAAGGGTTTTCCTGAATAATAATAACGGTTCTGCAACACAAATCCGATCAATTCGTTGTTCACTAATTACGAGATATACTAGATTGCATACCAGATTAAACAATGATGTAATCATCGTCCGCAAAGAAAAGTTCACAACAAAGTTTCTTTCTGAAGAAACCAATTGCCTCGTCTTTGATGTCAGTCAGTGGCTTCTCATTTACTAAATACTCATGAACTTGAGCGCATATATGCCACAGTCACCCCTGTGTAATATATTGAAGTAAACAAATATTAATCGTAACGCAATATAACTTCATATTAATCTATATAACATCTCATTCAATCTTACTGAATCATAAAATATACTTACGCTGAAACCTGATGTGGGACAGCTATCACATTACGATAAATGGGCCACTTTTCTTTGATGTCATGTTCAACCACTTCAAAGTTCTTAATCAAGTTTGGGATCATAACACATAAATTATGTAACCTTTTCTTCAGAGTTCCATCTCTTATGTGTTTAGGAAGTGAATCATAGACGTCAATTTGTTGTTCTCTGATGTCAAATCCGAAAGCGATCCAATGACCCTTCTTCAATATAACACCATATATATTGTTGACACGAGTCCATGGTTTACCAAAATCAGGGCGGACACCTGTTTCAAAACATACCAGATATGTATATTAATATTTAAAGCTATCCAATGTAATAGTTGCCAGATATACTATACGCAATAAGTTTACAAGGATTTTACCAGTCAAGTAATCCAACCACTTTTTATCTACATTCCAGAAGTGGAATTGATCATTCTTCTTCACCTTCTTCCATTCACTTGCACTTGCATCGATGTAAGCCTACATTTTCAATATAGTAATTTATGGAACATTGTTACATAATCTGGGCATTTGGGATATATGACATGGAAAATTATCAGATATACCAGATATTGTTAAAAAAACGGATGTACTGAGTAAAAGTCTTACACAAAACGTTGAGTCTACAGTTGTCCAATTATTATTTAGGATCAAGTGCGGATGAAGTTCCTCTTTCTTCCTCAACAGCCATAGTCCAAAATCTATGTGCTGAAGTTATTTTGCCAATTGAGGTACGCATCGTTGTCAAAATATATGAGATACATGTGTTGTTAGTTTATTTTACAATATGAAATGTTTAATAACAATCCATATACCAAATAACAACATATAACCATTATTATCTAGATATTAACATACGAAAAACATGTACCTCATTGAGTAAGGATGATTGTGGTTTCAATATACGATGAAACCAAGAAGAGTTAGCCATACCCTTACTTGGGCAACCAACATTAATACTTTCCCTACAGTTTGAGATATATGAGAAAGAAATGAGTAAAATACCAGATATTACGTGGGTAAAAAACAAGTTAACATAGATGAATACGAAAGACTAAAAGTAGTAGGAAATACATACTGATTGTCGTTATAATTATTATATAACCATTCCAAGAAGAAAGTATATCTGGATTCATCAAAGCTTCTCATCGGATCATAAAGGCCAGGCTGTTGTGCTTCGTCCGATTGCTGGGACTTTATTGATATACCAGATTTCCTCTTGGGCTGCACATATGGAGATTTGAGAGAGGGACCAACTTTTCTCTTCCTCCTACTATATACACTGGTACCAAAGAGTGCGGACGTGTCAGTGGATGTAAAGCCCTTGGATGTTATCGATCCTAACCTCACTGACGAGGTACCAGTCCTGATAGGGGCAGCCTCTAAAAGTACTTCCAAAGTAGACAAATCCAGACTTGTCAACTTATCATCTACTTCGGTCCCATGGACTGGCTGCTTTCCAAGGTTCACTTCAGTGGGACATTCTTCAGTGACACCCACTGATGCTTCATCCTTATCAGAATGAACCTTGCTAGTTTCCTCACCTCTTTCTTCCGTGGTGAACAGAATCATTTCTTTGCATGTAGAAGTAGCCACTACTGGCTCTTCTTCCGTGGACGTCACAACTTCTTCGTCCACTAAAATATGTACAGCGTTGACCTTACGTTGGTCAAAACGTGGGACACTTTTTTTCCTGGAAGAGTTCCCACCAGGTTTCATTGTTTCTTTCCCTATTGAAGTATTTTTTTGTTGTCTCAACAACTTCTTCAACACATCCTTCATCCAAATTTGGTTTTCTTTTATTGAGATGACCTCCTTCTTCAAATCTCGCAGCTCTTCCAACACCTAAAATATCGTAGAAAAAATTTATTCGTACAGGGTTGCAATGACATAATCACATTAGAAATAAGGGTTTGTATATGTGCCGTATTATATTACCTCCATAATGGAAGTTGATGAATGAGATGAAGGTTCATCTTTTTGGACTTCCGGTATAGGGTCACTCTGATCATCACTGTGACCAGATGGATGATGATGTTCATCGCCTTTGGAAGGCAAGTCATCATTCAATCCACTAACGTTCGGCACACCACCACCTACTTGACTCGCATATTGTTGTGCCGCAATATAGTATGGACTCTTTCTCTCCTTTTCATTAGGAGTGAGTCTCGTCAGCATATGAAACTGTATCATATACAATGGAAACATATAAAGTTAGTTAAGTACAATCGAAAATAAAAATCAAATAAAATTAATAACAAAAACATAACAGCAACAAACTTACATCTGAATCCTGTAATATTTTATGGTTTAGGTCCCAAAACTTCAAATAGTGCCACTTCTTTTCATTCTCCCAGCGTAGTATCCTGTGCAATGCATCAGGAGATGTACAAGTGGCCAAATCAGTAACAGGCACTTGTATGGCCTCGTAGGCCCAAACTTGCAGTGCCCAACAAAAACCATAGACACTGTAAGTTGAAGCGACCCCTCCAACCTTTTGGAGATTAACATTCTTCAACCTTCTAACGGTGAAATCATATACTATCTTACCCCAGGGGTAGATATTAAACTTGTCAAGGTCTTCAACTAAGTCCAAGTATTCATCATTGATGGCCCTCAGATTATGATCGGCCAAAAGTATTATTTCCAGAGTATATATGAGAGCCAACCTCAACACATCCTCAGGCTCGGTGGACAGAGGAAGGTTTGCGAATACCTTCTCCAACTCGACTTTCTTTATTGGCCTGTCGGTCTTGAAGTAATTTTTACGCAACCGACCACTTTGCGCTGGACTTCCTTCCTCACCGATAAACATCATACCGGTCATTAGGCTAAATTCTTCATATCCAAATAGATGGGTTGTACCATCCACAATAATTCGGAGCTCTTTCCTCGATTGATCTCTATCTTGCATCAGTAATATATGATGCAACAATCCAGCTGTAAACTCTATATGTTTCATCCTTGTGATGAAACCAAAACATAAGCCCTCAAACCTATGAAGTAACCCAAACCCTTCTAGGGTCGTCTTCAATGTTGCAAAATTCTGAAGACGTGATATGTTGGTTATTTTACCAACATAATACTCAGATAGGGAGACATAAGGAACGAACGTTGATTTTTCTGCCATATCCTGCATATTTAACATTTACGGAAAGCAATTTAATTAATACTTGTAAACAGGTATACCAATATTACAATGTATATGTAAAAAACATCAATCACTTAAAACCAAAATAAAAATACATCAAATTTAGGTTCATATAAAGGAAACTTATAGAAATAGACCAATATACGTAGATATACCGAGATATACCCCAAATATACCGAGATATACCAAGATATATAGACATATACCCCATATATACCGACATATACAGACATATACCGAGATATACCAAAGATATACCAAGATATACCACTGATATACCCCCAGATATACTGAGATATACCAGATATACTCCGAGATATACCAGATATACCCTGAGATATACCAGATATACCCTGAGATATACCAGATATACCAGATATACCGTGACATATACCAGATATACCCCAGATATACCCTGAGATATACCAGATATATCCTGAGATATACCAGATATACCATGAGATATACCAGATATACCAGATATACCCTGAGATATACCAGATATACCATGAGATATACCAGATATACCGTGAGATATACCAGATATACCCTGAGATATACCAGATATATCCAGAGATATACCAGATATATCCAGAGATATACTAGATATACTCAGAGATATACCAGATATACCGTGAGATATACCAGATATACCCTGAGATATACCAGATATACCTAGAGATATACCAGATATACCCTGAGATATACCAGATATACTCCGAGATATACCAGATATACCCTGAGATATACCAGATATATTTCGAGATATACCAGATATACCCTGAGATATACCAGATATACCCTGAGATATACCAGATATACCAGATATACCCTGAGATATACCAGATATATTCCGAGATATACCAGATATACCCTGAGATATACCAGATATACTCCGAAATATACCAGATATACCAGATATACCATGAGATATACCCTGAGATATATGTGATATACCAGATATACCCTGAGATATACCCGATATACCAGATATACCCTGAGATATACCAGATATACCAGATATACCCTGAGATATACCAGATATACCGTAAGATATACCAGATATACCGTGAGATATACCATATATACCCTGAGATATACCAGATATACCCTGAGATATACCAGATATATCCTGAGATATACCAGATATACCCTGAGATATACCAGATATACCAGATATACCGTGAGATATACCAGATATACCCCCAGATATACCACTGATATACCCCCAGATATACCAGATATACCCCCAAATATACCAGATATACCCATTTTGTTCAATGCTCCTACTGTTATTCATGAATAACTACCAGATATAGCAGAAATCAGATTATCCATCCATAATTACAAAATCCCAATATTACAAAACCTACATTTTACATAAACATTTAACCTTAAACCAACATTTTACAAAAAACCTTACAAAAATAAGGTTCAACGAAAACCCAATTAAAAACCAAACTGCATAGCTTTTCAAGATGATTGGAGAGTAATGGTCGAGTGTTTTCGTGCAGAGAAGACAAATTTCTTTCGAAAACTTACCGATTAATGCAGAGTTTCAAAAGGTGATATTAATGGTCGAGTGTTTTCTGCGTCCTCACTGTTCGTCTTCTTCCTCAACAAAAATTGTGGGAGCGATAATAGAGAGTGGGGAGGGAGAGTGAGAGTAATGCTCAGAGTCGTGCAAACGTTTGAATGAGTTACCGGCTATCAAATGGGGTTTTGGGTGGGCGGTTAAAAAAAGCCTATTTTTACACTTTAACACAACTTTGCCCTTTTTTAAACTATATTAAGGATTTTGCCTATTTTAGACAAAAACCCTAATAATATTAATAATTTTTTAGAATTTTTCGATTCTAAACTCGACAATTTATCGATGGTGGCTTGTGCCATGAACGTTGCAACTTGCTCTACAAAACTCTTTGCCATAGCCAAACTTTCTCTGGAGACCACTCAACTTGCTTGGAGTTCCTCAAAACTTGATTTCAAACTCATACTCACAACCTCGACTCAATTTATGCAATTATTGTTGGTAGTAAAAGGATCTCAATGGGTGGTTGATTTACACTTTCCTAGATGATCATTTATCGCAAACCGTTGTCGAACATCGCCAGATGATTGTTGTCCTCGTCTTTTGCAAATCACTAGCTTCGACGGAGGTAAAGGCTAAGAATGGACAGTGTCGTGTGATACACTTGAAATGACGCAAATATGAATTAAATACCATTGCAATAAGTATATGATTATTTACCTATCCTTAGCATATAATTTAGTCAAATATATTATGAATAAAAGTTTAAGTTTTTAAATATTAAATTACTATCCTAACTCCAAACAATTATTGAATTTTTAATTTTAATTTTATAAATCTAAATATACTTAATACTTTTCACCTTCTTTAGTTAGTTAAAAATCTACTTATTAACCAGCTATAAATTATAAATAATATATAAATATACTTATTTGTTGAAAAATATTATAAATTTAAATAAAAATGAAGAAAAAAAAGTGCATACTTATACTCTCTCAAATTTTTTTTTCTACATTGCTTTTTTATACTAATTTGAATGTGTATATAAGCAATTAAATTTACAATTATAATTGGGGTACAAGGGACACCCACTTTTGTAGAAAGAAAAATGATATAGGCAATTGTGAATCCACCCACATGGGTGCTGCCTCCGCCGTTCGACCAAACTAGCCGAGAGCGAGTGCGTGAAGTGAGATGGTACTTTATTTTTTTAAAAAAATTTATTTATTAAAATTATTTTTTTAAACAATTAAAAATTTTGTTCTTATCCAAATCGAGTCACTACTATCCTACATTGTGATCATTATTTTTTGACCGTTTCGTTCGGTTCCTCCTAGATCGAATTTTACGGAACCAGTTATCGTACTCATCCATGATTCTATTATTGACTGTTTATTTTTTATCATTTATTTATGAACGTTGCACATTATATCCACCAATTTTTTGTGTAAAGTTAACTGAAAATTCAACTATAAAATAAATGTTCATAGTTCTCAGTTTGATACAACTCATAAACAAAACAACATCAATCCTCTCTCGAGCTCACTCTGTTTTTTATCTTCAGAAACAATTTCTTCACATTTCAATACATAAATTATTTTATTTGTTTTATTTTTTAATTTTGAGTAACATAAATTTGAAGGTATAGTATTTCATATTTCAATAGTGCAGTAAAGTTCAGAAACAAAATAAGATTATTGGCTGTTTTATTATAGGGACGACGAGTTGTTACTGTTTCCACAATTTGGGCAGAATCGCGAGATGTTGTAAAGAGAGTGATCTAATTCTCAACTTAACTCAAGCAATATATCATAGTATATTTCAGTATATCAATAATTTCGTTCATATTTATTTTTTACCTATCTGCAACAACATTACTAAATATAATTCACTATTTGTATTAAAATCTAACAATATTATAATTAAATTAAGCAATATTATAATTAACTAATAGATACTAATATATTAAGCTAGAAGTATGCATATTTATGAAACAAATTAGTTTATCACTATAATTTATACATTTATAGCCATAATATTTAAATTTAAAATTAAACACACCAAAAATTAATAATTTAAATTAAAAATTCATCATATTAATTTAATTAAATTATAGTTTAGGGCTTGAAATTATCCACAATTACATAAAGTATTTAGCTAGTTATGAAAATAACAAAATTTATAAAATAAAATAAAAAATTAATCATAAATAAATAAATAAAATAGAAAAATAATATAATTTTGTAAAATTATTGAAATTAAAATGACCAATAAAATTAATTTTTAACTTTTTTTAATATATTTTTAAAATTCTTCGACAATTTTATAAAGATAAATCTTTTATTCTATTTTTTTTTTATAATCAATTTCATGTATTTTTATTTGCCGCTTCATTGTTGCCGACATTGCTTATTCCTTTTCTGCCGACCTGAGTACTATAATTATGTAATTGATAAATATAAATAAATTATATTTTTTGATAATTAATATAATAGATAATTTAATCACATAAAAATAATATAAATATAAAAAAATTAAGTACTAAAAATATATATAAAATAACAAATGTAAAAATAAGGAGAGAAGAATAGAATAACTGTGGTGATATGATTACCCTTAAATTATTGTTTATATTAAGTAATTTATTAATTATTAATTATATATAAAATTAAAATTATTTAAACTTATTTGATAATTATTTTAATTATTAATATTTAATTTTATTTTCAAAATTTTAAAAATCTTAAAATTTAGTATTTTTAATAACTCATTTTTATTTTATAATTTCTACATTTTGAAATTTGATCAAAATTTTAAATTAAAAAAATAAGTTTTAAAATTAAATTCCAATTTATCTTATTTCTTAATACTAAAAATTAATAATTAAATTATATTCAATCTTATTTAATTTTACTCAAAAATTTTAAAGAGCTAGTAAAAATTTAACAATAATAAAAATAAAATTGAATTTTAATGCTTAAAAACTTGAAATTCAAAAATTAGATATTATTATACAAGCATATTTAGTTTTTCATTTTTATATTTTAAAATTAAAACTATAATTAATTATTAAAATAATTTTTTTTCTAAAAAATATTGAAATTAAAAATTAGAATAACAATTAGTAAATAATCATCCCAATTAATATATGATCTGATAAAAATATTAAAAAAAGAAGAAGAAGAGGTTATTCTTAGTAACGTATCCAAGAGAAACAACCGATAAAACACGCAATGAAGAAAGAAGTTGAGAAAGAGCAGAAACTGAAGAACTAGCCTCCCAATCTAGATTTAGTGTTCTAAGCTTAGCATCAATGGATCTCCGGCACTTGATTCACCACCAAAACCACAACCAAAGCCAAAATCAACACCACCATCAACAACAACAACACAGGTATGTTCCTATGCCCTATCCTCCACAATCAAGCATCCATTTCCCTGATGAACCTAATTTCCACAACCATCGTCCCCAAAATCCTAACCACCACCATCATCAAATTCACCACCACAGTGCTCTTCAGCCTCAGGTGAGACACCAGGCACCTGTTCCTATTCCTCGCCCTATTCTTTCTCAGCCTTCACCTCCGTATAATCCTCTTCCTCCTCCTCCACCTCCTCAATACAATCCCAATCATCTCCAATTTACCGTTCATCCTCCTAATCAGAGCCTACCCTTTGGAATCGAACGAATACAGAGACCATCTCACTGGGTTTCGCACAGGACGTCTGTTGACGATGATCGGTTTGATCGTCGTTTGCCTGAATTTGACCATGCTTGTTCAGGAAATCGATCTGATAGTAGGGATGCATACCCCCATCGGGTTTTTGATTCTGATTCGCTTACTTTTCAGTTTCAGAATAAAACCATGTCGCCTTATGGGGTAACTGGTAGGTTTAGGCATGAGGTCGAGGGTAGTTCTAGGTTTAGAGGGGAATATGATGCTGGGTTTGAATCCAAGCATAGAGAAGAAGTGGTGCGGGTCGCTGATAATGAGAATTATGGTCGCAGAGGTCAGTGTGTTTTGAGTTCTGATGCATGTTTTCGTGAGCCAGGACATGCATCGAATTTAAGTTCATCATTGAGGGATTTGGAATTGAAACCTGGCAGTTATGGTGGTCATTACGGTGTAGCTTATGAGGATGAATTGTTCAAGAGAGCTAGAAGAGATGAGGTGGGCGAAAATCAGAGATGGAGTCATGATACAAAAGCTCCTAGAGATGTACAAAGTGGTTCGTCCTTTGAAAAAGGACGTACTGTTCTCAGTGATGGTGATGGGGCTCGTATTGTTACATTGAAACGGGACTATTATGCCTCAGAGTCAGGAAGATATGGTAATAGTGGAAGCAGGGAGGTTAATCGTGAATTTATTCGGACTCCGAGAAAGCAAGTACAGAAGAAGAGTGCTCTTCTCCGAATTCAAAAGCCTAATCACAAAAGTACAGATAGTGAGCACTCATATTACTCTGCTTATGCTGATAATTCCAACTCTAGTCCTTTCCGGCGCAAAGATCAGCGTACCTATTCAGGCCTTGGGATGAATGAAACGAGTAGAGAGGAGGCAAGTCATGTAGAACTTGATGTTTCTTTTAAATCTAATTCACTAGTAGCTAAGGCAATTGTGGCACCACCAAAATCTTCTGATGTCACTGATACAGAATTGACTTTTACAAATAGCAAAGCTAAGAAATATCCATGGACTGATAAGGATTCTTCAAACTCAGAACAAAGCGAACTTGTTGATACTACTAGACACGTCATACATAATACCTCTACTTCTGACGAGTACTCGATACTTTCAGAAGGTAAAGATACTTCCAGAAACAAGAATATTAGTGATGACAATTCTAAGGCTTGTTTGAGTGGGACCAATTGTCTCCTTGGTAAAAACAAAAGGACGAGCATGTCAGATGATACTACTTTAGATAAAGATGGTACTGAAACCAGATCTGGTATTTTATTTACTTGGACTGGTGCTAAGAAGAAAAAGATAGCTGAGAAATTTGTTGAGCCAGCCATAATTTATTCACAGACAACAAAGAAAGATAATGAACTTATCACGACAGAGAGCTGTTCTATTGATCCATATGCTACCTCTAATACTATCAAGGGCTTACAAATTTCTTCTTGTCCTAGTCCAAATGAATATTTAGAAAAGAAAGCAAAAGGATATGCAATCACAACAGAATCAACAGAATGTGGTATTGATGTCAATTCTCCTGTGGAATATGTACCTAAGATTGATGAAGATGGGAACAGCTCAAATTCTCACCTTGGTTCACCAAGTCAAGAAAAAATCATAATTCATGTCAATTCTGAAAATGCAGTTAATCCTGATCAGGACCTGCACAATGTACCCAATAGCAACAAAGATTTGAGTCATTTGACCGAACCTCTTAATGCAACAACTATTACAGATGATGATTGCATCATTGATGCTAAACAGTCTTCTCAGAGTAGAGATTATCTGTTGCTGGAGAGTGCCTTGAGTAAAGAATCTTTAGAGGTTATGTCACCGGTAAGAGGGAATACTGATTCTTGTTTGTTAAATTCAAAAGAAATGGAAATGGACAAGGGTCATATGAATAAGCAATCTGCTGCAAGTTCTACAGATGATACGTTTGGTATTGTTGATGGTTTAACTTTTTCAAAAGAGGAAACTACAAATTCCTATGCTGATGTTGTTGCTGCTTTGAGCAGTCAGCCGCATGGAATTCAGATCTCTTTATTACATCAAGATGATTTCCCAGAAGAGCTTTCTGAGGCTACTTGTTTAGCAGGAACCAATATAGTTGGTTTGTCAAGTTTAAGGAAACCCCCCATAGGTGCAGAATATTCCATTCAAGTTGGAGGTAGCTCTAGGGATTCTGATTGTAGTAATTGTGGAGAGACTATTGTTACTTCCAAAAAGCTATCTCCTGATGGTGATACCATGTTACCTGAAAATGGCGATACACAGAGATCTCCAAGTGTTAAAAGTTCTGTTGAGGATGTTGGGGGAATCACATGTACAACAATAAAGAAAATGGTTAGTACTCCGTTAGAATTTACTAGGATATCTGCCACTGATATAGAACATAAAGATGTTCCTAATTCTGCAGCTTCTGTCGATACAACATTGAATAAATCTTTCGAGGAGCCTAATAATGAACCCGTGTCTCATCTCAAAAGCATAGATGTTGGCTCACTAGGGCCGTGCCCTAGTAAAGATATTGGTGTTTTGCATGAGAACAATTCGTTGGATAGATGTTTTGAGGGTAATTTTTTAGCTAGAAATGATGTTGTTGATGGTTCTGATGCAAGTCCTTTCCAATGCAGAAAGAGGAGAAAAGTCTCTGCCTTGGATTTATCACTTGCTAGTATGGCAGCATCCCAAATTGACAAAGAATCTGCAATTTCATGCCCATCTTCACTGGAGGCATCCTTAAATGCAACTTCTTCAAATAAAAAAAATGAAGGTAACAGATTTAGGACAAATGACTACAGTTCTCCTTATTTGATGCCTAGTAAAATTGGGGCGACTGTGTTGGCTGAGAATAAATTGGAAGAAGGGTCTTCTGATGCTGTAAATGGTATTTCTTGGAGTCCCTCCGGCGATCAAATTTTAGAATTTGAGCCTCATGGTGGTGTTTCTATTTTGAACCATGATGCACCAACAACTTCACTGCCTCTCTTATCATCAGGACCAGGCACTGAGCAGAGTACCGATGGTACTCAAGTTACTTTTGTTGATAATCGGTTGGTTGGCATTTTGAATGCTGAAAGTAGTAAGGAAAACAATTTTGGTGTTGGTGCTCCTTTAGAACAAGATTTGATTCACAGTGGGCCAGCTGAATGGGTATGTCATTCAGATCTCCTGCCTTCAAATGTAGATGTGGGCTTGGAATCTAATAATCTACTGGTGAAGGATAATTTATCCAATGTGTCAAATTATCTTTCTTTGCCTTCTAATTGCGGAATTTTGTCTACTACTGCCAATGATGAAATGGAATTTGAGTCTAATATGATACAGGACATGGGTCCTTCACAACCCTCTTTTGATGTGTCTGATGTGCGCATACTGGATGCAAAAACGTCATTTGGTCAAATGCCCACTGAACTTTGTAGAAATGATGAGAAGCTGGATCAAAAGTCAGTTGTTGAGGTTCACTTTGATGCAGTTGCTAAAAAGCCATTTTCATTGTCTACTGAAGGTAATCCAAAGTCAGATCGTGAAGTGAGAAGTGACCCTTCAACCTTAAGGTCTTTGCCATTGCATGGTTCTATAGGTGCATCTCATAATTTCAATATCAAAAGTGCAGAACATGACGGGGTGCAGAATAATCAGTTGGGACGTCTTATTCCCAGGACATTTCCCCGTCGTTCAACTTTTGTTTTTACAAAAAAGACAGCTTCTTCAACCCATGCAAAGCCCCGAACTTGGCATCGAGATGGTAATTCTTTTTCTTCTTCTTCTACTTTTCCTCATACTGGAAGCAAGCGCCCCAGCTCTGTAACTTCCCAAAGGCACATGCCAGAAAAAGATGGAAAGTCTCAGACTACTTCCTATGTCCGTAAAGGCAATAGTCTAGTTAGAAAATCTCCAGTTGCTGCCCTACCCCCAGCCTATCATGGTTCTAGTCCACCAGTTAATCGATTGAATTCTGCTCGAGTAGACGACATGAAGAGGAGCAGTGGATCTAATAATATGGTTCATGTTGGCACAAAGTTACCTAATTCTAGTGCTGTATTATCAGGTGATTTTACTTCTTCCTTGTCAGCAGAGCCCTTTGTTAATGGCTACCCTGGAAGTTCTCCAGATTCTACAAGATCTTCTGAAAACAATGATACATCTAAACTCGCAGAGGATTCTCTGCAGGCTTCTGAAAGTGTTAAGACTCGACATGAACTTAATTCCTCAGAAAGCCAAACTGAACTTAATGATGGGAATTTGGCATCTTCAAACACACAGAGGATAGTATATGTAAAACACAAATCAAATCAGTTGGTTGCAACTTCAAATTCACATGATCATTCTCTCCCAAATGCTGAGAAAATGCAAGCCTCATCCTTTGATGGATACTACAAAAAGAGAAAAAATCAGCTAATAAGGACTTCATTGGGAAGTCTTGCCAAACAAATTGTCGTCATGCCTAATGACGATTCAAAGTCCGAGGTACAAAAGGCCACTTCTGACAGAAGAGTGTCTAAGACGCAACTGGACAAGGGTATGTTTGCAGAACGTTTTCTTTACTGAGAATATTTGAGAATTTTTTCAAGTAGTTTTCGTGTGTTATCATAAATAGCCTTTTTCTTTTTAAATGTGAATTGTTATACAAATTTAGGTTAAACTTTTATAGAAGACATTATCTCCAGAGATCTTGAAGTGCCTTTCTATATGCAAGGAAGGTTGCCTGGAGTAATATAATTTTTCACAACCTAATTTGTGACTGCTTTTTTCATGGAATCCTTTTTTCTTTTGTTGATTATGAGTTGTGAACATTTGCAAAGTTCAAACTTATGAGTTTCCGCCCAAAATTTTGATCACTGATTAGTGCTGATAATCTTGTATACTTGAAAGTACCACAATATGACTTTCATATAATCTTGATTCTTGTCAAGTCTGTTCATGGCTTGCGATCTAGATGAAGACATAAAGTTGAAGATGATTTAAGATTATTTATGGGCCACTTGGATTTGAGAAGTTGGCATGCTAATTGTTTATTAATTGCCCAGCAGAAATATTTTATTTTCAATCGATTCTGTGGCATAATGGATATAATTTTTCTTAACCTGTGTTGATCTTGAATAGTATGCTCCCATATTGTTGCACCATCCAAACCTCAAATATACAATCTGTAGACGATTCTACATTATTGATATCATTGCCTACTTTTCTTTAGTATATGTTGCAATGGTTTAGCATTTACGTTATTTTTTCAATTAAGAAAATTTCACCAAGAAATTGCCGTGAAAAGGCTAGATTTTCTGTTTGCTTGTGAAATGCACTAACATAGCCATTGATAGAGGTGCATCTTTCTGTGGTTTTCGTTTCTAATTTCTTTTATATTTTTAACACTAAATGTTTTTGGTAGTTTCTTGTGATGGTTTGATTTCGAAATCTGCTTCTCATTTTATCTTTGGGCGTGGTACATGACTACATGTCTAATCCTGTTTTGCAAAAGTAAGTTTAGTCATTTTTCTTTAAATAAGTGCACTTTAGTCTCATGAATTATACAAAAGGCACACCTCAATTATTTTTTGGATGGCAAGTTAACATTATTATAGGAAACTCATGTGACCTTCATTTAAGATTATTTCTAGTCATTTTAACTCATTTTTACCATTATGCAAAACAAAATAGTTTTAACGTTATTTTTCTCAACAAAACTAGAGTACTTTAGAAATATTTTTTCGGAACTATTTTCAAAATAATTTTATTTTGTTTTCACATATCTTTTATTTTTGTTGAAAAATAGCTCAAATATTAATTTGTTTTTTCATAATAGTCAAAAGGGGTTAAGATGACTTAAAATACCCTTAAAATGGATATATATATACACACACACTCTTTGGGACCAAAGTGCACTTGTTTAAAGAAAAAAATACAACAGTGCACCTTTGGTGAAACTTATGGGACCTTGGGTATTTATCTCTCTCTTTTAGTGCACTAACTTTTGTTTGCAAACGTTGCTATGGTCGTATTCATCAGTTTCCATTTGCATGATAAACTTACAAGTGTTTTGTTTTTGCAGTTCTTCCAAAGCTGCGTAAATTTACAACAAAGTCTTTGGTATGGACACTATATGGAACAAAGTCATCTGCAAATGAACTTGGTTCCTTAGATCATCAGAGGGTTTTCCCTCTGCTATTTCCATGGAAACGAACAACATTCTGTAGAAATTTCACTCAGTACAGGAATTTGATTTCTGAAACAACTTCCTTATCCCCAATCACGTATGCAAGTTTCCTTCAGCTTTGAAGCTCTGGTGACAATTAAGATAAGATTAGATCAGGTTGCTTACTATATTGATAAACCAATTGTTCTTGTTTCAGTAGGAAGCTGCTGCTGTCAAGGAAGAGGGATACAGTTTACACTAGGTCAACCAATGGATATTCTCTGAAAAAGTCTAAGGTATTAAGTGTTGGTGGGGCAAGTTTAAAGTGGTCAAAATCCATTGAAAAGCGTGCAAAACAAGCTAATGAGGTCAGTTGGTTTGGTTGACATTGCAAGCATGCAGACTGTGTTTCTTTTAAGTCAAGAAGAGATTTATTACTGCTATTTTTCCTTCCTATTTGTATTACCTTCCATGTAGGAGGCTACACTTGCTGTGGCTGCAGCAAAAAGAAAGAAAAGAGAAAAGGATGGGGTGGCCTGTGCTGGTTCTGGGTCGAAAAGTAGAAAGGTTTCTTCACGTGAGTCAAATTAAATATTTTTTAGCTTTATGCCTGCTTCCATAAATAGTGTACAGCAGTCAGCAGGTTTTGACTCTATTTTTCTGTGACGGTAATGTTTATGATGTTATTTCCTGACAATGTTGCAGGAGAACGTATATTTCGCATTGGTTCAGTTCGGTACAAAATGGATCCTTCAAGGCGCACACTGCAGAGAATATCAGGTCACCTACTCTTGCCTTTCTTTTTTGACATAATTTCTTTTTTCTGTAAACGCACTATGATTGTTTAGTTTACCACTTTACCCCCCCAGCGCGCGCGCACACACACAAATGCTTTGTTCTTGTACGTATACAATTGTTTTCCTAATTATTATTTTGAACATGATAGGGCTTGATCATACATGCTAATTTGATACTTGTCACTGTGTGTTTTTTGTCGTTCATAGGTTGATCCTGACTCTTATAAAGCCTTTTTTTTATGTTACTTTTACTTCTTTTTTTTAAATAAAATTGACATTCATTTCTTCACCTTGTTTGTCTACACTAAATATTTTATCCATATGCCTTGTTTACTTGTGCATGAATGCGAAGTCATTGATATAGTAGCTGAAGATTTCATGTTGTAGTGTTACCTAGAGGAGAAAAGTGTGTGACATTAAAATTATTGTCGGTGGATATTATTTGAATAATAAAGGATTATTTAATATTTTAATTACTGAAGTAGTTATAAGGTTTTCCTTTAGTTTCTATGCAATGGCTTCTCTTAGGCTTTCATTTTATCGTATTGTATATGTCATTATATCTCAGCTGAAACAGCGTTAATAGTGTACGAGGAGGGAGGGAACTCTGCTAGAGTTTCAAACTTTTATCTCAACTTCTCTCCTTCGTCGGTCACCACTCCCTTCTCAACCTTCCACCCACTGCCCCTCACCCACCTTCCATTATCCATTACTGACCCACTGACTGGCTAGTTTTTCATTCTCTTGTTTTCTTCCCAAATCCTTTGTTTTTCTTATCTATGACCAATTTACACCTCCCCTGCACTGAATCCAATGTTTCTTCGACCATTTCTCATTATCCTCTAGCCACTTACCTATCTTGTTTCTGCAAATTGTTACAGTTCTCCACTGTCCGCCATACTTTGGTCACGATTTCTGATGACACTCACTCTGGATCTTCAGTTTCTCCCTCAGATCTGAAACTCATTCTTTCTTTTGATTCTCACAGCTCTCTTTCTTTCTCTTGAACCCTTTTCCAAGAGCTCTACTCTGTGGAACAGAACCCCTCAGCCTTTCTTGCATATTTCTCTCTGTTTTGAGTCTCGCCTTAGTGCATGCAATGATGGATGTGTCCGGAGAATTATCTTTACAATGGTTACTAAGGTTGGTTTTGCACCTTGGATAGAAGTAGGGAATGCAGCACTCTGCTCGTAGTGATTTGTTGCTCGAATCTATCTGATATGTGTGTTGTTTTGTTTTGGCTTTTTTCTTTAAATCTCGTATTGTGGTGGGCTACATAATTGGTGGCGTAATTTTTTTTTTTTTGCTGTCTTTGTTCTGAGGTGATGCTGGTCGATCCTTGTTGTTTGAGTCCAAACTGTAGCTCCTCATTTAGTTCTAGTTGGAATGATTTATTTATAGAGGTAGGCTGATTGGTTTCGAATTTGGCTTCTTTCTTGGTTTCATCAATTAGAGAAGAATCAGATTCATATTAGGGACATCCTGCAATTTTGATATGGTGTTTGTATTGTCTGTTCTGTTTTCTGTTTGGGAATTTTGGAAGGTTGTGTTATTATTCTTAATCCCTTTGTAACAGTTGATAAAATTTCTCTTTTGAACCATAAAAGACAAAAAAAAAAAAAGAGGAAGGATCTAAAGTGGCTAGTTGGTCACATCTTCATTTATTGCTTTGTGTAGATGATGAATCATCAGGCTCTGCGTCTCTCCAGCCAGATAAAGTTGCAAGGAAATCTTACATTCCAAGAAGATTAGTGATTGGCAATGATGAGTATGTTACGATTCTTTATCCATGAGTTGACTAAATAGATTATTTATCTCAATACAATTATTGCCTGCATATATGAAATTGGTTATTAGCAGAGCATCTGCCATCTAGTTGCATTTATGTTGCTTGCCTTGGTCTTCGATACATTTTGCATTCCACTATTGCAGATATGTTCGAATTGGCAATGGCAACCAGCTTATTAGGGATCCAAAGAAACGAACACGCTTATTGGCTAATGAGAAAGTTCGGTGGAGTTTGCATACTGTCAGACTGCGGTTAGCTAGAAAGAGGAAATACTGTCAGTTCTTTACAAGATTTGGAAAGTGCAACAAGGATGATGGGAAATGTCCATACATACACGATCCATCCAAAATTGCAGTCTGTACAAAATATCTCCATGGTTTATGTTCCAACCCCAACTGCAAGTTGACCCATAAGGTTTTTCTTACTATTGATTTAACTAGAGTTTTCATTTTTTTTTTCTTTCTTTTTAATGATGGCCTATTTAGTATTTTTCATATTTCTTAACATCTAGTCCCTTTATTTTTTGTTATTGCATTGTTTGCCATCCAGGTCATTCCTGAAAGAATGCCAGACTGCTCTTATTTTTTGCAAGGTACTTTGATTCAGAACAGTGCTGGTTTTTATGTCATTGTAAATGAAGACTTCTGATATGGTTTGTTGCAGGTTTATGCACCAATGAAAATTGTCCTTATAGACATGTTAACGTGAATCCAAACGCATCTATTTGTGAAGGATTTCTCAAGGGCTATTGCGCTGATGGCGATGAGGTAATTACTTTGTAAACTATATCACGGTCATTGGTTCTCAAAGAAAGATGAAATCATATACTTTCTTACTTGTAGCCTGCATAAACTATATCTGCACTTCCATCACACAATATGAGATTCAAGTCTCGCTTTATTTTTTCTATGACAAAAAAGTCTTGCTTTTTCATGATTAAGTACAATGATGGCGTCTTTTCTTTATTTCACGTTAAGCATGCCGTCATTTTTGCCTTGACTATAATTTCCTCTCATTTTGTTGCTTGTTATTGTGGGCTGGCACTGTTAACTCGGCAGCACTTACTGGCTCTCAGGCATTCTTTGAACTTTTTATTTAATGCTTTATAGTCATCTCTTTTTGTTTCTCTGTAAAATTTGTGCTAATGTTGGAGTAAGAAAAATAGAATCAATCTCTGGTCTCACAGTGCCGGAAGAAGCACAGCTATGTCTGCCCCACTTTCAAAGCAACGGGAACTTGTTCTCAAGGATCAAAATGCAAGCTTCATCACCCAAAGAACAGAAGGGGGGGGAAGAAAAGGAAACGATCTACAGAACCGAAAAATGCCCGAGGTCGTTACTTTGGTTCCATGCATAACAGTATTTCAGATTCCAGAACATCAGTTTCTGAGAGGCAGTCTTCACAAGACAGAAGTGAAAATTGTCTTGACGGAGAAGGTGCTGATTTTATTGGCATCAATGTTAGTGATGATGAGGCGGGAGAGAGTAAGGATCTAATGGGCAAGCAAACATGGGTTCTTGAGAGTGATCCCTCAGAAATGCAATTTGATGATCTTGATGAGTTAATTAAACCAGTTCGTATAATGCGTTAGAATCTCATGACATAATCATATCTGTTGACTTGGGCATGTAAGGCGCGAAGCACATCCCTTTGGTCATGAATGATTTCAGTATCGAGTCGATAGTAGCCTTACCTTTTAGTTTATCCAACTGCTGAAAATGTTGTGCAGAAATTCTTAATTTTTCCTTTGTGAGAGTGTGTGTGTGTTTGAGGGGAGGGGAGGGGGGGTTGTCGGGTTTCGGGTCCCTTTGTGAGGATTTTAGTCTCTAGGTTTTTCTTTTTCCTTTTTGTTTGCTTGAGACAGTAACCAGGAATTCATTGAATGGACATTTAACTTCTAAATAGAGAAACAAGGGAAAAAAAAAGATATATACTTGTGTATTATTAATAGTACATTTCGTTCTTTGTATCTCCCCTTTTTGTCACTTAAGATTACATCAATTTATACAAGTTCTGAATTGATGCACCTATCATCTTTTCCCTGATATTAATGACAGTTCAGTTCAGCCCAAGAAAAATTATTATTCTGTGGTCTGGATGAGTAAAATAGGAGATGATGATTAGAGATAGAAAGGTTGAGATGATTGATTAAATGTAATTATCTTACACGTTTTTTTTTTTTTTTTTTTTCCTTTTTTCACTATTCTCCCCTTTATGTTTTAACAATTCTCTAAGCAAAATTCCTTGCGCCTTTTATACTTAACCATAGACAAATCTGTATACTTGGTCTTGGGCACTTTCTGGGAAAGTGAGAGTGTAATATCCTAAAATAAAAAAATAAATAAAAACGATTATTGTTATATTAGAACAATGTTAAGGATAAGTATGAATTTTTAAAATAAAAATAAATAATTAAATAAAAAGATTTGGCAGATCATGTATGGATAAACTCTAAAAAAAATAAAATAATGCATTTAAGATTTTATTAAATAATAATAATAAAGATAATAATTATAATAATAAGCTATTATCTTATTTTGAATAGTAGTAACATATTTAGGTTATGAAAGCTAAATTCTTACGTTCTTTTTCTTCTTCTTTTTCTTCAAAACAACAACAAAACAATTAGGTTAAATACTCTTAAATCATATCGTTGAAAAAGAAAATTGTTGTTAGACTCTCATTGATCCATAAAGGTAATTTTTCTTCATCATTATTCTTTAATTTCTTTTAATATTTTTATTAAATAATTTATATTTAAGATAAGAATTTGATAAAAATATGATCTTGGAGGGTTGTATTCTTAAAGTTATGTTTGATGATGATTTTTGGGATGTTTTTTAATAAATTTTTGTATTACAGTTTATTGAATTTTCAATAGCAGTGGATAAAACGAACGTTTTCTGTATTAGTTTTGTGATTTTTAAATCCAAATTTATTTTTATATTAAACTAGACATCTCAACGATTCTAACGCATATTCGTTTGTCAAAAATTTCCACATATTTATTTTTATATGAAATTTTGAAGTTCATACTTTAAATCTGTCAGATTTTGAACAACTCGAGTTCCTAAACTATTTTCTATATTCTACGATTGAAATTGGAACCTGAAAATTTTATTTAAATAATTAGACATGATAAGGAAAATTTTGGATTTTGAATCATTGATAAATATTTTTTATTTAATTTTTTATGGTTTTACGAAGTTTAAAGTTTTATGCTGAAAATGAAACTAGTGACAGTATTCCTCGGAAATTCTGGTTTTGTTAATAGTGATTGGGACTCCATAATCGATTAATATTTTTATGAAACGATTATATATGTGTTAGGATTGATCTGATAAAATTTCGTAATTTTTGGATAATTATTTGAATTTTAATTGATTTTATAATTCAATGTGTTCAGTGTTGAAAATTTAAAAGACAGATTGTTGTAATTTAATTTGAACTCAATTTTACGTATGAATTTGATATCCAAATTATTTGAAACTTTTTGTGTGTAATTCCATATATGTTTTTTTTGTATGTACTAAAATCAGTTTTTAAAAATTAATTTTAAATATTTTTATAAAAAATGTTAAGCGCAGCAAGTACGCGTTTTGTGTACTAGTTTTTAAAAATATATATATATATATATATATATAATATAAATTGAAAATTATATTTTTTAAAGAATTAGAAAAAAAAAATAATAATAATAAATAAATAAATAAACAATAATAATTGAGTTGTTCTTTGATTTTGAAATAGGCTAGGAGTACAGAAAAATACTTTCTTTGCTGGTCTAGACTTTTGCTTGAGTTGCTACGTTGATGTAAGTAAACTCATTATACTTGAAATATTAAGTGGTATGATTATTTTGTTTGTATGCTTGTATGACTTTATTACATGCTAAGCTTGTTATTATAGATATAATTCATATTAATGGTTCATGTGTGTAAGGTCAATTGCATAAACATGTGTTTGTCATGTGCATATTTGCATACATGAATGTTAAATTTTTTTTTTTTTATATATCAAAAAGGCTTTATTTTATTAAAGCAAACACGTTTTTGTGAAAAGTGTTTTGATAGAATGCCTTTGACGATCGTTATGATTTGACTTTGAATGGGAGCATATTGTATTTGTTTGAGCCGTATGAGGGACGTGTCCCTAACCTACTTAGGATATTCGGGGGCATTTGGTTCCTTACCATTGGGTATGGACGTATTTGTGCATGTGAGAATTTGTTATGGAATTTCAATTATGTCCCTTCGATATTTGGCTCACTTGTACTTACCCTTCATGCGTGCCAATCACCGACGGGTGATTTATTTGGATTGGGTCACTGACGGGTGACGTATTATTTTGGCTTCACAATTGTTACGAGAAGTCAAGGCATTCTATAAAAAGAAAAATTGTAAAGATAAATTGCATTGAGAAAAATAAAGTTTTGATTGGGTAATGACCACTTTTTACATATTCATTTTCATGATCATGTATAACTAGAGTATGCTTATTATTTCATGTATGATGAAGTTTGCTTACTGAGTGGTATCACTCACCCCAATATTTACTTACCATCTTTCAGGTAATACATGAGGAGAATTTGACACATCTTCTAGTCTTTAATGATCCCTTTAGGAAGTTAAACTTTTGTTATCAGGTTTTTATTTAATTAAATATTGAGCAATTACGACTCTTAGATTTAAGATTCAATTAGGTGGTTTTTGTTCCAGATGTTTTGGTGAATAATTAAGTTTATGGACTATATTATTTCAATTTATTATTGGTGATAAATATAATTTTTGAATTAATTTAATAATCAATTTATCGGGGTGTCACAGAGAGCCTTTCTTTTTTTTACTATGTGCAGTACATTTAGGCCTGTGCTTTTATTAAAAGTGATTTTAGTATAATTTTTTTTAAAAGAAAACGATTTTAGAAAGTAGAAAACACAAAATGTGCTTTACGTCTTTACGAGCCATGAAAATGCTCCTTTTATAAAAATGATTTTTAGAGAGATCACAAAAACAGGCACAAACCCTTTTGAACGTTTTTACCCTCTTTCTCTCCCTTGTTCCTTTGGATGAATCATCTTACTACTTATGTTCCATTGAAAACAGTCAAAACACCAGCATAATCCAATTGGTGGAAGCCATTCAGCCAAGGCACCAACATCTTCCTACATGGTCTCTGCTAAAATTTCAATTTTTGGGTATTTGGGTATTTGGGAGAGAGGAGAAATGAGAAAGAGAAGTGTATTCACCATTTCAACTCAAGAAGTCCAAGAACCAACACTATTAAGGGTTTGTTTGTTACTTCTTCTAGGACCCTGTAAAAGTGCTTATGACAGCAAAAAACCACTTCAAAACAAAACATTTTTTCCAATGCTTTAGAAAGCTGACATAAACACATTAGTTCTGATTTTTTTTTTTTTTTTTTCTGAAACTACATCTGTCTAAAAACACTTTTAATAGAAGCAGAATCCTACAGACCCTATATACCATAATATTAAACCAGAACTCCTGTGGAATCAAAAGCAATTTATTTACTCCTCTCAATGGGTGACAAGTTGAAAAGGAATAAAATATTTGTGGCTAGTACTTTCAGTGCAGTAACATCTGTAGATAAATATGGATTTTGATAAAAAAAAAAAAATACAAGACAAAAATATACCAGCTATAAACAGCAATTTACAACTGAAAGTTACAGTACAGCTTTCTGAGGTAACTAAGAATAGTCCCATACTTGATACTGATGATCATGTGTTCTACCTTTCGACAAAAAGAAACAAGTCTATCCTTAGAGATAAATAAGGACATTTGTCTCGCTAAAATGGAGCGCTATTGCCCTCCCAAATTGGCTTACTATATGTGTCCTTGTATAAATGGTATCAATTGCTGATGTTGCCTTCAACTTTTGCTTCACTAACCATCTTCAAAACATAGCGCAAAGGGACTGACTCATGGACATTATTCTGGAAAAATTCAAACCAGGAATGAATACAACTCAGAAAAACAGGAGCACACATCAGGAAATGACATTTACAACTATGTTACTTGCACTCTGAGAAGTAACTACATTCGAGCGACATAATAAAAACATGGGCGTGGGCACTCAGACACTCTAATTTGGTAAAAATGTACAGAAAATCAAGAAAAATAAGTGTGTTCAACACCCACATACATATAAAAAATTTACACCTCTCGATGTGCTAAAAGAGTCCATGTAATATGACATTACAAATGGCCATCAGTCCTTAGCAGCTGAGATATCTATTAAAGCATTGTAATGCTTAAATCTTTATTAACATGCATCCATTTCCTTCCTCCTCTCAAAAAGTATTGCATATATATTTTTGTAATACTTAAAAAAAGAAAGAAAAAAAGTCAAATAAGTTTCAATCTTTACAAATCTATTTATGAGAGCATGTATACACTATGTGTGTCCGTATATAAAGTTACAATGATACGGAAACATTATATAGTGAAGTGATTTGATATCATTGTTGAAGTGATTGTTAGACTGGCAAATCTATTTATGAGAGCACGTATATACCCTATGTTTGTCCGTTTATAAAGTTACAATGATACGGAAACATTATATAGTGAAGTGATTTGATATCATTGTTAAAGTGATTGTTAGACTGGCAAATCTTCCATATGAGCACTTAAAAACAAAAAACTGGATGTGATGTCAAAAGAATCAAATAAAATCAGATTCATGATACGGAAACATTATATAGTGAACAAAATCATATGAACTAGAAGAAGTATCAGTTTGAACAGCATTTTCACCTAGATTTTTTTCATCTAAGATTGACGATAAAAATAGCGAGGAAAAATTACACCATCCAACTGAAACACAACAACAAAAGGAACATAAAAACTGACCTGCAACCAGTAGAAAAATCCACGATATAGCGCTAATGCTTTATGCTTGCCATGTCCAGCTAAATCAAGCTCTCTAGCAAGGGCTGCCAGATAACACGAGTTTCAAAATAAGGATGAAATCATGGTTCTAAAGAAAAGTTAAAAGATATAGCAACGGTATGAATTCACCAGAAGGGAGAGAGAGAGGAAGGGAACAAAAGAGGGGGAGCATCCTAATTAGTGAAGAGTTACCAGGATACATTTCAAGATGCGATTTAGCTAATTTGTTCGATGGACATGTTTTTATGATGCCACGCAGGTGATAATCTTTATCTATTCGCCTGTGACAACCTACAATTTTCTGAAGATCAAGATACTCATCATAGTCATATGGCGTTGTAATAGTTGTCATCAGCGCCTCTTTAAACTGGGAACTACAAATATCAGGATTTTCTTCAATGCTATCACTATCTGAATCCATCTGAATATTTGCAAAATATACACAATATTAAAATATTTAAGGTCAAGCCTTCAAGTAACAAGAATTGCACTGGCTGAACCCGTGATCTACCTCAACGGATGGTGGCCCCGTAAGTTGCTTGTGTGCTTCTCTCCTCCTTCGTCTTGCCTAGTTCAGAAATTAGACATTAAGATTCACACATGATGCATAATATGCATGTATTCAACTTATAGTTTTAGTGCATGTTATGTTAGGGGGGAAAAATAAAATTCACTAGGAGATAACGTACAAATTTAGGAACTGATTCAACACAAAATGGATTTCTATCCAACAGAGTTATTTCTGCATCAGACTGGCTCCTGTGATCCTCCTTTTCATCTCTCTCATATTTAGGTTCAAATACCACATTTTCGCCTTCTCTTTCTATGAAATCCAGAATTTCTAGATAGCCTTTGTCAATCTCATCATCCTCAGGTGGCACATTTTTCTGACTCGAAACTAGGCCTGATAATTCCATGTTTGTAGCCCTCTTCACTGCTAAACATTTTCTTCTTTTGACCGGTTTAGATATTTTGGGGGTTAATTTCCTTTTATGCCTCAATGAAGTTGTTCTCTGAATTTCTCTACTTGAAAGACTATCTGAACTATTTAGGTCTTCAATATTGACTTCATTTGATGTCCTTTTCCAAGTTTTCTTAACTATACTAGTATTTTTGTTCACAAAACTCTCCAAAACGTCTGGAGTGCCCCATTCCACCACACCTGGCAAAGCGTCACCTACTTCATACCTCATTCGTTGCGAGATCCCATTTTCTAATCTAACCTCCGGACCATAAGAATCCCCATCTAATCTCCAATTTTCCAGGATGTTATCATCAGCATAAGGCTTGACGTGATCATTGTTATCAATGACAACATGAGGTGTGTCATTAGCATCGCCAACATCCACTGACCTGATGCTACTACCATTTTCACCGTGATTGGTGTGATTAACCAGGCTATCAATACAATTCTGGTAATCTTGATCTTCTATTAGTTGCTCAGATTGAATATTCTTGCTCACAGTTCTCTGGGGGGCATTACTTTGCAAAATTGGCTCAACATTCTGATTGCTGCTATCAGCAGCAAAAGGCCTGACATGAACATTGTTATCATCATCATCATCATTTTTGCTCACAGTTCTCTGGGGGGCATTGCTTTGCAAAAGTGGCTCAACATTCTGATTGCTGTTATCAGCAGCAGAAGGCCTGACATGAACATTGTTATCATCATCATCATCATAAATCTTATGGCGATAAAGCTCCAAACATTTTGCATAATCCTCATCTACGTTCCCAACAAAACTCTCGGTCACAACCTTAGCATCGACCTCAATCCCAACAATATTCTCAGAGTTGACACCAGAGCAACCATGGAAACCACGAAAGTGAAAACTTGTACTAAGACTACAAAGATATTTTTGATATTCCTTGTCCATTGTGGATACTTGAGGTATAAATTCAAACTCTATTTGGGCCAATGCTAGAGAAATTTTGTTTACAAACAGTAGAGATTGGTCTTTGATCTTCACTTCTATTGATCAGGGAACTCCCTTCCAGAAATTACAACCATTAATTTCAGAAAAGAAGAACCTGTTTTCAATTATTTCTCGTTTTGTTTCCAAATCACAATACCTTCAATTCAGCTGATGACACCCTGCTTTATATCAAATTGAACTGCTTGTGGTAAAAATAAAGAAAAACAAATTAAAGACCACATCAATAGTTGGAACTAGATTGTAATTTAATAAGATCAACAATGACACAGACGCCCGAAGCGTCAATTGTTTCCAGGAAAATAAACTTAACAAATAAATTCATACGACCCTCAAAAGGCTAAAAGATAAAACCTTTAGCTGTTTAAATAAAAACTGTACACTGGACTAAAAATAAGGAAAGAATTACAAAACTTGCATGTACAAATTATTCAAAATAGAAAAGAAAGAAGGAGAACTTTTTTTTATAATCATGTTTTTCCCGCACTTTCTAGGAAACCAAATGGAGAAAAATGGAAATGGTTGTACCTGTTGGTAGAGATCGAAAAAGAAGCGGCAATGGAAGTTTAGACTTAAGTTTAGGGTTTTTAAAGCTTGAAGGCAAAGTTAGTGTGTTGTTTTGAGGGAAGGCACAGTCGGAACAGTGAAATGGACGTAGACGTACTGGTGTATGCCACGAAAAAACAATATGCCTATACATTTTGGAAGATCTATAATTAATGTCATTGTACTAATTTACACCGTTCTTGATAAGCAAGATTGTTCGATCCAATTCAAATAATTTAATTCATATTACATGTTTTTGTTATTATGATTGAATTAATTTAGATTTAAAGTTTAGATCTATTATAAATTGAATGAGTTATCGAAGCAAAAAAGTTTATAAAAATTGATCAAACTTTTATATATATATATATATATATATATTATTGTTATTATAATATAATAATTTTATTATAGAAAAAATGTAAAAGTAAAATTCTATAGAATTCTTACCCAAATTTTATCTAATTTTTAATCATAAAATATTTTCATTAACACCAACATAAATGGGAGTAAGAGATTAAAATAAAAGATAATATTATACTTTTTTAATTATTTTATTTTTATAAATTAAATAAATTAGCTAATTTTCTTTAAATTATTGTACCTTAATCTTTAACTATTATAAATGTGAACATTTTAGTTATATTTTATCAATTTTAATTTTTTTTAATGAAAAAATTTAAATTTGATAAAATTAAACCTTATTAGTAGATTTTTTAAAAGAAAAATATCTTAAGAAATTTAAAATATTAAAAAATAAAGTGATTAAAATGACAAAATTTAATCTAAAATGATTAAAGTGTTCATATGTATAATAGTTAAATAATTAATGTATATTAGTTTATGTTTAATTTATAAAAAATGCACTTTTTTTTTCTAAATAAACATAATGTAATATTTTAATTATTAAAAATAATTTTTTTTTTTTTTTTTTTTTATAATGATTGGAGCACACCATAATGAAATAGCTTGTGTGGAAAGCTATAGATATTATGGATACATACAGAATAAAGATGTAACAGAATTATTTGGTGCATTTGAACACTTTAGTAAACGGAAGACTATGACTACTAATATTATTAATTTTATATTAATTTAACACTAATTTATTTTATTTTAACTTAATATTAAAATTATATAATTTTATTTCATTTTAATATTTTTTAATTTAAATATTTAAAATAATAATAATAATTATAATAAAAAGATCAAACATGTGTCAGTCAAGTAATTGCATTAAAAATATTTTAATAATTTCTACATATAATGTAAAAAAAATCAAAAATTAAAAGGAAAAAGAAAAAGCCTTGCTACTATTTTATTTTTCTTACTTTTTTTTTTCCTTCAAAATAATAGTGAGAGATATTATAATAATTTTTATATATAATGTAAAATAATTCAAAAATTGTAAGAAAAAAAATTGCAGCAACGAACGAAATTGAGAGGTACCTTGCTTCTAGTTTTTTACTTTTTACTTTTTACTTTTAACTTTTTTTCTTTTTTTTTTAATTTTTAATTTTTTACATCATATATAAAAATTACTAAAATATCTCCGATAAGATCACATGATTAGTATATGTTTAATTTTTTTTTGTTATTTTGAATGCATAACTAACATAATTTCAAAATTACGTAGTTTTAGTAATAAGTTGAAATATTTTTTTTTTTTTTTGAAAAAACAACAAAAACAATACCTTTCAAAACTTGTAATAACAAAAATAGCATCTATTGGAATTGAAAGACGGTAATTTAGACTCATTTAATGTTGAACGTTCAATATTATTACGATGCTAATTTTATTATTATAAGTTTTAGGAGTGTTATTTTTTATAATTTTTCAAAAAATTTAGTACTAAATCGATACAAAACTAATAGTTTTAATACTAAATGAAAAATTTTCCCAAGTTACATTTATAACTCCCCTTTGAAGCTTGTAAGTTGTAATTACAAAAATGACAACCTGTATATCTAGGTTATGTATTTTTACAATAAACAAAATGTCTATCCCAAACATTACATATTAAATGTTTGTCAATTGGACTTATTTAATTTCAAAACTCAATTTATTAAATTTCGTTTAATGTTATAATAGTATTATTTTTATGTTTTTATTATAAATTTTAGGATGCTACTTGAGAGACATCATTTAAACTAGAGGAATACCTCTAAACTTTCTTTCCACGGTAAAACAATTGTCCTCCAAGATCATATTTTCCAAAGAGACTTTGATAACGGAAATTTCAAGTGTATATATTGGGTTGAAGTAGAGATGTGTCGAGTAAGGGCATTTTGTATTAAAATTGAAGTTAAATTAATAAATTCAGTTATTAAAAATAAAAATAAAAATAATTCTGATTCAATAAAAATTATAAAACTAATATAAATCGAACCCTTTGAATTAGTTTGAATTGAATTAGATAGATTAAGTTTTGTAATATTTTAATTAACAAATTTTATTTTATTTAAATTTTTAATAATAAAATAACTATTATATGAGCACAGTTATAGCTCAATTGCACCACATTTTTTTAGAAAAAATAACAAAAATAGCATTCTTTGTATTTAAACTTATAATTTCACAATTAAAAAAATGATTGATATATCATTTTTCTTTAAACATTTATTTAATTGGAATTAAACGACGACAATTTAAACTTGTTCAATATTGAACGTTTAATATTGCACATTCAAATTGAATATTTAATATTATTGGGGTGTTAATTTTGTTAATATAAGTTTTAGAGGTTATTTTTGGTAAATTTTCAATTTTTTAATCATTCAATCCTGAAAGTCATAAAATAATTATTGCATTAAATTTTAAGTTTAAAACTAAAAGAATTTTTTATTTTTTTCAAACAATAATTCAACAAAACATGTACCACAATTCTAAATAGCATAAAAATTAAAATTTATTTAATTTCATATCAATTGATCATATATTATATTAAATATATAATATTTAATATAATATATCAATAATTATTAAATATAACAATAGAGGTTATTTTTGGTAAATTTTCAATTTTTTAATAGTTCAATCCTAAAAATGATAAAATAATTATTGCATTAAATTTTAAGTTCAAAACTAAAAGAATTTTTAATTTTTTTCAAACAATAATTCAACAAATCATGTACCGCAATTCTAAATAGCATAAAAATTAAAATTTAATTAATTTCATATCAATTGAGCATATATTATATTAAATGCATAAAAAAATACTTATTTAAAAAAAAATCACATGATTAAATAAATAATAATATAATTTACATGTATATATCACTACAAATCTAATCTAATTAATAAAATAGTATTACTAATAGATTGATTTGTTCTTATGTAATTTTTAATATCAAGAATCAATTTAACCCATTTGGAAGTGATTTTAAATTTTTAAAACCAATCCAATCCATTTTGAATCAATTTTAAATTTTTAGAATCAACTTAACTCAATAAAAAGAGAGAAAACTAAACAATATGGGTTAGATAGGATAAATTTTAAACATCCTAGTACAACTAAATGAGAAATTAGTAAAGCAAATAAAAGATTAGGAAATAGGAATAACATGTTTTCAAGTTATTAACTATTATAATAATGATCTGCAGCTAGAAAATTTTATTTAGAGTCAAATGATATCATATTATTTTATATATAATTGAATAAGTTCTGAAATAACATCTTAATTTGTACATAATATACATATTTAATTTATATGTTATGTAAATTACAAACGTGTACATATAAATTAGTATGTTATTTTAGTATCAATTTAATTATATAGATATTGTACATGCTATATTTAGAGCTAGACTCAAAAATTTCAAATTCAAACGAGTGATTTATTTATTTAAAGAGAACTTTCAGTAAGAAACAACTTTACATGTAACAGAAGAATGAATAATCTTACACCTTCCTCCCTGAATAAAAATATTTTTATTGCACATGAGAGAGTTTTCATTCAACAGTTACAATTTTATGAACAAATAAGGCAGAAGACAGAATAATTGCAAAATAAAAAAATAAAAATAAAATAACCAATATTACCTATACGTGTTTGTTCGTTACAAAATAAATTTATAGGTACAATCATTCAATCAAGGTTATTATACTACTAGTACAAAAGCAGCTTCCATCTCAAGCAAAAGTGGCAAGATGTACAAATCATGTATGCTAAAAACACAAGCGTAATGGCACTCTTATTCCAATGATCTAGAACACCGTCCAAAAATTTCTTTAAGTTTTCTGTAAGAATGATACAAAAATAAAATTTGGTACCTCTTTGAGGCCTGACTGCATATTCGTGCAAGGGCACGTCTACAAGAAACTCCGTGTTGGTATTTGAACTTCAATCCGCAACCCAAATTCAGATATTCTACATATTTTCATTAGTAAAACTTATAAACTAAAGAATTATGGATACATATAATTAAAAAGAGAATCAGTGGCCTTTCTTATATATCAATGTAAATTGTAGTGTTCTGATCGCTGAAAACCACCATCGCAAAGGTTTCAGCAATTTACTGCATATATCTTCTAAGTATGTACTTAGAGCTCATTTGTTACAGCTCCGATGCCCATGAAGCTAATCCTGTGGCTTGCATGGCTGACCATTCCTTTTCCAAGGTTTTTCGAAGCACTGATCTTATATATTTGGTTTCTGCTGTTTGAAATAACTCGCCCCCAAATCATTTGATGATTCCCTCTCCCGTTTATATTTATATTGATTGCTTGTACATGAAATGTTTGTAACTCTTTGGTCACCACTTGTGCTCAGGGTGCTTTCCTCGGAGAGAGAGGAGACAAGTGAATGGCCATTGTGTTGACCTTCTGAAGCTTGATTAGTTAGCACATGACTGACTGCAAGAGAAGGAGAAGGGTGGCAAAACCCAGGTAATGGTGGAAAAGGATGGAAAGGCATGCCTGGAGCAACAACCCAACTCCCTAAAGTTTCAGTATCAGGAGTACCAAATTGCTGTATGATAGACAGTGGGATTCCATATGAGACTGGTAAGCGAGAAACAAACTTCTCTTCTGGATGTCCAATAACCTGGTCAATAGGACACACTGAATGGGAAACAGTTGATGTAGCAACTGAAGATTTCACAGAATGTTGAAGGGAAGATGAGAAACCAGGTTGAACATCCACAAAGATGTTCTGTCCTCCAGCACAAGCCACCATGGCTTCATTGTGCAGGCAGTGATCACCAACACAGCCAACACAGTTCTTATTCTCTCTGCTGCTTCTGTTGACCAGAAAATCCTTGCGAAACCCAGGCAATGGGCTAGATTCAAACTGTTTAAGAGATCCAGAATCAAGCTTTTGTTCGTTGCTCTGAAGAGTTATTGAATCAGGGTTTGCATCTGCTGGCTGATCCCAACGGCTCTTCCGCTTGCGAGTTTTCTCACTGGTACTGGAACCACCTACACAAGGTGCAGAACAGCTCTCCTGTGCACCTACATGCCCCAGTGTTGTTGCTGGCACTGATTGTTTGAAACATTCAATTGCTTCAGTAGGTTTTCCACCCTGATCGTGACAATTATTGTTCAATGGGGAAAAACTATTGCAGCCGGAACTCCTATGAAATTCGCTTTTCCTGTCATCCCTGTTTATAAAGTTAGGCTTTCTCAACGATCTTGGAATCCACCTATCTCGGAAGTTCCTGGCTATCTGATGTACCTGTATAAGCATATTGAGCATATCAAATGCTTTAGTCATATCCACACAAGACTGTTACATAGAAGTATCACCACAGAAGAGATATACATTAAATAAGGTTTTGACTAAATCACTAAATTGTTACATCACAAAGAGTAAATGGATGCGTATGGCATATCAAATGATTAAATGGATAAACAAAAAATACCTGTTTGTCTTCATGGTCTGTAAGGGATAGTATTGAAAACCTAAAGCTGCACAGAAACCACAGTTATCAGGAATATATTCAGTAAAATACATGTGCCGGAAACAAATTATGATCATTAATATTAATCAGGAAACACACATAATTTACAAGTTGCATTTTGGGAATTTAACAGCTGCAAGTTGGTTGTAAAAAATGCCCAAAAAAGAAGTTTGCGCCTGTCCAAAGTATTGGAGATATTAGTTGGTGTGTACTGAGGTATTATTGCAATTAGTTTCTCTAGTAATATTTGCCACGTAGGCTCAAGTAGTTACAACACTTTGTAACAGAACATACTATATACACTGTGCATTTAACAAACTGTATGGGGATAATATCAGTAGATGAGACATTCAGTTCTATGATCAAGCCAGCTACCATAAGTATTGTTTGAAATTTGGCCATTACTTTTAAATGGAAACTGAGGCAAGTTGAAGTTAACAATGAGTTTTTGAATGGTAATTTGATTCAGACTGTATATGCAACAGCCCCCTGGGTTTGAATAAGGCACCGAAGAAAACCTTATATGGCTTGAAACAAGCACCTCGTGCTTGGTTTTCTAAGCTTTGGTCCTTCTTGCAATCTGTTTGCTTTGCAATCAGATAATCCAACTTAGAATTTTCCTCTATCATGATGTCAAAGCATAAAGTCACCTATCCTACTCCAATATTTTCACTTGAATGGGTAACTTTTCCAATGTTTAAACTTGAGCCTTTTCTTTCTTTCCTTTGCTACCCCCAATTTAAATTTATCCGTTTAATGGACCTTCAAAATATCTACTTGTCTGATCAGTCTGATAAGAGCTTGTTTATCTCCACCAGAGGCCTCCAAAATAATCCACTTCGCTCACAAGTGAGAGCTCATCATTCATCAATAATATTTACTAGTCAACTAGTGAAAGTCCGTTAATTCAGGATGCAGATGAAAAAGTCCACATGTGCCCATCAAGTGCTGGAAGTATTAAAGAAGATAGCCAGTTCATCTTCTAATAGCTTAAATTTTTAAGAGAACTGAAAATTAACAATCTCCTAACACATTGACATCTACTCATAACAGATTTTCTGCTAATTTAATACATTAAAAAAATGCATTTGAAACATATATTCTAAATCTGCAACTAACAACATACCTTCCAGCCAAAAAAAAGAAGGAAAAAAGGCAAAACTGACAGATTGCAACAGATTATTACGGTATTTCAGTGGGGAAAACAAATAATTATCCTAACCTCTCCATTCCAGGACAGGGAGGGCCTCCAGTTATGTGTTCCATAGTGAGGATCTCTCTTGTTGCCAAGTACTCTAATACCTGTAAAGGTGATTGTTAGCAACAAGTTGTACAAGGTATCATGCCAAAAAAATCACTATGCTTATTTCTTTTTAAAGCCTTCCAACTATTCCCCAAAGGTTGATACCAGGGGTTGGGGGCATTTGTCAATATCAAGTGTTTAACACCCAGGCAGCATGCCGAAGCATTCAAAATTATATAACAAGAGATGGTGATTCCAAAAGAAACTGGAAAATGTAATATAAATACTGAGCTTAAGCTTTTAAGAAGAGAGAACTGTTCTAATGCCTGGGTTTGGGCATGCTATCTTGCCTGGCAGCTGATCTACATGCACATGTAGATTGTTAGATGCCCGAGTAAATGGGCTGCCAGGAAATATAAAAAGCTTGACGTCAGATATTAGATCATTCCTCTTCACATAACTATGATATCTACTGTTAACCTCCACCATCAATACAAAGTCTCTTTAGCTTTGAGTACACTTAAATCTTCTAAAACTAAAGCTTTCCAGCCCAGTCCACAAAATTAAAACAAGCACAACCCATTACCCCAAGCCAGAGAAAATACATAATCAGATAAACTAACTTGTTCATTATTCCTTTATTTTCTTTCTTCAAACCTTATAAATATTAGGAAATTTTATTAAGAAGAAAAGTGAAAACTCCCCCAACAACATGACATTGATCACCATCAAATTAGGAGCCTCCCCTCCATGTTTGCTGGAAAACTGAGGGTAACACCATAGTGCTTTTCTTATACCTTATGCAAACCAATTAAATGTTTCAAAGAAGCATCTCATACAGCCCATTCAGCAACAATTACATATGAGTGAGGCAATTTCATTGATGAAAAATAGATATGTATAACTTGTTAAACATTCAATAAAATATTATAGATGCTATAAATTCATATTATTTTTGTTTCCAGAGAAACCGTCGACCTTGAGAAGCTTCCTGAGGATTGGTCTCTTTTTGAAGTCTGTTCGATACTGCTTCATCATCTTATGCAGCATTCTCAAACCTAAGAGAACGTAGCATTCAATAATTGAAGCAAAAGAATGCAAGAAATATCAGTTGAGGCCTTTCCAGCCAAATAGGGAAAATAAATGCATTTGCAAAACAAAACAGAGGGGACATTACCATTTTTATTGATTATATCAGTCAATACCATCCGTGATTTTGTTTTCAAAAGTGCATCTAAGATCATAGAAAGATCCCGATTACTGAAAAAGAGAAAAGCAAAGATCTTCAGTAAGAACCTGTTAACTAGATACATAGGAAAACAACCTCGCACGTCATATATGAGTGACAATGCCCATAAGGAAAGACGATGTAAAGAATTTCAAATTGACCTCTGAATTGCTCCATTAGAACTGTCACCAGATGCTGCAGTTAGAACAAGAAGTTTCAAATAACCCTTAGGTGCATCCTGCATGAAATCATCGTGATTTAATAAAAATGGCTGCAACGAGGCTAAATTTATTCATGTAGAAAAAAGAAGAAAAATTACACAAACAGAGGCGGAGCTTCTTGAGGGCTACATAGGGCTGTAGCCTAGCCTAACTTTTTTACAAAAAATTAATTACATGTATATTTTTAACATTAAATAAATATTTTATTTATAGTAATATATTGTTTCTAATTTTTGTGTACATATTTTGGTATATATTAATAATATTTAACAAATATTGGAATAAAAATGACATAAATAGTGAAAAAAGTAGTTAAATATGTACTCATTTTTTCATATATGTGGTAACTATTAATCCAAAAAAGTTAAATATTTAACTTTAGGCTCAATTATAAAAACAAAATTATAAAAAGCAGTTTCTGATAAGCTTCATACTAAAGTATTTAAGTTTTTATAATTCATATTATTTCAACTCAAATTTTAATTTTATCTAATATTATATTATTTTGTTTTATTTTAATAATTTTTCAAAAATTTGAAATTTTCTTTCTGTAAAAATTTTAATATTTCTTTGTTTTTAGTTTCTCATTCAATTTTATTTTTATTTTTATTAGTTAGTTTTATATTGTTTATCAACATATATTTTTAAATATAGTCCTAAGCTTAAAATTCTAAATCATATTTTACTTTTTACATTTTCATATGTTTATTTTAGTTTTAGTTTTAATACTTATAAATTTTGATATGTTTAATTGAGCTTCTCATTTGCTTAGTTTTTTAGATTTATTTTATACATGAATAATATTAACACTTATTGACTTATTATATTTTTGTTTAATTTTTATTATAAGTTAATTATAATGTATTAACTCTATATTTTTTTGAGTGATATTTTATGTATCTATTATAATATGATATAAAAAAATTCAGTGTTAAATTAAATATAGTTCACTATAGCACATACTAATCTGTTACAGATGTATCTTTCATTTTTTTAATATTTTTTAATAAAAAAATTTACTTTGTGTAAAAAATTAAATTTTAGCCCCACTAAAAAAATTTCTGCTCCTTCCCTTTATACAAAGAGTGACCCTCGAAACTCTAAACAACAAGAAGGCAACTTCCATCTGAAATGGGAGGATATAGGCTAGTGTGAGGGGTGCTATTTTGATTATGAGTTTTAAGGAAGTTAGATTTGTTGCTTTCCCCAAACAAAATGACGGTAGGCAGCTTTAGAATAAACAGTGCTTAAAGTCAAACAAAATGGTGTATAAAGAAATTAAATGATGAAGCATGTTCAGCAATGGAACAAAAACCATTAAAGGCTCGGATGACAATTGAAGAACAGGCTAAAAATTCAGAAATGATATAACAAGCAGTTGAAAACACCATTTATGTTTCTCATAATGCATAAAGAAAATGAGCCAAATTAATTGCACAGAAAGAGCTATCTGTCTGCACAACAATCTTACAATCTGACAAACAAATCACATGTTAAGAGCTACTTACTTTCCGTTTACTTATTCCTCCATCAGCATCCAGCAACTCATTAAGATTCTCCTCAACTGCAAGAGTAGAGGACAATTTAGTTTAAATAAAATAATCTTTTTTACATCCCTAAAGAACCTACAGAAACAACAGCTAACCTGCATCAAAATGGACATGAGAAAATCCATTCACTAATTTTTTTGGTTTGCTAGACAACTCTGAAGCTTTGTTAGTTGTCACCCCAACTTTGATGGGATCTGGAGGATTACTTTTAACATTTTTCTTCTTAACAGAATTTGAAGAACGAGATGTTTTGACCCTAGGATGTGCTTTGGAAGAAATCCCCTTATCAGAAACATCCACCTTGGACTTTCTACAGCCATTAACAACATTCGCTGAAGATGCACTAAAAGGTATTTTGGAGGGAGAAGTAATCCCCAATAGTTGGATAGAGCTTGAAGCTTTCTCTGTGGTCCCCTCTTCCACAGAAATATCTTGCAGAATAACAGATGAGGGAGTAGGTGCCACATCTTCTGTCTGCTTGGAAGTTTTGGGAAATTGGACAGATGGCAAATTTCCCATCGAGTCTTCCAGTTCTGGTGTTTTTTGTATAAGAGAAGTGGCAGGTGTAGATTGGTTTATGGCATTCACTTTCTCTATGGAAACCCCCAACTCCCCACCAGCAGTAATAGATTTGTCCTTTTCATCACTATTTACAAATATACTGTCTGCAGTGTGCGCAACCTCGCTACTGGACAAACTGGTTCTAGGCATTACATTTAAATCTTCAGTTTTACCATCTTCAGGAAGCAGAATAGGTTCTGGTTGTTCTTCATCTGAATCACTTTGAATGACAATTTCAGTATTCAGAGGATCACCGCCAATATATCCCTGACATCGAGGTGAACCACAATAACACTTCTTCACAGCAGCCCCAAAAACCCTTACATAATTGTAGTCAAATGTCACCTCTTCACCCTGAGACGGAGGTGTACAAACCAAAAGAAAAGGAGCTTACTGAATAGTGGTAATTAGCTAAGAAAAAAGAAAAGGAAAAGGTCAAATAAGAATAATAACTAATTTCTCAAGAGAAAAAGGCACGCAACAAGTTATTTTGACCTCCATACATGGTACCCATAAGAATAAAGACTCGATATTTCTTTCTCAGCATATTTTTTTTAGTTTATATTCTGGACATTCAGTCATTTTGCATTTAACCGATACACTTAAGTCACAATCTTTTAAAAGAAGGTACACTTTAATCACAACTAAAGTGTCCATTTTTAAAATAAATATAGTCACTTTAGTCAACAACAAAAAAATTTATTGTGAATTTTATTCAAAGTTATGTGATTAAAGTGTACCTATTTTTAAAAGATTGTGACTTAAGTGTATAGGTTGAAAATAAAGTGACTAAAGTGTTCCTTGAGCAGTTCAGTGACCGTAGGCCGTAAGGGTACTTTTTCCTTTTTCTTTTGAGTGGATTCTTGGCCAATTTTGTATTTTTGCAACTATTTAAAAATATACTAATGATGATTCTTAAAAAAAATACTAGTAAGTCTATTTCCTGCTTACAGAATTACTCTTTTTTATAAGATATGTTTAAAACTACTCTATTTTGCATCATTTAATTTCAAAAAGATTTTAGCCTGAGCATCAAAATTGGAATTCAGTACTGTGATGAAGCACAATGATAACCGGACATTGTAAAAAAACCATGCATGAAATTAAAGATGAGAAACAGTTGTACCTTCTTTATATCTCTCAGTGCAAATAATCCTATACATATTTCTCCATTCACCATCCACTGAAATAAAATTTTCACATTAAATAGAATAGAATGAAAAGTAAAAATAAAACATGCATAATTAAGTATGTTGGCCCAATAATGTACCCAAGCAAACAATACATATAAAGTGTAACATGATGAACTGAAGTGATGTAATATTTTTACCAACATTCCCATTGACAATTACAAGATTTAGGTAATGCCCTTAAGTCTACTAGTTGAGCAACAAGATATAATTCCAATAAACTTCACCCAGATATCATAATAGTATAAATGCATATGCAACATATGAATTTTAAAATACAATAAAGAAAGTCAAATCCATCAGATCTTGTTTATCCATAATCATTATCATTTAGAATCTCACGTTCTATATATATAGAGATGGATTTGATATGCTAGGTGTTAGGGGCTAAATGTAAATGCCACCAGTATGTTTGTCCAAGGTCATTAGTAAAACCTATTGCTGCATGCTTGTGTGCATCTAAAAGTAAGATGTGGGTATTTTTGTAATTTTGTAGTCCTTATATTCATGCAAGCAAAATGATGTTTATTCCAGAAAGATAGAAAAATGTCATAAAAACTATATAAAGGGAGGTGATAAAATGACCCATAAAGGGGCCAAGCCATCAAAGGTGTTGGCATAGCCGTATGATCCCTCACACATATCAATGAGAATAAGTAGAGAAATTTCACATACAATCCTTGTGCCATGATCTATGATTTTACTTGCTTCATATTTTCTTGGTTGCCACAATTCTTCTTGTCATGTTTGTATGCTTCAATATATGCTTGTTACAATGTTGTGTTGTGCCTGAATGATGGATTTGTGATTACCCCCTTGCCTACTTTGTATTTGCAAGGTACAATAACCAAGGTCCCATGTGCTAATCAGGCTGACTTGCTTCCTTGCAAGTATAGCAAATGCTGAATGATTCGAGTGTAATTAAACGGATTATTACAATTGGTATCAAAGCTTAGTGTTATAGGAGGCAAAGACACAATGACGAACCAACAACACTTTGATTCATATGACCAACAACAAGGTGAGCTAACAGGTTTGCCAGAGATAGTACATGATCTAAATGCTAGAGTGAATGCAATTGAAGAAGTTGACCTTCGAGGTCTCATAGCCACTATTGAAGGTTTAAAGACAATAATCATTGCCTTTGAGAGAAGGGAAGAGAATCCGCATTGACTTCTAGTGGGTCATCTGGTGATGAGCACATAAAAGGTGTGTTGAATGCAACAAAAGGTTTGGTAGGTGAACTCCGAGATGATGTGTGTGTGATGATTGATGCCATTACGATAGAACTAGGTGAAATGAACACCAAGCTCAATATTACTTACCAAGCAGTTGCCAACCAAATGGGAGCAGGATATGGAGGTACCAGAACCTTGAGCTTATGGAGGGGCACAGGATGCCAAAGAGCTTGAGAATTTCTTTGACATGGAGCAATACTTTTGGGCAATAGGTATTAACTTGAAGGATGCAAAAGTCAATACCGTTACCATGAATTTGATTGGCGGTACAAAGTTGTGGTAGAGGACGAAGTATGATGAGATTTAGAAGGGAATGTACCAGATTGACTCTTTGGAAGATTTGAGAGGAGAACTGAGGACTCAATTATTCTTGAAAATGTTGAGTATATGGCTTGGAATAAGTTATTCAACCTTAAAAAGATTAGGCAAGAAATTATGTGAAGTAGTTCTCGACGTTGATGTTGGACATTCAAGACATGTTAGAGAAAAATAAGTTGTTCTTTCTAAAAGGAATGAAGTCATGGACAAGGACCGAATTGTAGAGGCAAAGAGTTCAAGACCTTGCACAAGCAGAGCGATTAAATGATTATGCTACTGAGTCTAGTCAAAATAAAAAGTCTCAACCAACTTCTAGCCTTATACTAGAAAGAACCCCAGAGCTTTCAATTTTAAAAAAGAGTGGAGAAGCAATGATGAGATTACTCGTACCTACTTGGAGAAAGCTTCCAAGAGAATGAAGTGGGCATACACTCATCGTAGACAGTTTCAAGTGGGAGATCTTGTAATGGTTAAATTATTACCTGAACAGATTCAGTCTTTACGCACAAGGAATAGAAGACTTACTAGAAGATATGAAGGGCCAATTTCTACTATTGCAAAGATTAAAAAAGCTTCTTACAAGGTCATAACTCCGAATTGGATGAATGTGCACCCTGTCTTTCATGTTAGCAACTTGAAGCCCTATCATCCAAACGTCAAAAATGAAGAACGCAACTAATCAATTAGAGCCAAAGTCCAAACCAAGCTACAGCGAGCCAAAGAGTCATGAAGGTCAGACGTCAACAGCAATAAGAATACTTAGTGAAATGGAAGAACCTGGGAGCAGGCAAAGCACTTAGAGCAGTTCAAAGGTATGATTGAAGACTTTAAAGCCAACCAAGTAGACGAGGACGCCGACAACACAAGCAGGGGAGAATGTTAGGAGCTGAATATAAGTGCCACCAGTATGTTTATCCAAGATCATTAGTAAAGCCTATGACCGCATGCTTGTATGCATCTAAGAGTAAATGGGTGTAGTTTCGTAATTTTGTAGCTCTTATGTTCACTCAAGCAAAGTGATGTTTCTTCTTAAAAGATGAAAAAATGTCATACGAACTCTATAGAAGGAGGTAGTAAGGTGATTCATGAAGGGGCTAAGCCATCAGAGGTGTTGTGCATAGTCGTGTACTCCCTCGCCCACATCAATGAGAATTAGAGGAATTTCATATGCAATCCTTGTGCCATGATCTACAATTTTTGCTTCCTTTATATTTTCTTGTTCTCTCAATTATTCTTGCCATGTTTGTATGCTTCGATGTGTGCTTGTTACGATATTGTGTTGTGCCTGAATGGACTTGCAATTACCCCTTGCCTATTTTGTATTTACATGGTACAATAACCAAGGTCCCTTGTGCTAATCAGGCTGACTTGCTTTCTTGCAGGTATAACAAGTGTCAAACAATTGAAGTGTAATTAAGCAAATCGTTACACTAGGCAATATCACCCATAATGCGCTTGGCAAAATTGAAATGTTGCAGGTATGTTGGGAATGAAAGGTTGAATCACATCTTTTATTCCACGTGTAATGTAAAAAACTTAGTTTTAATGCACCTAGAGACATGTATGTCCCATTTGCTGTTATGTCAGATTTTCGAAATGACTACAAGGTGAGTGATGGTAATCTTTTTATTTCTATAATTAGTCGTGGAGGGCTTTCCAAAAAAATTGTCTTAATTGCCGAGCATAACATAGGCGATGTCGCCCGGCAAAATAGGACTATATATATATATATATAAAGGATTAGTCAAAAATAAGATTGATTATCTGGAGAACTTGCTTGATAATCAATGCTTTAAGTAAGACAGCCTAAAGCAACACAGTTTCCATTGATTCTTTTGCAAGACTTTTTTTCAAAGGGTCCAGAAAAGGAAGATCACCTGGTAAAGGAAAGAGATGAAAAGAGAAAAAGACAAAGGGTGCTCTCCTTTTATGTAGAGACTGAAGTCAAAGGATCAACCGCCAGTAATAAAAATCAAATTCAATGACGAATACGTTCACTTAGACAAATAAAATCTAATTGGGGAAAAAAAAGCTTATTTCAGCACAAACTCTGACAAATTAAAATGCGCATAAATATACACACCTTTTCTGTTCGGCAGTTTGGTTCACAACTATGATTAATGAAGCGTCCCAGATTTCCCTTTATACATGCATCTATTACCTGCAATAAAAGTAGAAAATGTAATGACAAACCAAAAATCAAATTAACAAGGTACCAGTAGAACCCTGATCCCTAGCATTGTTGAAATAAGTTCCATTTCGCAAATAGAAATATGCCCAGAGAAAAATATTCCTTTTGACCCTTATTTTCTAACAGGCTACTCATCTTTCTTAGAACTTTTTGCTCTTTCTGTGATAAAAATGCCAAGAAACCTTAAGAAACAATATATGATACAACTTAAAATATGTGAAGTGTATACCCTCAATGCTGCTGTGTATATCACTATCTGTAGGTAAACCAAATTACAAAAACATAACAGCTCAAGCCTAGTTCACCTATGTTTGATTTAGAACTCCAGAAATTCACCAGACAAACTTCAAGAAAAAATCCCAGCTCCACAAGACATTAGTATTTTTCTACCAACCCAAACTCAATAACAGTCTAGATGTCAAAGAGGCTCCTCAAATCCCATACGCTCAAAACAAAATCCTAACAGAGCCATGCATGCATTAAAGAAATTAAAATATAGAATATATGGCTGCCAAGATAATAAAAAAATTAAGCTCACCAGCAGAATCCAGTACATCAATATCATAGTCATACACAAGCAATGCAAGTTGAAAATAATCAGAGCAATAAACAATCCAATCATGATAAGGACCTAATAAAGAAAGCTTTCGAGAACTTGAGAAATGTTTCAATAGCACATGCTACACATGTGGTGTGCTCTATGTGATTAAAAAATGAATCAATGTCCAGGAGTAATACAAGCATGAACATAAAGTAATACAAACCTCACTGCCATTTAATGTCATAAAGTAGAAATGCTTATGTCCTTTCAAAGCATATTCTTTCTGGCGTGCCTCATAAGCATGCATATCAAGAACCTGGTTGCACAGAAATGAATCAACTTTTGCACCAAAATAAAACGATAATATGTATGCATGTCAACCTAAATTTTCAACTATAACCCTTTAGTTTCACAAAAATATAGAAGAAAAAGAACTTTCATTTACAGCAGATAGTTAGAAAACTTATAGAAACTCCTATAATTGGAAACCTTTTTTTTTTTCTTTTGAAATAACAGAAAGATTATGCACTAACTGGGAACTGCACAGTTTAGATTTTTAAGGAAATAATTTACCAGCTTTTTCATAAAAAAATTTAGGACAAATAGTCTAATTAAACATCTGTCTCCTTCAATTTTAATTTTTTTTAAAAATCTTGAAAATAAAAGGAAAAAAAAGCTAAAACTACCTCTCCAACATATTCAATAAGAAAATGCCCTTGGGAAATATCCTCCAGCAACTTTAGCCCACAACCCTTCTTGCCACAACGAAATGGCTCCAATTTGGCATACCGACGTTTTTGAAACTGCAAACGAACATATGGATTAATATAAATATTCAAACATGTATTAATTGCCGCTAGAAGAGACAGCTAAACCTGTTGGTTTGAGCAAAGGTCCCCACATGGACATGCACCACGAACACATTCAATGTTAAGCATACGATTCAGACAGTCATCTCCACAGCCCAACCGGCCATTTGATGGTGGTTTGCAATGGCACACCATTATCTGATTAAATTTACAGGAATACAAAAGGATCAGGAATTTTTAATCCGGCCACAGTACCATATTTCCAGTCAGAAACAGACTAAGTTGCTAACAATATAGAATCAATGATGTAAATGAATATTTCAAAATATTCCAGGTAGCAAATGAAATCAACCTCCAAAAGGCAAGGCACTCTTCAAGGAAACTAAAAGTTTAAGGGCACATGCCCTGCCAACATAAAAACTCCTATGAGAAGAAGATAGGGATTTCCAATATCTAGATAGAACTTTTTCAAATGCATAAGTATTTTAAAGTAACATCTTCTAGTGGATAAGTAATGTATTTTCAGGGAATTCTAAAATTTTAGGTCTTTCCCAGTCTGCATATTTATACTCACAGGGCTTGCACTAACATTACCCTGTTCAGTTTTAGCAGGAGTTTGCCAACTTTGCACATAAAAAAATTTAATCCCATTTGAGAATGTCCCAACAAGTTCCTATCAGAAAAGAGAACGTCCCAACAACTTAACCCAAGTCCGCCTCATGTGAATTAATATCCTGAAAGCCTAGCTTAAGGATGTGCAATGCATCTTCAGATTTAAGCAAGAGTTGTCTAAAATACATGCAATCAATTATTTGACAACACTACTCCATATGATTTAGCAATGTCATACTCCTAGCGTTTAAATCAAAATACATACTAAAATTTTCCTAAAACAAGTAATCAAAATACATACATTTATAAGTTCTCAAATCTTATAAATGTATTTATGTAACACAGATATCATAATAATTAGGCCCAAAAAAAAGCTATTTGAATAAAAACCTCATCAATAGTCTGAGATTTACGGCTACGATGGAGGAATTGATTAGAAATAATGTGAATAACAGTCTGTTGTGAAACTGCAACACAGACCAAAAGAAGTGTCAGAAATAACAGTATACGTCTATCCATATGCACGTAAATGCACATGTACATGTGCACTTTCTCTGTTGCTCATGAACATTAAGCCAGATCCTAATCTAGATTCTCTTCTACCTCAAGTAGGTAAGGCATACCTGTTGGACAACTATATTCCAGTCCCTTGTGATTCGATTGGGGTCCAGGAGCTTCTTCTTCACCTGAGGCATCTGATATTTCCAATTCTGCATTAATATCTGCATTTGACTTCTCTTGACGAATTCCACAACTGGCAAAGGCTTTATCCACATTGTCCTTACATATCCTTCAAAAATGGAAAGAATATAAAAATCCAAAAATTAAAATAAAACCTTCAATAATAACTAAAATATATAGTATAACACACATGTGAGACACAAGAAGTGTCTCAGAAAATGAAAAACAAATTTGCCATAAGAAGTGAGTTTATCATTAGGTCATTCCAGCAATATTGATAATTCTAAAAGTGGATAATTACACCACAGCTCTGATATATGTGTATACTATTAACAAATATAAGTTGCTGAAAAAATTGATTTAACATTTGAGAAAGGATAGATGCACGAACAATGTTTCAAGGCTAAAAGCTGCTCTTGAAGTGCAAATGTTTACATTACCAGAAATGTCTTATCAGTCAAAAGCGACACATTTTGAACATTCATCATTAAGATTTTGATGGAATTTCCAACAAAGCTGGTTATAGATTTAAGTCTCAATGAAGAAGCAAGAATCCTTGACCTTTACAACTTTAGAAACTATGACTAATATGGAAGCAATGATTGCTAAGGAAACCCATCATAAACACTTCTGATTGAGTAAGAATGGAAGTTGCTCATAAAAACTCCAAACCAAAATCAAAAAGTCCCTCTGCCATTAAGACATATATCAACTCTAAGCACTACGTTGAAGGTGATCACACACACAAATACTTCTCCACAACCTAAATTACAATATGACAATTTACTAGCTCTAAGGGTGGCAGTTGTGACGTGCCATGCTTTATAAAGATTCTCTTTTCCTCTTTCAATTATCTGCTTTGCTTTATAACAACCTTTAAATATTAAACATGAAATGAAGGATTATATACCAGGAGCATTTATTTTCTTCAATAAAATCTGCAAGTTCTGCAGTAATTCTCCGCCATTTATGGCAATCATCACAGCGCACCCAAGCACTGCGAGGTGGTAAATAATGCTCCATAAGCCCACCAGTTTTGGCATCCATGTTAGGTATATCTATGTGTCCCACATGTTCACCAAAGCTGGTTTTTCCATTGCCATCTATAATGTGGTTTCCTACAATATCAAACAATAATTTTTTAATTTGCACTAACATTTTTCTTGAAGAAATCAGTCGACAACAGAAATATGAAATGATGTAGTGCTACAATGATTTTTTTATTCAAATGTTAATGCTACAATGATAATAAAGATTATAATTAAATTTACATGGTCACATCTTTCCTGATCAAATTATAAAATAAAGCTACCTGTTTCTGGTTGAGTTTCCAGTTTGCAAGCATTTTCATGAAAACCAGCCTTCCCATGGGTCTTCTTCTTATTACCAGACTTCTTCAGAAATTCTTTCAGTTTGTGCTTGGTTGCTCTCTTATTTCCAGAGTCGCAGGCTTTGGACTTGCCCTTGGGAATTTTACGACCCTTAATTATAGCATCAGGAAGAAAATCTTGTGAGTTCTGTGAAGTTGGGTTGCTTTCTACTTTGCCTTTTGCACCACTGTCCCCATTGCATGTCTCAACAGAGACTGCAAATTCTCCCTCCCCCGAGAAGCACAATGGACCCTTAGACTGTTCCTTATCACTTGAAGAATTGCTAGAAGCATTTAAGCTGATGGATGAAGTAAGAGTCTCAATGTAGTTAAGGCCATCTCTCATATTCTGTTTCTGTCCTTGCCGCTTTGATGACTTAGCTTTCTTTTTTCCCACCGGATTAGGTGATTGGCTTCCCAGGATACAATTGTCAGCACCAGAAAATTTACTTTTCTTCTTTGCTTTCTTACTGCCAGTAAGATCTTGATGAGGTCTGAAATCAACATGAGTATCTGGTGTTAAATTAATAACTTCCGAATCAGGTGAAGTTCCAGGATCTCTACTTCTACTCTCACATGCTTCTGGTGCTTCAACCACTGTGTGGGAGGGAACCCCAGAAAAATTGTCTCTCAAGCCTCCAGCTAACTTATCTGCAACAAGATCTGTAGAAGTTTTATTTTTTTGGTCCTTACCAAAACACTCTAAGAAATCAGCAGATTCACTTTTTCTCAGTTCATCTCCAACACCATCAACTAGTTGTAGAGATCCTAACTTGTTTCCCAAACACATGTCAATTCCATAATCTCTTCTTGCAGAAGCAGCTACTGCTGAGACATCAATAACCTCAGGGATGTTGAAACAACTTTGGCTGAGCTCTTTCCCAACTTTAACCTTCAGTCGTAAACAATTAGTTGAAGCAGGACATTTCCTCTGACAACCTAAAGTACTTGAAGTAGCTTGACTTTTATTATTCTTTCCATTCTTTTGGCTACTCTTTTGCTTCAGAGATCCTTCATTTTGAGCTTGAGTGACCTCATGTCCATCACCCTGCTTAAAAAGTTCAGAAACATTTCCCAAGGTTCCCCAAATAGATAAACGGGCTCGTTTGGACTGACAGGTCCTCTTCTTTCTGGCAGCGTTAAGTATATTGTCAGTATCTTCATTGTTACATGATACTTTGGCTGTATTCCTGCATTTCTTTGTTTCCTTCTTTGTCTGAATCATACGGTTTGATTTACCACTCTTGCTGCTCCTTTGAGAGGATAGTGATACAGTGCCACAGCATTGAGTTTCAGGAGCCCTATCAAATCTTACACCATCTTTTCCTTCAAAGTACATTTGTCCAGAAAAGTCACATGCTTGGCTGGAATTAATGGAAGAAGGGCCACTCCTAAATTGATGTGGCACATCCAACCCCACAGATTCACAAGGCTGAGCCATAATGAGTTTCTCAATTTTGGGGGTTATTACTCTCGAGAAACCTTTAGTTAAATTGTGAGCACTTTCTTCAAGAGGGAGCATCTCGGTCATCGATTCAACTTTTACAACATCAACAACATCGCTTTTATCTTCCATGGACTCTGTAAACCTTTCTACAGTCACAGTGCTTTTGTCATTCACCTGCTCATTTTGTTTGACTTGACTACTAGGTGACTCAGGCATATGTACAATTTTCAATATCTCCTCACAAGCTTGGTTCTGTTGCCCATTATTGACCCTTTTGTCAATTTTCCGGCCACAATCAATCACTTCCTCAACAACATTTGATGCCTGTATAGACATTTCGCCATTTTGTATAAATGATATCCTGTTGCACCCATTGGATTCTAACCAACCTGAAACATCACTTATGGTGGGAATACCAACCCTCTCAGAATTCTGTTCTTTTGGTTCAACAGAATTGCCCAGTACACCATTGACCGATTCCATTTTTGAGGATATTTCACTACCCTGTAAGGAAGATACTTTCTCACACAAATCAGCACTTTCCTCAGCAAAACTACAAACTTTCTCTTCTAAAACCTTACCAACCACTTTGGGAAAAAGACAATTCATGTTTTCATTATCCTTTTGAGCACAGTTTTTTGGTGAAAAAGTAACTGTTGCAATATCCAGTGACGTCTCACAATCACTAAATATCACCTCCTTTTCACAGCCCTGTAAAGAAGATGCCTTCTTGCATAAATCAATATTGTTATGTGCCAAAAAATCACTCTCATCTTCCACAATCCCAAGAGTCATTTTGGACGAAAGATAATTAACACTTTTGTCATCCTTCTGCTGATCCTGATGAACATCTCCTCTTTGTGAACCAGTCTCTGGTACAAGTTGAAGCAGTATCTGAGGTTCACCAGATACAAATACCGAAATCATTTCACAACCCTGCAAAGAAGAACCTTTCTCACAAAAATCAGTCTTTTTCTGGGCCAAAACATCGCCTTTCTCTTCTGCAACCTCAGCAACTATTTTGCACGAAACAGAATTTAAGCTGTCATTGTGCTTCAGCTCATCCTCCTGAACATTACTACTTGAAGAACTGTTCACAGTTACAGTTTTTAGTAGTGTCTCACTGTCCCCTGACACCAACTCTGAGGATTTTTCAAAAGCCCGTGATATTGATACTTTCTCACACGGATCAGTATAACTCCGGGCCAAAGCAACAGCTTTAGATATCATCCGACCGCCTCCCAAAACAATCTCTGAGGATATTTCTCCACTCTGCGACGAAGATACTTTCGCACACAGAATGGTCTTTTTATGTGCTGAATCGTCGCCTTTATCTTTGACAACCTCAACAAGTACTTTCTCATTACCATTTTGTTCATCCTGCTGGACTGATCTACTTGGCAAAACAGCCATAGTTTGAATCAGTGATGGAATAAAACAGTTCCCAGATATATAAGTCAAACCACCAACACGTCCAGTACAGCCTCCTTTTAAGCAATCACTTTGACTTTCCACATTACCTATATCACTCTGATTCTCATTCAAACAGTCCCCAGAAAAGCCACATTCATTCTTCCCCGAATTTTTTATTGACAAAACAGAAGCGCCTTCATGCTCACCAACCAATCCACCCATATCATAACTCCTCCATGTAACATTATTAGATTTCGAATTGCCACCATTGTTATTGCCAGACAAGTCCGAAAACACATAAGACACACTCGTGAATTCCTTGTCAGAACGTGCCATTTCTGAGCAGGAGTCCTGCTTAGAAACAGATTGCACCAAAGGTTCCGAGCGCAGATGCTCTTCTGTAATGGGTGTAGATGAATTTTCATTGACTTTAACCAAATTTTCGCACGAACCCATCTCAACTAACCAATAATTGTCACAATCTACCGCAAGCCCATTACTGGAAAACAGCTAAAATAAAATTAGAAACAAATTCAAACGCAAACATGAAATAATAATTCATACATCAATTATCTCCAATCAAATTCTATCTCACCCTCCCCCCCACAAACAATTCTAAAGAGAGATAAGAAGAATAAAAAAACAAACATGGAAAATCTAAACGGATAATCAAAAACTCTCCCAAATAAAATATCCCGAGAACCGCATACCCCAAAAAAACCCTAATTTCAGAACCAAAAGATAAACTTAAATGCATAAAACGCACATAACTCATACACGTACGAATAATGTAGGTCCGTACAAGCAAATGCTATTAAAACAAAAACGCCCAAAAAAACCCGAAAACATTACATATTCATAAGCAGATATAGATACCTTGGTGCCCAGGAGAAGATAATGATCAAGAAACGAATAAGGTTTGCTCTAAAGTCTGTTAATCATCAAAAAAAGTTAAAAAATATATATATATTTTTTGCAATAAAAACAATAACTATTGACTATTGTAATTATTTTCTGTGCCCACGAACACACACACAGAGAGTCGGTTGGTGTGTGTCAAACGGTTTTAAGGCGGGTGGGAAGTGGGAAAGAAAAGGGCTCAGACCGAAGAGAGGGAAAGAGGTGGCGCTCGTTTTTTTATATATATATGTATTAAGCTCAAGCCTTCGGCTTCAAGGAAAGTTATAATTTTCAGCGGCTTCAAGGTAGCTAGAATTTTGGATGATTCGTTAAAAATTCCAGATTGTAATAGGGGATTTATTTATTTCAATGTTTTTTCCGTACAAAATATGGAAATATTGACTTCATACAGTACGTATTTTAACTAGAGAGTATTGTTTTCTTTTTTTCGCTAGACGTTATCGTTTTGGAGTATAAAAATTATAATTATGTCCTGTGTATTTAGGTTCTTCTTCTACGCCTTGTCTCAACTATTTTCTCTTATCTTTCTCAACATCCAAATTTTATCTTTCATTGTACTTCGATGGAGGCAGACATAAGCAATGAACTAGTGAAATAAACTTGTTTGAAATCTGGAACAATATTAAAAAAAAATCCAAGAAAAAATATTCCAAAAAATGTTGTCATGGCTCGCTGCCAACCATCTTCTGGTAAGCATGCATGAAACCACCCATCAGCCCAATTAATCCATCACCATTGATGGTCCTTTTATCCCTGGCTTTATTCCTAAAAGCATTATATATAAGAAATGCATGATTAATTCACAGTAAACAAAAGAAAATAACGAAAGAATGCATCGTTAGAATTAAAATTGAGATCAACCAGAGAGGTAGCCGACGGTGATGAAAACGCCGGTTATGGTGAGAAATATTTTCGGGGCTCTGCTTGGGGAATAACAGAGTTAAACCCAGTTTATAATATATAACTTATTACATATTATATAATATATATGTAATATAAATTATTTACATTTATATTAACATGTAAACTCATTTACATACTAAAATATTAGTATGTAAACTTATTTACATACTGTCATATTGGTATATAAACTCATTTACATATTATCATATTTATATGTAAATTTATTTACATACTGCCATGTTAATATGTAAACTCATTTACATACTTTTATATTAATATATAACACAGTTTACATAGTATGTAAATAATTTACATACTGTTACATTAATATGTAAACTTATTTACATACTGCTACATTAGTATGTAAACTCATTTACATACTGTCATGTTAATATGTAAATTCATTTACATACTGTTATATTAGTATGTAACACAATTTACATACTATGTAAATAATTTACATACTATATCACATATTATATGTTTAAGGATATTTTTATAATTTATTTAATTTTAATGTAATCAAAATTCACAGTTTTGATACTATTATTGCTAGTTTTAAAATATTAAATTTTTTAACCAAAATGTATTTATTTAGGCTGAGAGCTCCAAAATATGCAAGTTACATTCGATCATTTTAATATTTGTATCCCTACAAATTAATTTTGTCCACAAAAATTTACTTAAAGAATAAGTTTAATCTAAGTAACCAACCAGTGTACGTTTTTTTATTACAAACCACTTACACATAGATTGGATAATAATTCTATACAAACCAATAACATAATATAATAAATCATTAATTAAACATAATAGACCAAAGAAACCAAGAAAAATGCTTTAGTACGTGTATGCTCATTTAAGGCAAAGAAATTGAAGGTCTGTATAATCGAAACGGAGACCTTTAAGTCCACAATTTTAACATTTCTTAGTTCTCAAATATAAAATCAAGCTATTATGACTAAGGAAATGCCAATTTTTCCCAAGTGTTCCAAGAAAGACTCAAGACTCTTGTATGAAAAAATTTCTGAAAATTTTAATAGCCAAAGTAAGAGCTGGGTGAGGATTATATTTTGTCGGTGGTTTTAAATTTAAAGAACGAATGGAAACTCTATAAGTTTGAATTTTCCTATTGTTGTTGGGTTAGGTGTCGTGCTTTTCTAGTTTGAATTTTCCTACTGTTGTTGGGTTAGGTGTCGTGCTTTTCTTTTCAACGATAGCTTTACTTAAAGTGGTTATGAAACCATTTAAGTAGAGGTAGAAGCGGATTAAGAAATATTTTTTTTACGTTAAATTAAAATTTAATTATTTAAAAAAAAAAAAAATTAGTAAAAATTATAATAAATTGTATATAATTAAATATTAAATTTTTTATATTATATTATAATAAATATATAGAGTAAGCACTAAAAATATATAAAGTTAATAAATTATAATTAATAAAAATTAAATAAAAATATAATAAGTATTAGTATCATTAATGTATAAAATAAATTTATTAGCTAAAAAATATAAGCAAATAAAAAGTTCAATCAAATACATTAAAATTTATAATTGTTAAAACTAAAACTAAAATAATAGACATATGAAAATATAAAATGTAAAATATAATTTAGAATTTTAAGCTTATGTTTAAAAATACATGTTGATAAACGATATAAGACTGACTAATAATAAAAAAATTTAAATAAATTATAAAAGATTATTAAAATAAAATATTAAATAATATAATATTAGATAAAGTTAAAATATAGGTTAAAATAAAATATGAAAAATATACAAATTTAAAAGCTTTAGTATGAAGCTTATTCGTATACTTATTTTGTAATTTTATTTTTATAATGTTGAATCTAAAGTTAAACATTTAAACTTTTTTAGATTATCACATTTAAGAATAATTTTACATAATATATAACTATAATCTTATTTTTATTATAGTTATCAAATACATTAAAAAAAATGAGTATATATTTAACCACTTTATTTATAAATCATATTATTTTTATCTACATATTTATTAAATATTGTTAATATACACTAAAATATGCATATAAAAATTAAACATAATATATTTTAATAAATAAAATATTTATTTAATGTTAATATATATATATATATATATATATATATATATATATATATATATATATATATATATATATATATATATATATATATATTTTTTTATAAAAAGGTCGACTAAAATTGTAGCCCCTAGAAGCTCCGGCCATGGGTGGAGGGCAGTCATTGTGTAGCTTTTATCCAAGGAATAAGTAAGTTATATTTGTTAGAGCACAAAAATCGGTTGTTTTTCAATAAAAAAAATATATATGCTATAAAAGATCTATATTAACTGAAATGGGATACATCTACAATGTGAATGAGTGTTAACACTACTACAAATTTAGCTTTATAGGATGGTTATTGGCCATTTTATAAGTCTTATAAGACGGCCACTGGCCGTCATATAAAATCCCGTCCTAAAAGAATCGAAAAAATAAGACGTTCACGAAACGTCTTATAAAAAAATTCTTTTAAGACAGTCAGTAATTCTTTTAAGACGGCCACTGACCGTCTTATAAAATTCTTTTAGGACGGTCATAAAAAAAAAAAAAAAAAAACTTTTAGGACGGCTAATGGCCGTCCTAAAAGATTTTTTTTTTTTGTCAAGTACTGAAATCTATATATAACATGTACAAATTTATTTTATTCTAGAAACACGATTATATATATAATTAAATACACAAATACAATTTTTGAATAATATTTTTAATTAAAGATATAACCAATTAAAAAGAAAAAAAAATTAACGCGGCTTTCAGTTTTTCTTTTCCCGCTTTAGTTTTCTAATTCCCTTTTTTTTTAGGACTCAACCTGACAATCAAAATTCAACCCATAGATTCACAATAAGAAACTAACAAACCAAATATCATTAATATTCAACATTAAGATTGATACTCATAACAAAAATGCAAAAAAAATGGCCAAATATGGCAAAGAAAAATCAAGAAAAGAGAATGATCAGAGTGAGCGAAAGGAAACATAGAAATTAAATGTCTAACTATTTAAAGAAAAACAATAATTATTAAAATCAAGCAAAATACAAATATAAACCCAAAGTGGAGAATATATATATATTTAAAAAAATTACCAAAGATTAGTGTAAGAATAAAACAAATAATAAGTGCAGAATAAATAGTCAAAGCTTTCAAATGTTACCAGTTCTGCTAGCAAAAATTAATTATTGTTGGTGGTGATATTGAAGGGGATGGGAATAAGGATGAGTGTCTTGGTGAGAAAGAGGAGGAGAGGAAAGAGGATGAAGAATTAAATTTTTTTAACTTAAAATGAGTTAGGTTCACTTGCGAGGAGAAAGATATATAAGTAAAAAAAATTACACACGTTCTTTTAGGATGAACACAAAAAAAAATTTTTTTTTTTTTTTTTTTTTTTGTATTCGTGTAGTACTGAAACTATAAGAAAGTTCTGCCTAATTTTTTCCGTAATAGCTGTCCTATATTTCTTATAGGACGACCATATACTTGAGACCGTCCTATTTGTTTCTCACTCTAAATTATAAGTCGTCATATATTGCCCAAATTGTAGTAGTATAACATTTATAAACTTTTAGATGAAAAGTATTAATTTTTTTTTTATCAGTGTATTATTTTATTTTTAAGTAGCTAATTTTAAATCATTTTATTTTTAAAAATAGTAAATTTATTTTAAATTATATTTTTATATTTAAATTAAAGAAAAATACACATATAATAAGGAGTATTTTTAAAAATAAACTAATATCTTTCATTTACTTTTATTTTTTAACATAATAATCTTAAGTTTATAAATATTTCACATTTTTATATTTAAATATAATAATATAAATTAAAATAAGTTGTCGTATTTATTATATAAATTTCGAAAATTATGAAGTTATAGATACATGTCACTCAATAAAAAAAAATACTTTTTTATATTATTAAAGCTCTGCTGCAGTCACAATTGACGAATTCTTTTAATTCCATTTAGATTATATAAAAAAAAAAAAATAGGCACGACTTCGAGTATGTAATTGATAATATTTCATTCTTAAAAGTGTTTGATATTATGATGAATTCTAGGAGTACTGTAATACAAATTTACGTGTTGTTATTAATAGTAGAGAATATCAAAAAATGTCTGGAATTAGTTAAAGACAAGTATGTTACACATGAATTTTTATAAAGTTATATTTTTATAATATAATAAAAGTTTCTGTAATAAAATGATAAATAAAAATTTAAGTTTCTAAAGTTTGCAAATTAATTGTGAAACCAAATCCATCAAGGACTGCAAGTTTTTAAGTGATATTATTGGAAATTTTTATTAGCTAAAAGCATGCATATATATTAAAAAAAATAAATATGATAAACATCGTTAAACAAAACTCTTTCAACTTTAATACAAACCTAATGTGTGCATACATTTTTTTTTTTTTTTTTGAAATAAGTTCTAAAAGAACATAATGATGAAATTTCTACCAGCTAGGAAAGTAAAGTACTTTATACTATTAGAGTGTTTATTTATAGGTGTTTAGTTTAATTTTTTTTTCTGAAATTTAAAATTAAATATAAAGAGCAATATATGCCATTATTTTAATTAAAATATCAAGCTTTGTACAAAATATATGTCGTATTATTGTGTATTATTTATATATTAGTTTACATATGAAAATTTTACATTTTTTTTTATTTATTGTTACTATTGATAATAGGAAGAAAAATTATTAATCTCAATTATGACTAACCTATCGTGTCATACATTATCACCATCATACATTTGGAATTAGGCATCTCTATACATCTCAAATTGAGATGGTTTCACAAGTGATATGGAAATTATGAATGGAGGACAAAAGGAAGGACAATAATTTTATTCAACTAAAATTTATAATATCATTTAAATTAAGAAAAAAAAATATTTTCCTTTACAATTACTTAGCACACATACTTGCAAGCCCAACCATTACTTGCACACCCAACCATACAAGGTAACTAAAAATTATATATTAATTATAGATTAATATTAATGTGTTAATTTAGACCAATAATAATTGAATATTAAAAATTTAATCAGTAAAAATAAAAAAAAAATGAATGTCACTTTCAACTTCCTTCATCCTTTCTCATTCGTAATAATGACATGCTATTAATTAATACTTATGATCAAAGAATTGAACGAAAAATTTCTACATAATAACTTGCTAGGGAATACACTCTAACCAAGTCACTCATCATAGAACCAACTTAAATACAACATAAATATATATATATTTCGAAACAAAGGTTGCATTGCAAGATGCTAGCACCGCACGGCGCACAACAAATTAAAAGCAAGTGGTCAAGGACGTTATTACAAACGTGTAGTTAGTATCACTGGCTTTAGTCATACTCACTCTATTACAAACGCTTAATAATTAATTAGACTTGTTAATACATTATAAGCTGCATATGAAAGATGTGAAACACAACACACCATGACGCTGCAGCTATATATGCATCAATAATAATAGTAGTAATTATCATTAATAATATTATCACAACTCTTGGAGATTTGGCTGCATGGGCTGCACACGGAAGGCAAAAGTCATATGGGAATTGTAGTCGTCCCTCATAAGTCTCTGATCCATTAATTTTGCTGTCTCTTCCATAATTTCCATCGTTTTGTGCTGTACAAAAGGATTCACAACATCGTACATATCTTAAAAAATAGCATAATTTTATAACCAAATGAGTAATATTGTTCACTTGATTATATATATAGAATTCAGAGATCAATGTTATTAACCAATGAATTTAACAAATCATATATAACTGTTAAATTATTCACATCCAATAGTAAGTATGTTTATATGATTTTTAAAGTTATTAACTAAGTTAAAATTTAAATTTTGATATGTTTGTACCATTAATTTGAATTATTTTATAATTAATATGAATCATATCCCCATATATATATATTATTTATTTAACATTGATATTCAAACATGAAACAATATAAGCAAATGTTTGTATTCAAATTGAGGTAATAAGTGTTTTTTTTTTCTTCAGATGTAATGGGTACTCTTGAAGATCAGGATAAGGGTGATTTTGACACCATTGGCTGTTGAAATTTGGGCGATGTGGTATGGATTGAAATTCTGCCTAAACATTGGTTTTCATAATGTGATTTTAAAGTAGGATTGTCTACAAGCAGTACAAATGGTAAATAATGAGTTTGGATCGCTTTCAATGGATGATCATGCATAGTAGATACCATTATAATTTTATTTATGCAAGCTACTTCCTTTTTCACGTTTTATTTATGTTTATAGGAAGGTTAACTGCACATAGGCTAGACAAGTCTGGAATTTATTGTTCAATTTTTGTAACTTAAAATTTTATGTTAGCTCCGTCCTGTGCTTGTTTTTTATTTTGCAACTTCTAGCTAATAAAATTAAACCTTTCTATTTCCCCACTTCAAATCACAATCTTGAATAAGGCCAAAAATATTATCTAATAATAAATAAATAAATAAATAAAAACATGTTTGTACTTGTAACTAATGTACACTGTCAATAAAAATAATGTACAATTATTATATTTATAATATACAAGTAAATACGCTCTTTCAAAATCAATTTTACTTCAATTATGAAAATATGCCTCTTGAGCTTCGTATTATAAACAGCTTAAATAATTACTTCAACTAATTAAACATCACCTCACATACATTTGAAAACAACTGGAGCATAAAATTAAGAGTATGTTTGGTTTTTAACTCAATTTTTCTCTTTTCGAAAACTCTTTCGAAATAAAAATATCCCAAAAGGCACAACATATACTAAAAGTATGTATATATGTGTCCTCTCAACACAATCCAAAAACTCAAAATACAACTTCGACAAATTAAGTATAAACAAAAACTTATTACAATCTAACCCTATCTATCAGAACACATTATTAATGCTTATTATGAATATATATCACACCAAATATCAGTTTGAATGCTAATTATTAATGTTTTGTAGTATAATGATATATATTTTTCGTAAACAATAAACAAGTGTGCATTCAAACATTGCCAATGTATATATGTAAGTGTTTTAAGTATCGGAAGTTGTGACCATTATTAAATAAATTAACTACACATAATAATGAAGTCAATAATTAATAATAATATGCAACGAAATTGCACTTACATGCTCAAAAGCAAGATGCTTATTTTCCTCCTCCAGCATTCTACCCTGTTCATATATTAATATTATATTTATTTATGAGTAAATAACTAATTATTTGAGCATATACTATATATAATGTACGTGGGAAAAAATCATCAAGAAGCAAAAGTGATATACAAGAACCAGATGCTTAATTTTTAATTTTTCACGTACATTTTCTCTCATAAGGTTGACAATCTCCGACTGTAAACAAAGAGGGAAAAAAAACAGTTAGAGTCATCTTAATTATGACGTTATGTCAAGTTCGTAACATCATTAGTTTTCAGCTACTATAAAATGAAGAAAAAATGTACAAATAAATGAAACAATCAAATCAAAATTCATAATAGCATATAAGGAATGACATTAAACACTACTCAACAAGTCGTATTATACATAGCAATTTTTAGTTGCTTATTCTATGGAAACCCTATGTATTAATTTTTGTGTATTAATTAACAAGATAACTTGAACCAAGTTAATCAATAAAAGGTACTCTATTAACAAATAAAACTCACTTTTTTATCACGAATATTCCTAAGGCCAATTTCAAGAGCATCCTCTATAGCTATGAGCTCTCTGGGGTTCAAAGATGTGATATCCTCCCCATTCAGATGCCTAAGAAAAACACATTTCAACGTTAATTACATAGAAATTAGAAAGAGAGAGAGAAAGAGAAAGAGAGACAGAGGTGAGAGAAAGTTATATACTTGAGCTCAATATTCATATTGTCATTTTCTTTTTTAACCCTGTCAATTTCATCACTGAGGTTCTGCAAGTTCATTGTTAAAAATTGCAAACCCTAATTGTCAGTTTATATCTAAACAAAAACATTAAAAAAATAGAAAAAAGAGATCTAATCAACAATAAAAAACATTATTTATCTATATACATATTCTTATATTTTTTGCAAAGAAAAGGTAGGGAAGAAAAGGCTTATATATTTATTTTTTTACCAGATCTGTTCATAGATGTAACATTTTATAGAATTTTATACAGTACAATATAACCCATTTTGTAGATCTGTTCAAAGAAAACTCTGTTCATGTCCCCTAACATATTTTTAGCAACCAAAAAAAAAAAAGTTTCATAAACAAACAAATGTCCCTTGAGAGAGTAAATCAAACGAAAATAGACAGAAAAAAGGGTTGATGAATGATGATGAGTTACGTCAAACCTCATGCTTAGAATCCCATAACTTATTTTCAGAGTTCTTGTGATACAAGTCCAAGATCTCCTCCAACCTTCATCATCATCATCATAAAAAATAATAATAAGAAGAAGAAGAAGAAGAAGAAATAAATAAAAATAATATAATTAAGAATTAAATAATAAGAATACTCATACTTAGTTCCAGGGCTTAAATATTCAACCATCTTGCCATTGCTACCAAAGATGATAACAAAAACTTTAGCATCACATAGAACAGTAATCTCATGTGCTTTCTTAAATATTCCACTCCTTCTCTTTGTGTAAGTCACTTGTCTGCTGGTTTGGTTCTCAATTCTCCTTATCTCAATCTTTCCTCTCCCCATTTTTCACAAAACCCTTTTACTATTATTTGGGTCTCTTTGAGTTCGTGTTCTTAATGTTGTTCCTTTGGTGAGATATAAGAAGAGAGATGACAAAAGGAAAGGGTTTTGGGATGTAACTTCACACAATTGTCACTTTAGTATTATAACTATTAGAGCATGTCCATTTAATACAATAATTTTGAGTTAAAGTCATGAATAACAATTTTTTAAATTTAAAAAAAAACACACACACACACACACCCACATATTTTTTCACTAAATGAATGCATGTAACATGTTTTGCTTTTTTAGGGTTTTTTTTTATTATTATTATTCTAATGCCTTAGTGTATATGTCACATGTAACACGTACATATTTTGAAATAACTATACTATTTAAGTACTCATAATTGATATTTTAAATAAGATTTTCTTTGTAAATGGGCTTTATGCTGTTGATACATAATTCATTGACGATTGACGATTGACGATTGACATATGTATATATTTATTTAATGAAAAAAAAATATAACACTTTTAACAAAATGTTTTATAATTACTAAAATAAATTGACTCACATTAATAGTTATATAAATAAATCAATCAAATCCAAAACCTAAAAAACAAATAAAGGAAAAAAAAGTTTCACATTTCACAAGATAGAAGGCAAAAGCAAAAGCAAAAGCAGTAGAGTGGAGAATTTCTAAAATGGGTTCGAGGTTAAGAAACTTTCTGAATTTCACAGAAAGTGAGGGCTTGTTTTTGGGTTAGTGATAAAGCCTACCCAACTGTCTATATATTTTTTTCTCATGTTTATTTGAATTGGATTTGTTAGTTTTAATTTGTTACACCTTCTTAACCATTGGTCTTTTCTTATATCTCTATTCTTCTGTCTGTGATTGATTCAAATTTGATTGTTTTTAGGTTTTCATTTTTGGTATGACTGTGACTAGGATGGGTTTTATTACGTAAATTGAGGGTACTTCTGTTCTTTTCGTACTCATAGAAAGGTATTTTATGTTTTTGTGTATTGTTTGTTCATTTAATGTGTGATCCTGTTTTTTTTTTTTTTTCCCACAATATCCACACATTTTTTAGGGTAAGATGCCACAACTTCCTTTATTTTTGCTATTTAGTTCCTTATATTATAAATAATATTATGTAAGCTCTTAAATTTATAAAATAGGTCAATTAAAGACAAATTCATTATATATTTCATGATTTTTCTATTAAAATATTATTATTTTATGTTAAGTGATTAAAACGCGATTAAAATATGAATATTTTATAAGGATAAAAGTAAAATTTAATACGAAATTGTTTAAGAAAAAATTCAACAATAATAATATTCAAACATAAAGTTGTTTAAATATATATTTTATTTTAAAAAAACTAAAAATTAATAAAATGTTAAAACAAAATAATGAGAATTAACAAATATTAAAAAATATTTTATAAATTTTTTTCATATTGATTGTGACTTTACTATTGTTAAATACTCGTATTTTAATTGCGTTTAATCTTTTGTTATAAAAATAATATCATTTTAATAAAAAAATTATAATTTATCCTTAATTAACTTTTTTTTTTTACAAATCTAATGGAGTAAGTAATTAAATGATATTGTTTTTAATTTAAGACATTAAATGAAATAAATGGCCTAATTTAAAAAACTTTTGCAACATTTTTTTTCTATTTTTAAATATCATAAAATATTTAAATTATTTTTAGTTAAGTTTTATTTATATTAGTAAGAAAAATTAATATTAATAAAAAAATAAAAAATAAAAAAGTGGGTTCCACATAGGTCAATTCCTTTTGTGAATAGAGCAATTTAATTTTTTTTTTGTTATTTTTTTATAGCAAATTAATCTTTTTGTTATAAAATAAATGAACCATTTTTATTTTTATTTTTTTTACTTTTTTTTTTAATTATTATTGAAATATCAATGGCATAAATTTTATTTAGCATAGATAATAATGACTAAAAATTTGATAAAAAATAAAAAATTATTTATTTATTATTGTATTGTCACTTATTATAATAAAATGATTAAATTATTATAAATAAATAAAAAAACTACTTTTACTAATATAACTAACAGACACGGGGTGATTTATCTAATCGATACTTATTCTATTTATCTAAAAAAATAATAATTCATATGACCCAGCTTGGAGTCTGTGATATGTGGTCCTTGTCTGTGACTTGTCTAGGGTTTGAAAGAAAAGATTTTAAATCGTTAAATTACTAAATGGGACTAGCTAACTAATTAATCAAATCTTAACCATCAAATCAATATACATCAACGTTGTTTCTCCATTTTTATTTATTGTTTATAAATTAATTATATACGCTGGATAAAATAAGATGGTCAAAGGTATCAAATTAAGCAAATATTAATATATTTCCCCCACAATACGTACATAGTTTTTATCTCATTTCTCGAAACAGTTTACACTTCTTTTTTTTTATTTATTTATAGGAAATGGAGTGATTATATTACTAATCAAATTTTCATCAAAATTAAAGTTAGATATAGCTAGTCTAGGGCTTTTTTCGAGCCATATTTCAAAACCTGAATAAATGTCATATTTGGTATACTGTAATAGAATCAGTAATGTAATTGATTCTGCACATTACAGTGTTTGGTTGGTACAAACACTTGTAATGTAATGTAATTGATTACATGTGGAGAAGAAAAGAAGATTACATTTGCTGGAACAATAAAAGGGGATTACATTACATGTTTGAACAGTGAAATTGCGAACCAGTTCTCCCCTGCGCTCGAACCATTGCCAACTTTCGTGCGCTCGCCGCCGTTCGTCGTCTTTTCTGTCCCGTTTGTGCTCCGACCATGGGGGTTGAAGCCGTCACTCTCGTCCGATGCCATTCGCGGTCTTCTCACCGCAGTTAAGGTCTGTTCTCGAGCTCTGCCGCACCAATTCTCCCCCGCGCTCGAACCAGAGTTCCAGCGTTCTCCCCGGCGCTTGAACGCTCGAACCGTCGAACCAGAGTTCTCTCCCGTGCTCGAACGGTCGAACCAAGACTCGTCGTCGCCCTCCGTGCATCGTCCAACCGTCCATAGCGTTGGACCTCCCACGTGCGCTGTGCTGGAAATTTCTAGAATTTTTTTTTTCTACAGCTGAAATTGTATTTTTTTTTAATTGCTGAAATATTTTTTTTTGCTAAAATTGTTGTGATTAAATTTTATTAATTGTTGTTATGAATTGGTTGAAATTATAATTTTTTTGCTGAAATTGTTGTGATTAAAGTTTACTAATTGTTGTTATGAATTGCTAAATTATTTTTTTGTTATGATTAATTTTTTTTATTGAAATTATTGAATTTAAAATAATTATATAATTTTATTAAAATATTTTTTATTTGATTTAGAAAATAATAGTAAAATAAAATTATTTAAACTTCATTGAATATGAGGTATTAATGTAATATTATTTTGTATTTTTATTTCATTATAGTGGTCAAATCAAATACTGTAATACTAATTCCTTATTTGATTACAGTGACTAAACCAAACACCGTAATAGTAATACTGTTTCTTTTACATTACATTACATTTTATTACGATTACGATTACGATTACGATTACATTCAGTGAACCAAACGCTATCAAAATAATGCATATTTAGCCAAAGAGCAACACTATTTATCCTCTGTGGATAATATACACATAGGAAAGAACAAGTCTTAATCGGCCACATATACTTCAACAATATAACCTTCCATGGATAAAATTGAACCTTTGTTGTTAAACATTGGACACTGAGCAAAGAGTCCGGCTCTAAAATAATTTTATAACACGTTACATTCAAAGTAAACACTTGATAAAAGTTATTTATTAGAACTCGTGCGATTAGGGCTACAGAGGCGACAGAGGCGAACTCGTGCGATTAGGGCTAATCGCCGGTCTTCTTCCTGTGAGACACCGGTCACGTGAGGGCGAACTCAAGCTACCAGAGGCGGACTCGAGCGATTGCTGTTCCTCCACGCTGTGAGAACAGACTGCGCACTCCATTGCTTGTCGGTAGCTTCCTTCCTCCCACTTCTGACAGTTGATTCACAAGCAACTACCGGTTGATTCACAAGCAACTATCGTTTCGTCCTCATCAGCTGATTGATGCCTAGACCGTACATCATCTTCATTCCCAAACCTCACCAGACCATTAATTCCCGTGTAGCAGAAAGAGTAAATGTCTAGCACCATCGCAAGATTTGGCAATCACTCTAGCAGGTATAGAATTCAGATTTGGTAATCGATCCTGGTGGTATAGAAGATTTGGTAATTGTTCCATCAAATCAGTTATTCAAGATTTGATAATTGCCATAACAGGTTTAGACTTTATTTTTGGTAATCGATTCTGCTGGCTTCCAAGCAAGATTTGGTCATTGTTCCATCGAATCATCACCTGATTGTTCCATCACATGTGTTCAAGAGCATTTATTCGAGCTCACCTGTTCCATCGTATCATAATCTGTTTCCATGCCTTAATATCCTTATCAGTGGGTAAATCAGAGTCAGACTCATGAACTAGCATTCATTAAGTAACCACTCACCATTCGTATAAACTCGCCCATACCGAACATTAATTAACCACACACACCAACCAATTCCTCTCTGTCCACAGTCAGACGAGTAATTGTTTAACCTCACCCTTACTGTCCATTAATTAACCTCTTCCACAATCCAACTTCATTTCTGTCCAGTACAAGACCAGACACTGCCAACAAGAATGTCGTCTCTGTTTACTTGTAAAAGGAACTTAAACACAGAAAACAAAGAACCATTTCTTTTACGTGTTGTACTCAGAACCATTAATGTTGTACTAATTTTACGCACGTTTTTGAGAAGCTTGGTATTCACAGATCTCCCATATTACTATATAAGGAAACTGAGACTACTTGGAACAATCAGCTCTGAAGTTTACAAAACAAGAAACAAAACAAGCTATTACACAATTAGCCTCCCGCAAACAAAAAAGTCTCAATCTCCTGTTCGAATTAATACTGAGGAACTTAATTTGCTTGTGGAAGAAACACAAAACCTAACTTGTCTACTGCCAGAGTTTCAACTCGATGAAGACACTTCCCTTCAATGCTCCGCATCAGTCAAATTAATAGGCAAAATCCTCTCACGTACCACGATCAGGAAGGCGCAGGTGATAAGTGCCGCAAAAAAAGCTTGGAACCTCAAAGGAGAGGTCGCAATATCCGTAATGGATTATAACAGGAACATTTTCTCCTTCACTTTCTCAATGGAAGGAGACAGAGACTATGTGTGGGAACAAAGAATTTGGCATGTCAACAATGCACTCATGGTACTCAAAACTTGGAACAATCAATTCACCATACAAGAACTAGACTTCAGTACTGCCTGCTTTTGGATACAGGCACACGGGTTACACTTTGCCGGCATGAAAGCATCCAATATTGGAAAACTGGCACAGGTTGCCGGTACACTGGTGGATACAGGATTGAACGAACTGGATTCAACTCCAATGCGCCAATACCTCCGATTTCGAGTGGACGTTAATGTACATAAACCTCTGGCAACAGGCTGCATTGTTCCCCGGAAGAAAACACAACATACCAATGGTAAGATATGGGTAGAATTTCGTTATGAAAGACTACCTGACCTCTGTTATAAATGTGGCATCCTGGACCATAGCACTAAGGATTGTGACCTAACATCTGCTACAACGTTTATGATCAATGACAAATTACAGTCCCCTGTCTTTGGTGACTGGCTCAAAGTTAGTGCCAACCAAATTGCCCCTCTGAACAAATTCTGGCTTCTCACAACCGAATCTGAACTCACACCAACCTTGGATGTGCACAACATGGGAACCCGGAACCCTGACATACGAGGGAAGCATGCAATCAACTTCCATTCCCAATCTGAAGAATCTCATTCAGTGACCCAGAAGGAATCATTCTCAATGAAAATGGCAAGACTTCACAGAGAAGTACAGGACTTGTTACAACTGACTAGTGATCTGGATCTCATTCATTTCGCCGCGGCTTATGAGGAGTGGTACTCAGCTGGAGCCACCACAGACAGTGACATTAATTTACGATTCAAATTACTAGCTCATGCTATTGGCTATCGACTTGACTTCAATATCCAGGATTCACCACTCAGGCTCACCACAACAAGAATTTTCCAACTTGCTGAGTATGCCATCCATGGTGTAAGTTTCAATGCATCGGATCATCTGTCCGAAATCACCTTTGCACTATTCCAATACCAAATGGCAAACCATAGACATGCAAGGTCTCCTTCAGGAAGGCTGCTCAAAACTCCAACAACCAACATGGCATCTCCGAGACCTTCCAAACGCAAGGCACCTGCGGCTCCACTTTCGCCTTGCAAAAAGAAAGTTTTTTTACACCATCCTGACATCAACCTAGGTTCTGAATCTGTATTGTGTTTAAATGATTATTTTCACTCTGGCATGGAAACTGTGCAGGACAAAGGTTCGGGTACAAAAGGAGACTACATGGTCATACCAGGTAGTAACTTCAATCCCACTCCTACGTGGGCTCAAGCTGACAATTTGAAGGATAGTAATACTGAAGGCGGGGAGGCGGCCTCAAACTTGCCCCCCAAGCAACCATGAAAATCCTTAGCTGGAATGGCCGAGGACTGGTCCGGCCTCGAGCCAAGCGCGAACTGCGCTTTCTGATTAAAAAACAAAAACCGGACATACTTTGGTTAATGGAAACGAAGGCCCAGGACAATCAGGTTTCTCATATACAAACTACCCTAGTAGGTTTTCCCAATAGTCTCATCCTACCTGCTTCTGGATTACGAGGAGGCTACTGTTTGTTGTGGACTGGAAATGTAAATTTAAATATCAGCTTTGTGGGAAGTTCTTTTGTAATAGCAGATTTAAATTCTGCCTTTGGGTCCAATGAAATAACACATATCATATTTGCCTATATCCGTCCTTACTACAGTGCTAAAAAACAAGTCTGGAAGGAGATTTCGGATAGGATCCCTCTGTTGAACAATTCTTGGTGTCTAATTGGAGATCTAAATGACATCACTCAAGACACTGAGAAATGCGGAGGTATACCTTTCCACATCCAACCAATGAATGAACTAATTCAATTTATGGAGGCACAAGAGGCAGTAGACCTGGGTAGTGTGGGACATAAGTTCACTTGGAACAACAAACGACAACAGGATCAACGAATACTCCAAAAATTGGACAGAGTCATCTCGTCGGTCAACTGGTTGAATTCGTTCCCAAAGGCCCTGGTAACTAATTTACCCACCTACACTTCAGACCACAATCCTATTATACTAAACCTTTGTGGTGCACAAGAACAATATCTACGTCGACCTTTCCGCTTTTATGAGATGTGGACTCGCGACACCAGCTGTGAATCTCTAATCAACCAATCTTGGGCAACACTTACAGGCAAGTATTCTAATGTCACGGTCACACTCAAACTGTTGGCTAATAATTTAAGTAAGTGGAACAAACACCAATTTGGATTCATTCCTGACAAAATAAAAAAACTGGAAACCCAACTTATGGTCATGCAACAAGGACCGCTTGAGAAGGAAACACAAGAGCAGGAAAAACTGGTATGCAAGTTACTGGAAGAACAATACTCAAGATGGGACTCTTTATGGAAGCAAAAGTCTCGAGAACTTTGGATTCAAGAGGGCGATCGAAATACTAAATTCTTTCATACTTCTACTCTACTGAGGAGGAAAACGAACTTTATTCCTTGTCTAAAGTTGAACACCGGTCGAACAACCTGGCAAAGGAAAGAAATTGGAAATGAATTTATTACACACCTCACTAGTTCTTTCACTTCGGATCTACCCATATTACCGGATGAATTAAGCAACTTCTTCTCAAAGGTGGTTACAACCGAAGAAAACTCCAGTCTTACAGAGATTCCCTCACTTTCTGAGGTCAAGAAAGCACTGTGGGAAATGGGGGACTATAAATCACCAGGCCCGGATGGTTTTCCTGCTGGCTTTTATAAGACTTACTGGCACATAGTAGGAGCAACTATTGTTAAGGAAATACAACAATTCTTCCTAACTGGCGCCATGAAAGATGGCTGGAACCACACATTCATCATCTTAATCCCAAAAATCTCAGGCTCCATGGAATGCAAGGACTTCAGACCCATAAGTCTGTGCAATGTTACCTACAAGATCATTTCTAGGCTGTTAGTGAATAGACTTCGGGCAATCCTACAAAAACATATTTCCCCCTTTCAATCAGCCTTTCTCCCGGGGAGATGGATTGCAGAAAATACAATTCTAGCCCAGGAGGTTGCCCACACTATCTCCAAGAAATCAACGGGAAAAGGTGGTCTAATGTGTATAAAGGTAGACATGGAAAAAGCATACGACAGGGTTGAATGGAACTTCCTCATGAAAATTATGGAACTATGGGGTTTCTCCGCAAAGTTTAGACGATTAATTCTGCAATGCATTTCAACCTCTTCAATCTCACTCTTGCTAAATGGCTCTCCTTTTGGTAGATTTCAACCTTCAAGGGGACTCAGACAAGGGGATCCTTTATCCCCCTATCTTTTCCTTATTATATCAGAATGTCTGTCCAGGATGATTATGAAGGCAGAACACGCAGGAACCATCCATGGCATCAAAATTTCAAGAAGAGCCCCTCCCATCTCTCACTTAATGTATGCTGATGATGTAGTCATTTTTCTAAGAGGTAATCTTTCAAATACAAATAGCATCAAAGACATACTGAAAACATATGGTATTTGGTCTGGACAAAAAGTGAACCTTCAAAAATCGGTAATATTTTTTTCTAAAAACACACACCCTACCCTCCAATCTACCATATGCAATGAACTCCAAATCCAGCGAGCAGCAGGAAGCATCAAGTATTTAGGGAATTCCCTCCCACTCAACCGCTCAAAAAAAGATAACTTCCATGGCCTGCTAAAGAATCTCAAAAACAAACTACAAGGTTGGAAATCCAAACTACTTTCCCAAGCAGGTAAAGCCACTCTAATCCGTTCGGTTCTACAAAATGTGCCCACTTACACCATAAGCACCTTTAAACTCCCCTCAAGCATTTGGGCAGAGGCGGACTCTATAATCAGGAAATTCTGGTGGAACAAAGACATGAACGTGAAACACTACTTCTCTCCAATAAGCTGGCAACAAATTTGCTTACCCAAAGAGATAGGTGGATTGGGGTTTCGACAATTAAAAGAATTCAATCAAGCAATGCTATCAAAATTAGCATGGGAAGTCTTCAAGGCCCCAAATAAACTCTGGGTCAAAATACTCAGTGCAAAGTATATCAAAGACCAGGAATTCTCAACAGTAATCCCTCGCAATTCTGACTCCCACATCTGGAAAGGCATCCTATGGGGTAAAGAATTAATCCTCCAAGGCAGCTATTGGAAACTAGGACATGGACAATCCATAAATATATGGTCACAACCTTGGATCCCTGGTTTACCACAACAAAAACTCCCGCTTGGGTTGGAACAAAATTTTCAAGAAACCATCTCTACTCCTGCTGACCTATGCCATTGGTATCCTAATCTACAATGGAATTTGTCAACAATTCAACACATCTTCCCAGCATACGTGGCAAACTTTATACAGGCAATCCCTCCCCCAACACCAGGTACCCCTGATATTCTAACTTGGTTTGGTACAAGTACACGTAACTATTCAGTCAAGGATGCATACCATACTCTACAAAAAAACAAAGGCACTCATGATTGCAAGAGTTTCTGGCATTTACTCTGGAAAGCAAAAATACATGAGAGACACAAAATTTTCCTCTGGAAAATATTAAAAAATGCCCTTAGCACAAAAAAACGGATCGCCAATTTCATACCAATGGCAGACTTAAGCTGCACTCTCTGCCACAAAGAAACAGAAGATGTGGAACACCTATTCATCAGATGTGAAATCTTAAAATCTTGGTGGAAACATTGGAACTGAAATATATTATGGGAATTCACTCAATCGCTGGATATTTTCTCGTACATTAGATTCATACTACAACCTCCACAGAGACTCCTCCAGGCCAACGTTTCCACAGACATGTTCACACTGACAGCAGTCATTATGCTTGAACAAATATGGTTTTCCAGAAACCAAATCATCTTTAATGCAGGATCCCTCAACGGACCTCGAGCCATCAGTTCAATAATCAGACGAGTTGAAGAATTCCAAATCTGCCTTCTCCCCCAAAAACAAATCAACAATCCGAATTTACAGGACACGACCTTCATTCCCATTCCAAACCATTGGCAACCACCTCCTTCTGGTGCGGTGAAATATAATTTTGATGCATCATGGTCTCATGGAAATGCAACAATTGGTTTTGTTATTTCTGACAAGAATGGCAACATAGTTGAAACATGGACGGAACAAAGGTACACTGCCAGTGTGGATGTTGCAGAAACATTAGCTTTGGAAGCAGCGATTACCCATGCATTATCAATAAAAAACAAAGCTATCTACATTGAAGGAGATGCAAAATTTGTAATCCAAGCTCTAATGGAAGACACAAAGGACACAATATCCACTACAGCCGCGTCAATCATCCAGAACTTACGGCAGCAGCTACAGTTCTTCTCTATGATTTCAATTCGATGGATCCCTCGTCATCTGAATAATCGAGCTCACAATCTGGTTACATCAAAGCTAGGAGCTACATCTACATCAACTGTTCCTCAGAATCCAGCAAGATTCACTTCCCCCCCCACCCTTCTCCCCTCGACCCATACTTAGGCTTCTGCCTATCCCCTCTAGCAAAAAAAAAAAAAAAAAAGTAAACACTTTATAATTATAAACAAATTATATTATTTTAATAATTTTTTTATTAAAAGATTATTACTTTTCTATTAAGTGATTAAATGCGATTAAAATACGAGTATTTAATAATATTAAAGTCATAATTTTTTTAATATTTTTTAATGACCACTGTTTTATTTTAATGTTTTGTTATTTTTTTTTTATTTTTATTAAAAATTAAAATATGTATTTAAATAAATTTTGGTTTCAATATTATTTTTTGTTGATTTTTTTCTTAATTAATTTTATATTATATTTCATTTTTATTTTTGTTAAATACTCATATTTTAATCACTTGAAAAATAATAACAATATTTTAATAAAAAATGATTAAAATAATATAATTTATTTTTAATTGATCCTTTTTACAAAGTTAAGAGACTAAATGATATTATTTCTAATATAATGAAGTAAACAATATAAATAATATAATCTAAGATAATTATGTGACACCTCACTCATATTTTTATTATTTAAAAAAATTCATTATATCATTAACAATAAATGCCGTTTAAGTTGAATTATGGTTATTCAAACTCGTTCAATATTTAGCTCCATTTAATTCGACCTCGCTCAATATTGTTGAGTTATTATTTTTATTGTTATAAAATTTATGTGTGTTATTTTTATTGTTATAAATTTTAAATGTATTATTTTAATTATGAAATTCGATACGATTTTGTCCATGGTGTGTTCGTATATACTTCAAAATTTGAACAAAATAGAATAACTTTCAGTTTTAATAACCGATAACATAATGATTTTCAGAGTTGAAAATTAATGCTCTCAAACCACCCATAATTAAAAACACCAAACAAACATGGAATGGGCCATTTATGCGTACTTATAATGATATTATTTATATAAAAATATTATTTTTTCAATAATTACACTGCCTTAGTTAGAATTTAATTAATACATTACAATTCTCCAATAAAATAACATGTCATTAAATTACATGGCAAGAGCATTATTTATTACTATATATAATAGGGCAAATGTTCATATCTATATTAATATTATATAAAAAAATTTAATTTAACATTGTTAATATTTTTTATTTAAATTAATTACTTCTATTATTAAATAACTTTCGATCAATTATTTTAACTAAAAATTGATCAATTTAATTAAAATATTTAAGTCACTTACAAGATACATAAAGTTACAACTTTATTATACTCTTTATGACACACCTTATGTTCACGTATCATATAGATAACTTAAATATTTTGATTAAATTAACTAATTTTTAATTATTAAAATAGCTATTTAAAATATATTTTAATAATACAAGTACTCTATCAGAGAAAAAAAACAAATATTAAAAATACTAAATTAATTTTTTTTACATAACAATAATAGCTAAATAAACATTCTCCCGATATAACATATCAAATGTTTTTTTTATAAATATTTTAGACACACTTACGTACATATTTAGGAAGTTATATTTAATTAAAAAATTTAAAATAGTTTTAATAAACTTTATAGCTGACTTGAAGAAATTAAAGCTAAAACAATAATTAAAATGAAGAAAGGTGAATACGTATGGCAAGTTTTGAAAATATGCCTAGGTTATTTCAAGTTATGTATAACAGTTGCCTACGACCTATGTATGAGAGTATGAGACTACGACCGTGGTCACTATCAGCACGTTTTTTTAGACAATATTAAAGGTTTATACCGTATAATTATTTTTATGTAATATTAATAGTAAAATTATAACGTATCATATAATATAAAAATAATATAATTATTTATAAATTTTATACGATTAGAAGGTGTAAATCAAAATTGTATTGATTACTTAACTTAATTTATTTAAATTTTTAATAATAAAATTATGTGTATCGACTTTTTTGAATCTCAAATTAAAATAATAATTTTTAATTTTTAAAATATAATAACAATATGAATTAAATATTGATTTAAATAAATTTTATAATAAAAAATATTTTAAACATAAATTATTTTATTAAATTATTTATAATAAATTTTATTTGATTAAATTATACGATTTGTTATAAAATATTATATAAATTAATTATAATTTAATATCATTATATTTAACTTATTTAATATAATATACTAAAAATATCGCATACATATGAGCATGATCTCGGTGAACAAGATAAAAGGGAACAAGTCAAGAACCGAAAATCTTAAATCTAGACAGGCAGCTAAGTTTCGTGTTTCCGATGACAAAAATTGAGTGAGTAGGGGGTGGCAGCTCCTACTGTTGTTATGGTGAATCTATTCTTTTGATGAACGAGATTTACGCTTCATAGTTTTCCATTTCCAAGTCAAAGTTATCATGAAGACCAAATTGGATTTTTCACCTTTCAAAATATAAATCAGAATAAATTATATTTTTATACTTAAATTTTAAATAAATTTATATATAAGTTTTTAAAATTTTAAAACTTTTTTCATAATTTTTAAAATTTTGATTAAAAAATATGCATTTTAATGACTAAATTAGGACTTATGTCTAAATTTTTTAAAGCTTAAGACTAAATTATATGATTTTAAAATTTTAAAATTTTTATGTGAATTTTGAAAAAATTTGAGAACTAAATTATAAAATTTAAATTTTAAAAATATATATGTGAATTTACTTAAAAAATTTGTAAATTAATAGAGTAATTAAGCTTGTAAATTAAATAATAATAGTGTTCTTAGGTTAGATACGTTTATTTTTGCTAATAAATCAGAACACTTTATTTATAATATCATAAATTTATAGTTTTTTTTATTTATTAATTAGCAATTTGTGGTGTCAAAAAGTAGTGTTTATCACGCATGTGTATACATCTAAATGCAAAATTTGTTAGGTTATGGGTGGCGCAGCGGAGTGTTGGACAGATTGAGAATACTAAATAATAAATGTGCAGGAGTAATTTAAACTGACACAAAATATTTAACGTGGAAAAACCCACTCAATGTGAGAGGGAAACAACCACGGGGCAACTCCGAAAAAACTTCCACTATGTAAAAATGGGTACAACAATTCTCTCAAGTTTATGCCCAAACTTGAGGTATTACAATATTACACTCACAAAGTGTATCTCTCACACTCACAACTATGTGGTAAATCTCTCATTATTTTATCTCTGCAGATATTTATCACTTTCTGCAGGAATACCTCACTTTTCTCTCACAGCTTGAATTAACTGTGTTATTCTTCTTTCTTTCTCTCAACGAGAGATGCTTGTGTTTTTGTGAGATTTCTGTGTGATCTGTTTTTGAGAGCTTCGTACTTCTCTATTTATAGAGAAGTAATATATATGTATGCGTCATTGCATACGTTATTTTCTTCGCCTTAATTCAATATTAATCAGCCGTCTGCAACTTCCTTGTTGCCGACTCATTTCTTCAACAAATGCTGCACCAACTTCTTCTTTTGTTTCTTTTCTTTGCTGCTCCATCTAGAAGAAACCAGAGGCAGACCCATCAAATCTCTCCCTCTGCCTCATGAAGGGAGGAATCACATGTTAGTTCCATCATTGTGAACTCATTGTAGCTATCTTGGAACATAGCTCGAGTTTCTGTTTGGGAACAATCTTTGTTAGCATATCAGAAGCATTCTTGTCTGTATGAATCTTCTTCACTTGAATCAGCTTCTTCTCAAGTGCTTGGCGTATCCAATGATACCTTACATCAATGTGCTTTGTGCGAGAATGATATGTGGCATTTTTGCTTAAATCAATAGCACTCTGGCTATCACAGTTAACCACATACTCATCTTGCTTCAAACCCAATTCTTGGAGAAAAACCTTCATCCACAATAGCTCTTTCCCAGCTTCTGTGACTGCAATATATTCAGCCTCTATTGTGGATAATGCAATACATTTTTGCAGTTTGGACTGCCAAGATACGGCTTCCCCTGCAAAAGTAAACAAATATGCAGATGTAGACTTTCTACCATCAAGGTCACCTGCCATGTCTGCATCTGTATATCCTTCCAAAATTGGTTTTCCTTTTCCAAAGCTTAAGCACAACTTTGAAGTACCCCTTAAATATCTGAAGATCCATTTCACTGCTTCCCAATGCTCTTTGCCAGGATTTGATAGAAATCTGCTCACAACTCCTACTGCATGAGCAATATCTGGTCTAGTACAGACCATAGCATACATAAGACTACCAACTGCTGAAGAATATGGAATGGCCTCCATCTTTATCTTTTCTTCCTCAGAAGATGGACATGATTTCTTGGTGAGTTTAAATTGACCACCAAGAGGCGAATTGACTGGCTTCGCTCCTTTCATGTTGAACCTTTCAAGAATTCGTTCAACATATCTCTCCTGTGACATCCATAGTCTCTTGGACCTCCTGTCACAAATTATTTCCATACCCAAAATTTGTTTGGCTGGACCTAAGTCTTTCATGTCAAAGACTTTTGATAATTCCTTCTTCAGCTTGGTGATTACTTCGGTATCTTGACTGACTATCAACATGTCATCAACATATAGCAATAGAATAACAAACTTTCCACCAGGTAAATGTTTGATATAAACACATGAGTCTGCATTATTTCTTCGAAACTCATTACTTACCATGAATGAGTCGAACTTTTTGTACCACTGGCGTGGGGCCTGTTTCAATCCATACAGGCTTTTCTTCAACTTGCAGACTAGGTGCTCCTTTCTTTTAACTTCAAACCCTTTTGGTTGCTGCATGTAGATGACTTCTTCTAGATCTCCGTGAAGAAATGTAGTCTTCACATCCATTTGTTCAATCTCAAGATCTAGGCTACTTGCTAAGCCCAAAATTACTCTGATTGAGGACATCTTTACAACTGGAGAGAATATTTCATCAAAGTCAATGCCTTTCTTTTGTCCAAATCCTTTCACAACCAAGCGAGCTTTGTATTTGACTTGGTTGGTGATGCCATCCTCTTTCAACTTGTATACCCACTTGTTTCTTAGAGCTTTTCTGCCTTTTGGAAGCTCTACTAACTCATAAGTCTGGTTCTTATGAAGGGAATTCATCTCTTCCTCCATTGCTTTCATCCACTGCTTCTTTTCCTTATGAGTTTCCACTTCTTGGAAGCTTTCTGGCTCCCCCTTTTCAGTGATTAGGATATACTCATTAGGTGGATATCGTCTGGATGGTTGCATGGCTCTGTTTGACCTTCTCAGTTGTCGTCTATCATTTTCCAGTTCTCTTGCCTGCTCCCCCTGATTATTGTCCTCTTGTGCTGGCATATCTTCTTCAGCATCTTCATCTTCTTCTGCTGATAAATCTTCCTCAGCATCATCTTCTTCCGGTATCAACTCTGTACCGTCACTTGCATCTTGTACTTCTTCTCCATTGTCCTGTTCTGTTGGAGAAGGAATGGGAGGGAGATCAACAAGAGTCTTTTCTGGTTGTTGCTCTTCTTGTTGATCTATTATTTGGCCCTCCTCAAAGACCACATCTTTGCTTCTTAGAACCTTCTTTGTTTCAGGATCCCAAAATTTGTAGCCAAATTCTTCATCTCCATAACCAATGAAGATACATTTAATGGCTTTGTCATCCAGCTTCGACCTATGTTCCTTTGATATGTGCACAAAAGCTTTGCACCTAAACACCTTCAAATGAGAGTAGGAAACATCTTTTTCCGTCCAAACCCTCTCTAGAATATCAAAATTCAAAGGAACTGAGGGGGTTCTGTTGATGAGATAACAAGCAGTTTGAACAGCAGCTCCCCAGAATTCTTTTGGTAGCTTTGCTGCTCGTAACATGCATCGCACTCTTTCTACAATTGTGCGATTCATCCTTTCAGCTACACCGTTGTGCTGTGGGGTACCAGGTACTGTCTTCTCTTGCCGAATACCATGTTTAGAACAATAATTTCTAAACTCGTGGAAAATATATTCACCTCCGTTATCTGTACGAAGGCACTTCAGCTGCTTTTCCGTCACTCTTTCCACCATGGCATGAAATTGTTGAAAATTAGCAAACACCTGGTCTTTTGTCTTCAACAGGTACACCCATACTTTTCTCAAAGCATCATCAATAAAGGTTAAAAAATACTTGGCTCCTCCAAGTGATGTAACCTCAATGGGACCACAAACATCAGAATACACTCGTTCTAGTAGTGTTGACTTCTTTACAGAGGAACTACCAAAGGAAACTCTATGCTGTTTTCCAAATAAGCAGTAATCACAAGGATCAAGAGAGCTACCTTTGACAAAGGGAATAAGTTTCTTCTTTGCAAGAATCTGCAGTCCTTTTTCACTCATGTGGCCCATTCTTTTATGCCACAAACTTGGTGAAGAATCGACTGCCACATTTAACTCATTATTACAAACCATCCCATGGGTTTTGTACAGCGTGTAACAAGCTTCTCCTCTTGCAATAACCAAGGACCCCTTGGAGAGTTTCCACTTTCCATTACCAAAATGGTTCTGGAAGCCTTCTTTGTCAAATGCATTGACAGACATCAAATTGAGGCGTAAATCAGGAACATGCCTCACATCTTTCAATGTTAATTGGAACCCAACACTTGTCTTGATACAAATGTCTCCAATTCCCACTATGTTTGAACATGTGGTGTTTCCCATCTTCACAGTACCAAAGTCTCCTGCTTTGTATGTAAAAAACAACTCTTTATGGGGCGTGACATGATAAGACGCACCAGTGTCAACGACCCATTCAATCATGTTATCACCAACATGTAGGCATTCATCAGCAATTATCGCAACATCTTCATTTTCTCTTGTTGCTACTGCTGCTGTTGTATGGTTGTCATCTTTATTTTGCCCTCCCTCCTGCAACCGTTTTCATACTCGGCAATTTCTCTTTATGTGGCCTGCCTTGCCACAATGGAAGCAATTATTGTTTCTTCCTCTGGACTTGTCTGTCTGGCTCCTCCATCCTTTGTTTTTACTTCTCCCTCTGTTCTCCATAACAAGGGCTTGCAACTCACTATCTTTTGTCTTATTTTTACTGTAAGACAAAAGTACTCTAGAAATTTCTTCAAAGATTAATTTATCTTTTCCGTACATGAGATTCGTCTTAAGATGGTGGTATGACGGTGGTAGGGATACCAATAGTAAAACTGCTTTTTCTTCTTCTGAGAAGCTAATATCAAAATTCTGAAGTTGGGAAATCATACCGTTAAATGTTGACAAATGTTGTATGAAGTCACTATTTTCCGGCATCCGTAGTTGATATAAACCTGCTCATATCATGAACTTGTTTGACAAGTTCTTTGTCATGTATAGGCTCTCCAACTTGTTCCAGATATCCAAAGCAGTTTTGCATCCTTTTACATTAATGTTCTGAAGAACATTATCAGAAATATTTAGACGAATTGTACTGGCGGCAATCTCGTCTATCTCATCCCAATCTTCATCCTTCATTGCTTCTGGCTTTTTGACTTTACCCAATAAAGCCTTATGAACCTTTTGCTGAATGAGAACATCCTTCATTCTGCTCTGCCAGAGGGTAAAATTGTTGTTGCCGGTAAACTTCTCAATTTTTGTTTTACCACCAGACATTTTAAATTTGTCGTGAACCAACCTTGCTCACACTCAAATTTTTCAAAAAAAAAAATCTCCTTTGCAAAATAGTGCCACTTGAATAGTACTGGGTGAATAGTACTCATGTGAATAGTACCCCCTGTGAATAGTACCTCTTCAAGTGTCGGCAGATGTGAACAGTACCTTTACTGTTCACAAATTTTAATTATTGTGAATAGTAGTTTTACTATTTGCAGTAATGGCTCTGATACCAGTTGTTGGGTTATGGGTGGCACAGCGGAGTGTTGGACAGATTGAGAATACTAAATAATAAATGTGCAGGGGTAATTTAAACTGACACAAAATATTTAACGTGGAAAAACCCACTCAATGTGAGAGGGAAACAACCACGGGGCAACTCCGAAAAAACTTCCACTATGTAAAAATGGGTACAACAATTCTCTAAAGTTTATGCCCAAACTTGAGGTATTACAATATTACACTCACAAAGTGTATCTCTCATACTCACAACTGTGTGGTAAATCTCTCACTATTTTATCTCTGCAGATATTTATCACTCTCTACAGGAATACCTTACTTTTTTCTCACAACTTGAATTAACTTTGGTATTCTTCTTTCTTTCTCTCAACGAGAGATGCTTGTGTTTTTGTGAGAGATGCTTGTGTTTTTGTGAGATTTCTGTGTGATCTGTTTTTGAGAGCTTCGTACTTCTCTATTTATAGAGAAGTAATATATATGTATGCGTCATTGCATACGTTATTTCCTTCGCCTTAATTTAATATTAATCAGCTGTCTGTAACTTTCTTGTTGTCGACTCATTTCTTCAACAAATGCTGCACCAATTTCTTCTTTTGTTTCTTTTCTTTGCTGCTCCATCTAGAAGAAACCAGAGGCAGACCCATCAAAATTTACAGTAATAGCAAGTTAGTACTACAAAATGCATAATTTTATTTTTACTTGCATATTAAAAAGATAAAATAACCTTGAACCTTGTATTGTAATTTCACTTAAAATTTACACATAAGGCTAAGACTAGCAGCGAAACTCCAAAGTTACCACCAACGACCTCGTTGAAGTTTATTCATCAATCATTGACAACCTAATCATAGCGGTGTGTCTCTTTTGTTAGCATGATTGTTCTCTTGACATCTTTAATACTAGTGGCTATATTATGATTATTTTGTCTATTTTATTGTTATTTTGGCTAAATTCATTTGTATTGATATACTTCCATCCTATAAATGTATTTATCTAATAATATCAATATACTATTGTTTGATAAAATTAAAAAAATCATATCAGTGTCTATTTAATAGAGCTTCATTGACCGGTATTTGAAATGCCTTATTATTGGTTATGTAAGTCGATTACAAAATTTAAAAAGTGACAGGGAACTTTAATGGTTCTTTTTTATTATTATGAAAATAAAAATATTTATTCTTTTACTTATATTTGCTTCACTTTAATAATTTTTTTTTTTTTTTTTATAAAAGTGACATTATTGATCATTTTTTTACTATATAAGGCTTTACAAATTTATGTCAAGTATTTGTAAATTTTTATAAAAATAACTTATTGCTTATAACGATTTATTAGTTTAATTATAACTTTTTTTAATTGTTCGATTCATTTTACTTAATTAATATTAATATTTTATTTTTTAGTATTAATTTTATTAATTATTCTTTATAATACTTTAGATAATTTTATTTTTCTTATTGTATTAGGTTGGATAAATATAATTTTAGGGGTGACAATTTATGGCACAACTCGAGCACGATAAGACAAACTTTTTTTAGTAAGAATTGATAAATAATTTTTTCATGTATCAACTAACACGAAAACTCGACAGGAATAACACTAAATGAACACGGTACCGACACGAATATAGCTATCATGACACGATTGCTACCCCTGTTTAATTTTCTTACTGACTCTGATATCAAAATTTTCTATAATATTTTGATTTTAATAATTTTCAATATTTAAGCATAAATTTTTTAATATGCACAAATAAACTTTATAATTAATAAACGAAATTTATATATATTTTTTATCAGTGATATTTTTTATGATTTCTTAAAGAAAATGACTTATGTTAACATTTTTTTTTTTATAAAAAAAAGACTTGTGTTATTATTTTTTTATAATAAATGATTTAAATATTATAAAAATAGATAAATTACTAAATTATTTATTTTTTAAAAAGTTGAAGATCTCTAGAATATTTTTTCCTTTCAAAAAGTGGTACAGCATAGTAGTCTTACACATGTTTTCCCATAAAGAAAATTGGTACCTTGCAAACTACTAGACGTTCAACAAACTTTCTAACGAGTATTTGTAAGGCCTTACAACAATCTTTTTAGTTCCCTGCAATAATTTAAATAGTATGTACAATAGAATAATTGAAATTTCATGACAAAATATTGTGCTTTATATATTCTATCGAGTTTCATTAAAAGATTCATTAGCTAATTTCTTAGAATGCTACTAAATTTCCCCACATTTCTTACATGTTAGCTCATGCATCTATAAGTAGTGAAGCATTAAGAATGTGAGCCAACTTAATAATAATTTCAGATAATTTAATAACACTAAATTTTCATGTAAAACTCAAAGTCTCAAACTTTCATTCATATACTTATTTATTTCAGATGTATAACGACTACATGCCTAACATAATGGACTAAGCTTTGAAATCATAGAGAGTCAATATTATCTTGTAAATTAATGAAAGTCTTTTTAGTTAGGTCGTAAAAATTTGGAACTTGCATGTATTACATTGCTTACAGGATGATTATATAAACATTTTGTCAGATAACCTAAAACCTCTATATAAAGTTGTATGTACTATAAGTGCACAATTAAGTTCCATAATTTGTTTAAAACATAATTAATACCAAACAATTATCATATTCCAATCTAGGTGGAAAGACAAAAAGTAGAACATCAAACCTATCAACAATTTTGCAGAATCGGGTAAGGAACAAAATGAATAAAAAGGAAAAAACATACAAACTTGACTCATACATAATGTTTGTCCATTGATGAGTCTATTAGAAAATTATTCTAGCAATAAAACTCAAAACCAAGTATTTACCCTTCCTGGATATTCATTCGTTTCATTGCAGTCCAATGGTCATTAGAATCTAGCCATGGTGGTGCACGACGAAGACATCCGACGAATAACCTCAGACATAGAGAAGTACTTAGAGTTATTAGCTGAGGCGGTGAGAATATTAAAAAGTTACAGGGAGAGACAAACATTATTGGAGATTAGACGATAATTGAGAAAGAGACAGAGTTGATAACATGGTCTTTATTTTCTTACGTATTTTTTCAGCAATCAAACTAAGGAGATCAATAAAGAAAGAGACATAGATGATGTAGTGAGACAAATAATCAATAAAAACTAGAAAAAATACTTTGGAACATGATTATGAACAAGAATCACTCAAACCAGCAAATATTTATAAAGGAAAAAAATAATCAATATTAATAAGCAAAATGATAAGCAAAGCAATAGAACAATTATATCTATCATCATGTCCATTATTTTCTCAAAATTTCAAGACTCTGTTTGTTTCTCTAGAAAAAAATGAAAAACATAAGAAACCCTAAGTTTATTTTTTAATTAATACTATATTAGGATACAAAATTCTTCACAAATGCTCTACAAGTTTAGGACCTTGAAACTTTCTCCTCACAAATGTTATGAACTTTGTAAGTCTTATAAGAACGATATGTAATTTCCTTCACAAATTATGAAAACATTTTATGGTGAGTTAATTTCAAAGACGCCGAACATAGAAGAGTTTATTTCTTGACCTAAAACGCCAAACATTTAGAAATGTTTCTGGAACAATAAAGACCCAAAAAAAAAAAAGCTAGAAGGATAAAAAGGTAAAAAATTGTATCTAAAATGCAATCATATTGCAAAAAAATGGAAAAAGGTAAAGTTGAGTAGATAAAATGGCTACATTGAGGTAATGAATCCACCAAATATAACTAAAGAACAAAAAGGTTTATTAATTTATAATAATTTTGAAATTTTTGAAATTTTAATATAATTTTTAATAATTATTAAATTTATTATATCACACTTAACGGTTAATAAATTTTTATGCTCTTTAATTATAATTATTAGACTTATACTATTTTTTTTCATTTTATTTTGTATCACTATAAAAAACATATAATTTTTATTAAAAAATATATATATATATGCATACTATATTTTGGCCCGTATTTTTTTAAATATACAAAAAGAATCTACGTTTTTTTAATTAAAAAAGAAAACATATTGCATCAGTTAAACCAAAAATAAATCACATGAAAAAACAGAACCGCAAAAGTCTCGGTTCATTTATTCCATTCCGCATACCCTAATTTCACTCTCTCCTCCAACCCCAACGCTGGCCGTCAAGTATCCTACAACTCCATCGCCACCGGCCAATGGTCTCCAAAGTCCACTCTCCCACTCCATTGCCCGTGAAGTATTCTGCTTGGTTGGCTTCTAGTTTGTAATAGGTAATCTCTCTGCCTTAAATTGATTTATTGGTTCCAGTTTTATTCTTCATGCTTAGTATTGCCGACCTTGGATACATGGGACTGTGATATTAGCTAGTTTAGTGATCTGATATGATGATTCATGTACCTTTTCAATCATTTAAATGTATTATTCTCAACTTTTCAATTCATGTCAAGGGCCTCACGAACTCTTGAGCTGCCCCTGGGTTTTTGGGCATAACTTACCTATCAGTTAATACGTATGTTTTGTTAATTTTCTGTTATTTTTGTTTTAAAAACATTCCTCTGTTTTTTTTTTTTTTTTTTCCCTTCTCACCTTTTTATAACAGTTTTGTTTTAGAAAAATCCCATCTTTAAGGTGAGAATTATTTGTTTTCCACTATGTTTGATACCTGTGTTTTAATGGGCGCGTTTCCGTTTGTTATCCTCTAATTATTGTGTTTGTTAATTGCTTCTGCTTTGTTTGTTTTTCATGTTACTTAGTTCACATTGTCGTTTCAACCTTAATTATTGAAAATTCAATACTTTGCCTGTTATTTTAAAGTTTGAACCATGAGAAAAGGCTATGTTTCTTTGTACCTTAGTTCGAACATTCAATAGCAAACAAGAGATAGTTTCTTTGGGCTTTTTTTGCACCTTTTTAAGCGTGCTTATCATCAAATTAGCTTAATAACATGCAATATCAAAAATAAAAAGTAGACATTAATGTAGCCTACCATGTTATTAAAAAAAACAAAAGAAGCCACCATGGTATCCCTACTCTTGACAGTTTTCATCTTGTCACAATTGCAGCCATTGAAGATTTTATTAACTCACCCTGCATTACCAGAGTATATTGTTCTACCAAAAAATGCCGAGACCATATGCAGTAAAGGGAAAGAAGCGAAAGAAGGGGGAGAGATATGACAGAGATGAAGAGGGAGAAGAAGGAATACAGCTGCAACATATAGAAGATGCTGAAGAGCCTAAAATGACTCTGAGCGAGGCAACAAGTAATGGGGAGGAAGAAACAAAACCAGTAACTGAAATGGTCGAACCACTTGATTTTGAGGGAATCCCGTTGACCCCAAGTACTCAAACTGTCAACAATGATGCTGGGGTTACATTTATCCTCGAGAAAGCTTCTTTAGAAGTTGCAAAAGTTGGGAAGGTAATCTTTTTGCCTCAGGTTTTTTCTTTTTTGGCTACTTGAATATTTATAATTAGGTAAGAAAGTGCAAATTCATTTTGGTTTTGATGCTGGAGTTTTGGCTCTCAAAATATTTAGTTATGGTTGTTTTGAGGGGTTTATCCTGGTTCTGCAGGATTGGCATCCATTCCTTTGGATATAAATTTTATGTTTTCGTTTATATATTTATTTTTTCTTCTCGACCAGGTTTTCCAGCTTTTGAATTCTGATGACCATGCTCATTTCTTGAAAAGGAATAATAAAGATCCCGCTGCTTATAGGCCTGATATTTTGCATCAGGTTAGCGTCATGTGTATTTTCCTAGTCTTAAATGAGATTAACATGTTTGTTTATGCTCTCACATAAAAGTTGCTTAATTACCAAAAATGATTAGAAGCAACAAAGCGTGCTAAAAATCTGTTGGATTTGTTTGTTTATGCTACCAGTTTTACTTCATCTATTGGCAATTCAGTAATTTTGAAATTGTGGTTCATTATTAGATTCTAAATATTGGGTTATGCAGGCTCTCTTAATGGTATTAGATAGCCCACTCAATAAGGCTGGAAAATTGAAAGCTGTATATGTGAGAACTGAAAAAGGTGCTCTTATTGAAATTAAGCCAAATGTACGCATACCAAGGACATTTAAACGTTTCTCTGGTATCATGTGTAAGTTGTCCTATCTTCACATACATTTTTTTAAGACATTGCACGGAGTAACCTGTGTTTGTTATTTACTTTGTGAAGGAAACCTGTTTGGTTAATTTATTCTTTGTAACTATCGCAGTGCAGCTGCTTCAAAAACTTAGTATAACTGCTTCTGGTAAGCGTGAGAAACTCTTGCGTGTCATTAGGAATCCTGTGACACAATACTTACCTGTGAACTCATACAAAATAGGTGAGCTGCTTGTGCTTTACAAGTATTTGTGCATTATCTACTTTTCTTAATAACCATGAAGATATGTTTACATGGCAGGGCTGTCACATAGTTCCCAAAAATTAGTTAATATGCGAGATTATGCTACCAATTTTGGAAGTGACAGACACCTTGTTTTTGTGGTATGCGCGGAAGAATCTTATTATTATTATTATTTTTTTTAAAAGTTGCATTTCTTAATGCTATGTGTTGTCAGGTTGGTGCAATGGCCCATGGGAAAATTGAGAGTGACTATATTGATGATTACATAGCAGGTATGGAAGTTGCAGCTTCCTTTTAATATTGTTTTTCTATAAGATATCTAGACTTGCACTTTTCGTTCATTTGTAGACTAATGTTACATCTTTCTTATATGTCATGAATGTTGTTTTCATTATTTGAAGACACTATTGGGATGGAACTTTTCACTCATGCTAACCTGCTAAGTATAGATTGAGTCCCGTGATTGGGTTCAGGTTGCTTTCGAGTGAAACTGAAAAAGTTTGTTGGTCAAGCCCCACTATTCATTCTATTATGCTTCTGCAATGTTTCAAAAAACGTTTCAAGGCTAGCCTCAATGCTAGCCTCAGGGCTTGTTTTCCTCTTGAGCAGCCTTGAGGCTAGCTTATTAAGAAATGAAAAATGTCTACGCCTTTTCATGTTAAGGCTAAAGGATTTTTGTAAGCACTGATATTATGCAAAACGGTGGCTGAGGCGTATAGCCTCTGTTTCAGACCAGAAAAGGAAACGTTTGGGTGCGCTTAATGAAAAATTAATGCTGATAATTATTATTTCAGCCCAACAAGAAAATTAGAAGCTGAGAAGACAGAAAATAACTACCAATGAAAGTAAAAACCTAGTTTTTACCGAAATTTTTTAATCAGAGAACTCTCACCTTTCTTCTTCCTCTGCCTCTGCAACTGCTCTGTTAGTTTTTTTTCTCTGTTCCTTCTTTCAACAATATTAGTGGGCTTAAGCAACTTTCTTCCAGCCGAAAATACAAATAAGTTCTCTCCACTCATCTGTTTTTTCCTTCATACTTGCTCAGTCTTTTTTTTTTTGAGATTTTTTCTTCGGTCCTTTATTTTATATCTAATATTGTTTCTGTTATTTTTTTCCTGATATTTTATCTCTGTTTTATTTATAATCTGCTTTTCTGTCTTTTTTAGATAATTTTGTTCTCTGTTTTATTTCTAATATTTCCTCTGTTTTTCTTTTTTTTTTTTCCCGATATTTCCTCAGTTGCTTTTCTGTTCCTTTTTCTGATATTTCTTCTCTCTTATATTTATTTTTTCAGATATTTTTCCTCTGCTCTTTTTCTGATATTTCCTCTTTTTTCTATTTTTTTTCCTGATATTTTCTCACTTGCTTGTTCTGTTTTTTTTCCTTCTAATATTACCTCTGCTGTTTTTTTTTTTATGAATACTATTCCTTGCTCTTTTTTTTTTTATGAATACTATTCCTTATTGTTATGCTTTTTTTATGAATACTATTCATTGCTGTTTTTTTTTTTTTTTTTTATGAATACTATTCCTTACTGTTATGCTGCCAAAATTTTGTTTATATAAAATGTTTCTTTTTTCCTTTTTTTTTCGATAACATATGAAATGTTTATGCACCTTAGTATACATATCTCCCAGTTAGTTACAAACTAAAAAATAGAAAAACAAAAACAAAAACAAATCTGAGCAGTTTTAATCACTTCTCTGTAAGAATTACATTTGAAAATGCAAATATTCGGTTTAGTGGTGATTGAATTGATATATTATGAACTATATGAGATTATTATGATTATTATTATGTTATTTTGTGATAATTTGTCATTTTTATTATTTATTTAAAAGTTTTTATTCTTTATTTCGTTTTAAATTTGAGGCTTACGCCTCATATCGCCTCAAGGCTTACGCCTCGCCTCAAGTGAAGGGTTACGCATTGGGGCTAGAACCCGCCTTTTAAAACCTTGTGCTTCTGTATGGGTTTTTTTTTTTTTCTTTTCTCTATTTGTGACTAATTGTCAACAGAAAATTTTGAACTAAAAATCTAGAATGGGATATTTGACTATGTGTATTGAAAGAAAGGTGGGTTATGTTTTAGCATTTTGTAACTTCTTTTTTTGTTCTTACATTACGGCAAATTACCAGCATTCTCTGGTAAATCAAACATTTAGACCCCCGCTGATGTAGAAGTCATGTGCAGAGTCGAATGACTATGATTCATTGACTGATTAGGACAGCTCTGATCTCAAATTTGCCATTTATCTTCTAAAGTATCCTTGTAATTCAATATTAGGCCTGTAGTTTTTTGTAGCACCTTCAACCTTACACCAAGTGATGTCAGGCTTTGGTGATATCATATTCTTTGAGAGTTATTGGAGAGAACCTTCAGGCTTATTATATTATTTATTTTTGTATGTTTTGTGAAACGTGTATTCAAACATACATGTTTACTTGTATAGATCTCAACGGTTGTGAAAAGACAGTGTAATAGGACTATTGATCATGTCCTTGTATATATATATATTTGAATATATACCGTGTGAATATGCAACTGCATGCTGTAATGCACAAGTTGCCACATGAACGCTAGCAAGCTATCAGTCTTTGTTTGCTACAGAATTGAGAGGTGTATTTTTTTTATTATTTTATGTGTTATATTATCCCTATAGTTATTTTAATGGTGTATAAATTGGATAGTCTTTGCAACTGCTTATATATTGCTACATTTGGGGCTAATAGTGTATGGTAAATGAAGTCGTGTTTATTTATGCTTTTGGAGTAAAAACACTTCTAAAAGCATAAAAGTGCTTCATAACTAAACATGAAAAAATGTTAGAAATTACTTTTAGCAGAAATAGAAGCATACAGGCCCGTAGTTGGGTTAGTTTATTTTACTGACTTGTGCCGGCAAATTCCTGTTGTGCTGCTTAGTATCATTTCCTCTGTAAAATCGGAGTTTTTTTTATTTGTTTTCTGAACATGGTAAAACATCTGTAATTCCTTTGTACGTTTTTGCAGTTTCTGGTTATCCATTAAGTGCTGCATACTGCATCACTATGATTTGCCAGGCACTGGAGGCAAAGTGGAATATATTGTGAACCATTTACATGCAACTTCTGATCTAAAAAGATGAGAACGCTTGTATTCGAGCAGTATGTTTAATTGTCGAAATGACATTGTTTCGGTGCTTCAGCAGTTTGGTAAGATCTACAAGATAGGTCTGCTGTTTGTGTTTTTGAGTATTGATATTGGAATTTTTGTCCGAGCTTATGATACTATGTAAAATTGAGTTATAGTATGTAATGACTTGTTCAAAAACTTTCGAGATTTAATTTAGCACTGCTAGAAAATTTATTTATTCTGCTCTTGCATGATTCATAAACCCCCACCACTCCCAAAAGAATGCTGCTGCTATCTATATTCATTGACCTGACATCTGATAGTTACTAATAAATTCTCAGATCAATGCTGAAGGTAACATATTTCTTTGTACAAATAAATGCTTGAAACAAAAAGTGCATAATTTCACAATCTTGCTACGTTGTTATCCATCCTTTTAATGCATTGTTGCGTCTTAGCTGCACTAAAGCTACTATTGCAATTTAAAAGTGAGAAATGGAGATGGCAAATAAGTATAAGTAATTCTCATTTATTGTTATGATTATAATACACTGTTAAAGATCCTATTTATAGGATTTATGATATATAATATGAATTTTGAATATAAGATGTGATAGATATTGAATCTCTAATTATCTCTAATTAAATACAAATTTATGATACAATAGAGATAAATATTCATTTGAAATAAATTTAACCATAAGATATATATAACATATTTAAGATTTGACATTCAAATTATAACACTCCCCTGAATGTCAAATGCATTGAGAATATGCCTCATTAAAAACATTGCTAAAAAAATACAATGAGACAAAAAATAGCAAAGGAAAAAAAGAGTACATTATTCTCATGCAATACGCTTAAGTTGTCTCATTGAAACATTTATAGGAAAACCCAGTGGGACAAAACCATGAAAAGAAAAAAGAGTATAACGGGTATACAAATGTGCTACCCTTGATGATGAAAATTATTCAACATGAGATGCCCCTTATTTTGGCGCATTTTAACATCACTATGTCAATCTCTCAAATGTTGAAGTAAATGTAATAACTCATATCGAGTGAACTTACTTGGTCATCACTTTACTTTATATGTAGTACAATTTCATAGTTGTAGGCTAAATGTAGTTACTTCAATAACAATAATACATTTAAATACTTATTTGTAAGGTACATATTATTTTACAAAATAACTTATTTTGTCAGTCATTAGAAACTTTACACTTATAAAACATATTGCAGTAATGATAATAATTAACTATCCAATTTATCATAAAATTCATCATTTTGTTATTCTAAAAGTTTTAATATTTGTATATGCTCTAACAACATTCATCAATATTAATAAATACATTGAGCATAAACTATCTTACTAAATGGTACTAACTAATTATAAAATGAAGGAAAATATGAGATAATTTTTTATATCATGCAACCAAATAGTAAATAAATATATAACGTGCATATATTTTATCCATAAAAAGTGAATCAATATAAGTTTATTTCTTTAAGATAATTACTTATTTTGCCATATCTTTTTTAAGAGCACATGAAATAATTAACATGCTTTGTATGCATAACAAAGTCATATGGCTTGTAAAAATATTAAATTTTAATGCTAATGTGAATGCAGAAGATAATATTAGAACTTATGTAGTCATTCACATTGTTTTAATAGTACATGCCTATAAATTATTATAATAATAAATGGCATTTGAAGTTAATACTTTTATAAGTAATAAGTATTATAATTTATTTAAATTGGTAACTATAATATTATGCGAGCATTAGACACGTTTTAAAGTCACTATATACATACGGGAGTAAAATTTTGTATCTCATAACCTCATCATATTTTATATACATTCATTTGTTTTTAACACATTTTACATTTTTAGGCACTTAGACAACTAGTCTTTATAAATATCTAACGAACATCTCAGAAGTTCATATTATATCTATTTCACTTTGCGCATAAGTGAATCGATATATGCCTGAAATAATATTTTGTATTTGGCCAATACTTTTCTTTGTCTACATTTAATAATTTTTAAAATTATTCATGATACTTATCATTTCTTGCTTATAAAAGAGATAATAAAACAAAATATATTATACAACATTAATATATTAATATTTTATTTCTCCCGTTATCGAAATGATATCATTTTATATCAAGTACCCGACACTCTATAGGAGTCAATAATTATAACTTTTTTCGATATCATTTATTAAAGTATTGACTCTTTTATTCCAACAATAATAATATTATTTTTTGCACCAATGTAATTAGCAAACTTTAGATAAATTATGAATGTTTGCTGCTATTTCATTTTATTGTTCTATAGGGACTTCAATAATTGCTTAAGCATTTTGTAGCTAAACTTTTCACTATCTAAATGCATCAACAATATACAGTACTATATTATTGAGTAATTTTTTGAACCTCATGTTCCATAAAATGAATGCATTTTAAGTAATTTTACGCCATTTACTTTTTTTCTCTCCCCCAATAATGGCAAAAATTATTTTTATTTATCAAAATTATATAATAAGCTTGCTTACTCTTAAAAGGATTCAATATAAATAAAAACTCAAAACACATATTTTTAAATTTATTAATGAGCCATCTCAATGTGTTGAGTCGGTGCAATTAAAGCAACTTTATTTTGCCACTAATATAAGTTGCAATTAAATAATAATAATAATAAATTTGTGGGTTAAACTAAACCCAAAATATATCATGTTCTATGATAAGGATGACAATATTATTTTCACAATATATGATTTTTCAGAGACGTGAAATTCACTATCAACTTTTGTTAAATATAGTGAGTTTATTTTGCCTTACGAACATGTAACATATATAGTTACTGAATAAATAAAGATTTGAACTTTAGTCCCCAACTATTTAACTTTCTACTGCATACTGAACCAATTTTAATTATTCATGATAACTATTTAAACTTTATCTATCAAAAATTTATCTTATATTTGCGATATAAATTGGAAGAAACTTTTCAAATATTGACTTATAGTCATGTATTTGTGGCATTATAATTTAGACCAATATATGCATCTTCCATGCAATTTTAATCATAATATTGATTTTTCAAAGGACTTTTCAAGTTAAGCTTCTATCTGTGACTTTATATATTATATTTTGATTGTAGTCTCAAATGTCACTATCGCTAAATATATTTAAAATATTAAAATTTTCATCAACTTTGAAAAATTTGAGCACAATTATGTATAATATAATTCATTATACTTTAGCTCTTCAAAGCCTTTTATTGAATTATACATGAAATTGTACTAACTCGTATATTATTCAACAATAATGAATATTGTTGCATTGTCTTTGAAACACATAAGTGTTCACCATTTAAATTGATAGACAATAATTATAAGCTCACTTTATATTTTTTCATCCATCAGTATCCATAAAGATAAAAAAGAGGATATATACTGGATAATATTGATAAACTATTGGACTTTAATTAATATCCTCTTATTCTGCGCTCATGATCTATTATAAAATTTAGCTCAATTACATCATGATATAATAACTCTAAAATAAATTTTATTTATCTGTATTGGCTTTTAATAATACAATAAAATTATAACTACCACATTGACAATAGTAACACAATAGCTTAATCAAGTACATGATCATCATATAATATTTACTTATAGTAATGATATGATCAAATTTTTTTTTTTTTTTTTTATAATTTATACAAGCACATCATATTTAAATATATATGTGTGTTTATCTATTGCTATTGTATAAGCAAATTTTACTTGTAAAGATAACATATGAATGATTCATAATTGTTGTTGATTTCACTCTCAATGCTACTATGTAAGCATACATGAGATCTATATATATATTTCTTTTGACTCTCAATAAAATATATGATTGAATAACCTTTTTTTTCTCCAAAATTTTTCAAATAAAAGGTTAATGATATTAAAAAATCTTAAATGATCAAGATTGGATAGTGATTATCAAATTAATCACTTGTAATCCTTCAAGATATATTTTTTTTCTTTGATTATATTCAATTCAATGCCAACATCAAATAACATATATTTCAAGGATTATATAATCAAAATGCTCTTATATCCATAATCATATTTAGAATATATACTGTTTATATATAAGCTATTATTTTGCTATTTTAATAGCATATTTTACTCATAAAATAACATATAAATGTTTTTATGATATCAATTTTGCTCTCAATATTGCTACTTGATAGCATACACGAGGTATTGAATATATTTTATCATATATTATGTTAGCATTGTAGCATGTGTGCTCTCAATATCCCTTATTTTCTTATATATATGTAAAAAAAAATTGAAATACTTTAGCAATGTAGTAACACAATTAATATTCACTAAGAGTGCTCATAGAAAAAAATTGTAGGACAAGACCTCCTTAAAAATCATCCTCCTAGACAGAGCAAAGTTTTCAGGAAAGATTAGTAGCACAAAGCTTTTAAGAACTAGCCTCCTAGACAGAACTCCCTTAGATCATATTATTTATGTAATCACACACTAAATAATATGAGATGTATAAATTCAAGTAATTAATCGAAATCATATAATGAAGAGTCATATACATAATTTCTTATTCTTATTCTTTTTTTTATTATATAATTTTTCTTTGTACGTCTAAAAAAAAAACAATTTGAAAATCAATTTATGTAATACATATGCATGTATGGATTATACAACATGACTAGATTAATCCAAAACTAAGTAAATTAATTTGATAATTAATTGGACCAATAAGTTCAATCATAATAATTAGTACACATATTTTGGAATGGATAACAATAATAGGACTCAAAGGTTATCATATATCATATTATTATATATATAGTATTAAAAGCAATTAAAGATAAGTAATAACATATAGCTTATTAAAATTATTAGCATAATTAAATTTTACAAAAATTTAAAATTGTCAGAAAACAATACGCAACATAATTATACATGGAAACAAATTAATTTCGTACCCAAACAATAAGATATTACTTGTTTCAATAATATAACATATGATTAAAATATAAAATACATATTTTATAGAATCGTTATAAAAGTTATTGATTTCTATTAAATTTCAAATAGTATACCTGCAGATTTTCATCTTTGAATAAAAAGAAATAAGAAGAGATGATATATATATATATATACAAACTAAATAAACCATAAAAATTATTGATTTGTGATATCCAATTAAATCAATTTATAAATAATTTTTTTTTTATAGATTTTGAATAAAAATAAGATTTAAGTTTAATAATAAAGAATACAAAGATTCAAGAACTTATAAATTTTGTGATATGACATTATACTACAAAAGTTTGTGGTATATTATAGCCAAGGTCATTTACATGTATAAAACCAAGTCTTGAATAAATAATCGTACTGATAACGTGTTATAAAACTAAAAAAAATAAGAAAAAAAAAGTAGAGAGAAAAACAAACAAGTAGAAGTAATTTTCATTTATTGTTGTGATTATAATACACTGCTAAAAACCCTATTTATAGGACTTACAAGATACAATATAAATTTCGAATATAAGATGTAATATATATTGAATCTCTAATTATCTTTAATTAAATACAAATTTATGATATAATAAAGATAAATATTTATTTAAAATAAATCTAACCATAAGATAGATATAACATATTTAAGGTTTCACATTTAAATTATAACAATTTAGTTTTTATTACTATTCAGTATTCACGTTTTCTATGTTTACTTGCGAGCGCGTTCGGGTATCCGACCCATTTGAACAATTATTCGATTGATTTTCAAATTCCCTCCTTTCACTTTCTCGGAAAAGAAGGTAACCCCGAGAAAATTCGAACATCCCCACTCAGTTATTTTGCAGTTAATTAAGCCTTACTGAAATAAATTTATTTCCGTATGTCCCGCCCAAAATCCTTCACTCTCTCTCTCTGGCAATTCGTTTGTTTATCTAGGGCTTAGACTTTTATTTTTTGTTCTTTCACATCTTAAGTCCTCTCGAATATTCGATCGCAATACCCTAAAATTTCCGCCTCAGAGTATGCCAGAAGGCGGCGATTCGTCTAGGGCTTCCTCCTCGTTTCTTAAATCTGGTGACCGGCAAATTTTCACGGTGGAGCTCCGGCCTGGAGAGACTACTATAGTCTCATGGAAGAAGCTCATGAAGGATGCTAACAAGGTCTATGGACCTTCTGCCTCTCCCGCCCCTGAGCCTCCCGTCAATGCTCACCCTGCTCTTGAGTCACGTATCGCTCCGGTAAGATTACCTCTTACATTTTCTTGTTCGCTAGCAATATGTGTAATTTGGTGTTTTGCTAAAGCTGGTATGATATTTGGCCATAATTCACTGGAAGTTTTAATGTTGTTGGTTGTCATACAACATGCAATTTCGTATCTTATGATACAATTGTTGGATGGAGTGTTGGGAGATAAGCATTTGGGGTACTTAGAGTTCTTCTCCAATTTCTTTTACTTGTTAGGAAACAGCGATCAGTGAGTGAGTGAATTTTTTACTCTTGGAAGTTAGGAAGATGAACGATGAACTTGTAGAACCCAGAATCAAGATGCCATGCTTATATGCTACACAAAATTATAAAATTTTGAAACGAAGTGTTTAGAGTCCGCTATAATAAGTAATTTTTTTTTGTTCGAAGAATGGGTAAAACCACCTTTCTAAGTTACCATTTCTGCATCTTCCAAAACATGTTCCCAATATTTTTCTGTTTACTTTCATGTTTTTTTTTTTTTTTACACCCAACATCAATTAGGGTTTTTTTTTGTTGTTGGGAAAACTCGCAAAAGTCTTGAGATACCAATATTTACAATCTAGTTTGAGTAAGACTTATTTCAAAATATGTTTTGGTCACTATTTATGCACAATTATTTTTCTCAATTTTCACTTTCACACAATTGTTACTTACCTGTTTTTAAATTTTAGAAACACTTGTAATTGGTACGAGTGTAGAATTCTACCCGCCCATGAACTTTGTTATTTTCCCCTGTCTATTAGTCAATGGGACCCACATTTTGAAACTAACTCTACATGGTCAAATTGTTTAACTCAAGTACTTTTGTGAATTGTACCCAAATTATTCCCTATTTTGGGTGATTTTTGTTATTCATTGAAGTAAGAATTTCATTTAATGAGAAATAATAAGCCTCATCTTTGCCTTCTGTCTCTAATCTAAGCACCAGAGTTTATCCCTGCCTTCCGCTACAGGTTCAAGTGGCTGGTAACAAGGAAGACAAGCCTGCACCTAATCGTATCAGTGCTGTTATTGGGAAAATTGAACGACTCTATATGGTATGTGACTTTTAAGTTAATATGATTTTACGCTCACTCATTTTCAAAGATCTACATTTTCCCTGAATTTCTATGCTGCCAACTTGTCTTGTGCTGTCTCAGGGTAAAGATAGTAGTGATGATGAAGACCTAAATGATATCCCTGATGATGATCAGTATGATACAGAAGATTCTTTTATTGATGATGCCGAGTTGGTTAGTCTCTTTATCCATTGCTCATACATTCAAGTCTATGTTGATCCTCGTGCTGCCCTCATTGTCGATATTCTTTGAGTTAAATAAAATTTTGTTTCATATATATAGACGTCACCATGCTTATTCATTGTGTATTTGCAGGATGAATATTTTGAAGTTGACAATTCAGCAATAAAACATAATGGATTTTTTGTTAACAGGGGAACACTGGAACGCACGTGGGTTTCTTGAATTCTCAGTTATCTATCTCTTTCCCCCTAAATATCATTGGCCAATATGTATATTTTATTCGTTTTAGTATATCATAAAGTCAATGTTTACCGTGATGGTTCACATATCTATATTTGTTGTAGAAGTTTCTTGAGAAACTTGAAATAAAATTGTTACACTTAGTTTTTAGTATTGTTGCTATTGGCCTATCACTCTCTGGTAGTGGGATAATTTCAATATTTTTCATACTGTCCAGTATGATTAAACATATTTTGTAGTGTTAATTCCATGATTTCTTTTTTTGATATTGGTGTTTTTTGCTTACAAATTTTCTCCCTTGATTACTAGCAGTGAACCCACTGTTTTACCCAATCAGCAACCTAAGAAAAGACGTAGAAAAGATTTAGCAAAAGGTAACAGTGAGAAAGAAGGTGGTTATTCCCCAAATAGGCATAGAGCAGTTAAGATGGAAGCTGCAAAAGTTACTTCAGTACTTGCAAAGAACTCAATTACTTCTGCTCAAAGTGTGGGTGTAACTAGGGGGGATATGAAATTTCAGAATCAGCCTAATGCATCTGAAGTTTGTACTAAAAAGAAAACATCTGATTTGAAAATTGTGTTAGATACTTCTCTTCAAATTTCAAATGGAGATACTTTTGCTTCTCTAGCAGAGGTTAAGAATACTGATCGACAGAACACGACAGGAACCTTATCCAAGGACACAAGTGGCAAATCTAAAGATGTAATTGTATCTTCTGATGCTTCACAGCTGAAGTATCATGATAGAAGTGCCTATGCACAACCCAAATCCCATTCTGGGAGATCATCGAGCAACAATGGGGGGCTGGAATCAACTGTTCGTGCCAGAGAAAAAAATGGGATCCCTCTGCTGCCTGATCTTAATACCATTGAGGGAAAATACACAACACCAACAATTGTCAGTGCCTTTTAATCTCAGTGTTATTATTATTTTGAAACTACAGTTTAAAGACTCCAATCGTGTTGATGGTGATATAACATATGTAGCAATTTCGTATCATAGTACATATTAATTACAGTTTGAATGGTTAAATTGTGCAGAAAAATTCACATATTCACAAAAAGGATGGATCTAGTGTGAGGCCAAAAAGTTCAATGCTTGAAAAGGCTATCCGTGAGTTGGAGAAGATGGTTGCAGAATGTATGATTTGCAAATTCCTTTTACGATGTTTATTCTATTTGGCGATAGTTTGGTTGGTTTGTATGATGTTCTACGCACATATTATGATAATTATGAAATGTTCTATGTGCATCTGTTCAATAATTCGGTTAAAATATTACAGCAAGGCCACCTGCTGTGGAAAACCAAGAGGCTGAGAATTTGTCTCAGGTAGTAAAGAGAAGATTGCCTAGAGAAATAAAGACCAAGCTTGCTAGAGTTGCCAGACTTGCGGTAGGCGAGACTACCTTTTATGACCAGATTACTATTATATTTTTAAAATTCTGTATGTCAAACTGACTTAGCTTAGCCGAGGAAAAAGTTGGTGATAAGCTAGTTTTATCATTTATTTTGCCTGTTCCTTGAACTGAAACCTTTTTGTTTTATTGGATGCAGCAAGCAAGCCATGGAAAAATATCCCAAGAATTACTTAATCGCCTTATGAACAGTTTGGGTCATATAATACAGCTCAGAACATTGAAGGTTAATTTTTCGCTTCTAAGAGATCTGACATTGAAGTTATATGTAGACTGGATGATATATGATTTCCATGCCTGTTCCTGAATTTCAATTTACCATGACAATTATGATTTGCATATTACTTCATTTAGTAGTCAGGAACTGAATTGGTAGCATGTTCACTCATGATTCTGGTATTTATGAGTTGCAATTGAAGAAATAATGGAATTATTTTTTGGTCTTGGATGTTGATTCTGGAACCAGTGTTGCAAACTAAGTCCAACTTCTTTGGTTTTGGACTTTCGGCTCTGGAATCGGCCAAGGATAGTTTCTAAATATAAGAGTTTGGCATAAATACTTGGATAGCTTCCAAAGAGTTATTTACTTATAAGTTGTTCATTGGTTTTTCTTGAAGCAGTCAATGTCTGCAAGTACAAGTTATCTCCTTTGACTTGAGATGATAAATTCTAAAGATTATGTTGAACACAACCTGTTTGCTAAATTGACTGACAGGATCATATGATTTTGCCTTACCTGTAAGTGGATTACGCTTGAGTTGTATTTTGCTATGATGTATGAATGAGCCCACTTACTTTTGGTTGTAAATAATTATTGACAATGTAGTAGCTTTTGTTCTTAAGCCATAACCGGGTTTTCATTTTTGCTATAATTGCATAACCCCAACTCCCCCCAAAAAAAATAATAAAAAGATAGAGAAAGCAAAGCACAAATGGAGCTGCATTTGTCTGTGTACATGTATAGAAAATTATGATGTTACTGACGCTTTTGCAACTTTTTTGATGGCAGAGAAACTTAAATATAATGATTAATATGGGTCTGTCAGCTAAGCAGGAGAAAGAGACCATGTTTCAACAGATAAAGAAGGAGGTTGTTGAGATGATCAAAATGCGGTCCACATCTTTGGAGCCTAAGGTATGTATCTGGACCAGAATCCCGTTGAGCATGGTGGCTTCATATTGTAGTGACATGCTCTTATGGATGGGAGGAAAATGAAATTCAAAATTTGATCGATCAACTGAATAATGTTGGTTTTATTGTTAGTTTTTTGTATTAGTTAGCATATTTGTTATCTAAATAATATGGATTTGTGTCTCATTTTTCCTCTCGTCTTAATGATTTTTTCCCCTATGGTATTATGTAACTAGTCAACATTTATAAGGTTTATGCTTTGCATTCTCCTTTCTGTTCTTATCATTTGATCATTTATCTGTGGTTCTTCGGGTAATTATCTTGTTATTCTCATTGCTATATAGCTCAATATTTTGTCATCTGGACTAATTAAAGTCTTAATTTCTTTTTCTTGGTTCTCTATTTCTACTTCTCCTGCCCTACATCAAATATCCTCATGGTCATCCGGCTTTTCTTTCCTCTTCTCTGGCCAGCATTGTTTCTTATATGATATGTGGATACACACCTTTACTGTACTTAAATGTTGTTGTTTTTTTTTTTCTTTTTTTTTGGGGGTTTGACCAGAAACATTTAAGAGGTCCTCCCTTCTCCACACACACTTTTTCTTTCTATATTGATGCCTCTACATCTTAATAGATTGTGAAGATTTTAATTCACTTTTTCATTTTCCTACTTCAGAAAAAAGAATCTATTGTGTATGACTGAGATGCTGATAATTTTTTTGTTAGTGCTATTGTTTTTTCCCTTCTTCATCTTGTACTGCATTTGGTTTGAGCAATGATGACCTGTGTCAAACTGAGCATGAAATCTGTCATGTATTTTAGGTGTTTGAACAGCAAGCTGGAATATCAGATGATTTTCAAGAAACTACTGGTGATGGAAAAGGTGCTTCTAAGAGAAAGTTTGGCATGGATGCTGCACTGGAGGATAAAATCTGTGACCTCTATGACCTTTATGTTGATGTACTCTTCTTTATACAGTGCCTGTTAGCTGATGCATTTTTCCTTTTCTTTGGAGAGAAACTTCTGTCTCTTGCATCTTATTCTTCATTCTTTATTGCTAAATGGTTCTAGGGGCTAGATGAAGATACAGGTCCACAAATCAGGAAGCTGTATGCGGAGGTACATTTGCACAGCCTACAAGTTTTTTAATGCTGGATGTCTGTGGTCACTTGCAGATGTCTTTTACTCTAAAGTTTCTATTCATATGATTTTTACTTCTAGGACTTCTTGCTACTTAATGGCCTTGTTGGAATTTGCTTTTAGCTTGCTCAGTTTACCTAAGAATATATTTTCCATATGCGAGTTTTATGCTCAGCCTGTCCCCTCTCTCTCTCTCTCTCTCTCCCTCCTGTTGAAAGTCGGGAAGTTCTCTTTTTATTGGGGCAAAGCTAATACTGTTACTGATGTTTTCTAGACATGGCACCTTCAACATGCCTCGTTGCTCCTTTTTGTAGGTTATTATGTATGAATTAAAGAGTATAGCTGTTTTCTAAAATTCATTTGTTTCATGAATTCAGCTCGCAGAATTGTGGCCCAGTGGATTGATGGACAATCACGGGATCAAACGTGCAGTTTGTCGGGCAAAAGACAGGCAGAAAGCACTATATAACATTAATAAGGTAGGTAAACGTGCTATTTTGGCACGCTCAATACCATATTTTCCAAATAAAGCTTTGAAAATAAATTTCATCTTATTTAAGTTTGGAAAAGTTCAAAGCTGTCTTGTTAGTTAGTGACGTGACATACTTATAATACATGCATTGTATAAGAAATGTAGATTTGGATTTTTTTTTTCTGTTTGTTTTAGAGATGTAGATTGTTATTATGTTTTTTGGATGTATGATATCTCTTAATTTCATTCATTCTCACAACCCAAGGCCGTTTATGGTAAATGACATCTAGGACATTTGTTTGTCAAATTTTTTGTTTAGGACCAAGAAAAAATCAGGAGGAAAAAGTTGTTGGCTCCTAAAATAGAGGAGACAGTTCGAGCTGAGGCGAGTTCAAATGTGCATATACAATACACGACAGAGACGTTGGCTACTGAATCTTCCAGTCATGGTTCACTGAACAAGCAAGTTTCCAGTACAACAGCGGCTGTACAGATGTTTAGCCCAGCAAACATTTCTAGCTTTGACAGATCAAAACAAGACAAGTCTAAGGGAAGCTCAAGCAATTCTGCTGACGATGCTACTAGGGTGGGAGATGGTATCCTGACAAAGAAGAAGAAAGTGAAGAGGAAGCCAGAAGGAGATCTGGATGATAGTCATCTCCGTCCAGAGAAGCTACCTTTCCAACAGCGAGAGGAAAGACACAAGTCATTGAAGCCCACTGTAAGTCATCCTCATAAATTGAACTTTCAGCCAACTGCACTCCCATCCTTTGAACAGTCAAGCTAACATGGCTAGCATAATTAGGAGGCTTCTTTTCCCACTTTTTGGGGCTCGAGTTAATATATTTTGTAGCAAAGTCTTGATTTTTTCCGATCTCTTCTTCGGGTGACTTCGTTTTTTCTCACCAAGTGTTTGCTGCCCATTTTTGTAATTAAACGTTACGGCATGGTGTGTTGTGGCTCAGAGATTTTATCTTTTTAGTGGAGATGGCAAGAAGCTGTAGTTTTCTTTTATGCAAAGGCTTACATATTTTCTTCAACATTGAGGTCTCTCTTATGTAGATAGTACAAAAGTTGAAATAAGAGATGTGAAGTTGAATATCGTTTTTGTTCTTAAGGTATTGGGTTATTGCAGGCATGCATCAAAATCTCTTACTTATTGGGTATTACAGACACACCATCAAATTTTTAAAGTGCCAATTTGTCTGATTGTATGATGGATTCAAAAGCTTAATGGAAGAGCGTCCTGAGCATGTCAATTGTCACCTGACTTTTGGAGAGCAAATGCGTATGGCAACATAATGACAAATGGTCAACTTTTATTTTATTTTTCTATTTTTTATTTTAAAACTGCTTTAGCAATTATTCATATTAAATTTTTTTTAAAAAATAACAAAAATAACATCTTTTAAAATTTATAATAACAAAAATAGAATTCATTATGTTCAAATCATATATTTTTATAATTAAAAAAATAATTTTTACATTATTTTTCTTTGAACATCTGTCCAATTGAATATCGTTTAAATTAAATTATGATAATTTAGCTCCGTTTAATGTTATATGCTTAATGTTATTATGGTGTTAGTTTTGTTATTTTAAATTTTAGAGTTATTATTTTTGATAATTTTTTAAAAGTTTATTTGTCAAATGCAACTGAAAATTTAATATATATATATATATATTAATTTATTTGTCATTTTTTTAAAATTAATAGAACTAAATCGTCATGAAAAAAAGTTATTTAATTTGTGCGATCCAACTATTAGTAGACTGTTGAAACATTTGAACTAACAAAATTTAGTTTATCAAAACTTAATGACATTAATTGTAACCCTTTATTTACAATTATGTTTCTTAATCACAACATTTGATTTGAGTTTTCAATATTTTTATTTTACTTTTTACCTTTTTTATAAAATTATAACATCAAGGATCGAATAACATTAATGTTATAAATTATTAAAAAATAAACTCTATCAAAAAATTAAGATGTTGGTAGAAAGACAAAATATACTTTATATATCTATCATTTTTTTACAAGTATTGGCTCTATAAACTTGGTAAGTCTAACACTTACAATTTAATAATTAAAATTGCTTGGATTTGAACATAGAATTTTCAACTATAATATTATTTTAAAAATTATTGAAAATTAAGTATCTTAAAAATTTAAATTATTGAAAAAATAATTAATTATACTTTATAATCTAATTTTCGGATCATAATCTAAACAAATATTGGTTTAAGTTTTACGTGTAAACAATTAATGTACATATTAAAAATGGATTTTTAACTTCATTATTTTCATAGAATTAAATAAAATGTTAGATTATATACATAGATATGTGATTATACTCGAAAAGAATGATTAAATTGATTTCTCTCTCCTAACCTTAATGCTCTACAAAGCATTTAATGTTAAGGATGAAAAGTGCGTTATGATTTTTATATAGGCAGAATGAGAATTAGGGTTTTTAGTGTTGAAATATTTGTTTCCCAACCTCCCATATGTTAGTAGGTGAGAAAAATAAGGATATTTATTCATTTTAACTGCAAGTTTCATCAAAGTGCATAATTTATTTATTTACTTAATTATTATATTAACCAATATTGTTCATAAAGATATATAATATTCATTTATATAAACCAATAAATAATATAAAAAAATGTCATTGACGTCATTTAAAAAAAAAGAAGGTATCATTTAGTCATATAGTTTATAAAAAATATTTTAAGTATATTTGCTTATAAAAAATGTGTAAGGTAAATATAAAATTATTTTTTCATTCAATTTTTCGTTATCTAATGGAATAACACATATGTTACATGCATGTTTATATTTTTCGATAGATAATATATAATTAGGAGTAAGTAAATAATCCGATTAATTCGCCTAATTAAGAAATTCGTTTTGATTTGTTATATTCAGATTGAATTGAATTGACAAATTTTCAGTCGTATTAGATTCAGATTGTATACAATCCGTTCGTATTTGGATTGATAAATTTTATAATTCGTTACAATTTGATCTATACCGAATTACTACTAAAATTATAAATAAATGCATATTTTATTTTTAATATGTTATATTTAACTATTATATATATCAAGATTACATTAAATTATTATTTTACTTTAAAAATAAAAAATGAATGTTTAATCCTCGATATTAATTTAAAAATATTCAAGAATATACTTTTTATTATTTTGCTTATCTTATTTGTAACTATAAATAAAAATATTTAATAATATACCAATTTAAAATTTAAATGTTAATAGATATTGTATTTTATATATAACAATAATTTAAAAATAAGCTATAATTTTAATCAAATCTTATTGGATCTACTCAAATTTAAATTAATTCGAATTAAATATATTATCAAATCAGATTCAAATTTAATATCTTTAAATTCATTTCAAATCAAATTGATTTCAGATCGATAAAAAATAAACAATTTTGATAAACTTTTAGCCCAATATACAATCACCACCAAATATTATCATAACAATATATAATACTCATTTATCAAAATCAATAAATAATAAGTAGTGTGATGTGGGCATAATGATTTTTAATTTATCTTTTTATGGTCTGTAGACATGAAATTATTAGGGTTACATACATAAGTAATATGTCAGTTTTATTTTTGGTACCTTTTTTTATTCTTATTATTTAAGTGATATCTTAATAGTACTCATATTTAATAAAATGTTCAAATTTAATGCAATTTTTCAAATTATTTGAAATTATCACACATGCAAAAGCATGAGAGTATTTTTTGTCTCTTTAAACAATTAATACCCAAAGATTTTAATAAACAAAAAAGAAAAAAGATCACACAAACACACAATTCAACACAAATATCCTAATATTATTTACAGAAGTTGATTAAGCAATCAATATTTTTACTCGAATTAATCAGTAATGAAATTAAAAAAAAAAGAAAATTTCTTGTAGAATTGTTTGTTTTTAGTATTTTTTGTTATTAAAATTGTATTCACTGTTAAACTAAGTAAACGTTAGGTGCATAATCTATGTGCACAAAAAACAGTTTGCTGTTTCTTTTTGTAGTTTATGCAAATATATAGGTTATGTAGGAAGATTATGTGTACACAAAAAAACAATTTTTTGCTTATTTTTGTAGTTTTTGCATATGTACAGGTTATGTAAGCAAATTTTGTGTGAACAAAATAACTATTTTTTGCCTGTTTTTGTGGTTAATGGTATTATGCAAGTTTTGTGTATAAATTTTGTTTTGTAAGAAATAGAGTTTTTATGTAAAGATTATGTTTAATTATTATTAATGCAATTAGATTTTGTGCATGTAAATGTATATGCTATACTATGCACTTTATGAATGCAAACTTGAGAAATTACATAATTTATTGTACTATTTATTAAACTGTCAAAATAATTAGAAAAAAGAGAGGAAAAAAATAGTTACTAAGTAAGAGAAAAATGAGTGGTAAATGAGTCATAAAAAAAAAGGCAATAAAATTTGCATTTATAGACTAAAAAATGAAGAGAAAATAAACTATTTGTGTGCTGGGGTAAAAAAGGACTTAAATGCCAAAAATACCTTTCATTTAAAGCTTATATTCTAGTCGCATGTAAAAATTGTATCAAATTAATATTTTTTATTAAATGTGGGTGTTATTAAGATACTACTTAAATAATAAGAAAAAAAAAAAGATACAAGAAATAAAATTAGGGTACCATCTGACCCAAATTATTAAAAGAAAAGTTTCTCCCTAGAATTTCACTCATGCGAACAAACACAACGAAACAAACCCTTCCCGCGCTTTCTATTTCGGAAGTTCCCTCGCAGTCGCAGTCGCAGTCGCAGTTGCTCGCTCCTCTATCCCCAATTCGAAAAACAAAACATCACTGAGTCCAACTTCTTTCAGAGCCTCACGAAACTCTTTTCGAATTTAACCTTCTCAAAATTTTCTGTTTATCCTAATCCCAAATCTCTCTCTCATAGAATCAGCGATGCTGAAAGTGAAGGCGTTCAAGGGATCGAATGTGTTCATGTCGAGAAACCTTGTGCCCCCAGAAGTTTTCGATTCTCTTCACGATGCTCTGAAGCTTAATGGTGCTCAAGTATTCCTCTGCTGCGACCCTTCGCGCAATGGTCCCGATGATTTCCATATCATCTCTTCTTCTGATCACGTTCGTATATTCTTTCTTGCTTTCGGTTTATTTTCTTAGATATTTTAATTTTCATTTCTGCCTTTTCTAATTCTTGCTTTGCAGGGAAAGTTTGAGGATCTGCGAACCAAGGGTTGTAATTTGCTCGGTATGGTTTTTGCAAAGTGTTTGCTTGGTTTAGCCAAATTTTTTAATGTTAATTAGATGTTTTCGATTAGACTTAAAATGGGCAGTGGTCTTATACAGCATTCACAGCTTATAGCCTAATGTTGTAACTCTCTTATTAGAAAAACGGAGTTTGTCGAATTTTATATATTAATTTGTTTATTGGACAGGTCCTCAGTGTGTGTTCACCTGTGCAAAAGAGCATAGGACTTTTCCTAAACAAGGATTCACTTGTTGCTTTGCAATGGATGGTGTAAAAGTACTCGCCTCTGGTTTTGAGGCTGATGAAAAGGTAATTTACTTCTCGTAGTTTTTACTGCTTTAACAGTTTAGGCCGTACCTTTTTCAATAGGTCTGATGCCTGATGGTAAAATTTTTGTTACCCATGTCGTGTTGTCAGAAGTAAAAAGGTAATATGCAATTTATTAATAATTTTTCTGTGTTTTGTTTAAATTTCCTTGCCTTGACTCTCCTGGATCATGATTCTGTGTATTTTACTTAAAGCTATGAAAAAGTTATAACTGTAATCTGGTTATAGGGTTTACACCTATCGATTAAGAGTTGAGACTCGAGACACTATATAATGTGTCAACAGTTTAAGAATAATATTTAAGTATAATATTTGTTACTTGCACTTCCATGTAAAAGTTTTATTCTTGTATGATTTCAGGTTAAAATAGAAAAGTTAGTAACAGCGATGGGAGGGGTGTTTCACACAAAAGCATCTATGGACGTCAGCTTTGTCATCGTCAAGAATGTTTTGGCTGCTAAATATAAGGTTAGTTACTTCAATGTTGAGCTCAAAGTAGCTGAAATGTGGATAGTTGTGTTCTTGTGTATCTTTTATATATTTCTGTGCGGTGTGTTATTAAGATTTTACTCCTAGTACAAGTTGGTTGGTTTTGATGGCAAAATGTTTGAACAAGACGGTTTACTTTTCTCTCCCTTTATTATTCACGTTTAGTTTCTAAGTTATACTTTGGCTACAATAAATATTTACTTTAACGTTATACAATTGTCTGAATTCATATGTGTTTATAAGTTGTAACTTGGCACTCGCATGTAGAAATATCTTATGGTAAATAAGTAGAGTGTGACGAGTTATTTGGAGTTTACAGGAGAAGCCAACTCTCAAAAATGTGTCCTTTGTAGATAATTCATTCAGGTTGGGTGGTTTTGCTGAAAAATACTCTCTTGAAATGCAGTGGGCTTTACATATTTTGAAGAAACCAATAGTCACTGTTAATTGGCTACATCAATGCTGGAACGAACATCGCATTGTTCCTCAAGAATCATTTAGAGTTCTACCTTTTTCTGGATTGACAATTTGTGTTACCAGAATCCCAGCAGGTTTAATGAATTATCCAACTATTGGTGCTATAAGTCACAACTTTTTTTGTTTGTTTATACTACACTTTACAATGCGTTGCTAATCTGTTGTTTTTCTCAGATGAGCGGAAGGAGATGGAAAAGCTTATTTCCCAAAATGGTGGAAAGTATTCTGCCGAACTTACCAAGAAGTGCACACATCTAATTGCTGATATATCCTTTCCAAATCTCTATAAGATACAGGTGTTGATTTGGACCTCATCCATAATGTTTAGATCAGTGTGGCTGAGTCAACCTTTTATGTTCATTGTGGGGTGACACCATTGGCCTGGTTATGTGTGACATGATTTTTGTGGCCATATGTATCTTAAAGTGTAATCACTTGCTTTTGTCTGTAAAAGATGGCCAGTTTTTCTAGATTTCCTCATCAATTTCTCCAATCCCGCATAATGAAATTTGTGAGCATTTTATATGAAAGTTAGTTGGGTTCAAAACTACCATGTTCGACCTGTTTTCCATTTTTCTGTACTCAAGATGACATTTTTGAACTGACTAAATTCTATGCTTTTATATGTTCTTTTGATGTTCTTGATTTGTCATTGCCAAATCACGTTCTTGATGTTGCATTTCCAGTTACATACATGTTTGTTTACACTCCTGCATAATTCTCTAAGATCAAGTTGTATTATCCAAGTACATGGAGTTGTATCCATAACTGTTTGTAAGCTCCTGAAGGTGACAAATACAAGGTTGCTCGAAGATGGGGGCACATTCATATTGTTACTCGGAAATGGTTTGATTTATCTATTGGTAGAAAAGGTAATGTATAATCACAATTTAAGTGCTCTATAATATGTTTGTTGCTCTTCAAGAATTTTATGGACTGTATCTAACTTTGATTTTTTTTGACCGATGATTAGCATGTCTTAATGAGGAGTCCTATCCTGTTCAGGGATATGTTGTATCTTCAAGTAAAAGTGCAAAAGGGGGCATGACAACGGGCCAAGGCAAAGACATTGGCATTTCACAGTCTGTACCATCATCAGTGGTCATCGATGCTAATCTGCCATCAGTTTCTGGTGCTGAGTTTGGCAATCCAGATATAGAAGTCACTATTTCACAAAATACATCTTCATTTTCCACTGCTTCAGGCTTTGGTAAAGGAGAGGATAATATAGTACCTTCTATGCAATTCAAGAGCGATGCAAACTTAACAAACCCTGACAATTGCGTTGCCAATGATTCTGAGTCTGATCATGGTGACCTCTACTTGTCAGAATGCAGAATTTTTCTTGTTGGGTTTGAAGCTTCTGAAATGCGTAGACTAGTTAATATGATTCGTCGTGGTGGGGGGTCACGGTATATTTTGTTTAATGATAAAATGACACACATTATTGTTGGAAGTCCTTCGGAGACGTAAGTCCTTTTAGCTATACTGCTGCCTATACAATCCCACTTTTCTTGTATTTGCCCTGAGTCTACTGGGTTTGGTTGTTTGAAAAGTTCCATATGCATCTATCTGCTTTGTGATTATATTTCTTACAAGGTTAAGTAATTCCCCAGAGAAAAGAAGGAGGTAAGGGGTTTTGCTGCTTCGGGGATCATTCATTTCGTTAAAGCTACCTGGCTTGAAGATTGTGACCGTGATAAGAAGGAAGTTCCCGTAAATCAGAATCACATTGCCAATGATTTACTTGCGGCAAAAGGTTTAACACTTTTTAAAGAACCTTAGTTTATGATATGTTTATCTATTATCAGAATACCTTTTAATTCTAGCGTTTTATTTATTAATGAACTGGTCGTGTATGGTTGCAAACTAACAAAAAGGCATTTTTTTTCCCAGTGTGCTTAATTACAACAATACATTTATTATAAACAAGTTAAACATCTAGTGGCATCATCTCTGTAAAAAAATGATTTTTTGTTAATTCGTGGGTATATGAGTCAATTGCACTTATCTGGATCATAAAGTTGGAGTTCCAATTATCTTTCTATTATTTATAGCATTTTTATCATTCTCTTTAATTACATATGTTGATTGTATGGAATCTTTTGCTCCAATTAGGAGTTCTGGCAGGCGCCACCAGCATTAACCAAGGTAGAATCTCTGCGGTGCATCATGGTATGCCACCTGACCAGTTGCTGCAAAACACATTTGCTGAAATTGGAATGTTTTCATCGATGGCAAAAAACAGAGAAGAAAAAACCAAAATTAATATGAAAGATGACAACTTCTTTGGACCAGTGGCAAAATCATTTGAGCAGAATCAACTTTCTGATGTGATTGTTAAAAGAAAAGGCAAAAGAAATGAACAAACGGCTCTACAGAAGATTCAACATAATTCGGTTATTCAAAGCTGGAAGTCACCAGGTGTATTTAAGGGAAAAGTATTTTGCTTTTCAAATTCCTTTCCTGAAGATAGGGTGAGTTCTTTAAATATACATTTGCTCATGTTGTTCTACTTCTTCCTGTTATTAGTTCAACATCTAGCATGTTTCATCACAAGTCCAGCTTCTAGATGTGATAAATTTAAGTTAATGTTTGTATTCAGAGGTTCCTGACATGTTCATTCTTTGTATATGAGTATTTTGAAGCTTGGACCACAAAAGTTTTAGATTTTTTCTTTTTCTTTTCTCCTTGCAACTTATAAGTTCAACATCTTAATAAGTTTGCATTACAAGTTCAGCTTCTAGATATGCTTAAGTTATCTTACTGTTCAGATGTTTCAGGACATTCGTATATCATTATTTTGATGGATGGATTATAAAGTCCTGAAAAAAAAAACCATCAAGTTACACAGAGTATCTATATTTTTTCCCCTTCAATTGGTTCCATGGATCTTTGACCCAAAAAAAGAACATTGGTTCCATGGATGGACACATGTAATCTAACCAGTTAAATTAATGAAATTTTATCAGCTCCTATCATCTGGTTCTCTTCTTGCTTTCTAGTTGGTGGTATCTGAATTTTGATGTTTCTTACTCTTGTTACTCCCTTTTGTTAGATGCCCTGCTCCTGAAACAATATGCTTTTAACATTTTGCTCCCATATATGTTTTAGTCATTGATTTTTAATCTCTTGTGTCAGAAAGCTGAAATCCTTCAATGGCTGAACCAAGGGGATGGCAAGGTAATTGACGATAATTTAAGACAAAATGTGCACTTTACCATTGAGTGCCATGGTGCGATACCAAAGTCTTCAGATGCTTCAAAAGTTACCTGCATATCAAGCCACTGGATCCGTTCTTGTTTAGAGGTACACAAACAATCTTATGCATTTTTTAGTCAACAACTACTAGTGGGTTATGCATTTTTGATTTTATTTCCCCTTTCTTTTGTTAATTTTACATGCAGCTGCGTGATCTGTCTATTGATTATGGTTCATAATCACCCACTGTTGCTTTTACTATTTACTGATGTTATGTCAACATTGGGAGAATTTTGTGTTCTTTTCTTTGGATGTAGTGACCTAAAAAATGGTCGTTCAGAGAGAAAAATTTCTATCATTTGGAAGAGTTCTGGACTTTTATCTGATAATTGGGATTTTTTTTTAGCTTTTCACTTTCTTTTCCCAACATCTGTTGCTAGAATGCCCAAAGTTCTAGTTATGACTTTGTCCATTTGCTTCTTAATATCTTTGAATATCTATCCAATTGTTAATTCTAAAACTGGTAGCAACACTTGGATATCTTATTTGTTTGTTTATATTTTCTTGGTGTATTCTACTGACATATGTTGGTGGGATAAAAAATTGGCTTTGAAGGATGGAAGCTTGCTGGACGTCAATAGTCACATTCTCTATTCGCCTCTTCCCTGCCAGATCCCTTTGCCTGGATTTGGAAGCTTTCGGTTTTGTGTGTCACAATATGAAGAGAATGATAGACTGCTACTGCGGAATTTGTGTTTTGTCCTCGGAGCTAAATTTGTAGAAAAATTGACCAAGAAGGTAACTCATCTATTATGCAAATTCGCAAGCGGACCTAAGTATGAGGCTGCTTGTAAATGGGGGATAGAATCAATTACATCTGAGTGGATATATGATTGTGTCAAGCAGGTATTTCCTATTACTCTGATTGGGTCTATGCATGTCTGTCTAACTATGTGGGTACTCATTTGAATTGTTAACAACTGTATTTTTAAATTCTTTTCGACTGAAGTATATACTTTATCCAGAATAAAGTTGTCTCGAAGGATCCATTCCATCCCATGGAAGTGACTTCTCAAGACAAAGAGGCAGGTTTGTGCACAATGAGTCAATTTCCCACACAAGCGGCTCGGTTAATTTCTAGTGACATTCCAACCCAGTTTCCAAGTCAATTAGAAGATAAGGAAAATTCGCATAATGAAATCATGGGTTTTAGAAGTGGTGACCTGAATCGGGAGGATAAACAATTAAGTAATTTGAATAAAAAGGCACGGATTTTGGAAGATGGTTTCCAGAAGGATCTGCTTTCTTCTGAGGTACAAATGCATTCAACCAGAAATAACACAGCAAAGGACGTAGATGAAGTATGTCCTGTTGTCCCTGATGTGGCTGCTGCCATTGAAGATTTGTTAGAGCAAACAAGCAAGGTAAGAATACCGATGTTTTAGTTGCTTCATTGACTTAAGTTTCTTTGTCTCATGATGACCTTTTCTACTTTAAGATTCATGATCAGCAGTCACCAGACAGGACAGGGTGTGATAAAAGTGTATCCTTTCACAGCTATTTTTTTAGTGTTTAATCTTCTTCCCTGCATGAGTTAGTAATCCTCTTTATTAGGAAAATGCATCAGTTGTAATCCTTGATTATCAAACAGCTTTTTCAATCTAATTGTTCAATCCCTGGTCAAGACATTTCAGACACGCATTCTGTTATTGGGTTATCTAAGCATTGGTTAAACAGGTACATACTTTATCTGCATTATGTTTGCAAATAACATTGCTGATTTCTCTCTCTCAATTTTTGACTCTGTAATTGTTGGTTTTGCTTTGTCGTGAAGAAATGAAAGTCATCATGGTTCACTATGAGTCATAATGTTTTGCTAATCAGTTTTATTTTCCTGTTGTAAAAATGCATGCATGTTAGGTAACTGAATATCATTTATGACACAATATGACAGTTGAGTTATTAAATGAAACTGTTGAATAAAACCTTGAGTTCATGAACATATTGGCGATCATCTGCATTTGTTTCAAGTTTCACTAGACTGCTTGAGCTTTTGTTCTTTGCAGGACGGGGAAAAAAGATGACATCTACAACTCTTCTAGAGATGTAAATGTGGAAATATATGCTGGCTTCAGTGAAACACAAACTGAATCACAGGTTTCAACTCTGTAAGCTTGTGTGAATTATTTCTGTTATTTTCATTGTGAGTGCTAACCAGTTCAAGGTTAAAAATATGTGTTTGAATGACAATTGAGTAATTATCTGTTTCCTCAAAACAAATTTTCTTGAATTGCTCTTAAGTTTTGCTTCCTCATTTCATTGTGATAAATTCTTCAAATGCAGCTTGTTGGTTATGAAGAAGATTTGTCAGGTAGGCAAATGCTTATAGACAAGGTTCGAACTCAGAGTAGTATACTTTGAGTCGACGAGTACGGTAAAAGCAGGTATGTACATACTGAAAGAATGTATGTTAGCAGACTACTTGCTAATCCGAAGATTTCATGTAACATCCCTGTTGCTTCAAGAAAATGCTAGGGTTGTAGTTTTTGTCTGCTTCAGCACAAGTACTTCGTAGATAACGTTGATTCAATACAACTCTGGAGAAAGCCAAAAAGAATCAACACATTGAAGCTTGTATGACAAATGCATCTAGTGTACTGTACGTATGAGTTCTTGGCGAGCTGGCCACTAATTTTGTCCTACCCAGCTTCTGAAGTAGCGCACTGAGTAATGGGTTACAAACTCAATTGAGTGGACTCGGATATCATGTACTGTGTTTCAAACTGCAGGTTTAGAATTTGCTAGTAACGGGCTGTTGTAAGATTTAATGAGAACTAATCACAAATTTGCCGGATGGAGATCCTACAGCCACTCATTTTTCCATGATATGGAAATAAATGAAGTATATTTATGATACAAGTGCAAAATCAAGAGGCTAGAACAGTAAGTTTTAGGTTGGGTTAAAATAGGTACCATATTTTTACAAGCTAAAGGAATCACGAAGATGGATAAATTTTACCTTGTTTAGAGATAAGAGTCTAGGTCATGTCTAGACTCTGATGAATTTCTATAGCATGCAGACTTCCTAGCCTGAGAGTCCTTTTTCTAAAAGCTGATTTACATAGTAATATGATATTTAATTATTTATAACTCATTATTTCAGTCATTTATTCGAATTGCAATTATGATTTGATCTAAAAAAAAACAATATTTTTCTTAAGAAAATGGAAATAATAGTACATGTAGCGAGTGACAAAAGAATACTCCCCCCCCTCCCCCCACCCTCTATATCTCTCACTAGTCAATTAACATTTATGAATAATTTTCTTAGGTGAACAATGCTTACGTTGTGCAAGTGCCTGACATAATACGTCAGACGTTTCTAACCAATCAAGAATTCAAAAAAAAAACAATTTTTTTTTTTTGGTAAATTTTTAATGTGTGTGCTATCAATTACCAATATATATACATCTAAAAAAAAATGGTTAGAGAATTTGACAAAGTGACATTAATGGTCGAAGAGAAAAAAGTTGATTGTAATAATCTTATTAATATCAACGTATGAATTTGGTCCCCGAACAAAAATTCTATGAAAGAAAATATAAAGGCAATGAAAAAAAAGAGTAAATTCTTAAAGTAATTGACTAGCAAAAAAAAATAAAAAAATTTAAAGTGAATATTTTTTTTGGGTTAAAGTTCGTCTACTGAAGTCGAAATTACCCACTCTACTCGTGTCTATTGCTACTCTAGGTCTAATAATAAAATGAAACTAGAAAAAAATAGAAACAGAAAAATATGCTTTAAAGTCTAAATTGCCAATTTTCTAAGCCAAAAAATATATAAAATAAATAAATAAATGAGAAGAGAAGAGAAGAGAAGGAGAAGAAGCAAAATCCAAACATTAAACTGCGAGCATAATGGAGGACCAACATTGAACATTTTCTCGCCATCCAAGCAGCATGTTCGCTTAGCAGACAACGTTCCCTCTCCATTAAAGAGGGTAGAAGACCTAGAGAAAGGACCAAAAAAAATGTTCTGATAACGGTTGTTGGTTGCCCGATGCGTCCCTTGGTCATCGTTGTCGATATGCATTTGTGTTCCTCAGCCACCGGAGTATCTCCATCGCCGTCGACCTCACATAACTGTCCATTTAAGCTCACTCAGTTCCTGTCGAGCTCCAAACAATTGGGATTCGGATTTCGCTTCGAGCACGGGAAACGCCTTAAGTTCGCAGTTAGAGCTGAGCTCTCCAAGTCATTCTCTCTCAATTTTGGATTGGATTCTCAGGTTGCACTATTCTTTTCCTTTACTTGTTTTCTTTTTCATTTAATGAAATACTTCTCCTTTTCAATTCGATTTTCGATTTCGAGTTTCTTTTTCAAGCTTATATTTAACTCATGAAGTTTTGCTAGATGAATTATTTAAATCGCCTTAAATGACATTTTTTTTTGACATTTGGAGAATCAATTTGAAACTGCAAATGGGTTTTGATTGGTCAGTTAGCTGAAGAAAGCATCTCTGATTAGCAAATTAGGATCGTCATATTGTTTGGTATACCTTTTGATATATGATTGGCTTCTACTGGGTCTAATACACAATTTGTTTCGGGCATTGGCTACACATAGGAAATGGATGGAAAACGTTTTGATATATATGGCCATGGGACAGCTGTGAGTGACAGTTTGTGTTCTTATTGCTTATATTCATGAAGCACTTGTTGCTGTGCATTACATGACTGAATGCTCAACTGGTTTATGTGCCAATATTTGTTTTTTTTTTTTTTTTTTAATTTTTACATCACCTGATGATGTGCATTTTATAAATCAATTGAACTGTCAAATTGGATTCTGCAGTTTGCTAATATTGAAGGTAGATTTTTCTCCTTAAGTTTTTTAGTAGGGAAGAAAACATTCATTTTAACATAATACAGAATAGGTACACATGTGGACCAGGTCCAACCACCATAGCTGGTAGATAATAATTAGAAGATAGGATAAACAGCAATCTAAGAATCCTAATTGAAACACCTCAGAAAGTATGGTAGTATAAGCCCACAAAGCAGCCAATTGCATTATTGATAATTATCATCTTCCAAATACATTATTCTTTCCCAGTCTGTTGACGACTTTTTATTTTATTTTATATCTTTCTTCGAACCTCACTTTAAGCTCAGGTTCGAATCCCTACCCCAATCATAATTTTGATGCAGGGATTGTTTTTTATTTGCTGTCTCCCCATGGACTTTTTGAACATCAAATTTTGTTACACTTTTGCCCATATGTGTAATGCAAATCAGCGGTGATATCAAATATGTCCTAGGCTTCTAGTGAAGCCTTTTACCTTGCATTTTGTCAACTTCTTTTATTCTAATTTATTACTTTTTATTTTGATCTATTTCATTTGGCTTTTTTTTTTTTTAAACATATTTTGATGCCATTTTCAGAAAACCACGTGGATGATTTCTGTTATAGCAACATTTGTGGTGTCTAGATTCTACAGCTTTAAAATACCACCAAACTATGGACCAGATAATGTCCTTGAATTATCACCTGTGCATTTCCCAACTTTTGCACTAGTCATGTTAACATAAGTTGACAAAAATAGCTAATTGAAACAAATTGAAAAGAAAAAGTAGTAACTTGAAACAAGATTAGAAAAAAGTTAATTTACAATTTCAACGTAGTTTTAGTACGAAATAAAATCTCTTCCTTTTGTCATTCATTGCATGCTGGTATTTGCTCTTTTCATATTTTGGAGACTTGAACAACTCCAACTAAAGTTTCGTAGCTTATCATTTATCCATCCTTGATGCCGAATCTCTGCTTTAAACGTTTTCAATTATTCTTTTGGCTTGTTAAAAGATACTCACCCAGGTTATTGTTTATTTGATGTGTGATCGGTTGAATTCATTTGTTCTCTCTCTTTTTTTTTTTTCCCCTTCTCAATATGACAGTAATACCCTTAGTCGATAAGGAAGAAGTCTAAATACAAGTATATATTGAAATAAACAAGACATCTTGGTTTTTTTTTTTTTAACAATAGATGATAGGCGGGTATAGACCCAATATAGCAACAATGACCTAGTCTTCGAGTTGACATACAACTCATTCTACTACTTTATTGGTACAATGCCAAAACACTTGTACATCAAGACATAATCCTCGAACCTCTCCTTAAGTTAAGTGAAGAGATAAGATAATTCATTTGAGAGAAATGCTCTTGATCTCCATCAGTCCCATCAATGCATGTTAATTAAAATCTGTACTTGGACAAAGAGTAATGGGAATACTTCCCAAGATAACTAACAAAAATTTGTCAGAGAAAAGTTAAATCCATTAACACTGAAAGAGAAAGAAGGCCTCAGAAGCATTTTTTAAATATAAAAAACAACAAGATTTAAGAAAAAACAGTAATAATAATAAATAAATAAATAGACAATTAACAAATTGAGAATATTAAGTGATAATAAACAGTTATAAGTAGTATAAAATAAGTTTATGGGGTAATAATAAGTGTTTGAATGGTAAATTTCATACTGACAGTGCTGTTGTTTTAATTTGTAGGTCTTACAGCATCATGATCCATCAAAGCTTTCGTGGATAGGTCCTGTTCCTGGGGATATAGCAGAAGTTGAGGCATATTGTAGAATATTTAGAGCTGCTGAATGGCTTCATAGGGCCCTAATGGACACATTATGCAATCCTTTGACTGGCGAGTGTAATGTGTCATATGATTCCCAATCAGATGAAAAACCTTTGTTGGAGGACAAAATAGTCTCCGTGCTTGGTTGTATGGTATCCCTTGTGAATAAAGGGAGGGAAGATATTGTTTCTGGAAGGTCTTCCTTAATGAATTCTTTTCGTGCTGCAGATGTAAGTTTAATGGAGGATAAGCTTCCTCCACTTGCCATTTTCAGGACTGAGATGAAAAGGTGTTGTGAGAGCTTACATGTAGCTCTTGAAAACTTTTTGGTGCTTGGTGATGATCGAAGCATGAATGTGTGGAGGAAACTTCAAAGACTGAAGAATGTGTGCTATGATTCCGGATTTACCCGTGGAGAAGATCATCCCAGCCATATGCTTTTTGCAAATTGGGCTTCTGTTCATTTATCTACATCAAAAGAAAGCAAAATATCTAGTGCTTCTGACGTAGCTTTTTGGAGGGGTGGTCAAGTAACAGAAGAAGGCCTGGAGTGGTTATTGAAGAAAGGATTTAAAACCATTGTTGATTTAAGAGCAGAACATGTGAAAGATAACTTCTATCAATCAGCTCTGACTGATGCTGTTGCATCTGGAAAAATTGAAGTTGTCAAGTTTCCAGTTGAAGTTAGGACTGCGCCTTCAGTGGAGCAAGTTGACAAGTTTGCATCCTTGGTTTCAGATTGCAAAAAAAGGCCTATCTATCTTCACAGTAAAGAAGGAGTTTGGAGGGCTTCTGCCATGGTCTCAAGATGGAGACAGTATATGACTCGCTATGCTTTGCAGTCTGTCTCTGATCAACTAGTCACTTCCAACTATGAGTTACTGCAGAATACAAATGGGACATCAAGGCAGAAGTCTTCCTATATCGAGAAAGGTCTTTTTCTGGATAAAGATATTGAGTCGCCACTAATGGATATTGATATGAACAATGGTTTAAATGGGCAAGGACATGAAGGTATCTCTCCAGATGGGCATAAATCGAATCAAATCTCCAATGGGGTTTACATTGACATTGTTTCTGTTCCAGGTATGAAATCAATACAAAGTAATAGTGATGAAGAAGGACCTAATTCTCAATTCTTCGTGGAAATGGACCCGATTAAGGCTCAGGTTCCTTCTTGCAATGTTTTCTCAAGAAAAGATATGTCCAGGTTCCTTAGGAGTAGAAGGATATCACCCTCCTCTTATTTTAAACGCCAGTTGCAAACTTATGAGATACCTCCAATTTCAATACAGAATTATACTAGGGAAATTCAGGTAGCTGATACTCTTGGAACTAATTCAGTGCCTGAAGTTGTTGAGGCTGAAAGTTCTGGTAGTCCATTTAATGGGAAAAACCTATCTCAAGAGCTTCATAAAGCAGCAAATGATATTGAGAAATATCAAAATGTCAATAATCATGTTTATGTCTGTCCGCCTGTAAGTGGATATGAAGGAAATGGGTATCATGTGATGGAATCTCAAGTAGATACCACTTTGAGTAATGGCTATGAAAAGCATACAACACCTAAATTGGTGAAGGGTCAAAAGAGCAATGGATCAACTTCAGTTTTGTCTGATGATGATATATGTTCAATTGAAGGTGATATGTGTGCTTCTACAACTGGTGTTGTGAGGGTGCAGTCCAGAAAGAAAGCAGAGATGTTCTTGGTTCGAACAGATGGATTCTCTTGCGCCAGAGAAAAAGTGACAGAAGCCTCTTTGGCCTTCACTCATCCAAGTACTCAGCAACAGATGCTCATGTGGAAATCTACTCCAAGGACTGTATTGTTGTTGAAGAAGTTGGGGGAAGAACTCATGGAAGAAGCTAAACAGGTAACATGCTAAGACGCTGTATACTAATCCTAAATTGATCATGTTCTGTACTTTGAATTATATTATTAGATGCTATTTGTTCAGGAGTATGTGTGGAATGATTTTGGTAGTTCTATACCTTAGCTCGATTAATTTACATAAATAGCATTACTTGCTAGTTGTGGTTTGGTCGATATATGCATACCCTTGCCACATTGTCAAGAAATATAAAGGCTTAAATTGAGCTGCTACTCTCAACAGTTCGGACTATGAAAACTGTTGGGGGACCATCTATTTTAGAAAAAGAATGAAGCTGTCTATATTAGATTCAAGAGTTATAAAATAAAATTGTGATACAATTTTATTAGTTAAGCTGCCCTCAAGAAAGAGAATAGCATCAAGCCAATGGTTTGTAGAAGGTAGTGTATATTTTAATCTGCTTTCGTTGAATGAGGTTTATCACAAATGCAGTCACTGTTCATCTGACGTAGTCAAATTCAAATGATTTGTGTGTGCTGACTCCAAGTACTTTCATAATGCAGGTAGCCTGTTTCTTGCATTACCAAGAGAATATGACTATTCTACTGGAACCTGAAGTTCATGACATTTTTACTAGAATTCCAGGTTTTGGATTTGTACAGACCTTTTATAGTCAAGATACCAGGTATTGAACTTGTATCTAAATGTATTGGCATTGATTTGTTGAAGTTTACATACTTCAATGGAAATTTGCTGATATGGTTGTATGCATATTAAACAGTGATCTACATGAGAGGGTTGATTTTGTGGCATGTTTGGGGGGAGATGGTGTGATACTCCATGCCTCTAACCTATTTAGAGGTGCTGTTCCGCCTGTTGTATCTTTTAATCTTGGTTCTCTTGGATTTCTGACATCTCATACTGTAAGCACCTTAATTTTTTTTCTTTCCCATTTTTATTTCTGTTTCTGAAGTTTTGATAAAATAATTAATTTTCTTCTTTTACAGTTTGAAGATTACAGGCATGACTTACGACAGATCATCCATGGGAATAATACACGAGATGGTGTTTATATAACTCTCAGACTGCGTCTTAGATGTGAAATTTTTCGAAATGGTAAAGCGATGCCTGGAAAAGTGTTTGATGTCTTGAATGAGGTTGTTGTTGATCGGGGTTCTAATCCATACCTTTCCAAGATTGAATGCTATGAACATGACCGGCTTATAACCAAGGTGAGGCTAGTGAATTCTTTGTTTTACATGCTCTCAGATTGGCTTCAGTTTACCAGACTGATGTTAAACGTGGTACTTAGTGGGGAAATAACTATATATTTACTCATTGTCATGGTTTTTCATTTGATACGTATTTAATCTTTAGGTCCAAGGTGACGGGGTGATTGTAGCGACACCTACCGGTAGTACTGCATATTCTACGGCTGCAGGAGGTTCCATGGTAAGTTTTTCTTGTGAGTTCTGAGTCCTAAGTCATCGTTTCCCTTATTTTTTCTGATTTCAAAACACTGACTTGTTTAAGAGAGCTTTTGATTTTATTTGGTAGAAATCTAATTTTCCTAGGGTTCATCCCCCTTTTTTGTTTATGCTATTATCCATAGCTCAGTCAATAATTGAAACTTTGAAATATTGTTGATGGGTTTTTAGCTCAAAATAATGGCAACTAAACCTCATGGTGAATCATGTTTTTGATTGTAACAAGTCAGTGATGCATAATGCCTCTTCTCTTGCATTCTTTGAAATGCATGAATCATGCTATATTAATTTTTTGCTAATAATAATGGCTATATTATTGTTGAGGATGTCAATGTTATGCACCTTTAAGATCCTAATTTAAATTTCAGTAAGAGTAATAATTTTTGGATTTGAGAATCTCATACATAAGCTCAATTATAATGCCCATCCATAAATTTCTTTTTTCAATTTACTTTATTTCACGAGTTGATAACTTCAAATTCTATTGTGGTCATTACTGTTTCTCACGTATTTTTAACATCACGTGCATTCCATCTAACAATAAATAATAATACAGGTACACCCAAATGTTCCTTGTATGTTGTTTACGCCTATTTGTCCTCACTCCCTCTCGTTTAGACCAGTTATTCTTCCAGACTCTGCACGGCTTGAATTAAAGGTGAAATTTCCTTGTATCTAGACTGAAAAACAGCATCTTGATATTTGTCTGTTGGGTATATTTTATCATCCATCATGGTGGTGTGAAAATTCGTGCGGGTTGGACTGAGCTGGCCTAAATTAGTCCAACCCAATTGATTAAATCCTGGTTTGAATTGAATTGAATTTAAATTCAATTCATTGATTCGAATCCAAATTAATCACAAACGGACTAACCCAAACTAGCCCGAATTACTAATAAACTCTCTCTCTCTCTATATATATATATATATATATTGAAAAATGAAGAGTCCAATTAACTTAAAATATTACACTGGAATACGACTTTGGTCACTATTACATAATACATGATTTTCAAAACAAATGAATTAGTTGAAAAGAAAATAATACAATATAGGCCGATAAGATGTTTAAAGTTTTACTACAAAGGCTAATACCTAATTAGTTTAGGGATATAAACTTCATAATACTAATTAAAATTAAAGATGAATATATTTTTTTGGTTTAAAGAGGTGGGTAAATTTTCTATTAAAAAAAAAAAAAAAGAGATGAGTAAATTTGAATGCTGAAAGTTTTAACATAAAAAAATGTAACATAATGTGGCAAATTGAATAAATTACAAATGTTTATTCCTTATTAGTTTATTTTTTAGAGGAAAAGGGAAGAAAAATAATTAATATATCAAAAGAGAAAGATTATTTTAATTTTAACATAGTCTTTTATTTTATTTATTTATTTTTTTTAAAAATTAAATTAAATTTTATTTTATTTCGGGGTATTTGAGCTGACTCGAAATTGGTTCAAATTTAATTCGATTTGAGTTTGTCAATTTAGATTCGATTTAGTCAATCGTGCTACGGCATAAATTGCTACCACTACTCATGGGTGATGTTTTGGGCTTGGACCTGCATTTTGTTCTTTGTCTTAACTGCTTTTTACTGGTCATCTCACTGTACAATATTCCTATATTCATCTTGGGTGTGGTCCATTATTCTTCGTTGATAACTCATGGAGATAATGTATAGACAAAAGCTGGTATTATGATTTCATCTTATCAATTAGTCTTTGATTCTTCAGCTTCTCTGTTACATGGGTGCGGAGGGAGACATTATGAAAAACAGAAACCTGAAGATGTATACTTTACTCATTTCCTTTCCAAATTGATTAATGAAGTCAAAAAAATATTGGGAAAAAAAAAATAATACTACTTAAAACTTATAATAACAAAAATAATACACTTAGTATTAACTTAACATTAACTTGTATCCTCCAAATTCAAAAGAATGGTGTATTTTTGTTCTTATGAGTTTTAAGAGATATTATTTTTAGTAATTTTTCAAAAATGTTTATTAGTTTAATTTCATACAAATCTCAAATGTCCATCTGAAATTTAACTTTACCTTAGTCTTGAACACCAAACTGCTTTATTTACAATGCTATCGGGTTTTTAAATCAAGAAAATATCTCCAGAGTTGCTGTGATGATGGGAACCGAAGCAACAAAAAAATGTGATGCTGTAGTTTTTTCCAACACGTAATCTTTGGTAAAGCTTTGACACGTTGCTCATTTGAACAGATTCCAGAGGATGCTCGAAGTAATGCTTGGGTTTCTTTTGATGGGAAGAGAAGGCAGCAACTTTCAAGAGGGGATTCTGTTAGAATATCCATGAGCCAGCACCCACTTCCAACTGTGAATAAGTGTGACCAAACTGGCGATTGGTTTCGTAGCTTGATTCGGTGCCTAAATTGGAATGAAAGGCTAGATCAAAAGGCCCTTTGAAGTCCTTGAACTCAAGATTCATGTGAAATACTATACAAACTGTACATTGCCTGTAGGAAATTAATTTATAGTAAATTATAAATCCAGTTGGCTCCAACATAAGAGTAGATTTTTTACCGCAATGCCAGATCATAGTATTCGGTCATCATTCAGCAATAAAAGCCGGTCTTTTAGCTCCTCTATGGATCTCTATTAATCACTTTTAACTAATTTTTCGTCTCTTTTCAAACAATAAGGTACTCATCAGTTTTGTCATACATGTGTTGCTTATGGAGAAAGCTCCTTATGGCAATAAGCAGATATGGCATACATAGAGCTAAAGGGACGAGGTAAGTTCTGGTCCTTTCTAGTAACAAGTTCTCTATCTCATAAGTGTATATATCACTTTTTTAATCTCTTGAGAAGTATGTTAATGCTTGGAGATATGCAAAAAGTTGAAACATGATCTGCGGTTGGCTACAAAGCACTTGTTGGATAATATAAAGCTTGCATAGACAGTTCGGTAAGAATTCTTTCAACAGAGCTTTCTAAGAACTTAATGAAAAATGTTTTTCCGGCTTGCTTCCTATATAAGTTAACTGCACGAGTTACTGGAATGCATTCCCTATATATTATTTACGTATGATATCTAACCTGTCACTGTGCTAATTGTTGTTCATTTGTCTGATGGATTAGACTCCTTTTCCAACCACATGAAGTGAAGGAAAATGTAGGCGACTTAAGGTCCACATTGCATTTACAGATATAAGTAGTGTTATATGTATTAAGTTGTGGTATGCATCAAGTGACGTGTCAGTTATTGATTAAATTTAAAGTTGGACATGTGGGATGAATAAGTAATTATGGAAAGTAGTGCTATATGCATTAAGTTGTGGTATGCATTAAGTGACGTAATCAGTTATTGATTGAATTTAAAGTTGGAAATGTGGGATGAATAAGTAATTGTAGGATCCCTCACTAACAATGGCTAATTAAATTGTGCAATGTAGATTGATATATGCATAAAGTTGTTATCAAAATCATTTTTATATAGATACTTAAGTTTATTGCAAAGAGTTATTAGTTTAGGTACCAATTCCATTACCACATAAAGAAAGATCATAGGTACATAGATCACATACAATCAATATATTACTATTATACAAGGAAAGTCTAAACTAGAGTGCTTTAGCACACTATTGTCACTTGAATGAGTAAGGAAAAGGGAAAAGCGATACAAATTGATACTTAAAAGAAGTAATTAACCACTGTCAAAATTATAATAATTCTCAGAAAATTTGGAGGACTCTAGCCAAGCTTTCAAAAGGCTTGGTTCTCTCCCAAGAGCAAAGGCTCGATACAAATCATAATGCCCTCCCTATTGCTTGCCTTTCCTATTTATAATTAGTGCTAATTTGTAACAAACTAGTGGTCCTTCCTTCCCTAATATTCTTTTCATGTGATTGAAAATAACAAACTCTCAGCCCACATTTCTTATAAAAGAAAATAAACAAAATAACAAATAATAGAAATATAAAATAATAGACAATATAAGTTACTCTTAGCTTATATAATTCTTCAATGATTTTTTCCTTGTCTGCGTGCATATGTGAACCGTATTGGAGATCTAACAAAAAGATAGAAAGAACAGCAAACTAAAATAAAGACACCCACTTTAGCTTTCTATGAAGCTCACATTCTTTCTTACATGGCCCTCTCTGCTTGAAACCTGGGTTCCTTAGGTAGGAATTTTTGTTCAGTGAAAACTAACATATAGTCACCAAACACAAACTTGGGATAAGTTTGTTCAACCCCTTGGTTTGTCTTCTCCACCAAATCTGGTGCAGGAGCTATGGTGGTCTTTAATGATGGATTGTAAAATGAAGCAATTGATCTCCTATTACCATCTGGGGTGGCTAAAACTCTGTGCCAAACACTCTTGTATTTGCCATTGCTTAGGACCTCGATTTGGTCCCCAGTGTTGATGACTATAGCATTAGGCAGAGGCTCCATCTTTGAGCATTTGAAGACCTTCCTCTTTGTCATCTTGGAAAAGCAAGATTACACCCCCAGCATCGGTATGAGCTCGCAGACCATTTGTTAGCTCTGGCTGAGGACATGGTAGGTAGTGACTGACCTTTATGCCAAAAAAAGCCTTTTCTTCTTCATCTCCATCATTGAATGCTTTTTTTATGCATCCCTTTGGCAAGCCTAAGTTTTCATCCATCACTTGCATGACCTTCAATGCTAACTTCTTTAGTTCTGATCTGTATTCTTCCATGGTTTCCCTGTCAAAATCAATGAGGCCACCTATATTAGTTATTCATGTAACCTTCTCTGTCAGCATATGTAGTTTAGTGCAAACCATGGATCAAAATATCGATCAGTTCTCAATATATCCACCACACATTCATAAGGGAGGGTATCATATGAAAGAAAAATTTCTAATAAAAAATAATTCTTATAATTTTTACAATAAGTTTAGTTGATTTTATTTATGCGAAGAAATGCTGACAACACTCCTTAATACACTGATTCACTTCCTTAAATGACACTTGTCACTTCTTTTTAAAATTAAACTTCTCTTTAAAATAAAAAATAAAATTTTCTTTTAGAAGTTTAATGAAACATGTCAAATAAAGAACTAATGGAGTATAAAAAGGAGTTTCCTTAGTATTCCTCTTCAAAATTAAAGTTAATATCGATATTTTAATGACTGGAGCAAAATAGTCAAGTGAATTAAGTACTACTCATAATTGGCCTTCTTATGTTTGTTGTAATCGAATGGAATCGTAAACACCAAAAATGCTCTCTCTCTCTCCATCGCCATCGCCTTCTTCGGTCCTTCCTATTCATCATCGTCATCACCTTTCTCGGTCCTTCCTACTCATCGTCTCCATCGCCTTCCTCGGTCCATCTCATCGTCGCTATTGCCATTGCCATCGCTTTCCTCGGTCCTTCCTACTCATCGACTGTTACTGTTGTATGTCTTCCTCCACTTTTGCTGTTGATCTTGTTGTCTCTTGCTCTTTGATCTGGTTTTAATTCAGTTTTGTTGCCTTTGTGGCTATTTTGTTTCTCCTCCGTTGAAGACTTTTAGTGACAAAGTCTGGTTTAGTTCTTGAGTTTAGTGACAAAGTCTGGTTTATCTCCTTTGTGACGATAAGTGTGGCGATTTCCAATTTTCAGTGTTCGCGTTTCGTTTAAAATTGCATAATCAGTTTGTGAAAGTTTCAAATTTCAAGTTGCAGATTTAATTGTTAAGTTAGTATATCAAATTTCTCCGAGTAGCATCACGGACTTTGGATATCCCCTTCCAACTTCGTGTTGGTTTGTTTCTCCTCTTGGAGTTTACTTGTGTGATTTGGTTATGAGATTTGTTACCTTTGTGTGAGCTAATTTTTGGAGTTGATTTGATTTCATTGTATTTTGCTAATTGGAACGACAATGGAGGTGGTAAGAAATCAGTCAGGTCTATTAGACCTTTTTGTTCACCAAGGTGATCTCTCATACCTTGGGATTGTGATTGGGATGAGCATCAAAGAGTTTCAACAGTATTTTGTTGTTTGCATGAATAAATGGATTAGATATGGGTCATTTGTGATTCGACAAAGATTTTAGGAAGTGATAGTTCAACAAATATTCAGTGGAAGAAAAGTGTGGGATCTTGGCAAGATTTCATGGATAATGGTTTGGATCTTGATGATAGTTATTTTGTTTTTTCAGTTATGTTTTCTTGAATATTGGTGTCATTTTTTTCTGTTTTTTTATTATTACTCTAGTTGTTTTTCTGATTTAAAGAGTGTTGTTTGTTTGTATCGACTGTATAAACTTGATTGCTTTTTATCAGGTTACTTAGCTGGACTGTTAAGGAGGGAATATGTTGTTGCTTATATTGTCGAATTTATTGTTAGGCTAGCTATGTTGCTAGTTAATTGGTTATTTTATTCCTTAGGCTATGCATTGTGTATAGTAGATGTTGAAATGATTAGTTTGTATTGTTTTCTTTTTAAATAAAATTTTCTCTTCTGAAGGAAAAAAAAAAAAAAAAAAACCTGGCCTTCTTATGATGTATTGATATATTCCAAAAACCGATCATGAAATGTTTAGGGGAAAACACTGTTTTATTTATCCATAAATAAAATTTAAAACCTTGATTAATTCAAAATATTAAAATTGTGCAAATTCCTACTTTAATGGGTTGAAAGCTGGAAGAATAATAGTTTGAACACATGGGTCGAGTGTTATAAGTGGGTTCTGTTCGGTTGAAAAGAAAAAAAAAAGTTGGATCTTGATTGTTTGAAATCTAATGGTCTTAGATTCATTTGGGTTAATGACCAAAAAAAAAATAAAAGTAGTGAAGAAAAGAAAATCCTACTTGAATCCAGGGGTTTTGGAGGGCCATTCATTGCCATTTAGGAGAGTAAAGACATCCTCCCAATCCAAATCCAAATCCTCCAGCTTATTGTTGCTGTGATTCTTTTCCATTATCAAATCATTAAATAGCTTCACGGGTTCTGAGTTGTTGAATTTCTCTTCTCTTTCCAGCTTATAGCACTCTGAACATACTTCTTAACTCTCTCCAGAAGCTCCTCTGTAATTCCATGATTAACTAACTGTGTAACAAAAAACGTATAAGCTTATCACTTATCAGGTAGTATAAATATAAAATGGGTAAACGTGGAAGCTATAATTTTAGGAAATTGAAGGAAGTTTGCAAGGAAAATTAGAAAGATAAATAAGTTATTTTTATTCTCTGCTATTCCACTTAATAATAATACAAAAGTAATCCGAGTATGAAATACATAATAGGACTCGTAATGTGACTCCAAAACTAATAAGCATTATATCTTAAATATAATTATTCTATATTTTTAAGAAACTAAATATTCAATATTTGAATTCAACTTGGACAATTATAAAAGAAAATATTGCCTTTAAGACTACTTTCATTGTTAAGTCCCTTGAATACATACTAATCCTTGTGTCCTGTTGGTTGTCTTAACTTGACTACAATGTTAAGGTAATGGGATCAAGGTTTGGTAAAGGGGAAAAAATGGGATCAAGGTTTGGTAAAGGGGAAAAAAAAAAAAAAAAAAAAGTCCCTTGAATACATGTTAAAAAAAAAACTCTTTTTGAATGTGTATAAAGATCATCGGAGCTCTAATAACTCATGACAATAAATAAACATTAGAATATTGATAAATTATACTATGCTTCAAAAAAAAAAAAGATTTAGATAGTAAATACTATTATTAGATATATATTTAAATGAGTTTTATTTTTTAATTCATATTTAATTTTAAATATAAATTAAATAAGAGTTAAAAATAAAAGTGGAGTAAGGGGGTCAAAAATACTCTTTAAAAAGGCATTTAGAGTATAAATAAGAAAGACCCCAAATCAAGACAGAAAAACAAAAAATGATTCGACACAGTTGAAGTTGAATTGAGAAGTATCGAATATTGGCTGGTGGGTGTTTGTTACGTTGTTATTCTCGGTTATGTTTGAGCATACAATCCATCAATGCAGCGGTACATGTATGGGTGTTACATTACTTCAAGTAATACTACACATCTCAACTTAAGATTTATTTAAGTTGATTTGTAAGCAACATATTAATATTTGGGATTGATTAATGGTGAAAGATTTAAATTATATTATGTGACAAACTGTGACAAAAATCATTACTTTTCCCAGGTTAAATGACATTATACTATAAGTGTGTGAATCACACATTCAAAAAGGCTAATATATGATATTTGGGAACTTAAGTTGGATCTTCCCAATTGGGAATTTTGTCTAACAAATTTCTAATTTATATCATTAATTTCTAAAATTTGTTAAGTTTTACCTTTTAATTCCTTAATTTTTTTATAGTAATATTATATCCATTATATTTTAAATTTGACACGTTTAATCCAAAATAAAAAATTAGAATAAATTATTATTGCATCAGTTAAAATTAAAGTGTTAAAAAACTTATAGTTTGGTTATATTTAGTTCTTTTGCTTTTAAAGTTTAACATATTTAGTCAATTATCTTTAAATTTAGACTATAATTATTAAATTTGAAAAAACAGGGAATATAATATGGGTAAAAGTACTGAGTGGTATCTTAACTTTCTTAAAAGGTATACATAAGTACTATAAATTTTATAGGGTACATCAAAAGTCATGTTGCTTTTAAAAAGATATTATTTAGTTCAAAATAATCATAAGATGACAAAGTTGACCAATTTAACAAATTATGAAGGGTTATTTGTGTTATTTTTATTTTTGGCTCATATCCTATTAATTTTTCGACAAAAAATAGTTATATGTGTTACTTTTTCTACTACTCCCTTTCCTTCATATTTTCTTTAACGCCATCTACTTTTTGTGTTGCTAAAACTGGTTTTTTCTACACTATCATAAAAATATCAAAACATCGACGGAGAAGCAATTAATCAACAGTTAATTCATCTAATATTTGTTGAAAAATTTCCAACAAAACAGAACTCTCAATTAAAATGATAAAAATAATGTAGAAAATAAACAAAAAAATAAAAAATAAAAAACAATATTTGCTCATATTCGTAGTATGCTTCTTAGGGTTGCAACTAGTCTAAAATATAAATTGAACTCCAAGTTTTTCACAAAAACAAAAATAGAATTGTTCATTCATTTTACTGTAAAATTGAGCAATTTTAGTAAAAAAATGGAACAAAATTCAATACTGATTTTAATGAAAAAGAAATATTTTAGCAAAAAAAAAAAAAAGAATGGCTTGAGAAAAGAAAATAAGTAGAAAATATGAGAGAGAGAGAATGGTGACAAAAGTATTACATATACAACTATTTTTTGAGGAAAAATTAATAGGGTAAGAAACAAAAATAAAAAAAAAATGATACAAATACTCCTTTATAATTGGTCAAAATTGTTATCTTATGATTATTCTGTATTAATTAATTGTACATTTTTTAAAATAACAGAACTTTTGATGTAACCCATAAAAATTATATTATAGTACTCATGTGTACCTTTTAAGAAAGCTAAGTTATTATTCAATATTCGGTCTCGGTATAATATTACAAAAACAAAAAAGTTAAAGGAACCAAAATGTAAAATCTAAGTATAAAGAGTTATAGTGTAGTTGGGCCAATTTTTTAATAAAAATAACTTAAATATGTTAAACTATGACGATAATTACCTGAAAGAAGCCCCATTCCTCACACCCATTTGCAATCTGAGCCAAACTCTTAGCCCTTTCCTCTCCATTGAGTTTAGAGAAGTCAATCACTGGGATTGCCATTGAACAGAGCAAAGCATATATGAGCATGAATATGAGTGAGTGTGTGTGAGAGAGAGTTATATAGATCGAATAGTGAATTAGAGGTGCTTGCTTAGCTTATGCTGCAGAGTATGATTGGGAAGAAGGGTGTTAGCTTATTTATAGCAAAGTCTCCTGCCATCTTGGATGTCAACTTATATTATTACTAATTTTTCAAGTCATTTTAGTTTCCTTTTATGTAAAGTTGCCGTTAGAGTAAGGTATAGATACTACGTTTTAAATTGCAAAAAAGAAGTCAATGCTTTATCAGATGAAAAAGTTCAAATGTAAGAACTTGTGATATAATTGGCAGATCAATATTAAAGTTGAGCCATGAGATTATGTTATATTAGTAAAAATTTGTGATATATAATAATGTACTATTACCAACACACAAGTCCAACACAAGCATACTCATCTCGACTAATTTTTTTTTTTTTTTTTTATTGTTTCATTGCATAAACTCATATTATAATATGTAATTTAGCTCTAATCATTGTTCGTTCCTTCGTAACTTCATACCTTCATAACTTAGTTGGTAAGATTGTTGTATTATTAATCAAAGCTTCAATTTTCAACCCACACATTTTACATGCAAAATTGATACTTATTTTTTGAATAAGTTTACGGATAAGGATGTTACAATAGAAGAATATTTCTCCTTAAAAAGACAAACAATATACTTAGAGATATACGAACTTTACTATAGATCATCATTTAACATTTGTGAATAAAGTGGAATTTTACTAATTCATAATTAAATTTGAAATGAATTGAAAACAAGAAATTTGAACTAAATTGCGTTTGATTGCATTTACTTATTTTATTATGAAATCAAAATAAAAATTATTATTTTACTAAAATATCTTTATCTTGTGATGAATGCAAAATTAATTTTTTTGAAGAGATTAATTTGGAAAGATAAAATGTTCAATTTTTTTTTCCAATAATTTAATTCCAAACCCTTACATGACCAAAATAGTAAATACAATATGTAAATAATCAAATTGATCTTAAAATAGTATGTTAATTGTACATAATGTGTAAATATACATATTTATATGCTATACATAATTTATAGAGCGTACATATTTTTTATGCACAATTAACATGTTATTTTTGAACCAATTTAATTATATACAAGTTAATGTATTATGAGCCTCAAAATCCATGAGTGGTAATCAAATTTATGAAAATTAGTAACTTTAATTCCTTATATTTGTGTGGAATCTTGAATATTTATTTTGTAAGTAAACACGTAAAAAGGAATCTACTTGTAATTTAATTCTTATTACAAATAAATAAACATGCTGATTAAAATCTTGCACAATTTCTCAAATAAATCGTTAATAAAATATATGTATATATATAAAACACACTAATAGAGTAAATCATGTGCCAAAGAGTTTTCTAAACAAGAGCTGGCTCAGGAGAAACCAATGACTGAGTCATATGCATGCATATAGTAGTGATTAAATTTTGAAGTTACTCCCTTCCTTTCATTACAAAAACTTTGTATTCTCTTTGTCTCTAACACACATGGTGCTGAGTAATGGTGTCTGTCACAAGCCATCCATAATAATAGTGGCCAAATTTTGTAATATTAAAGTTTTATTTATTTATTTGTATAAAACATCAGATGTCTTTTTTTTTTTTTAAATAATTATTTTACCCCTAATTTCATATTCTTTAGCACATTTTTGCTACAGCTAATTAAAACATTTATCACATGTTCAAGCTATGACTTAAAAACATGTGGGAATGATGAGGATTTGGCCGGTCCATTGAATTATATTATTATAACCATTTTATATAATTATTTAACAATTGCAAACAAAAATAACAATGATTATGGGCATGTATTATATTCAATTTTGTTTTTAAATTTCATTGTTTAGACAAAAAATAGCAATTTTTTTTTTTTTTTTAAATGGATGTCATTTGGTAATTGGTTTCAATTTCAAATTCAAAACTAGGTCGTAATTCAATTTTATTTTTACACACATTTTTTATTATTTTGAAACTTAATTTTTTTTTTTTTTTAATAACCAGATACGCACGCATATCGAACCCACATTCTTCTCTTGCCCACAATAACATATGCCATTGCACTTAAAAAAAAAGTTTAAAAAATTGTGTTCCAAGTTCATTTTTCGTTTTATTATATAAATTTTTTTTTTTTTTTGTAATATAAGAGAAAAAAAATAAGAATTTTTTTTGCCAAATGAACTTTTTTTTCTTTCCAAATAAATTATTAAACTCATTGTAAAAAGTCCAAACAATAAATCAAACTCATCACCATTTATTTAAAAACGACTAACCAAATTAAATATTTATACTTTTAGGATTTAATAAACAGATATTTTTAATTTAATTAAATATTATTTAGTATTGACAAAGTAAATTATATCGTTGTTAAAAATATTGTCTCATATTATTTAAATATAATATTAATATAATATTTATAAATAAACATGTCTTAAATGTTAACATTTTAAGAATAGATAATTCATGTTACTTATATATTATATAAATTTTGCAAAGTATTAAAATTTCAGTCGTTTAATAAGCCAGAGATCTTGGCCCTCATTTAACAAAAAAAATAAATGAACCTTTCAAAAAAAAAAAAAAAAAAAAAGATAAATTATCCAAATAGAATATAATATAATAAAATAAATTAAAATATAAAATAATGGGTTTTGCAAGAGACAAAAATTCAAATTTTGATAGGGAATATTAGAGGTATTGTTCCACATTACTTAAACATTTTAAGTAATATGGAACAATACCTTTAACATGATATTAAAGTGTGAGGTTTATAAGTAAACATGAGTATTATTATCTTAAGGTTAACCTTTAAGGATTAGATGATTCATATTATTTATACACAGTATAAAATTTACAATTATTTGGTTTAAGTTTTATGTGATAATATAAAAAATAATTATTTTTATCATAATTTGATACATACATTAATTTATATGACATAATAATTGATCCTTTATTAATTAAGTGGTTACGTAATCTGGTATCCTAAATTCATAACTAATATATATATAATAACTCAATAATAACATTTTAATACAAATTAATTTATTCTAAAAGTGTATATCTTTTAATTCTGACGTCAACTTATGAATAATAGCATTCACGCTAACTTAACTCCTTAATATTTTTATCCTAAAGTGATCTATGTATAAAAAATATAAGTAGGATATCCTTATTAATAATAAATAAATAAAAACTCATTCAGGTTATTTCTCATATTATTTCAACAATTTTAACAAAGGAGTTAGACATTATATTGTGTGATTATATATATATATATGTACAGGTTTCTTAGATTAATAACTCAAAAACTAAATTAATTAAGAAAATGGAAATACCAAAATTGAGAAAGGAAGGTTTGAAGACATAAAACCATTAGCTTCACATATTCATACGTTTTATGATGCAAAAGGTCTAATTAATATTAGACTAATGTTTCAGGTCAAGTCTTGAGTAATATCGTGCCTGTTGGTATTAGGCAATTATTTATTTATTTTAACAAGAATAAGTCGACTGGAAGATGAGATAATACATATTTTTTTTCATTCATACAGGTCAACACATTGTATTGAATGTATCAAACGATGGCTAGTATCGTTAAATAGTTCTTAATTTTATTTATTTCAACCAAATATGCCATAAAATATAAAATTTGCCCAACCTAGCTATATTAATGAGATATTTTTTTTCCTTTAAAAACAAAGATTGTATCAATATAAAATAGAACTAAACTAGAGCCAGAAGGAACATGTAACTGACGGACCTAAAATAGTTATAATACACAAAGGAAATATCATAATTTTAAAAAAATTAATGATACAACAAAATGAGTAAATTACTTATTTTATTTCAACAATTAATTATGCCGTTCTTAATAGATAAAGTTATATTATCATTGTGGTGTATTGGAATTATGAACTTTACCACTGCACCAGTTCTATAATTTATCAAATTTTAACGCCGTTTATTTAAAAAGAAAAAAAGAAAAAAAGAAAAAGAGAGAGATGTAAAATGATAACTTTTTATGAGTTCGCTCATTTCTGCACAGCTCTTTTTCAAGCATGTTTAATTGTGAAATTTTGATGAAATTTGGTGCTTTAGTGCTGATCGCCCGATAAATTTTAATACCCTACACTTGTAAAATCTCCGAACAAAACGTCATGTCTACGAGTAAATACCCCAAGGGACTTGTTCAGTACACTTTGTTAAACTATCCACAACAATATATATATATATATTTTATTTTTTTTCTTTCTAAACTATACAACAATGTGCCTACTATGAGAGAGAGAAATAGTTTGATTCTTTTCTGCGGTAATAATTATGTCGTATTAATTGTATTTGTGTTGTATTTATTTCGTGTTATTTATATAAGTATCGGATTTATTTTGTATTATTTGTGTCGAGTTTTCGTGTTAGTTAATATATGAAAAAATTTACTCAATTTTTTTCGTATTACTTATTTATAATAATAAGAAATAATAATTTTTTTTTATTAACTAATTTTTATTAAAAAAATCTATATTATATTATTAGATGTGTAAAAAATTGCCATGACACAGTGGCTTAGTAGATTTCCAGGAAACAAAATGGCTGGCATGAGCTATTAGCTTATGAGCCTACTATCAATATCATTATTATTGTTAAATAGTCATTGGTCAGTGTGCCAATGGATCATTGTCAACAAGTTGGTGTACAAACTACAAACTATGCGATAAGTGTTAGTATTAAAATTTGTTGAAAGTTAAAGGACATAAAATTATTTATAAATATAAATAAATTAGTATATGTATTTATGTGATGATATAAAATATTTTGAAACCTTTTATTACGTGGGTTATATTTTCCCCCTCCCCGTTCTTCCCTAGTCTAATGGGACATTAATTGTTGGTAAAATGTTTTTTTTGTTGTTTTTGGGATTGAGTTGCAATTATAAATTGCTCTGAGGTTTCAATTTTAATTTATAGATACCATCGGCTAAAGTTTAAACTTTAAATTGCAAACAGCACAATAGGATATATCATAGGGTCATATTTGGTTAATAATAATTATAATCGTAATAAAATTAATTTAAAGTATTTTAATATTTAGTTTGACTGTAATTTATAATGAAACGTAAATAAATTATAGCAGTAACAGTAATTCTCATTACGTATGCAGCCTTTTGTAATCATCATTACACATGTAGCCTTATGTAATCTTCATTATACTTTCAACACTCTATATTTTTCTCACAATTTGTATAATTATTTATGATTTTTTTTGCTCATTTTATCCCTTTTAGTAATAAAAAAGTTTATTTTTTAATTTTACTTCATTTATAATTTTATAATCTTTAATTTAATATTATTATTTATTTTGATTACATTACTTAAATAAACATCGTAATAGTAATACTATTTTTTTTTTACATTCAATTTCATTACAATTATAATTCTCATTACTTTTATATTTAGGGAACCAAACATCATCTAGATGTACAATTATTTATTTCAAGAGTTTAAACTTTAAATCATGTTTGTTATTTGGAAGTTTATATTTAAGCTACATTGGGAATTTATGTTTATACATAGGAGTAAAGTTAAGAATGTATTTATTTTTATATTTAAATTAATTATATTATGAACATAATAAAATTATTTAAAAAAATAAATTATTTTTTATTTTTAAAAATAATTCACATAAATTATAATATTAATAATTTATGTATAAAAATAAATATAAATTTATATGATATTAACATATCTTTTTATCAATAGTTCGTGATGTCTACCTTCAACAAGCAAATTATATTTGACACTTGGTATCACGTTGTGATCAATACAAGCAAACCCCAAATCAATTATAATTCCAAGTAGATTAGCCCAAGAAACCTATACAAAAGGAAGAACATTAAAAGAACATAATATTTACCTCCTACAAGTTGAATTTTATGAGCAATGGTATAAAAAATTTAAAATTTTGATTTTAATTATATATATATGTGCATAATATAATTATTTAAATCTCAATTGGATAATTCATTACTGAAATTTCATATAATAAAACACTTTTTTATAAAAGCTAGTAATAAATTATTATTTTTCCCAAAATTAAAAAGCATTTGTTTTAAATTTTGGCTAAAGCAATACTCAAAATATAACGAAAACGTTTATTTTGTACTAATTTATTTTTTAATTTATTACATAATTTTTTTTTATCAATTTAAATTTTTATATATTTAATTTTATATCAATTAAATATTTTAATTAATATTTACGTAAAATTTAAATAAAATAGGGTCTGTCATATGTGACCAATATCTCTCTACCTACCTAATTTAATATAAATTCTTACCCCTTCAATTCATCTGAATTCTGAAGTGACTTAATCCATGTTTGATGTCATTATCAATAAATAATATATTATTAACATAAAATAATAATATGAATTATTAAATTAATACAAAAATAATAAATAATAAATAAATTAAACTTCTAAATAGAACATTTACTCAAAATATAAAATAAGTTAAATTATTTTTAAAAAATAATAAAAATAAAATTTTAAAATTTATAATTATAAAAATACATTATATTTAACTCATATATTTTTATTTTATATTTAGACATAATGTATTTTTATTTTTTATAATTGAAAAAGTTTAGCTCATTATTTATATTTGATTTACTTTAATATTATTTAAATTAAATTAAGTTATTTAAATTTATTTAATATTATTTGATTGTTTTTTTTATTGTTATAAATTTAATTTTTTTTTATTTTTCCTAACTATTTTTTAAAAGAAAGTGTGTAATGGAAAAGAAATGTGAAGCATCCACGTCCCCGACAAACTCACCGACAACAAAAAATAAATTAAAATAAATACAAAATATTCTTTTTCTTTTTCGAACTGGAAAATACAAAATATTCATAGCATAGCAAGTAGCAATTATAAATACATAAAAAATTGTCAAAATAGTTATATATAAAAAAAAATTGTCAAAAAAATTATATAAAATTCTCTAAACTTTCTAAGCCGAGGGTGAATAATGTCAATTATAGACCAGAACGAAGACTATTATTTCAGAGAGAGGATAATTGGAAGAGGAAGAGGAAGAGGAAGAGGCGAAGACTTAGAATTTTTATTTTCCATACATTCAATCAATTTCCCGGAAAATCATTTATCACCGTCTTTCTATTGCCCTCAATTCACGCTAGTCATTCATTACCACTTTTTCAAACCCATTTCTTCTTCACTTTCTGTCATTCTTTGCAAAATTTCTGATTCTCTATCTCTCAGATCCCCTGTTCTTCGCTCCTTTTGAATCTAATTTCGTTTTTTTCGTACTAAGATTGATTTAGATCCTGTATTCATAGGTCAATTGATTTAGATTCGCATTCCGTAATCATTAGCTGCATAGGTCATTTGTTCATAGCTCGGTCAACCTTCTTTTGTAAATCTGTTTATCATATTTGCACTTGGATTTTTCTATACGGTGGTTTTCTGAACGTCGTTTCTGTTGCTTTGTTGTGATTCCATATATCCAGATTTTGAGAGTACAAGAGGTACTAATATGGACGAGTTTGGTGTATTAACGGAAAGGTATGGGTTGAAACCTCAGGGCAAATCGACTCCCATGGCTGCATTGAAAAGAAATGTTAACAATAACAACGCGCAAAATTGGAATCTTGGGATGGATTCTAATTTGAAAACCAAATCGTCCTCGGAATCAAATTCTGTAGTTGGGGCTTACCTCGATAGTTTTCAGACTAATGGTAGTATGGGAACTCCCAATAACGGGCATTTAGATCCTTATGATGATATTTTTGGAGGTCCTGTTAACCCCCCAATGCAAACAGTAAATGGTGGTGGAGGCGGCGGCGGTGGCAGTGGCAGTGGCTCTTTTGATTACGATTCGATTTTCTCTGGTTCGAATACGAATGGTTCGACTTTTAATAGTTATGGTAACGATGATATATTTGGTGGAATGCCCGGCTTGAATAGCTCAAGCTCTGTAAAGAGCAATGTGAACAACGAGGATATTTTTGGGACATCTACTTCGTCATCAAAGCAGAGTGCTCCGATTGATGACTTGTTGGGTGGTTTTGGTAGAGCAGACGCCACACCTAAAACTTCTTATGGGAACAGGTCGGCCAATGGAGTGAAGAACGCTTCTAATTTTGATGATTTCATACCTGGCTTTGGTGGCAGCAATTCTCCAAATAGTGGGTACGTATGATTTGAAACAACACAAGTTATTAGCATGATTTGTTGAATTAATTGAATGATGATATTGTTTTATGGTCCCTGATGAGTTAAAGCCCCATATGATAGAAGTTGTACATAATCGAATTGCTTGTACATGTACAACGCACATGCTATTTTGGGGGCCAGTTCAATTATATACGACTTGTAAATGCATTTTGAACAACGTTTCATTTAAGAGTGAATTTTTATTATGGTTATCCTTGTTTGGTTTGTTACACTGCTGTAGTTCTTTTAATAGTTTGAGAATAACAATAGTGCTATTACTCTTTGGTAGCAAAAGAAAACAAGACATAAATTGATAGAATGCTAGTTGTTAGAAATACTCGCATTAATAAAACTCCAAAGTGCAGAAATTCTCAGCAATCTATGATCAGATGAAATTATAAACTATAGCATGCAATCCTACCAGTTGAATTGAAAACAAAGGCCCCTTTGAACTCTTTTGCAAGGGAAACAGTGGAACTTTAGTTCAAATATTATCCACTTCAACATAGCGCTTAATGTACAACTTGCACGCACTAGCTTCTTTTGGGTTCTATTGACGATGTATATATTCTAGTACCATGTCATCTTCTTGTCTATTTTTCATTATAAATGTTAACTAACAATTTATTGATGCTTATTAGTATTTTACCTTCAAGAATATGCAATATATGTCTAAACCTTTCTGCATGCATGCTATGACATGATAAATCTGTATCAATTATTTGAAGTTGAATATTGCATTTTTTCTTATTTTGATAATTGTTGTTGAGAAGAAATACAAGCAAACATCCCCAGAAACCAATAAGTCAGCCAAATAAGGCAACCTCCACATTGCTAGCAGATCCGTTTGAGGTGTTAGAATCAGCTTCACCATTGAACTCTTCATATGCCTCAGACTTTTACCCACTTGAACAAATGAGTAAGCTCAACAACACTGCAGCTGCAAAGCCACCACGACTGAAATCCCCTCCAAAAGGAGCACAAGTTATGAAGAGTCATAAAGGTTTATATGATTACCTTTAGCTAAAAAAGTCAATAAATATCTTTCTCTTCCTCATTGTCTTCATAAATGATGCAGTTAAAAGCTCGAGGATATCTTCTATAGATGAACTTGAAGACTTTGCCATGGGTAGAGGGCAAAATAATGCAAAGGGAAGGTTAAATGTTCGTTTTAATGAAGAAGGGGTAAATATCTCAGCCAACAAATCCAGTAGACAGAATGGAGATGATCTAGAATCCTTTTTCAGTACGGGTTCACGTTCTAACAGTGTACCAAAATCTAGGACTACAACACCGGTGAGGACAACAAATATACTGAAGGCAACTATTTGAAATGCCATTTGGTTTTTCTAATTTGCTTCTTCATGCTCTATTTAGGATCCATTATTTGATGCACATACAAAGAGCGATAAACCTGGGCCCACAGTCCCACAAAGGACATCATTTGGGACATCAACCGGCATAAAGAAGTCCTCTTCTGCTAGTGGCCTTTTTGATGACCTTTCTTCAATGTTTGGAGGTAATTTAATATTTAATGTTGAGTTTCATCTATAAAGTTGGCAATGAGAAATTACTGGTTGGTCTTGAGCTGCCATGACATGGTTCAAGCTTTTAAACTTGTTGTACATTGGAAATTTCCTGGCAACTGCATGCTATATTTTATTCATTTTGATTACCAAATTATCAGCTGTCGAGATTCTAGGCCAACCATTATTTCCATTGCAAACAGTCCTTTGGGACATATCTAGTAGAACCTGATTTCTTTCTATCTCTGTTTTCTAAGCTGCCCAAGTTTTTGGTGAATTTGAGGAAGTTGAAGGGGAGAGTGAAGAAAGAAGAAGAGCCAGATTAGGACGTCATCAGAGAACTCAGGAGCGCGCGGTTTGTGTTTCTTACTCTTAACACTTTGATGCTTTCTGTTTCTCTGATTGTAACTAGAGTTGAATTCTTGAGTGGATATGCTATTCTTAGATTTTTCTTTCTTTGATACGCCATTTTTCAATTTGGAAACGTTACTTTCCCTAAATTTAGCTTGTCTTTTATCCTTCCACTGAGAAGATATGACTGTTTTTCATTGCTGGTTATCCAGTTAAAAGCAGTGGCTGATATGAACCAGCGTGACATGCAATCGCAGCAGGAGCAAGAAGAGAGGCGGGTAAGGAATAAAGATTTGTCGCTCACTCTCTTGTAAATTTGTAACACCATTTTTAATGCATGCTTGAGGCCAATTCTACAAGGATTCTCTGGTATTTTTATTATTATTTTTCTATCAAGCAATATATCGTGAATTGGTGACTCACTGTCATGATGTCTTGGTTTCTTTTATGCAATTGTTGAAAATCTATTTTGTTTTATTCACAGAGAATTGCAGAATCCGTGGATATTGAAATAAAACGCTGGGCTGCAGGGAAGGAAGGCAACATGCGAGCTCTGTTATCATCACTGCACTATGTGCGTTCTTTTGGTTGCATATTAGGATACCCTCTCCCCCTCTCAATATTTCTAATGTATTTGTGAATAAAATCATCGTAATCTCTTTATTACCCTTCATTGGGAATGAGTGGTGGTTTGATTTTACAAGATAATAATTCATTTTCTTTTAGATTTAGCTATAGTAATTCATGCGTGCATTTGTCAAAATCTTCCATTTCAATAGAATTGAATTATTATCCATTCAGTGTCCTGTAGAAACAAGGAAACATCGTTGATTTTTTAGTTATTTACTAATTTTAAGTTTGTTGCTTGTATCGCAAGACAAGAACCTTTTCAACATCCATTGATCCCTTTGTTCTGGATTGACGAACAGGTTCTTTGGCCTGAATGTGGTTGGCAGCCAGTTTCACTGACAGATTTGATTACTTCTACCTCAGTTAAAAAGGTTTACAGAAAGGCCAATTTGTGTGTCCATCCTGATAAGGTTCAACAGAAAGGTGCCACTCTAAAACAAAAGTATACTGCAGAAAAGGTTTTTGATATCCTTAAGGTACATTTTTCTGTATCTTAGGGCTTTCTATACACACACGGAATTTATCTTATTTGAGTAAAGAAAATATACACCCTTGAGTAGTTTGACACCTCAATTTGGTTCATTTTATCTTCAAAAATATGAGTTGTTTATCCTCGTTCAGCTTTAGATAAAACGTAATTAAAATGTGAGAAGTTTATTTTATGATGTATAAACATAGGGCAAATGTTTTATTTTCTAGTACAAGTTTTAACTTACTTTCTTACCTTAAGATTTTTCCTTTATGTGGTCATATTTATATCAATCAGGTATTTTGTTTAATATTGGCACTAAATCTTGATAGAATAAGTCAATCATTTTGAGCAATTGAATTGGGGGCGTTAGGAATTTTTTGTTGAATTGGGGAGAGGAAGTAATAAATTGAAACTAAATCAAAACTTTTAGTAGGAAATAAAAAGTTTTTCCATCAACATATTATATTGTCGCTAACTAGTTAAAGAATGAAATAATAAAACTTTTATTTTTCCTTTTTTGATTCTTGAACAGGAAGCTTGGACTAAGTTCAATGCAGAGGAACTAAGATAAGTCGTCTTTTAATCGACAACCTTTAGAGATTCGAACTTCAAAGCTATTTCATCTACCACTTGCAAAAGGAAGCATGTAATTTGTAATGGTAGGGCTGCTGTTTGTAGCTTTAAAACTGCTGCAGATCGAAATTCTTGTTTATTTATTTGTACATTTTGGAGATCTTAGCAAGAGATTTGTGTCTGGTTTTGTAAATTAATGCTGATGAAGTTTTCAATAAAGTTTTCAATAGGAACCCCCGCCATATGTTGATTGATAGACCCCATTTCAATGATTGCATATTCAATCTTTCAGAAGGGAAGAAAATGGAGGGGGAATATTTTATTTTTCCATGTTACATTTAGCATCTACAGATTGAATTTGTTTCCCCTTATGAGTAGCATTTTCTTATTGTCTTAAGTTGCCAATCACTCTTTATTTTTAAATCTTCATATGCATGTTAGTAAGAAGTAGTTCAATATTTGTTGTAAATTGCAAGCAGGACCAGACCTTGGGAATATTCATTAAATGACCGTATAGATGGAAAAGTGTCAAAATGTAGTGTGAACATAGAAGGCATTTTCGGTTGAAAGTAATAGTAATTCTAATGAAAATTATATAAGGTATTATTGTATTTAGTTAGATGGTTTTTTAGTAATAGAATGTAAAAATATTACAATAATAATAATAATTCTTATTATACCTTTGCTTTTAAAAATATGTTGTAATTGTAATAATAATTCTTATTATACTTTTATTCTTAAAAATATGTTGTAATATTTTATTTTTTTCACTGTATAATTATTTACGACGTTTTGCTTATTTTATCTCAATAAAAATAAAAATTAATTTTGCTTCATTTATAGTTTTAAAAAATTTATTTTAATATTATTATTTATTTTAATTACATTACTTATATATCGTAATAATAATATTATTTTTATTTAATTTAAATTATATTATAATTTATTTTTATTACGTGTTTATTTTGTAATCATGACCTATGTATGTGGGAAAGTTGGGCTCCTTATAGTTATGTTATATAGCTTCTATAAACATCAATATGAGAGCATTGAATATGATGTTAAATTATGAATATCAGATTTTAAAGTTATTGTGAGCAAATTATATTATAATATATAATTGATGTATGTATTAGATTGAGATAAAAAAAAGTAACTTCCTTAAAACTTCGTTTGTTTCTTCGTTTTGATGTGTAAAACAAAAAATTAAGCCGAACCAACCATTTAATCCTTCAAAAAGCTCCTCAATTTAGTTTGGTTCAGCCTGCATTCTAAATAGGAATGGCAATGGGGCGGTTCGGGTCAAAACCGAACCGACCCGAACCGACCCGCGGGGCAAAAAAACCGGAGAGATTTGGATCTTTCGGGTTCGGGTTCGGGTCAGATAATAACCACTGGTCAAAAACCCGACCCATTGACCCGTTGACCTTTTTTTTTTTTTTTTTTTTTTTTCCCTTTTTTTTTTTTTTTTTTTCTCTTAAAAATTATAATCTTACTTTTCTAATAAATTAATATGATAAATAAATTTTCTTAACTCATTAAATTTTTTTGTCATGTTTTGTTGTCTGTTTACTCATTAAATTCAATATTTTTACTTTCATTCTAACTTTTTTGAACTTTTCACTTTCATTCTAGCTCTATTATTGGTATTGGCCATACTTTGATTTAACCACCACCGAAATTGAAAAAGCATATAAAAGGTGATATAAAGTTGATAAATAACATAATGGATCACAATCCATACACGTATAGATAGATCAGTGTAAGTAATAATATTTAAAGCTTTGTTTTTTTCCTTTTGGGAATCATATTTATCACCTCCACATACATGTAAAGCCAAACTTTGAATAATATATATCCCAGATGGATCACAGCAAGGCAAAACATTCATAATAAATAAATATATATATATATATATATATATATATATATATATATATATATATATATATAGACAAATCAAATTCTAGAGGTGAGAAACGGTGTACATATTACTGAAACTGATTTCATACGCCTGGCGGTGGAGGTGGCAACGACGGGAAGTGGGAGCCTGGCGATGGCGGAGCTGCACTGCGCATAGGCAAACGATGGGCTCACGGGACACGGGCAGAGGAAAATGGATTCTGAAACTGATTTCATACGCCCTAAATGTGATTTCATTCGGGTACCCGATCCGATCCGTTACCGACCCGAATGTTATTAAACAAAATGGATATTATACCGACCCGTACCCGCCCCGATTTGAACCGCCCCGTTTTTCTCAAACGGTTCGGGTACCCGTGGGGCCCCGACCCGATGGGTAAAATTGCCATCTCTAATTCTAAAGGCTCATTGGACAATATCCACCCACTGCTAATGCTACGTGGTACACAGAGGAATGTGAGTGCGATTAGCATTCTTTATTGAGTTGTAAAGTATTTAGCACGTTATGTCAAAAGCAATTAGTACTCTATTAAATTGCTTTTTGATTTATGTTGTCCATATTCATATGCTTTAATTTATATCTACTTTCTTAATTAGCTTATAAATACAATATGTTATTTATTATTCTTATTTCACGTGGTACTTTCCATCAATTATTATTTTTTTTTTATCGAGTATTAAATATTTATATTTTTTTTAAAAATGAATACATTAATATTGAATTTTTTTAATTAAAAATATGAGGTTATCACTTAGAAGCAATAAATAATGCATTAATTTTCCGAGTAGACTTTGGTAATGTTGTTAAAAGAATATCTAGCACTTCCCTGGTTCTTGGAGATTCTTCATTACGTCTATAAATTAAATTACCTAAAATATGACTCTATTTTAAAAGAGGTCACATTATATTTTTACTATTATTTTATATAAAAAAATAGAAAAAGGGTCCGAAAAATTCTTTCAAGCATGGACCGGCCCTTGCAAAAAAAATGTAATGCTTTTCAATTTCTCTAAACCTCTAAATTGAGGTGAATAACACAACATAAAGTATAAAAAATGCTACAAATATATAAATTTGTACTTAAATTTTAACGTATGTATGTTATAACATGTAGCATAATTTTGAAAATAAAAATTTTTAATATTTATTTAAAAAAATTTGATAAATATTAGTGTAAATTTATGTGAACTATAATTTCTCAATAAAGTTTATGTTCAAAAATAGTATCATGATTCATGAGATGTACATGTTTTATGAAAAATAGAAAAGGCAAAATATTCTATCAATAAAATAATTTAAAATGATAAAAATAAAAACAGTAAAAAATACTGAGGTATATATGAAATAAATGGTTTAAATATTCTAATCTGAAATAAGAAATATGAAGGAACAATGTAGCTACTAGCATTATCATCATTATCAAATATTTGCTGAACCCCATGATAATGTTTTTTTATGAAAAATGTCGCTGTATAGCCTTATTGATCAAATTAGACAAAAAAAAATAATAATAAAATTTCTAATTTGTTTTAAGTAGTATTGGGGCAATAAATTTTCTTAAGACTCAAAAATTATCTTTGATTAAAAAAAGTTCATAATGTATAGCAATTTAATTTTTTTTTCAAATAATTTTTAATCAAATATATTTAATAATAATCATTTTGATTTTTACTTTTTTAAAAAAATTACTTATAAAAGTTGGAGTAATTCTTAAATCTAAAAAAAAAAACTTCTTACTCAAACTTTAAATTTAATTTTTTTTTATTAAATATTTTTTTCTCAGAGAAAATCAAGTATGACTTTTTTTTATTAGGCTTTTTGAATAAAAATCAAAAATCAAAACATGTTACTAAATAACTTATAAGTATTTTTTTAAGTTAATAAGTGGAAATTATTATAAAATATATTTATGATTATTTTTATAAATAATTATAAATAAATAAATAAAATAAAAAGTATCAAAGGTTTAAGCCCATGTGTTGCATCAATACTTGGGACTTTTTTTTTTTTTTTAACAAAAAAGTCTCACTAGGTGAAAAAAATAATCACAACGTTTTTATACCTAGATCACTAATTATATTGAGAATATCAACATGAGGTTTGATAATTGAAGAATTTTTATATTCATTGAAGGCTTAAGGCTATTTGACCGCTTTAAATTTAAATTTTTTAATATATATCTCAATCACAACACCAATTAAATTATCCTATAAACGAGCATAAGCATGCCTTGAGGGTGCCTTGACCCTTTATATCTCTTTTTTTTTTTTTTTTCTTCTTTTTTTAAATTCCTTATTAAATTCATAACTTATAAGGTATATTAAAATGTGATTTATCAATTTTAGTTTTAGTTTAGTTTGTATATGTCTTTATTTTAAATTGTTTTCGATAGGTAAAAATAATTAAAAAATACATTAATTTATACATTTTGTTATACATATTTATTTTATTACCTATTGAAATGTATAAATTAATTTATACATTTCAATAACTAAAAAATAATTAATTTTTTTAGGTGCAATAATATATGCTCCTTGTAGGTACTATGAGAATAAATTCATACCATTCTAGTGTGTATATATATATATATATATATATATATATATATATCCGTGTGGGTGTGGGTGTGTGAGTGTGAGTGTATAAATATGATTTAAAAAATGTTATATTTTTTTTTAACTATTTTTAATAATAAAAAAAACACATATTAATATCATTCAAAGTACTGTGAGAATGTAAAAAAAAAAATTTAATAATGCTTAATTTTTTTTTTCTATAAAGTCATTAATTTGGGCCAATTTTCTTAAAATATATGTCACCGGTATCAATACTTGGGACTTGGGAGTATACTTTCTCATGTAAATAATTTGTTACTCCTCCCGTTGTGACAATGAATGTTACTTGTACAAGTGATCTAATATAAAACAGTTACATAGTATATAACTTTTCCATTCATCATTTTATAAATTTTGTTCTCTCTTTCTCCAAAACAACATATCATATACTACAATCCATTAACATTTTTTCCCTCCTTAATAGTGAAATGATTGTTGTGCTAAAGCGTATTTCAAAAAAAAAAAAAAAAAAACTAAACTTTTATCTATGTTAACAGGTCTTTTAGATTCTCATAAAAATAAAGAGTAAATGATAAATTTGGCACCATAATTTTCATGAATAGACAAATTTAACTATAAAATATTAGCTCGGTAAATTTGATACTTCAATTTATACATTGATCAAATTGAAAAAAAAATAAAAAATTTAGGGTATCCATTAGTTAAATTAAAATAATTGAATGCCAAATTAATTAAATAGGAAAAATTATGTACTAAACTGGTCAAATTAATTATTTTTTAACTAAAATCACGAAAATTAAGTTGTAGTCCAAGTCCCACCTCGTAATTGTGTGCATGAGTTTGAATTTTGAAGTTCTGTTTTAACCGATGAAGTTCATTAGAAGTTGCTTTTTTTTTTTTTTTTTTTTAAGTAGAGTATTTTAGTTATTTTTTTTAAAGTGATTTATTCACGTTATTTTACTTTCTAAAAGAGTAAATTTACTTCAATTTATATTGTTATATTCATATTAAAAAATAAATATATCCATAAAATAAAGAGTATCGTAGAAAATCAACTAATTCATTTCATTTTTTGTACAACAATCTTATGTTTGCAAATATTTATATTTTTTAATTTTTTAACATATAAATATTTTTTTTACCTCTAGTACATAAATAATTCCGTTATTTTAATTGGTTTTATTTTTAACTCTCTTAACAAAAAAAACATATGCTCATTTTCATACAACGTTAAAAAAATATATTCATTTTTAACAATGTTAAAAACATATATTTATTTACGTTGTAAGAAAAATAAGCATATTTTTTTCTTAAGGAATTAAAATAAAACTCTGTGTAAGAAAAAATTATGTTATGTAATTAAATCTTTTTTTTTTTAAGAGATAATGTAATTATTTATTATGAAAGTGCTATGAATTTGAGATATATAAAAAATGACATGTCAAAATTTTATTAGTAAGTACACTCTAGTTCACTAAACTATAATAAATAAGAAACTATTATTTCAGTTAAGATTGTGATATATTTGTGTACATAATAGTATTCATTTATTATTCAATTTGTCAATAATTATAAAAATTAAACAAAAATATTTGGTTAATTAAACATATTATTGACACAATATCTTAATTTAATTAATAAATATTGATAAACTTAATAATAAATAGCTATATGCTTTTTAAAAAAATAGTTAAATGTGAAAAAATGTTTTAAAGTTTGTTTATTGTTTTAAAAAATTTGTATATGTATAAATATTTGTAAACATAAAATTATTGTGTTAAAAAATAAAAATAAATAAAAAAATTAGTTTATTTTCAATAATATTTTTTATCGTATATTTTTTTAATTTAATTATATAAAATTAAAGTGAATTTACTTGTTTTTAAAAACAAAATTTTTGGGGTGAGAAAAAAAGAAAATGACTAGAGTATTGTACTTATAAAAAAAATAATTTTAACATTAATTTGTGGGTTTAAAAAAAGTGAAAAAGAAATGTACTATATGATGTATATTGTAGATTTGTTAATGGATTCAAATGTCAGATTCTCCAGAAAAAGGTGACGAAAGTATCAACAGTACTTGAAGATGAGCAGAGTCTTGTCACTATTTTTTCCGGTTCTTTTTGAAAAATAAGGGGTGGATAGGATCAGTCGGGTTGTTCTCAGTTTCAGTGGGGCTCAAAATTTTTGCACCTTCAACGGTGCTCATAAAGATACCCTGCTTTCTCATTTATTTCTTTTATTTTTATTTTTTTTAATAAAATAGAATATTTTAGAAGAGATAAAAAATAAAGGTAAAATATTCTATCACTTTAGAATTAATTTAACTTTTCGTTCTTTAAAATTAATTATAGTCCTCAGATAAGTTTTCTTGTACATATAAAGTAATGCATTTATTAGTATTTTATTAATATGTGATTTATTAGTTTACTTCTCAATAATTCTTCATTCAAACAAGATTACGTGGTTTCAATAATTTACACTCCTATGCAGGTCAATTCAATTGATATTTTATGACCCCTTTTATTTACCCAACATTTTAGTGTACTTCAAGGTTATCTAAGTTAAATCAATTTATTTTTAAAACTGGCCCAACATCGCCACGAGATTAGACAATTTTATTTTAAATTTATTAAGCTTATATTTTATAAATTAGTTAAAACAATAATTACGGGTTTGATACAATTAGATAGATCAAATAACTCTCATTAGTTTCCATACAAGACAATGAACTTTCATATCAAAAAGTTAAATCATTTGCATGGAGTTGACTTATCTACTTATAAATATATACTTTTATTATTATTTTATTAATATAGTACTTATTTGTTTTTACCTTTCAATTATTTTACAAATTGATCCAAGACAATGACCATAAACTCTAATACTATTTAATAAGCTAAGCAATTTCATTTAATGATCATCAAGCCTATATATCATCATAAGCTAATTTACCATATTTTAGACAAGCAATTTCATTTAGAGATCATCAAACTTATATTTCATCAATTGACTTAAGACAATAACTATTGACTTTATTTGGTAAGCTTAATAACTCACATAGATTTTCATAAGATCATAAACTTACATTTCAAAAAATTAACCTATTAATTATAGTTGACTCATTTATTTATAAACTTATACCCCTTTTTATATTTTATTAATACGAATTGTTAATTCTTATTTTTTAATAATTAGTAAACAAGTAAAGACCATAAATTTGAGAATATCTTGTGTTTCAGGTAGTAAGATTCTTAATTCTTCGATCAGGAATTCAAGTTCGAATCTCATCTGCGTGTGTAAGTATATTTTATCATTATTAATAAAAAAAAAAAGGAGATTTTAAAGTCCTTTTAAAAAAATAAAAAATAAAAAGAATGAAGGAAGAAGAATTAAAGTCGATGAATTTTATGTTTCTTTCTTTAATTCTAAATTTGTACTTATCTTTCTTTTCTTTTCTATTTAATTTAGGCATGAATTTGATTCGAGGGAGAAGCTTCTCCGTCAAACAAAACACAATACTTTGATTATATATCGGGAAAAAACAATTATTTGATATTTTGATTGAATTTGTAATATATATAACTTTATTTATTAAATAAGATTACACAACTCATATTTTAATAACAAACTCTTGATCTATTATTTACATATCTTAAAAAAAAAAAAAACTTTAATATTATTAAATTACAAATAGCATTTTAACACATGTCGTTTTTATTTAGATAATTGAATCACTCCATTTTTTAAAACAATTATAACACATGACAAAAGCAAAACAGTTTAGGTGAAATTTGCATTTCTCAATTATATAATTTAGTTTTTTACTTTGAAAAAATGGGTCGATCATAGAAAGATATTATTATTATAATAATTTTTTTTATGTGAATAATTAAATTCAATTTAAAACACTAAAAGAGTAAATTTTAATGTAAAGTGTACAGTATGAAGTTTTACTTTTAATTACATAGCCAAGCGCTTAATAGCAGGATGGAAATGTGAAACAGAGCTGACTATTAAATTTATCAAAAGCATATAATCCCCTTCAAATAGATATGGACTCAATTGGTGTGGAGAGGTGTTTGGTATGTTTCTCGAATTTATTTTTTTAGGCAAAACGATAAGATACTAAATGAAGATAGTTAAACTCTAGAGATCAATTCTATTTTGTTTTGGATTTCCTAAGAAAAAAGGAGAATACATGATATTTGTTCTAAGTTAGTAACTTGTCTTGAAGGGCTTGTAGGTCTTGAGATCAAAAACCATACCAGCTATTGAGCCAGTCGCAGCAGCTACAGTTACTATTAAGCAAGCAACACTAAGAATTTGTAAACATAACCACTTTGGGCTCCACTTTGGTACCTTCTTTTGTTCAATATACATCTCTACAGGGAAGTAAACTGTTAAAGGCCAAAATGCCAAAGCTCCAAGTAGTCCAACAACGTCGTTAAAGAACGGAAGTAGCATCGAAATCACTGTTGTGATCATCACAAAAAGTGTCCTCCAAAACAACCTGAAGAGATTGAGATTGAAATGACCTACACCAGGAATTGGGATTTTAATACTTTTCGTGATGAATTTGCTATTGGAAAACGTCTCTGCAGCAGTTTTTTCAATGAAGGCGAAAAGAGGTTGACAATAGACTTGGTATGCACCAACAAGGTGAATTACTATAGCAGCATTGGCTATGTCTAGAAGCCAATATGGGTTATAGAAACCAAAGCCAGTTAGGAGATTTCCAGGAGACAAATCACCAAAAGAAGCATAGCCCATGCAACCACAGAGCAAGTAGAAAATGGTAGTCACTATTACACTAATTAGAGTAGCCTTCTTCATGGTCTTGGATTCTGATGGTGGAGATTTAACAGTATCCTGTTTTGTACAATACAGTTTTAGTTCATGTTATAAAACATTAACCAAAAAGAAGAGTAGGGGGCATTTTTTTTTTTTTTTTTCCTGAAGCAATACAGCAATTTACATGAAGACCACTTTAACTAAGTTTTATTAAGGGGCAGTTTATTTCTGCTTCAGGACTCGCGCTTCTTACTGCAAAAAAGTGATTCATCACCAAACAGAAAAAATTATCAAAAGGGCACATTTTGTACTTACTAACATAAGCACACTCATCTTCTTGAAACCGCTTATATCTAAAATTACTTTTAACATAAGTTCAAGTAAATGGACCATGTGATGAGGCACCTCAATTAAATATACGATTTCAACTAATAGTCAATAGCGAATCAACACCGGTAAACCTAGTCAACAATTAACAAGTCAAGGTTTCTTCAAAGGTTGGGAGAGGAGGAGAGAAAATTGACGAAGCCTTTCGACTATTAAAATGTGTTATTTTTGAGAAAAAATGAAGCTTTCATGCAAATTTTGTGTCATTTTAGGCTATTATTTGTAAAGGGGAGTATGCTGATGAAGATAAAATACCTGAATCTCTATTAGGATAACGGAATAAGAGTAGGCAAAAGCCATATTTCCAAGTGCTTGGAAGCTCTTCCACATCTTTTGGGTTTGAGTCACAGTACCAACCCTTACTCCAGTTAGACTTCCCATGATTTTTCCATTTTCTGCTAATTGGGCAAGAATAAAAAGAAGATACAAATACAATGTTAGCTTAACAAAACAAGTTTAGCTTCCAATCAAAAAGAAAAAAAAAAAAGGTTAGAAACTATGAAAAGTTCATTTCACAAACACGAAGCATCAAGATAGCTTCAGGGACCTGCAACTTTAGCAATTCCAAGACCAAGCCCAATGGTCGAATATGTGAAGGACATTACAGCTGCAACAATGGAAAGCCACCATAGCTGATCAAAGTCCGGAATTTGTGAAAAGATGATTTCCAAAATGCCAAAAGCAATCATATATGGGTTGCTATTAAAATGGCATGGATTTTTTCCATCACTCTTGTGGAAGCAATTAGACCTCCTAATTGCCCTGTTCAAGTTATAATCAAAAGTTCAAAATATTTCATTCCAATTTTTTCGTTATTATCAATTCAGGGTTTTAAGTGGATTTAGATCCATAACTTTACCCATGAATAATTTTAAGTTTGGGTTATTAAAGATAATTTTCTAAAAATGACATTTTTTTTTTTACTAAATGAATATGTGCATGCTAAATGTGTCAGTTGTTTAGGAATATTTTTGGATTATTTTTAGGTAAAGAAAACCCAAAAATGTCCCCTAAAAAATAACATGTGAATACACATGTTCATGAAATGAAAAAAAATTATCATTCAATGACAATAAAGTATAAATTGGGTAAAATTAAATACTAAATCTACCAAAACCCAGCAATTTACAAGCTGAAGTTAGGTAAAACTTACAACATGCTTATAGCTGATGCTATGTTGTAGCCAATTGCAATTCCAAAAAGGTTAGCATATTGAATAAACCCACAAAGTTTAACCTTAAACCCACCTGAGAAAATTCAAACCAAGATAAAAAGTTTAAAGCTTGAAATGAAGCAAATCCCATTTCACAATTGGACCAAAAAATCAAACAAAGCGAAATTTACCAAGAATTGATTCAATAGCATCCATGTATGTGTAGTTTCTCTTGCCCGTTACAGGGTCACCAGAACGATAACAAGCAGAGAGAAGAGTTGATGTGTAGTAAGTAACAAAGGAGAACAAAAACATCACAGCAGGACCAGCAATCCATCCAAGCTGAGCAATTGCCCAAGCCAAAGATAAAACCCCAGATCCAATCACAGCAGTTATTATGTGAGCACTTGCAGTCCAAACAGTACCTAATTAAGGAACATGCAAAAATTAAACCCAAAATTGTTCTCATATTTTCAGGTTAGGCACTTCAAGTTGCATAAATAAGACTTATAAGAACAAATATCATATCAAGACTAAAATGCTCTTTTAAAAAAAATAAATGGACACTCAAAAATTAAATACTACATAAATTTAATTTGACACTTCAGAAGAAACAATGAGCGAAATGCAGAGAATATTGTAGCGTACCAGTTCGCTTAACACGGCCATCATCATCTAACCATTTGGAGTCTCCTTGAGGATGAACATCAGCTGAGACGTCAAAAACTTGGTGATGAGGAAGCTGGTTCTTGCTATCTTCCATCTTTGTTTCAAAATACAAGACGAAACAGCTACTATTAATTGTATTGTCTTCAAAAATCACAATACAGAGAAAGTAAACGATAAATGGGTGAAGCAATGAGACGGGTTTTCTTCCACAATGGATTCAAGCTAGTTAAGAGTCAGTTCAACCATCACTTCTCTAATAATCACTGAGATTCAAACACACAACACAAACATACCCAAATGGGTTCAGAGCTTTTGCTAAAATGGGACCACTTCAAAGTAGTGAGAGGAGAAATACCTAAATGGGTTCTGAGGGTGTTGTTCAATTTCAGTTTCAGCTGAAAGCGAGAAACAAAGAAAGTGAATTAAATTGGTTATGGAGAAATGGGCATGAAAAGTTGGGTATATATAAAAATTTGATTTCACATAGGTAAAGATACAGAACCACGTGGAGTATAGGAAAAAATAATTGTTTAATAAATGTTCCTATATTTTATGCTTTAAAAACTGTTTAATTGCCATATTGCTAGTTTAGTGAATTGAATGATCATACTAAAATTATGATTCTATTAGACAGTATAATGTAGGTTTAAAATTTAAAGCTTAATATTTAGTTTAAATATGATACTAATTACTCTAACAAATTTTAATCCAATTCTAATAATTTATTGATGTGATAATACTATGAGAATTTTTTTTTAGAAAAATTATTTAAATTAATAATAATAAAATTAACACTCTAAAAATATTGAATGTTCAATGTTGAACGGGTCAAAACTATCGTCGTTCAATTTTAATTAAATGAGTGTAAAAAAAAAAAGACATATTAATCATTTTTTTAATTATAAAAATATAAGTTTGAACACAAGTGGTACTAATTTTATTTTTATAAATTTTAAAAAATATTATTTTTATTATTTTTTCATTTAAAAAAAAAAAAATTTCGTCCCATTAAAACATTACCTTTGTAAGTAAATTATTATTTCTGAAAGAAGATTATTAGAGCATAAATCAACTTGACTTTGGGAATAGAGTTGAACTATTTTGGGCAAAAACCTTAAAAGGTCTGTTTCTAAGTGAAAAGTTCACTTAGGGACCATTAGCCTTTACAAAAGAACTAAAAGACTTGAAAGGCCTTACAACACAATCCAAAAAATACGATACAACATACAATGTCAGAAATAACAAAAACAACAGAAAATCAAGAAATACTAGAAGTACAAACACAGGACATATCAGGATGTTTTTCACAAGAACTGATATTTAGCAAAAAGAAATTTGAAGAAATACAAAAATCTAAATTAAATCTCAAGGAAAAAGATGGATTTAGAGAAGAGTCATTTTCCACAATCAGAAAATTATTTCCAAGAAAAGATATAGTATACTATGGAATAAGCAATAAAGAAATGAGTATAACTATAAAAGATGCAAAAGGAAGGTTTAATATACCATTAATTAATAAGGAAACAATTATGGAAAAATTATCAAAGATTCCAGAAAAAGATAGAGAAAAAATTGGATACATCCACTTAGGAGGAATACAGATCTTAATAAAAGCACACTTCAGAGAAGGAATAGATACACCAATCAAGTTGGCCTTATTAGATAACAGAATAACAAATAGGAAAGATGCTTTGCTAGGAATGATAAATGGAAATCTGGGATATCAGAAATTAAAATTCACAGCTTATCCAAGATTTGCTATTAATATTCAAGATAAAAATTTAAATCAAGTACTCAGTTTAGCCTATGATTTTGAAAGAGGAAATTTAATAAAGAAGGAAATCACCCATTTTCAATACACTACTTGGTAGGATATTCTCTAACAAATAGCCATAATAGTTCAATATATGGACAACATGAATACATTGAAATAGATAAAACCTTTAAAGATATAGGACAAATAATAAAGAACCCAGAAAAATTACCAGAATACGAAGTACCAGATGAATGGAATTTAGATATAAAAGAAAAACCACTAATAACATCAAGAAGAAACAATGTACAGAGGATAACATTTGTAGACACACAACCAAAAACTACAAATAGAGAAATAAAAGAGTTAAAAGAAGAAATAGAAGAAATGAAAGAATTAGTTTATACAATGAAATAATGTCAAAAGAGAAAATATTAAGAATACAACTAGAAGCAAATAATAGCTTAACAAGTATAAACAAAAACCAAATATCTATAATGGAAGCTTTAATTCATATAGCAGAACAAATAGACTGTATAGAAAAAGAAATTATAGAAATAAAAAATACTAATAAATCAGAAAATGAATCAAAGTCAGATCCATTAAAAGGATTAAAAGAAGAACCTCCAAGAAGATCTGATGCATTAATTCCTATAAATGAAAAAAGAAAAGCAGAAAAATCTAAACAAATAATAAAAATCTAATGGATTTAATAGAATACAGGAAAAGTTTAGAAAAACAATTTATGAATCCTGAAAATAAGGACATAGAAAGATTAATTAGCTTATTAACATTAACAGATAAAGAACTAGAAAAACATTACGAAGAAAAATCTTACATAAATAAAGAAGAAGATGATATGACAATAATAAGTGAAAGTGAATCTGAAGAAGACACAACTCAAAGAATCAATATGGAACCAGTATTAGTACCTAGAACAAACACAGAAAGATCAATCCCAGAAAGAGGAGAAACATCTGATCCACATAGAGAAGATAGGTATAGACCAGAAGAACCTGATCCAATATATAGGAGAAGGCAACCACCAAAAATGGAAGAAGGATTACATTGGGGTACTAGAGGAAGTATTCCACCAGAATATAGACCACATGAAAATTATAAAGCAGATATTTTAGATTTAGATTGTATAAGAGATAGAAAGAAAGCCTTAGATGAATGGGCTAGTGGAATGAGTGTAATTATACAAACATCATCAACTACCAGTACAAACCCTTCAAATTGTAAAGTTTTAGTAGCACACAAAATGACAGGAAATGTAAAAGTATGGTTTTCAAACTTAACAGACCAACAACATTTAGGAATGACAGGAAATGCTACAACAGGAAGAGATTATTTAGATACAGTAGTAAACGAAATATATAAGGAATTTATAGGTGAAGACAAAGGAATAAATTTAACAGAATCTAGTGAAAATGAAATAGAAGAGGCTAAGTGGCATTTAACAAACATGGAAATATGTAATATGTGTTATATAGACTCTTTCATATGTGAATACGAAATGTATTACCATAAATTACCACCATCCATACAAGGAACTTATAAAGAAATGTTTTACCAAAAATTACCTGGAACATTACATAAAACTCTCACAGAAGAATGGAATAATAGAAATAGACAGATCATACCCGACACCTTAGGAGGAAGAATAAAAGGACTAAAAAATTGGATAATAGTAAAATGCCAAGAACGAAAAGAATTTAAACAAATAAGAGGAAATGATAAAATCTGTTGTGATACAAGAGATTTTAGAATGCCAGGGAAATATGGATGCAATATAAAACCATATAACAAATACAATAAATATAAAAAATATAAAAGATATAAGAAATTCAAAAAGGTTAAAAGATTTAAGTTTAGAAAACAAGACTTCCAAAGATATAAAAGAAGATACAATAGAGAACCCTATAGGAAAAGATATTTTAGAAGAAATAGATATAATCCAATACAAAAGAAAAATTACTGCCCATCAGGCAAAAAGAAATGTAGATGTTGGATTTGTAATGAAGAAGGACACTATGCAAATGAATGCCCAAGTAGGCTCCAAGATAAAAAGGAATTTAGAAGGGAATTTCCCCAGAAAGCAAAGATTTTAGAAGAAGCCTTTAAAATGGAATTAGAACCAATAGAGGAATCTGATATAGATGATACATGTAGTATTTATCTATTAGAAGAAACTGAAGAAGAAATAACAGACTCAGAAACATCTGACTCTGATTATGATTCTAAACAATGGATGGAATATTAAGCATAACAAACCCAAATAGTACCTATATAAAAATAGGATTGAAATTCAAAGGATATAAAAACTACCATTTACATGCATATATAGACACAGGAGCTAGTATGTGTGTAGCTAGTAAAAATGTATTTCCAGAAGAACTTTGGAAACAATCCCCAAAAGAATTAATAGTAAGAATTGCAAATAATACTACAATAAACTTGAATAAAGTCTTGACAGACACAGATATAAGTATAGGAGGAGAAATCTTTCATATACCTACAATTTACCAACAGGAAACAGGAGTTGATATATTACTAGGAAATAACTTCCTTAATTTATATCAACCATTTACTCAATACTTAGATAAAATAAGTTTAACAACTTTGGATGGAGAAACAATTTATGTTTCAAAAATCAGAAAAGCTTTAGCAGTCTCATCACCAACATTTATGCAACAACACAAAAAGCGAAAACGTGGTGAGGATAAAACCCATCAAAACCAAAAACCATATTTAGAGAACATTTCTTTAGATATAGAGGTAAACCAAAACCCCTTTCTAAATGAAATTCAAGAAGACAAAGCTTTAACAGGAATAAGAAAATTATTAAGAACTGTATGTTCTGAAAATCCTTTAGACCCAAACATAAATAGGTCTAATGAAATAGCAAAAATTGAATTAAAAGACCCTTCAAAAGTCATAAGAGTAAAACCAATGATTTATACTCCTGAAGACAGAGAGGAATTTGAAAAACAAATTCAGGAACTTTTAGAATTAAAAGTAATTATCCCTAGTAATTCACCTCATTCTAGTCCAGCATTTTTAGTAGAAAAAGAAGCTGAAAAAAGAAGAGGAAAGAAAAGAATGGTAATAAATTTTAAATCTTTAAATAAAGAAACAATTGATGATGGTTATTTTATACCAAAGAAAGAAGAATTGTTATCTCTCATAAAAGGAAAGAAATACTTTTCAAGTTTTGATTGCAAAAGTGGATTTTGGCAAATAAGACTTGATGAGGAATCACAGAAATTGACAGCATTCAGTTGCCCTCAAGGACAATTCCAATGGACAGTTGTTCCATTTGGACTTAAACAAGCACCAGGTATTTTCCAAAGACATATGGATAATATCTTCAAAAAATACTACAACTTCTGTTGTGTTTATATAGACGACATATTAATATTTAGTAATGACTTACCAAAACATTATCTGGATATTATTAATGTCTTACAAGAATGCAGGAAAGCTGGAATTGTATTATCAGAAAAGAAAGCAGTTTTAGCCCAACAGAAAATAAAATATTTAGGGTTAGAAATAGAAGATGGAAAACATCATCTACAACCCCATATTTTGAATAACATACAAAACTTTCCTAGTATAATTAAGGACAAAAACCAATTACAAAGGTTTTTAGGATGCTTAACATATGCAGAGGCATATATAAACAAATTAGCAGAAATGAGGAAACCTTTACAGGTAAAACTCAAAAAAGAACATATCTGGCAATGGACTGAACAAGATACCAATTACATGGATAAGGTAAAATCAAAAATCAAGAATTTACCAACTTTATACCATCCAGGACCAGATGATAAAATGATAATAGAAACAGATGCTTCACATGAATATTGGGGAGCTGTGTTAAAAGCAAAAGTTGATGATAATAATGAATATCTTTGCAGGTACACTTCAGGATCCTTTCAAGGACCAGAGTTAAATTATCATAGCAATGAAAAGGAATATTTAGCTGTAAAAAAGGCTATCAAAAAATTTGCAATATATGTTATAAGTTCACGATTTATTGTTAGGACAGATAACAAGAATTTTGGACATTTTCTCAGGACTAACATTGCAGGTGATTATAAGCAAGGAAGGCTTATTAGATGGCAGCAATGGTTTAATTATTATAAATTTGATGTAGAACATTTACCAGGAACAAAAAATAGTCTAGCTGATGCTTTAACCAGAGAATTAGCACCACTAACTATTTTTATGATTACAGGTATGGACAAAATTGATTTAAAAATCAAAATAAAGAAAAAGGAGATAAAAATCCTTGAAGAACAACTTGAGCTTTTAGAGCTTGAGAAAACCCTTATGGGATCAAAGGACGAACCTAATGGTTCAGAAAAGGACGAACTTAACAGTTCAAAAAAGAATGAACCTAACAGTTCAGATAAGGACGAACCTAACAGTTCAAAAAAGCAAGAACTTGATAGTTCAAAAACTTCTGACAAAGGAAAAGGAAAGCTCAACTGGGCAGATGAAGTAGAGAAATATGAACAAAGAAAGGTTTATGTTGTCTATAATGGACCAAACCCAGGAATCTACAACAATTGGGCAGATGCCAACAAAGCCATTATGGGAATCAGTGGAGTAACCCACAAGTCCTTCACCAATCGAGTTGAAGCAGAAGGAAGCTATGCGAATTACAGGACACCTAAGCTTATCAACCCAGAAGGAATCGTAAAGAATTATTCTACAGTACTCCAACAAACATCCCCTCTCAACAGAATGAGAAATTTAGGAAAAGTGGTCAGACCACCTGTAATATTCAGGAATACATCACCAGAAAGAAATTCAGATATTGAAGAAAGAGGACAGTACAGGAACCTCAGCAAAGGTCAATGGTTGAATTTGTATAATCTAGCTCGAAAATCTACTCAAGAACACATAGAGGACATGAAGTTCTACACAGTAGAAAAAGAATACCCAGCTGGAAGCAAGTTCAATATACTTGAAGGAGCTGATCCTATATTCGTATACAAGGCATATCATGCAGGACTGATTGAAAATCTCTATCCAGGAATCAATTTAAATGAATTAAATTTCTTTCCTGAAAATTTCAAAAAAGCCATTAAGAATTTTAGAAAGAAAATTAGAGCAGGTGATAAACCTGTTTATCTAAGATTTTTTAGTTCATTAATGGATTGGAATGGTGAGGAATGTATTAGCCCTTATCATTTTGTCAAGTTAGGTATTGCCAATACAAACAGGGAGGTACCCAAACCAAGGGTTTTGCCAGAGAAAGAGTTCAATACAGAAGAACTTTGTATTACAAGAGGACAGATGCTAGGACAGATCTACTATGAGATCAGAAAAATTGATAACTCTTCTGAGATCAGAGTAACCTATTCTACCAGCAAAGTACTCATCACTTCACACAACAGTATGTCCATTACTGAAGAAGATGGTGAAAAAGTTAGCAAGTTTGAAGCTAATTTCAATTCTAACAATCTTGAAGCTAGCCAAGAAACGAAAAAGGTATTTTGTTTCTATGCTAGGAAGGTCAGTAATGACCATAAATGTATTTACTGTATAAGAGACAGAGAAGATGAGATGTCATCACAAACGTCATCCAAAGTGTCGGCAGAAGATGACGAAGAACAGTAAAAGCAGCCAGCAAGTGTCGGCAGAAAATAACAAAGAAAACCAGTTGGTAGAAAAAGCCAAAATGGAGGACCCATAAACAGTGACAGCACAACTCACAAAACAGTAGAAGTTGTCGAGAAAAAATTATTGTAAAAGAGATTCCTTCTTTTATAAAAGGAACTCTTATCTCGATAAGGAACACAACTTCTACACAACACACAGAACCTCTACAACTTCTCAACTCTTCAAAAAACCCAGGACACCTTCTAATGTATTTAGAAGTTATGTATGATATAATAATGAGCGGCTAAGCTCCTTTTTCAAGGTTCTTAGTTGGCTTTAGCCTGTAATAATTATATACTATGAATAAGATGGAGTGACTACACTCTTTCCATTTTCTTTGTAAGAAAAATTTTGTTTCCATAAATATGTACGGATGCAGGTGCTTCTCAGATGACCAGGTGGGTTGAGAATTGAAGCAAGCTGAGGCATATAACAGGAAGCAAAAGAAAACGAACAAAGGACAGGAAGTCTGTGGTGGACCCATTAAGTTCAGGTATGGTAATTATAGACAGTAGCCAATTAAGAATCTTGAATGATTAAATATCTGATTATCATTTTCATAAACATTTTATAAAAACATGGCCAGCATAGAATTATTTGAAAAAAGATTCATGGAAAATCTAGAATTATATTTTGATAATGAATGTTATGAAACTTGCTTAGAGAACTTTCAGAGATTTGATAATATTTTAGAGGTTTACACTGATTATATTTCAGGTATTTTATATTTAATTGATCATCCTGTAAGACAAATTATTAAAAATTACTTCAATGAATATTTTGTTCGAGTAACTGATTCAGAATTTGATAAACTAATTTATGGATTTTATCTGTTTAAAGAACATATTGGAAGATAAAATGTTTAGAAAAAATATTGAAAAATTTGTAGAAAAATTGGAACTTATAGATTTAACCAGTTTACAGGAAATTCAGTACCTTAAAGAACAGCTTTTAGCTTCAGGAATTGAACAGAATAAAATACATGATGAAAATCATAATCAAGACTGTAACTGTTTGGAATATACCTATAAAATTGACTTGATACTTAAAATAATAAAATATTTAGAAGAACTTCCACAAAATATATAAATAAATCAAGCAGAAAATTAATAGATAATAGATTCCCCTTCAAAGTAACTAAAACTTCAAAATTCAGCCCAGACTTGGTATCACACTCTGAAAATAATGATTAATATAGAACACTTTGAAAGAAAATATTTAGAATTATTAGATAAATATATGGATAATGAAGATTATGAAACATGTTTAGAAAATTTTACAAGGTTTGACACCCTACTAAGTGATTACACTGATTACGTTTTAAGCATATTACAATTAATAGACCATCCAGTAGGAAGAATATTAAGAGATTATTTCAAACATTATTTTGTACAAGTAAACAAAGAAGAATTTGATAATTTAATCTTCGGATTTTATTTATTCCGAGAACAAATAGGAAGATAAATAACAAATAATAATAAGTAACTGAAGCTTTCAATTCAGCCCTCAGATTGGTATCAGAGCCATTAACAAGAGAATAATGCTTACAGACTTACAAATTAATAATCTAAAAGAATTAATTAATTTAATCAGTAATACAAATAATGATAAAGAATTTAATAAAGATTTTATAGGATTATTTTTAGCATGCATGGAAGCAAAAATGGATAATCTAATCTTATCTCATGAACAAACAAATATATTAAAAGAAAAATTAAAACATTTGGAACAAATAAAAATAAGAAAAATATTTATAAAAGAATATAAAAACTTCATGAACTTCATCCTAGAAAAACTAATAGACAAAATATGAAAGAAATTGAAAATACAACAAGTTTTGCTATGAAAGTCCTTAAGTGCAAGAATGTCATATGTAAGGACCCTTTTAGACAAATGCCCAACTATTTTGTTAAAGGTTTCACAATCTCTCATTTCTGACCTTTCAAACCTGAGACAGTGAATATCTTCTGTAGCTCAGTTAATAATATAATTAAATTATATGTATTTAATTATAAAATTATGTAGATAAAAAAAATTATAATTATGTATAAAAATATTTTAATAATAAATTAAAATATTAGATATTATTAATATTTTTAATATCAATATTAATTTAAATAAATAAAAAAATAATACACATTAAAACTAAATATTATTGATATTTTTGCAAACATCAAGATTCTCCCGTGTTTTTGCTTACATTATTATTACAAGTTACTATTTTATATTTTATATTTAATTAATAATAAATTATATTTTAAAAATATTTATATAACTATTTGAATAATCTAAGAGATGAAATATATATCATTAAATAAGCATATAAAAACAATGACTACTTCCAAACATATTAATATGGTTTATTTTTTAAAGTTTCTTTTTCTATTTTTTTTTATACAATGTTTTTTTCCTTCTCTCAGACACTCAATGATACCTCTCGTAGACTCGTAGTCATCTCCATTATTTTGATTAGTCTCAGTCACCATGAACGACAAAAAAAATGCGCATTTAATGCTTCTCTTTAGTGGTACTCTTTAAATGATTTTGAACCGAGTATGAGATTCGTGACAGTGATATTATATATATTAAGTTATAATATATATATATATATATATTAATTATAAATTAAATATAAAATTAAAAATACATTATAATTAAATAATTGTAGAAAAATTTATTTATAAAAATTAATTAATTAATATTATATAAATTAATATATACATTCAATTATAATAATAAAAAATATTGTGAATTTGTTTATATACGTTTTTTAGCAATATTTAGGATAAATTTAAAAAGTATTTTCAAGTTATATTAATATTTTTTTATACAATATACTTAAATATAATTTTATATTAGATAAAATTTTAACTTACGTTCATAAAGAATAAATATTATTATACCATAAATAATATTAATAATTAATTTAAATTATTTATATTTCATAATATATTATAAACTGTTCATATATTTTTCTTTCAAATTTTTACCACCCCGTGTGAGTTTTTTTTTTTTTTTTTTTTAAATATATATAAATACATACTCATATAAATGGATTAAATCATCATTTTATAAAAGATAAATTATCCTTTTTGGAAATATATTTTTCTGGTGTACAAAAATACCCCTACGTTTATTTAAATATCTAAAAACTCCTTGGTTAAAGTTTGTTTTAATTATTAAATGATATCTATATGTTTTTTCTCACAAAAAAAAAAATTAATGATATGGACTTGAATCGAAATTAAACATATCAGCATAACTGCATAAGTATCATTTTAGTATAACGATATTAGATAAATAGGAAACAATTTAACTCGTACATATATTATAAAATACCACTTTTGCCCATCAAATATACCACATGTATCACATAATGTAAAAAATAATGAAAAAAATAATTTCTTTAAATTTATAATAATAAAAATAATACTCTTTAAAACTTGTAATAACAAAAATAACACTATTTTATTCAAATCATATATTTTTATAATTAAAATGTAGCAATATACACTAATGTAGCAATATACACTAATTTGGTTAATGTAGTAATTTTTTAAAAATTAAATACTGTTAACAAAATAATAAAAATGATATAAATATCACACAATAAAAGCATTTGAGTTTTTTTTTTTTTTTTTTTCAATTGAAATTCACCCAATAAAACTAAGAAGTTTTTTTTGTGCACAATAACTATTTGTAAGAAGTATTTTTATTTATTTTAGACACATTTTAATAATTATTTGTATATACAAAATTAAGAAGATAATAATTCAAGAGAAATTTATTTATTATAAAGATACCTTGGTATTTATTAATGTTCAAAAAAATTAATTCATAAAAAATCTATTTATTATATGTATATTTTAATATTTATTAGTGTAGTATAAAATGAAGAACAACAAAAATAATTTACAATAAAACTAAAAAAAAAAAAATGTTATTCATAAAAAATAACTTCAAAAATAAAATAAATTTATCACAAAAGGTAAAAATCAAAGACACATAAATTATCTCCCTATATTTACTAAACTCACCCTGCAACTTCATAAGATCAAAGATCTAATACGGTCAAAAACACTACAGATACAATCTTTTTTAAATTCTTTTTCTAATCATAAGAAGAAACACCAGTATCTTCTTTCCTCGCTACCACCCTAGACTTACTTAATGTATAGGAGGAACAAAAGCTAGCACACTTTATAGTGGTCTAAAATTTTAATCATATATTTTTTTGTTTCTAGGTTCACAAGAAAGAAAAGCACGGTCAATCATCATATTATTAAAAATTAGCACCAATAATTTAATTTTTAAATTTTTAAAATCAAACAAATTCGTATATATATATATATATATATTGCTAATTATATCCACACTTCTTATACTTTTGCATTTTTTTATTATTATTTTCTTTGTCTTTTTTATTTTAAAATTTTAAAATATTATTTAAAATCAATTAATATATGTCATTAAATCACTTAATAATTAGCCAATATTCATGTATATATTATAGATTTAACTATTTATGCATTGAATAACTATTTAATTTTATTTATTTATTTTTTTTTATCTTCTTAATTTTTTTATTTGATTTAAGTTCTTTAACATCTTATCAGTGCAATATATATTTATTGTCATTATTATATATGTTATTAAGCCACTTAATTTTTTTTTAATTTTGATTAAATAATAAAATTGTCATTATTATTAATAAAATTAATTTATTTTTGCTTCAAATTAATTTCATTTATTTATTTATGATAATTATTATAAAGATTCATAAAAATTTTATATATATTTTACATTTTTTACAAGAGTTCTAAATAATCTAAAATATTTATTTATTTTTTTAAATTAAACTAATTATAGTACTCATAATTAAAGAAAATATTAAAATAAATTATTTAAATTTAATTAAAAATATCAACATTTTTGTTAATTTTATTTATTTAATGAAAAAAGATTATAAGAATATTATATCATAATATCACAAAAATTATATCTTCTTAAATATTAACAATTATGATATCATAATTATATCCACTTAAACATTAACAATTATGAAAATGCAAGAACAAAAATTATGCGGCTTAAAGTTTGTAGAATTTTACATCTTTAATTAATTCGATTTAATTTTTATTTGTTAAGAATGAATTAAATTAAATTGAGTAGGTCGAATATTAGATCAAAATTGAATGATATCATCCCTACCTTAGTTGCCACTTGAGCTTCTATAAATAAAAAGGCAAGTATTGATTCAATATTAATTCAAAACCAAACACGTTTTGAATTACTTTATTTTTAAAAGCTTAAACTGAAAAATTAAGAATATAGATAAAGGCATTTGTCCTTTATCTTATCCTTGTATTTGTCGGTCACACAATTCCTTCTTCCTATAATTTTTTTCTTAAACAAAGTAAAGAATCTTCGATTCCATTGTTTTTTATTTATTTAAATTAATATTTATATTGAAAGTATCGACAGAAATTAACATCTAAAGATTACATTATAAAATTTTTTTTTGCACAATTACGATTTTTTATACCTTAAATGAATAACCTAATGCATGTAATTCAGTAACGTTACCTACTGAACTATCTTACTAGTTCCTTCTTTCTATAATTTAATGACAATAAACATGATAATTTATGAATTTCGTTACAAAGAAGCCTTATTAATTTATTATTAGACCACAACAGTGACTCTAATTCTGTTTCTTTTCTAGTTGCTCACAATCTATTTCGCTTTCAATTTCACACATGAAATCATATTCTATTTTTCTTTCTCTTGTTCTTGGCTTCAATCGAACGTTGAGTTGACTCAGTTCTTCACACGGCAAATCAATCGATTTGTCTCGGCCTCATATTTTTATGACGAGGACTTGTAAGTCATGACAATAACATATGGACGTGGTCCTATTTGTTATTTTGCCCTTTTTTGTCAACACCTTTCAAACTTTATTATGATCATCTCACTCTTCTCTTATTTTTTTTTTTCCTATTTTAATCATTTGCTCTTACAATTATTCTAGACTTCATTTTCTTAAGAATTTTGTGGCTCGGGTTTCAAAGTAAATGTCTCATGAGATGTTATCAGTAGTCGATAAATACGAGCGTTATATAAATTTATTACATGATTTATTTTCTATAAAAATAAATAATTTTAGTATTTTTAAAATTATTTTATCACATAATATATCATAAATAATATAATATTAATATTTGACTTTTTATATATAAATTAAAAAATTTCAAGAAAATACATGCATTAATTAAATATTTCATTTGATTGAATTATTACATAAATAATACTCTTAATAATAATAATAATAAATAATTTCTCAATTTTTAAAAAAAATTGCTTTTTAATTTTTAAGAAATAAGTTTTTTTGATCTTAGAAATTAAAAATTACTTATTAATTTTTTTAAAAAAAATCTTACAAAATACAAGTGTTTTATTATTATTATTGTAATAAAAGAACAAGCATTGAAATTAATTAAAAAAAGAAAAGAAAAGGGGGTACTACTTGACTTGACAGTTAATGAATAACATCTTCTTACATACAGAAGAACATAATGCAAACATTTCAAAATCAACAATAAAGGTTTCAAATATTATCGCAAAAATCAATGAAGCTTTTTAAAGTTCTCCGGTCCCTGTCACTGTCCAATGTCAAACCACAATCCCAAATAATTTACGACAAATACATCTACCGACGCTTACAAACTAAATTCAAAATTCTCACGAAATCCTTTTTTATATCAATTACGGTTCAAAATAGAACACAACAAGTCCTCTTAGAACAACACAAAGTTCTCACAAATCCACAACAAAATAGAAAATATTACAAAATTTTAGATATATATATATATATATTATTTTTTATTTTTTATTTTTTATTTTTTATTTTTTATTTTTTATTTGGAATTTTAGTTTTTTTTTTCATAAAAAAATTAAAGTAAATTTAATTTCAAATAAATAATTACTTTTTTAGTTTTGGATGAATATTAATGCTACAAAATTTGAAGCATAAAATTATATTTAAAAGTTGGGTAATTTGGTTTATTTGTGAAATTAAAAGATTTGTTTGTATTTGTCACGTGGCCAAGTGTTATTGTTTTTTTTTTTTTTTTTTTTTTAAGAAAGTGCAAATACTTTAAGTTTCACTGTTTATTTTCTTTTAAATAACTATGTTACTTATAAATTAAAAAATATATTCCAAATAAACATCTTGATGACAAAAAAGCACAAGCTTGTCAAGCACTGTTCTTTCGCTTTTTCCTTCATTTCTTTGTCCTCTGTTTTCTCTGGATATTTGTAAAGATATACTTTGGTCCAGTTCTTGATTAAAACTGATGGATTCAAATTCCTAATTTTAAAATTTTTGGTCCAAACTTCCTTACAACGAATGCTATCCATGCTGGTTATTTTTCATGTTAACGTGAAACATAATAAATATTATTTCCATTAAAGTGCTTAGGTGTAATAAAATCACATTTCTTGTTTAATGAAACTTCTCAAAAAATTGTCAGCCTTGTTTTTCTGCTCAATTTGATATTTTGAACAATAAATTAAAAAGCATATGCTACAAGTTTCTCAGGAAGAGACAGCAAAAAAAAAAAAAAAAAAGTTTGAGATTTTCTTCACTAACCAACTACAATCATAAGATCTTATTAAAAAAAACTAGAATCATAAGGAAAAAAAAAAAAAACCCATTTCGTTGGATCATACAAAAAAAGAAAAAAAAATCCATTTTTTTGGATTAAAAGTTAGCAGCTACCAAGAAAGATCACCACTGTTCTTTAGAAGTCTGTCCTGTCCAACAAAGCATTGGACTTCCTCCTTTCAATTATGGAAAAACTCTGGAGGTATAATAGGAGGACAGTGCTTCTTGGCCACATATTTGTACTGAGGGATAAATGATAAATATAGTTTGTTTATTTACATGAAATAATTAAAAATATAAAGAAAATAAATAAGAAAATGGTATTAATAGTAAGGTAAAAATGAGTATTTTAGTTTTATTATTTTTAATTAGGCATTTCTAATCTCATAACTAGTGAAAAGGCACACCTGAGTTCTCATTAGTCTTACATAAAAAAAAAATAAAAAAAATTAAAGTGTTCGTTTTTATAATTATGGGAACACAGGACTAAAATATTTATTTTCAATAATAACAGCAAGAGCTTAAATGATAATAACAATAATAATAATAATAATAATAATAGTAAAATTTTGTTATTTTAGAGAAATCTTACCTGATGTTGACTATGTTTCTCTCTTATAGCAGGTAAACTTGAATTTTGACTATCCAAGCATAGGCGATGGAGATCCTTGACACAATCACACAAATCAGATGGCTCATAAAGTGTGTAATGTTGCAAGGTTGAATTCTGTTGCCAGAAACAAGTTCTAAATTTATGCTACATCAAGTGTTAAATATAAATTGTAGAATATATCCAAAACCCGAAACCGAAACCTTAAAAACATACCCATGGTCTTCTTGATGGGAGAAGTAAGAAATTGGCCAAGTAAATTGCAGAAGCTGCAATTAGAGATGGTGCATAACAAAGCATATTGTACTCAAGAAGAGACAACTCTGCTATGTAGTTAGCCATGCACTCCAACTGCATTGCCGGTGCCTAAACAAATCAACAAAACACCATAAAGAACTGAATTTTTAGGAACTAAAAATGGAACTATTTTTGTTGTTGGCTTTTCAATATCCACTCTCTCTGTTGTAAGAGTGAACTCAGACTATTGTAATTGCAAAAGGTCCACATACCTCACTCATTGTCCCTTGAGCTGCACGAACAAATCTCCTGCATTGCACAATTATATCACACAATTCTCAGTCTAATACAACAACATATAGAAAATTAAAGAGTGCAAACTATTATCAAATACCTTAGGAAACATTTAGTGGTTGGAGCCGTCATTTCAAATTTCAAGTAATTCAAAACAGCTGATTCCATTTGCAAAATCTGCATCACAAAAAAAAAAAAAAAAGATTAATCTTTTCAATTTTTTAGTGGAACAATACTTACTTGGTGTGATTCGAACCCAAATACAGCTTAAAAACTTTACTCTTTTCAATTGAACAAGCAATAATTAGTAAAGCACATATGAAAATATTATCTGTTGAGGTGGCAAGATTGTATTGGTCAAAACAACACCCATGTGGCTCTCTCCTAAGTCAATGACCAATCCCATCCCGCCACTTCATTTCGTTATATAATAAATTTTCTGATATTTACCGGTGCTCAAGCACCCATAATTAAAAGAGAACAAACCAACCTCTTCCTTGAAATATGTGTTATCAGTTATATAACAAAATTCTTCCACTTGGGGTGCACAAATCTCTTCATATTTTCTGAAATATAAACCAATTTGATCTTAATAACAAAGCTAAAAATTACAAAAACATAGTATAATTTTATCTGTACTTACGAAGCAATCATCATGCAGGCAACACCAAGCAACTGCAAACGTTGTCTATTCATTACATTTCCAGAGAGATATCGATCTATGTAATTCACAGTCAAATACAACGTATCGGGTACAAGTCTGTACTCTTCAGCCACCTGCAATTAAGAAAACCATTTCAGCCGCCAGCCAACGTGGTATATGGTATGTTTAGGACATAATATATACCTCTACTAGCCAATCTATTAGGATTGCACGCATGTTGGAATTTATATCCTTCTGAATTTTCTCCATGAAATCTGTTGAAGGCCTTTTCTTTACCTATATTGCAGATATTGAACACAAAGAAAACAAAAATAAATTCAAATGGTAGATTGGTGTGATTCACATGTCGCAATTCTCACCAAATACAGTTTTGTAGGCCAAATTAAATTTGTAGTACTGAACATTTGTGATACTTAGCATTTTCTAATATATGCATACAACAACTTGATATATATAGTACAAATCCATAGCTACCTTAACTGATAAGACAGTTTCTTATTATATATAGTTTGTGTGCGAAATCAAATTTGTGGTTCTTGATAATTATGATACTCGGCAATTTTACAATGGAAAAAGAATTCAAACCTCAGATGCACGCAAGTGTTTATAAATATCACAAGCAATGGTTGCACACATCTGTGGATCCACATAATTGTTATCAACATCAACAATATCACCATCTGTTTCTCTCTTCATGAGAACATCTCTATTACATATGTTTCCTGTACACTTGTTAAGATTATTTAACTATGAATCCATTAAAAAGTCAAAAACCCAAGTCAAACATCAAACTAATTTTTGTTTAGAAAAAGACCTGTTGTTTCTGGACAGTCTGATATGCATAGATTGCTGAATGTCTTCCGGTTAACGGAAACTACGGCCTGAACATCATTATTGTCAACATATTCTACCTCTGGACTCTTGAAAGAATCACATGTAGACATTGTCTCATCCAAAGAAACCGAAACACAATCTGATTTAGTAGGAGACATGTCCATGCTGCATGGGGCTGGAACAAAAGCAATACTAGGAACAGTTTCATCACTTCTAGGGAGAGAAGTACAAGAAACTGCTGCGCTTGGTTGGATGGCATTATTTGTGGTTGCAGGGAGATCCTTTTTCACTCTGACAATCTTGTTTACACATGGTACCTTCACATCAGAAACAAATTTTTTCCTTGATTTAGTTACACTGACACTAAATTACAATAGTTTGGCTAGAACTGAAACAGCAAAGAACATCCAATTCAACATATGAATAGATTGACTGTGTGACTTGAAATAGATATAGCTTAGATTAGGTACTACTTAAGCAGATGGATAGGTATGTTTGCTTAAAACCAAGTGGAAAATTAGGACCCCTAAGGAAAAAGTGCTTCGGTGGTAACTTTTCTTTTACAAATTGAACATCAGTCACCTTACTCCTTAACAAGTGGTACACTTTTGTCACCTTACTTATATGACTAAAGTGTATGAAAATGAAGGTGACTGATGTATCCAATTTACAAGAGGAAAGTGACACAAGTTTCAGCTAACCCATCATTCTAACTTACAGGTAAAAGTGTAGTGTTTGCTAATCACAGCTAATGGCTGAGATTGAAATTTTTTCTAAATTGAATTTTTATGGCTGAGATTAAAAAATATATAATGGCTCAAACTTACGATAAATGTGACATCTTTTGTAAGTTAGAATGAACCACCCAACAATACACGGTGGGTAATAAGTAATGTAAACGGAAACTGTATTTTTTTTTTTTGAATTTTCCGAGAAATAAGAGCCACTTCTATATTTTTTCAGAGTATAGTGTCTACTAATCGCAGCCAAATTCTTGATCATATAACCATCTCTGGAAGTTGATCAAATTGCTTTTTTCATTATAATGATCTCTTCAGAAATTTTAAATATTACTGAAATATGATTTCATCTCAAAATGGTTTGAATTCATTTGACAAATCAACTTCTCGAGGTTCTTTATAATTAAGCTGAACTCACTTAACCAATCTTCAAGTTTAATCCTACCTCTTCCTTTAAAGATCACATTAAGAAACACTAACAGATCACATGAGAACTAGAACCACCTAAAAATAAAGTTTTATTACAAATAATTCAAATTAAAGAAATACCATAATCAATAAACAACCAAAAGATCATGACAAAACAGAGACTAGTAAGTTTCAAATAAAAGAAAGAAAGTATATACCAAAGTAGAAGAAGGCGCCGAGCTTCGCTGAGCATTACGAGAGAAGCTATTCCTATTTTTCCGATTACTCAAAGGCGTTCTCTTTTTTGCCACATTTGAACTTGGAATAGGCGTAACCTTTCCTACATTCTCGGACGACGGAAAAGAAGCCTGTCGTTTGGCCAAAGATGACGATGAAAAAGAAGGAACATAACTTCTTGAAGCGTTTTGAGGAGCAACACTCGTTGCATTCCTGTTTGTCAAGTTTCCCAAAGGTGTTCGTTTTTTGGCTACGTGAGGTGGTGGAACTGTCGTAACTTTCCCTAAATTCTCCGACGACGATGAAGGAGCATGTCGTTTGGCTAAAGACGACGTCGTTGAAGATGAAAACGATGGACGGCGGTTCTGGGTCGACATTTTGAATCAAACCCAGTTCACAGTTTTACTTAAAAGAAGCTCTAATTCTATCCCCTTCTTCTTTGATGAGCTTCCTTGGCTGAAAACCAAGAAAGAAACCCAGAATAATAGAATGTCCTATTGTACTTGTAATATTGACTAAGATTTAAGACCAGAAGAATTTTAAAGATTTTAAAGAATATCGTTGCAGAGTTTGTTGGCTATTGAATGAGCTTTTTTGAAGCTTTTGCGAAAACAGAGAAAGAAATATTGAAGAAAGCGTTAGGAGGACGATGCCCAAGTGAAGGTTTTATGTAATGCCAGTGACATTCATTGTGAGAGTGTCAAGTTAATAAATAATGGTTTAAATTAATTTTATAGCCGAGAAATTGGATAGTTTGAACTGGAGGGAAGATCTGGACCGTTGGTTACACTGGTATACGTTTGGAGCGGACAAAGTTGGGGGGGCCCACGTATAGAATTCTTCTCAAGTTTGAATTATAAGTTGCTCATTGGACACTACTGTCGCGTAAATTACTGCTACTAATGGGCTATGTACGTGGCATGGTTATTAAGATTAATAGTATTTCGTTAATTTGATTGGCTGGATGATTTGTTTGCAAATCACGGGCTGTCAGATTAGATTTCGTATTTTTGAATTTGAATTCAAACGGTCAAGTTCTTATCGCCCTTGTTAGAGAGGCAACGCATACTTCGTTTTTTTTTTTAAGAGCCAACGTATGAAGTGTACAACCTATACTTAAGGATATGTGTATTTGAAAAATAAATTAGTAATAATAAAAATTAAGAACATGTGTATTTGAAAATAATAATTAAGGACATATCTATTTTTCCTTGGTTGTTTCTAAGCATCAGCAGGGCCGGACAAAGACTTAAGATCATAACTCAATGAAATAATTTTTATTTTTTTTATTTTAAAATATAATAATAAAAATAAATTTTTTTATTATCTTTGTATTATAGTGTATGGGTGACAATCCTTCTACAATTTAAATACACTAATAATATGATTATTACATGACTAAAATGCAATTGTACTAAAATTTGTCAATAAATGCTTTATATATTTAAAAATCCTACGTAATAATTTACCTTAAAATTTGTTTAAATTTTTAACTATCATGTAAATACAGCACAAATATAATACAATTTTAATTATAATCTAATGGGACAAAAAAAACATTTTAAGTTTAACTAAAATATTTATATCACCTCATTTGAATGTAAGATACTCTCTTTATATTAATTGATATTATGTTATTATATTAGTTAAATAATTATTATTTTTACTTTTATAATAAATTTTTTAATCGATAAATATTCAAATTTTTAATCTAATTTTAAAAAATTTCACAGTTTAATTTAAATTTTAATTATTTTAGCTATATAAATTGTGATTTTTTTTTTGTGGTATTCACAAAATATATGTATCAATTATCTTAAATTTATTAGTTTGTAAAACTAATCAAATTAGTAAGTGGTTTTATTTATTTATTTATTATAATTGATAAAATGTACAAAATATTATTTGTTTTTATAATTTTTTATTAAATAAAATAATAATTTAATAAAAATTAGTATTAATATGTGACTATAAAAGTGCCATATAACAAGTCTCACCAAAGACCTCATAAACGTTTGGACTGCTGGCGTTGGATTGTATAGAAGAAGGTAGAAAGGGAATCGAGAAATGGTATTGTTCATTTTTGGAATTTTTATTTCACTTTTTTTTAGCTAAAAAAAGGGAATAATGAACAAGTCACTATTCTTATATCAATTTTTGGACTAATTTAAATATTTAATTCCAAGAAAATAACATGTTATATAATTAACATGTAACATGTAAAAAACAGCGGTTCTTTTTTTTTTTTTTAACATGTAGGAAATATAAGTTAGAATTTTATTGTTAAGATTTCATTTTTACTTCACATATAACACGATGATTCTCTCTCTTGCTTATTCCAATTTTAGGAGAATTTAGTAAACAACATAAAGTAATGAATCTATCAATTTTAATTTCTCTTTATTGGATTTTCCGTCAATTCAATTTTGTTTGATTTCATTCCATTTTAGTAAATGTACATAAATTGTCCTTCTCAAAGATAGAAAGTATGCATTGATAGAATCACATCAAAGGATAAATTATACATTGGTCACACACTCTTGCCTATGAGATAGATATTCCAAATAAATGAGGTGCAAGATTAACGTAATAATTTTTATTGAAAAATAAAATTGTTTATAATTTTATTAAAACAACGATCAATAAAATTAGTGAAGAATAACACATTACTTTATTCCTTAATTAAATTATAATTTTACATATTCATTTTCTTTCCGGTAACAAATTGTGAAAAAAATAATAAATGTCTTTTATATATAGTTTGTTTTTATTTCTCATAGTAGTTTTACTTTTATCAATATCAACTTTTTCTTATAATTTTGTTAGTTTTTTTTTTCAATCGTATTTAAAATAATTCAAATTTTTAACTTAAAATGAAAGAAGAATAACTTTTACTGCATCTAGATAAACCAAATACTTGTGTAAGCTTGACTATCTCATACACGATACATTCAAATTGTATGGTATATTGTTATTAGACGTAATTAGGTATAAAAATGTAGGAAATAATTATTGTCAATGAAGATTTGGTTTTGTTTAAGAAATTTTTTGACACAAAATTTCCTTAGCAATAGTTATTTCCAAAATGTAACCGTTCGTGTTCATTTCACTATTATCTAACTTGAGCTTGTAGATTTGCAAAAATAAGCGTTAACAACATTTTATATCATAATATTTGGTCAATGTAATAAACATGCCGAAAAAGGTTTATTAGTTTTATATTATATCTAACAACAGCAATAGTCACTAAGTTCATTCTGCCAATAGGTGAATAAAATTGAATTAATCATGTGAGGATCTAAAATCAAACACAAAAAAGTAGGCAACCCAAAACTCAGAGAAGTTTTAACTATATTAAACTTTAAATTACGTAAGAGAGTGATTAACTGATTATTAATTAATCGTGAATCAAATCAATCAAACTAGTCAAACACTAGTGGTGGTTCCCACAAGTGTTTGTTCACAAAAGTAATTACTTGGTCCAAAATTAACAAAATTTTCTCATCTTCTCAATCGCAAATAAGTGTTTTACGATATATATATATAATAAAAAAAATCACTTTTGAATAAAAAAAATAGGACAAATGTCACACACTATCACATAATAAAATTATCGATAATTTATTATTTTTTACCAATCAAATGCTAGAGGCACCGAGAGAATTGGAGCTCAACTAGCATAGCGACGCGTTTGAAGAGCGATAAAATCTTGTTCATTCTCAAAGGATAAACAGCGCGCCCCACAAGCTTCGAACCCGCGCCCTGCCGTGTAAGGATAGAGACCAGATACTTAACTACAGGAGTTCGACTACTAAATTACTCAACGATTGGTTGTTTTACGAGATATTGTGTAAACACAATATATGATTTTTTTTTTTTGGCTTGTGCTCAACTCAAAAACAACACCAGTATAATTCTTGAGCACTATCCCCAGTATAATTTTCATTTTTTCTAAAATTATCCAACTCCATTTGCACAATTTTGTGCTCAACCCCAAAAATAGTACCATTCAACTTAAGCTCATTTAATTTATTTTTTTGAATTCTTGAACTCTTTCCTAGCATTAACTCTAAAGCTTTATACTCCATGATTTAAGCTTCCTTCAAGAACTTCTCCTCTTCTTGCCAAGCTAGCTCGTACTTAAACAAATGCGTACCAAAATGAGCCATAGCGTACAAGTTAAGCTAAAGCATATTATGAAATTAACACCTCCAAATTAGAAAATTTACCAATAGCATCTGAATTAGCCAATATTCGATCCAACCTTTCTCGAATAAAATCACCTGCCTCATGACCATTACACCAAGTAAAAAAGCTTTGACATCCAACACCTCATAATCATTAACAAATCTATTAAACTTTCTAGATCTGTTAAAATCAAAACCACTTTGATGCGAACCGCTCGCCACGACTCCTATGACCTCCAAATCACGCGATTTGGCAACCACAAGAAATACGGACAGAAACCCGACACCAATCTTAGCACGCAGATTCTACGAGAATACGCTAGACTTTGGTAGCAAGAAACTTACCTCCACACATGGATATACGCACCACGAGCTGAGACAAGGCGAAACGCCACAAAGGGTTGCTAGTTTCTTTGATAAGTTTTTTGATAGAACAAGAGAAGCACTTGTGCTCTCAAATTTTGAAATCACTTCAAAATATTTTCATTGATTAAAATTCATGTCTCCTCACAATGGGCAGCTGCTATACATATATATAGATACAAAGGAAAACCTAAAAATGCCAAAAGAAATCCTAGCCATTGAATTTGATCCAATGGTTACAAAATTACAAGAATTTGAATCTGTGCCGCGGCGGGGAAATAGTCATGCCGCGGCGCGCCCTGTTCTGTTTGCCACATGCGTAGCCATGCTGCGGCGCACAAATGTTCATGCCGCGGCGCGCACATTCAGGATCTACGTGCAGGTCTGGCTGTCAGGCGCGCTTGTTGGTGTCAGCGCGCAGGTCTGGCATGTCAGCGCTCGCACGTCTACCCGTGTCCTCATTATGCCGCGGCGCATAGAATCTCATGCCGTGGCGCGTATGCATCTTCGTCCCAAAACAGAAACCTCCTCGCTGCGGCGCCACATTCTCGTGCCGCGGCGTGCACGTTTCCTTTGCTTCAAAACAGAACGCCCTGTGCCGCGGCGCCCAAATACCATGCCGCGGCGCGCTTGTGTGACAAATCCAACGTCCAAAGCAGAAACTCTTGTGCCGTGGCGCAGCTCCAATTTTTGGAATTTGCCACTTGCACTTGTCTTTTCCTCTTCCATTGTGCTTGCATGCTTGTTTTTGATGTTGCATGCCATTTTGCACTATCTTGAGGCCCTTCTCAAGGCACGGCCCTAGGCTCGTGTCGGACCGTCTTCGGGAGGGGTTCTGGTTCGCATCATTCCCTCCTTCTTCGAAAGAATTCGACCTAGAATTCGGACCTTTGTCATAGGGTAAGCTTTGCAGTCCATCTTTGTTTTGTTTTCCATCATAAGATTCCTGTAAGAAAGAAAAATTAGAAAATAAACATTGTTTGGTCCTTATTCTTTCTTTCTTCCCCCTTGAGTGCCCCTCCTTCTCCTTGGGCTCTCCTACCATTTTCTTTCCCTTTTTCCCCTCAACTTCCCTTAAAAGCTTGTTGCACATTTGTTGTGGAGTTAAAGGCAAGAATGTAAACTTCTTCCCTTCCTTCTCGAGGGAATACTCATTCTTGTATCCGTCATAGGTGACCTTCCTATCGTATTGCCATGGCCGCCCTAGCAATATATGCCCAGCTTGCATGGGAAATACATCGCATATCACCTCATCCTTATATCGTCCAATGAAAAAGGTTACAAGTACTTGCTGTTCAACCTTCGCTTCTCCATTGTCATTCAGCCATTGTAGCTTGTATGGTTGGGGATGTTTGTTTGTAGTCAACCCTAGCTTCTCAACTAAAGTTGTGCTAGCAATGTTGGTGCAACTCCCACTATCAATGATCAACTGGCACACATTATCACTCACATGGCATCTTGTATGAAAAGTATTAACTCTTTGGGATCCCATGTCAACTTCCTTTGAAATGATCCAAAGGTGCCCGCCGTACCACAAGCAACTCTCCCGTGACTGGATTCACTTCCTCGTCACTAGCCTCCTCTAATGGCGGCTTCTCCCATTCATCACTGTCATCATCGGTCGCCACCTCCCCGTTGGCTTGCACGATCATTGCCCTTTTGTTCGGACATTGATGAGCGTAATGCCCTTTCCTAAGGCAACGGTAACAACTTATGTCACGACTTCGATGGACGGTTTCTCCTACATCCTTTCCCTTATCTCTCCTCATCTCCTTCTCTTTGCCCTTGTTCTCAAAATTGGGCTTAGAACTACCTTCCCTTCCTTCTTCCCATTAGACTTCCAAGGCGGAATAGGGTTCGGTGTTGGTGTCGGAAAAGTGGTGTCCTGATTGTTCTCGGTGGGTATGATATGGCTGCTCCTCCTCTTCAATTGCTTTTCTACTTTGATTGCCATTTGCACCATATCCTCCAACTCAACATAGTGGTGCAACTCTACAATGTTGGCAATATTAGAATTCAACCCACTTAGGAACCGAGCCATGGTGGCCTCCCTATCTTCCTCCACATTTGCTCTCACCATAGTCATCTCCATTTCCTTGAAATACTCATCAACGAACCGATGACCTTGATTAAGCCTTTGTAGCTTCTGATAGAGTTCCCGGTAGTAGTGGTTTGGGACGAACCGCTTCCGCATTATAGCCTTCATCTCACCCCAACTATCAATGGGCCTTTCTCCACTCCTCCTCCTTGAGACCACTAATTGGTCCCACCAATTTAAGGCGTAATCGCTAAACTCGACTACCGCCAATTTAACTTTCTTCTCCTCGGAATAATGTTGACAATCAAAAACATGCTCAACCCTTTTCTCCCACTCCAAGTACAACTCCGGATCATTCTTTCCTTGGAATGTAGGCATCTTCATTTTGATATTGTCCAAATTCCGGTCAACCCCGTCAAAGGGCCGAGGTGGGGGGTCTCTACAAACCTTCCCGACCATTTCTTCCTTCCCTATATTCATTCCTTCCTCCATAGGGCATCCTCCTTTCTCCATTATCAAATTCTTCATCCCAATTCTCCTCATCCACTAAGGGCCTCCTATTCGATCTCCTAACTTCCGGAGCCTTTTCGAGTGCTCTTCGTTATAAGTTGGCAACCGTAGCTTCTTGTCGTTCTACCCGCTCATCAAGATTCACCATGACGGCATTCAACCGTTCTATGGATTGTTGCAATACATGCAACAAAGATGCGGTATCCGGACGCTCTTCTGAATTGGCCCTGTCAGACATGATTCCACAACTTTCGCACACAGAGAATTAGTTAATCAAATTTAAGAACAGAAAAATTCACTTCATTACCTCACGTGTTTAATCGCTCGGATTGATTGCTCAAGCACTTCCTCGTTCTTTAGCGAATCAAACTTCCGAAACTTTCAACCCAAGGTAAAATTCCATACTCACCCCACTAGTAGTGTAATATCCAACTCAAGGCAAGCAAGGAACTAACTCAAAGTGTTTGGAGTTCTAACTCAATGAAAAAGGAATAAAATAACGACTTTGTAAAAATTTCTCGGAAAAGAAATTTTCACTTCCTTTTTTTTTTTTATAAACTTTTAGAAGTTTAAAACACGAACACGAACATAAAACGAGATAAGAACAAAAACACGAGATACGAACAAAATCACGAGATACGAACAAAAACACGAGAACACAGTAAAATTATCAAAATGCCCTTTTTGTTACGAACAAGTTTTTCAGAAAAATTTTCAACACGAAAACCTTTCCAAAACAGCTCAGAAATTCAGAAACAACAAAACACAATCTGAAATTTTTCAACAACAGCCAAAAATTGTAGGAACAAGAACACACAAACTGAAACTTTCAACAACAAGCAGAAAATTTCCAGAAAATCAGAAACAACAAAACACAATCTGAAATTTTCAAAAAATCAGAAACAACAAACAGGAAACAACAACACAAATCAGGATTGATTCCAGAAACACAATACAATCAGAATTTTGCAAGAACAAGTTGACAAATTTCTGGAAAATGAAGAACAACACAGATTTTGCAAAGTGCACAGAATTTTTTTTTTGTATAATGAAAATGACAACACAAAACAGAAACAATTCCAAGAACACAATACAATCAGAATTTTTGCAAGAACAATCAAGAAAAATTCTGGAAAATGAAGAACAACACAGATTTTGCAAAGTGCACAGAATTTTTTTTTTTGTATAATGAAAATGACAACACAAAACAGAAACAATTCCAGGAACACAATACAATCAGAATTTTTGCAAGAACAACAAGAAAAATTCTGAAAAATGAAGAACAACACAGATTTTGCAAAGTGCACAGAATTTTTTTTTTTGTATATAATGAAAATGACAATAAAAGATAGGAGTCTAGAATTACAACCTAGAGCTCTGATACCAAATGATGCGAACCGCTCGCCACGACTCCTATGACCTCCAAATCATGCAGTTTGGCAACCACAAGAAATACGGATAAAAACCCGACACCAATCTTAGCACGCAGATTCTACGAGAATACGCTAGACTTTGGTAGCAAGGAACTTACCTCCAAACATGGATATACGCACTACGAGCTGAGACAAGGCGAAACGCCACAAAGGGTTGCAAGTTCCTTTGATAAGTTTCTTGATAGAACAAGAGAAGCACTTGTGCTCTCAAATTTTGAAATCACTTCAAAATATTTTCATTGATTAAAATTCATGTCTCCTCACAATGGGCAATTGCTATACATATATATAGATACAAAGGAAAACCTAAAAATGCCAAAAGAAATCCTAGCCATTGAATTTGATCCAATGGTTACAAAATTACAAGAATTTGAATCTGTGCCGCGGCGGGGAAATAGTCATGCCGCGGCGGGGAAATAGTCATGCCGCGGCGCGCCCTGTTCTGTTTGCCACACGCGTAGCCATGCCGCGGCGCACAAATGTTCATGCCGCGACGCGCACATTCAGGATCTGCGCGTAGGTTTGGCTGTCAGGCGCGCTTGTCGGTGTCAGCGCGCGCACGTCTGCCCGTGTCCTCGTCATGCCGCGGCGCATGGAATCTCATGCCGCGGCGCGTATGCATCTTCGTCCCAAAACAGAAACCTCCTCCCTGCGGCGCCACATTCTCGTGCCGCGGCGCGCACGTTTCCTTTGCTTCAAAACAGAATGCCCTGTGCCGTGGCGCCCAAATACCATGCCGCGGCGCGCTTGTGTGACAAATCCAACGTCCAAAGCAAAAACTCTTGTGCCGCGGCGCACAAAATCCATGTCGCGGCGCAGCTCCAATTTTTGAAATTTGCCACTTGCACTTGTCTTCTCCTCTTCCATTGTGCTTGCATGCTTGTTTTTGATGTTGCATGTCCATTTTGCACTATCTTGAGGCCCTTCTCAAGGCACGACCCTAGGCTCGTGTCGGGCCGTCTTCGGGAGGGGTTTCGGTTCGTATCACACTTCCTCCCTCCTTTTCAGCTAGGGATAGACGTAGGTCCGATAGGTCTATTATTAAGTCATTTTACAAGCCGACTTTATCTTGGCGGTTTTAAAAAATCCAAAACTTTACCCGACTTATAACTCCTAAAAAATCAACTTTTAAGCCGACCTACAATGTCGGTTCGAGGAAGGTTGGTTTGGCAGTTTTGGACCTATAATTTTACTTAAAAATTATTTTCATAATAAAAAATGTAATAAAAATTACAAACAATATTTTACCCTTATAAACATTTTTTTTAAAGCTAAAGCATACAGATGTGTTATTATCGGTTATAAGAACTATTATATCAATATGTGCAATATATGAATGATATTTCATTATTGACATTTCATGTTTGATGCTTCACTACTCACCCTCTTAAATTTAAAATCATGATTCCACGCGCTAAATATTTGTTTAAGACTTTCACATTGTATATTTGTATAATATTAATTAATACTTCATTTTATTTTTTTATAACATTTATTATATAATATTTAAAATATTATTAATATATAAAAGTGTAGGTCGGTTCGATTTTGTCGGTTTTTATTTTTAATGGACCTACAACTGAACCGATAAGGTCAATTTTTTAATATTTGGACCTACCGGACCAACCAATCTCCAAAAACAAAAAAAATAAGCTCGATTTGGACCTAGACTCAAGTTAGTTGATCGATTTTTGAAAAAAAAATGCCCACCCTTATTTTCAGCACTATTTAACATCTCATTAAAATCACCAAATAGGAACCAAGGGGGGATTATCATATAGTTTAGAATTAGCAATGCGAACAAACTTTTCATACCTCCTACGATCCTCTCTCAAATCATACACAAACGTAAATCTACCCACACCTCCAACATTCAAATCAATCGTACCTTCATTGTTAAAAATACTTTCAATTTGAACACCAACAAGCCACAATAATACCATGCCTCCATCACTCACACGAACAAGATTAACAACATACCAGTTAACAAATCCCAATCTGCGGCACATTCTGGTAATCCTTTTTCTCTTTGATTTAGTTTGCATTCAGCAGATCACAACTGGAGAAAACTCAGAGTTGGCTTCCTTCAACGCACACATCGTATTTCCCTTCCAAGCACCTTGGCAATTCCATACAATAGTCCTCATCATAAACACCAAAAAATAATGCCTAAATTCAACACAAAACAAGAAGAAACAGCGCAACACTAGAAACACAGATCACAAGTTTAGGGTGAACAAAACTGAAGGAAAAATCATGGCAAAGATGGTAAGCACAAAGCGAAGTGACAACGAGCAATATGAAACCAACACATAGAAATCACACAAACCAAATCCAAACTCAAATTGAGCAAGAAGAGGAGAAATCAACAAGATCCAACACGAGGCTAAGAGGTGAGTTCTAGAGAGCATGATGCGAGAGCTCTCGAAGAAAAAATTAAGCTAGTTATAAGACTTAGTTTGTAGTCTTAAAAATGATATATGCCTTTGGGCATTTGAAATGACACAAGTGAATTAGATTTGAATAAATGTTTCTTAATTTTTACTCATTTTTCTCTTCATCCTATAGGGTACTCATGAGGGAAATGTCTATTTTGCAACTAATATCTCTAAGAGGTGTGCATTGCATGAATCTTCTAACACTCCTTTTTCACAAATGCATATCTTGACTTATGAGAAATTACAGAATGCTTAGTCGGAAGTTTTTTTTTCATTTGGTGTGAACTTTGAATCCTGTGCTAAATTTTCATGTAAATAGATTTTCCTTTAAAATAATTTTTACTATGCCTTGGGATATAACTTTGGCATGCACATCAACAAAGCATCATTGATTAGCTAAAGTGTTGAAAAACATAGTTCTTTTTTTTTAAAAAAATGACAATAGTTCTTTAAAGTTTGCAAGTGGAAAAAGTTGTATAAGATCATGCTTCACTTGTAAAATTATAAAAATTATGGACATTTTAATCTTAAAAAATTAATTTAATGAGTAAAAACACTCATAATCTTTATAAATTTTATTATATAATTGTACTTAATCATGTGTTAGATATTATCTCTAACATTTTTTCAAAGTGTCAGTTTTAATTTATCCTTGATAAAGTAATTACTTTATATTTTTAACATATTTTATTATATTATTAAATTAATTATTTTATTTTACTTTATTTTGCAAGATCCATTAATTTTTTTTTTTTTTTTGTGAGAGAAGGCTCAAAAGTTTTGTCCAATTGACTAAAGGTTTTATACTATATAAAATTCATTATAAGAGTCATAAGTTATTTAGTTCTAAAAAAATTAATTCAATAAATAAAAACAATCATAATTATTATAAACACTAAAACATAATATTATATGTAATCAACATTACTTATAACACTGTTTATGCAATTCATCATACGTTTATTGTTATTATGGTCTATGCAATTGGAACATAGTGGAATGAACAAAATCAATGGTCTCTTCACGTTTAAATGATGAGGCCTAATAGTGATGATCTTAGAATTGTGCATTCATTTCCCATTTTGATTTGATGAAACATCTGTTAGAAGTAAAATCCATGTTTTCTTTAGTTTAGTCATAAAATTTTAGGAGCTTATGTTTATTCAAATTTCAGAATGTGTATTTAGTAAGGAATTTTATAGTTTCAAAAAAGGTAACCACTTCTCTGAGTCAAGTTTAATTAGGGTGAAATTGCGTCATGTTATTGTGATTATTTTATTATTTTCAATCAAATTCACATATTTTTTAATAATTAATTTTAATTAAAAAATAATTCAAATTATAATATTCTTTTTAGAATAATAACTGAGTCTTACCATTCACTTGTACTCTTGTTCGAATCAAAAAGAAGTTTTTGAAGTTCGAACTACCAAACTTCTGTTTGAAAAGTCATCAGTGACTAATAGTAAACCCAATTGATTTTACCAACTATGTTTATCAAGTCGATAACTCATGTAGTATTATTCTGAAAGGTGAGGGGCAAATTTATCATATTATTTTTTACAATGAATAATTTATTTCAATTATTTTTGAGTTTAGTTCAATTGATTTCAAAATTTTAAGAAATAGTTAAATAAATTTAAATCACAATTTTTTATTTAAATATGAAAAAAATACATGATCTTCTTTTTAATAGATATTGGATAAATTTTATCCATTTTAATGATAAATAAGGCTATAATATTCTTAAATCTTGTCATTTTTATATAGAATTTTTTTTTTTAGTTGTACCCTAAAAAAAGTGATTTCAAGATTTTTTTTTTTTAAATATGAACTTTTTTTTTTAATTATTATAGCTTAAAATTATTAAGTTGTTCTTAATTAATTATGCATGTTACAAATACATTTTTTATTATATATAACACCTATTTTATAATGTTAGATTAATTGGATTAATTTAAATATTTTTATTAAATTATGAGATTTTATTAACCTAATTTAATAATTATAAGACTAAAATACATATTTTATCGTAATTATGAAACTGACTTGGCATTTTTTCTCTTATTCTGAATAGCTTGAATTATAACACTTTAAGCTTAATATAAAGTCCTCATTTGGAAAAAAAAAAAAAACTTAATATAAAGTAATGGTGACAATTTCTGACACAATACGATAGCACGATCCGAACACGACACGATTCGAATTTTTTTTTAGTAAGAATTGATCAATAATTTTTTTATGTTCTTAAAGGTTTTGTTATTTTTTACTATTATAAATAAGTAACACACAAAAAATTCAAGTAAATTTTTTAATGTGTCAACCAACAAAAAATACGACACAAATAATACGAACAAATACGACGAATACGACTAACACGGCATATGATTGACACCTCTAATATAAAGTCACAAATGTTGAATTTTTCTTTTTACAATTTTTTATGGCTCTTTGATTCTTTGTACTTATTATTGCTAATTATCAAGTTGCAAATTTCCACTAAACCACCAATAGCATGCGCACGACACTCTAGCATCTCAGAATGATTAACTCGTGGAAATGAGTTTTTCTTTAGTTCCAGAATCTTTATGATGCAGATTATGAAACTCACATCGTAGAAGTTTAGTTGGTGTAGTAGTGTATTGTTTTAGTGACAGATTGAATCTCACTAATTTTATCTCCTTCTTCACACTAAAATTTGGTATTTGTTAATTTATATAGTATTATATATATTAAATAATTAATCATATTAATTAATATTTTAACGTTAAATTAAATGTAAAATTTGATATAAAAATATTTAAAATGATTTTGAGATATTTTAATAAGAATAAAACTGTTGCATACTCAATAATTAAAAAAAAAAACATTTTTTTATAGATTTTAAACCAAAAAACTTAAAAATATATATATATATATAAATAGTACATTATATAATTTATAAGAAAATAATAACTTTGACTTTCTAATGTTGTATTAGTGATGGATAAAAGTCTTTTATAGTTGGCTGGTGTATGAAACTTTTTACCGACCTGACCCATCTTGATCCCACCAATCTCGCCGAAACTTTTAATTTTCTCATCCTTCTTTGCCAGCTCTATATATATTTTCAAAGGCAAAATATGTCTTTGATATCAGAGAAATTAAAAAGAAAACTAAGAGTTAGTTTCTTAAGTGCTGACTTTGGATTGATTATCAAGAATAAAAAACATGACAATAGATGACTCTTTCGTAAAACCAGGGGCAGTTCCATTCAAATGGGAGATCAGACCTGGTGTTCCCAAATTCCAAACTCAACACCAACAACAAAACCAATCACTTTCCACGGCATTGCCCCAATCAGCACCTAACTCATGTAATAACCCCGCCCATACTCTCTCATCACCAAGGAAGCTCACACCTCCACCATCTTGGTCACCTTTGTTTTCATTAATGCCGGAGACTCGGACTCGCTCTTTCCGCTCATCCGCTCGAACCCATTCGGAGCGGTGGCGGTTAGGCCGGTCGAGCCCAATTCGACCTGATAGTGTTTCATCTGGATGCTTCCCTTCTCCTTTGCTTGGAAGAAGAAAACAAAGCAATAACAACAGCAGCAGTAGCAAAAGAATGAACTTGACTACTGGAGCAGAGTTTGAAGTACCTGACCATAGTTGTGATCTTGAAACGCTGGCTCAGTGGTCAGTTTCATCTCGGAGATCGCTGCTTTCGCCTTCTTCTTCTTCTTCTTTCTCATCCTACCAGTCGTCCCCTCCGCTACTGAAGGATTTTGAATGGGCTGGGTTCGGTCTCTTTTAGAAGAATACTAAAAGCTCAATATATATACGTGCACACATTTTCCACTTACACTAATTACGTGTCATATTATAAAATAATTTTTGAAATAATGAAGTTATTCATTCTACAATGATATGAATATAAATATACATGAATTTAACATGAATGGAGTAGAACATGTTTCATGCATTTTATTCTGTTGTTAATTTAGAAGCTTCGAGATGCTTATAGTTCCGCAATGGTGGCTAATAGCTAGTTGATAACAGGAGTTAAAAAGGTTCTTTTGCAAATAGCTTGCCCGCTCATAATTCAATGGGGAAAAAAGTTTTTTTTTTTTTTTTTTCTTAGTCAAAGTATTTGTTACCTAATTTCACATAAAACATAAATGAATAACTCTTATCGCAAGTAACACAAGATCGATTCTTGGCACTCTCAGTCCTTCTCTCGATACTTTTGGAGCTAAACCAAGCACCAAAACTCCCCCACAGAGGCTACCCTTGTGATATTCCTCAAAGAAGCCCTTCTTCATAAACTCAGTAACGGAAGGCTTGTAGCTAGATAGATCTGTGCAAAGTTGTGTATGGATTTAAGGTATTTAGTTTAGTCCCACCAATTTTTTCTTGTTATTCATGGATAGTAATGAAGAAGAGTAATTCTATTAGCCTTATTAGGTAGCAATACGAAATTACGAATGATGTACATGAATACACGTATAATTATTCGTTAAATTTCATTAAAATGTAGACGACTAACGTATAGGAGATATTAAGTAATTTTTTTTTACACCAAAATTAGCTATTGGGGAATACAGGTAACGCCCGATATGCTCCTTTCATCAGGATAATGTTTTTTTAAGAGTACCAATAGTAATTAGTAACCTCAACCCCGATATGTACAATTATGGCTGTTTTACTCCTCAAACTCATAACTTGGTGCATGTAATCCAATAACGTTATCCATTGAACTATCAATTGCCGATAATATTAAGTAATTTAGTATGTGGTATTTACAAGAGTTTTTCGATGAAAAATGAAAAGGAACAACTTTGCCATCTATTTTGATAGATTCAAGACCAATGAAATATTTATTTGAAAGTGTTAAATTCTTGATAAGCATGTACCACAATAAAATATTGCTTACGTTGCATCGCAAAAAGTTTGTATAATTAAAAAATTATTTTATTATTCATAAAAAAAAATAGAAATATATATATGTGTTATATGTGATAGGATTTATATTTAACATAAAATTAAATAAAAAGTTTTCCTAACACCATTTTACAAAGGAAGTTAAATAATACATTTTTCACAAAATAATTTTTCTAAACTATGATATTAAACAACATCTCATGCCTAAACAAATGGACTCTTAATGCTCTCCACCCTTTAATGTCAAATATAAGTATGGCTCAATATTAGAAAAGATAGCTTTTTTAGGAAAGCTTTAAAATAATTGTAAAAAAAATGTCAAAGAAAATAAGGCAAAAATAAAAGTGGAGTGTTTTTTATTTTTATTTTTTTATATATATATATAGAGTAATAGATAATAGTCATATTATAAAAAATAAATAAATAAATAAATAAAAGAAAACAGACAAATAGACATAAAGAACACCCTAAAAGAGCTAATGTTTTAACATGACTCGCTATTCTCACTAATTAATCATCATTTAACATTAGGTCTCAACTTTGATTTAGAGTCTTGTGCTCACAAACTTCACCACTCAGTAATCACCAGCCTTTGCCTATAAGCCACAACCAGTCCAGAGTAACCCAGCAAAAAATATATATACCTCCTGCAAGAAACAACACCAGCAGGCAGCAGATTTCCTAATGCATGTTGCTTTGGCCCCTACATTGCCAACCAAACCAAGAAAAAAAAATCTATCTAATGAAAGAATGTGAAATTTTCGTTTTAGAAAAGAAAAAAAAAAAAAAACATATATATACATATATGTATGTATTCCTTGCACATTGACTATGTGCCTATGTGTATATCAAGAAAGATGCTCTGGTACAGTTGGACAATAGCTATAAACTAATAAACCTGTAAATTTGAGTATAAAGCAAACAAACTGAGTAAAAATTGTGATTTTTTTTTCTTCAGAAAGTGACTAAATTTAGGTGCTCAAATTTTTATAGTATGTAACTTTTTTTTTTTTCTTCCTAAAATTCAAACCTAAAAAATTAATAATATATAATCTCAATTATATATTCAATTTATTATTTATATTTTTTTAATATAAAATTTATTTACACACCTAACAATCTTCCTTTGAAAGAGAATACATTTGCTCTCTTTAGACTCCAAACATGCCTCAATATCAATGACCAGCCATTAAGTCGCACATAGCCAAACCTCGAGAGTTTAAATGAGTCTAGAACAATATAGTAGAATTTTCAACATTATCATACAGGGGATTACTATTCGTTCAAACTTGGGCCATATGCTTTGCCTACAATGGTTCACATTCAAATTGAGGATCCATATTGTGTGCACTCACGCAATGCAAATTGGGTCTTGGTTCTGATACCACTTATTAGTCTTGAAGTTTCAACCCAAAAAGTTAACTTATTAGGAGGAGTCCATCTTAAATATATATCCAATTTACTATTAATATTTTTTCAACGTGAAACTTATTTCTATATCTAATAATATAAAAGTTAACTTATTAGGAGGAGTTTATCTTAAATATATATCCATATTTTTTCAATGTGAGACTTGTTCGTGTGTGTATATATATACATATATTACCTACTTACCGTAGATAAGAGAGTGAAACCACACATTCTAATATCATAATAAGATTGAAGCCATATAATTGTCTCTTTGAATACACGTTCTATTAGAGTTCATCATTCATCTCTTTCAGCATTTACTCTCAATTTATTTTGATAACTTTTGTCTTTATTTAGCAAGGTTTGTTCAATATACTTGCTTTTGTATTACCAATTATTTGTAAAATATATTTGAATGTATTTTGGGTATTGGTTTGTAAGTGATTTTTTTCTTTTAGATATTGGTGTTTGTACTTTCTATTTGATTATTAGTAGATTTTTCTAGTTGTGCCATCACCAGTGAAATATATTTTTCACATTAAAAGTTTGAACCACTTAAATCTTTGTATTCCATCTATTTTTTTCTTGCTTCTTATTTTGCCGGAACCGATAATTATTTATTTGTGCGATCCAAATTGGTTCTTGGCTTTTGGGTTGGAACCCCAAGCCCAACAGTGGTATCATAGCAAGGGCCTAATTTGCGTTGCGTGGATCACATTTATAATTTTGCGATATTATTTTAGACTCATTTAAACTCTCGAGGTTTGTTTAAATTGACATGGGTTTTGTGACCATTTCTTACCACGCATTTGAACTCTATGAAGTTTGGATGCCTGTTTGGTAGATGCAACTTAATGGAGGTTCTTGATATTGGGCATGTTTGGAGTCTAAGAGGAGAAGTGTTTTTATTCAAAAGGGGATTGTTAGGTGTGCGAACAAGTTCTATACTGAAAAAAATATATAAATAATAAATTGAGTATATATTTAGGATAGACTACTCTTATTAAGAGGTTAATTTTTTTGGTTGGAACTCTATGCCCAACACACATAAAATTTTATTGGTAGACCACAATTTGAAAATTATCATGCAAATGAATAATTTTTAAGGTTAATTTGGTTCAAAACTTTAACCCATTGAGCACCCTAATGAGTTCAATTAACATACATGATAATCATGTGAGTAATTATCCAATAAGTAGTTGATATGTCAAATAAAAAGTGTCAATTGTCAAACTGAGGTCTATTTAGAAAGTTCAAAAATTTAGGAAAATTGTCGGTCAAAATTTGGGAAGTAGTAGAGTAAGCCGTAGAAAGTGGATATATAAGTTAATCACACATCTAAACTTGATAGTTTAGCTTCAAGTGTTTAAGATTTATAGAAACATAAACAAACAAACAAACATACCCTGTAACCTTTAGGTGCGGACGTTAGAGCACATGTTGCGAGATGACCATTGGTTAGACCTAAGAAGGATGGATGAGAGAGTTATCATCCAGCCTTGGTCACCATACTTGGCTGTGAAATAGAATGCTGGGATAAGTGAGAAACTGGAGAGCACTGCTAACATAAGTCCTTTTGTGGACTTCAACTCTTGGAATTTCATTACTGGAATGTATCTTCCTACAAAATTCCCAAAATTGTACACTGCAAATAGCACTGGTTCATACCTGATATTGATATTTTCCAAATATTAAAAAAATGAAAAATTTAAATGATATGATAAACTCTGTTATCCAAACTCTTCATCTTACATGAATGACAATATGAGTATATATATATATATATGAGAAAAGTTGACAATTCCACGACCAGATTTACAAGAAATGAAATAACAAAAAAAATTAAAGCACAAACAAGGAAATAAAACATAGATTTTTTTTTTTTTTTTTGTTATTTGCCAAAAAATCAATTAGGCTATGTCCACGAAGCTCCTTTTGTTTTTTTTTGTTTTTACTGTGGGAGAAATATTAGTGTTTTGTACAGTACTTGGAAAAAAATTCAATGTTTTGAAATTATTGTAAATATATTTGAGGTTGAAGAGGTGCACGTGTCCCACTTCATCTTTCGATAAATTACATAAAAGTTATGACTATATCCTATCTAAATTTTAAATTTTTGTCTTTTAACACTCAATATTCACTATAAACTTAATAATTTATACATATTTTTATTAAAATAAGATACAAATTGTATATATTTCAATTAAAACTGAAAAATATATAACATTTATTCTTTAGTGTATATATGGTGCTCCTCTTAAATACAAATGCTAAATCTAGCACAGCAAACATGCATGTGGTGCATAAAATGTTGTTACTTAATGTGCATAGTCTTAATAAGAAATAAAAAAGTTGAAAAGTGATGTTTTGCTAAATTGCCACTCAAGACACAAGACTAACCTTGAGAAACTCGATTTGCATAAAGGAAAGGTCTCCAACCATGCCACCTTGAGCACTACTAATAATACAAATTCCAATAAAAGTTCCAAGCCCTCCTTTGCTAGCTGTTGCTAAATTCAACTATATATGGTTTTTTTAAATAAATAAAAAAAAATCATATATCAACAAATATATGGGGTAATACATTCATTGAAAAATGAAGATAATAAACACTTGCAATTAAAACCAAAAACGAACCCCTGAAGACGAGAATATATCCAAACAATATGCGTCCTCTAGTGTTAATTTTCGCCTCATTGTAGGTTAGTATTGCAAGTGTTCCATCATCAAATGGTTGATATACCAGAGTAAGGACTATTGTTAACTTCAAAGTTACAAATTATTCAAAGAGAAAAATACCGCTAGTATCCTTATTGCAAAGATATCACTTAAAGTTTCGTACTTTATTTTTGTTACAGTTTAATTATATTGTTATTAAAAAGTAATCGTATATAGATAAATTTTTTTTTATTTTCTCACCTGCATTAGTTTTCACTAAAATTGAAGAAAAATAAACCATTTGTCACTAAATTGTAACAAAAATAAGTAGTGAATTTAGTGTATAGTTACCTTCCTTTATTCAAAAGCCTTATAAAACCAAGAAATTAAAAAGTAAAGAATGTAACAAGTGACCATAATATTAATCTTCTATAGAGAGTATATTTTTCCATGGAAAGAGGCATCCATTTCCAAGAAGCCAACACACTACCATTGCTATGTTCTTCCCCTTCAATGACAAAAAAAATAAAATTTGCATATAAGATGTTGCCTTTTACAAATATATGTATACAACTTCTTATTTTTCTTTTAGCAATAAAGATTTATGATTAATCACATACCTGAAGCTTGGCAGGAGTTTCATTGTACATGTGATTTTCCATGTCCATGGTATTCTTTACCTTTGCAGAGGAAATTTTGGCATAAATACTTATATGGGTAATAAATTACTCAAGAGTCATCAACATAAATAGGAGCATTAAATCAAACAATAAAAAAAAAATATCATAAATTAATCCTAATAAACAATCAAAAAGATGTATCATGTTTTACAAGTAACATAATTAAGGATCCATCTGTTTGTACTTGGATTTTTGTTTTTCAAAAGTTGATTAAGAACAAAGTACTTCCAGGAATGGTTAGGTGCTTTGCCCTAAATGCGAGCCCCTGATAATTAATTTTTTTCATGTAGTCAAAAAGCTATTATTAGTTTTACAGAACTCAAAAGCATTACAAAAAAAAAAAAAAAAAAAACTAAGATGGTGGGAGTAAATGGTAAGGAAAGAGAAAATGGAGCCTATAGTTTCTCAACGTATAAAGCAACTTAACAAATAATTAGTATCGTCTATTATATGTTATTTATTAAATTTAAATTTTAAAATATAATAACATTAGATTAAATTATATTTTTTAAAATAATTTATAATAAAGTTAATTTGTAATTGGATTGTTAATAAATAAATAAAAATTTGTAATTGTTGCAACTAAGCAAATTTACTCATAAACCAAAGATTAAAACTATAATTTTTTTTAAATGATTACGGGCTCATTTGAATGTATTTTTTTTAAAGTGATTTTAAAAGAAATTTAAATTAAAGAGGTTTTATTAAAAGTAGTTTTAAGACAAATATTTAGGTGTTTGAAAAAAAAATATTAGAATTGATTTTAATTGACACTTTAGTAATAATTTTAGCATGAGAATATGCATTTAAAACTACTTCTCTTAAATTACACATTTATCTTAAAAATATAAATAGTACTTCTCAAATTTTGAAAACAATTCTCACAAAAATTATCAAATATATTTAAAAGTGCTTTCATCAATTTAAAAATACTTTCATTTAAAAAAAAAAAAAAGGTTTTAAAATGAGCCTACACACACTAGTCTTAAATGATGGAGTCTGCCTCTAGTTTCTTCTAGATGGCGCAGACATCTAAGAATAAGAAGCAAAGAAAAAGAAGAAGTCGGAAGCAAGAGAGGACGGCGCAGTTAATATTGAATTGCAGCTGATTAATATTGAAGAAGAAGCTGGAGAATTCTTTTGAAACGTATGCAATGACGCATACGTTGATATTACTTCTCTATAAATAGAGAAGAGCAAGCGTCTCCCAATAGCAGATCTCACCAAAAATGTAAGAAGCTCACAGATCCCTCAGATTTCAGAAATCTGAGATGAAGAGAAAAGCTGATAAATTATATCAGCTTTGAAGAATACCGCAGTTAATTTAAACTGTGAGATAAAAGAGAGGTATTCCTACAGAGAGTGATAAATATCTGTAGAGAGAAAATTGTGAGAGGTTTATCACACAATTGTGAGTGTGAGAGATACACTTTATAAGTGTAATATTGTGTATTCCTACAGAGAGTGATAAATATCTGTAGAGAGAAAATAGTGAGAGGTTTACCACACAATTGTGAGTGTGAGAGATACACTTTGAGAGTGTAATATTGTAATACCTCAAGTTTAGGGCATAAACTTGAGAGAATTGTTGTACCCATTTGTTATAGTGGATGTTTTTCGGAGTTGCCCCATAGTTGTTTCCCTCTCATATTGAGTGGGTTTTTCCACGTTAAATATTTGGTGTCATTTTACATTATTCCTACACATTTATTATTCAGTATTCTCAATCTGTCCAACATTCCGCTGCGATACATATCCCAACATTAAAGTCAGATTTTCTATATATATGTTTTTGCACGTGAAAAACTACTAATACAAGTTTACTCTTAAATTACTATAAACCGGTAGCCTAGTTGGTTGGGTACTGTGTGTAAGGTTATAGTCTTGTTGGATAGTTGGAACGCGGGTTCGAAGTTGAGACCGATGTCCTAATATCGAGCCTTTATAGTGTAACGATGTGTGGCTGCGGTCATATCTTCCTTACACCTGGTGAGCCATTTTCTGGGAAAAAAAAAAAAAAAAGAAAGTTTACTCTTAAATTAAAGAGAGGGAAAAAAAAAAGTATCACTATTTTTATGCATGACAGTTATAAGCACGATAGATAAAGCTGAAATGTTAAGTCTATAAATCTAGACTCCATTAAAAAAATAAGAAAAAGGTAAATATGAGAAAACAAAAAATAAATAAGCACCGATTTCGAATTGAGAAGAGTAAGTAACATGGAGAAAAAGAAAAGGAAAAACGAGAGAAAATAATGTACAGAAGAAAATATGAGGGACGAAAGAGAAGATGAAACCTTGCCGAAGGGAGAAGTTGGGTCCGGCCTCCGGCGGCAGTTTTGACTAACCGAGAGTCACTGGATAACAGTATTTTTTTTTTCACTGTATTAATAATTTAATTATGTTATATAATTAAATTTATTTGTGTTTTTTTTTTTTAAATTAGAATTTTAGAGCGCAATTATACAGCCGAAATCATGGGCTGAGAATATTTTATATAGGTAAAATATAACAAATATATGGATACAAATTAGTGATTAAATGTAAAACAGTAAAAGGATGAAAAGTATTGAATAAAAAAAAATTATACTAACTTATATAGAAAAAAATTTCCATGGATCATATATATTCTCCATCCTCACTTGTACTTCATTTTTTTTCGTAAAAAATTCTTAGAACAAAGGGAAAAAATTTCTTGGCTTCTTTAACTAACCTGAAGGTGAAAGTTGCTTCATTTTAAAATGGTGAGGCCTTCGAAATTGCTGTACCGTAAATTAAATCCCATTGGAGACCAAGTGCTTGCTGCTATGCTCAAGAACCGACCATTTGATGCCCAGCTGGCCGCCTCGACCTCTGCCTCTACCTCGCAAAACTGGAGTGTTGAAGCAATTTTGGAGGTGTTAAGGTCTGTGCCTAGATTCTTCTTCCAGTCCCCACGCTCTATTGGTCGCCAAAATGGTTTCAGACACCGTGCCGCATTGAAACAACGCAATCTCAAAGATGAATCCAATAGGATTCAAAATGGTGTTCTTGTTCTTGGTCCGGCTGCTTATAGAGACCCCCATAAGGTCGATTTGGGATTGGACAAGGCAATTGAATTCTTCTACTGGGTTGAAACCCGTTTTGGATTTGTCCACAATGAGACCACTTGCAGAGAGATGGCTTGTGTTTTGGCTAGAGGTAATAGGTTGGAAGCTCTATGGGATTTTCTTAAAGAAATGTCGAGGAGAGAGGGTGGTGGGTTAGTGACGACTGTGACTATAACCTGTTTGATTAAAGTTCTAGGAGAAGAAGGGTTAGTGAATCAGGCATTGGCTGCATTTTATAGAATGAAGCAGTTTCATTGTAAACCTGATGTATATGCTTACAATAACATTATTAATGCTCTTTGTAGAATTGGGAATTTCAAAAAGGCTAGGTTTTTACTGGAGCAAATGGAGTTACCAGGATTTACATGTCCTCCTGATACTGTCACTTATACCATATTGATTAGTTCGTATTGTAGATATAGTTTGGAGACTGGAAGCAAAAAGGCTACTAGGAGGAGGTTATGGGAAGCTAATCACTTGTTCCGGATTATGCTCTTTAAGGGTTTTGTACCTGATGTTGTGACTTATAATTCTTTGATTAATGGTTGTTGCAAAACTTACAGAATAGAGAGGGCTTTGGAGTTGCTTGAAGATATGATTAAAAGGGGTTGTACCCCAAATAGGATCACTTTTAACTCTTTTATTAGATACTACAGTGCTGTTAACGAGATTGATAAAGCTATTGATATGTTGCGAAGAATGCAGACGATGAATCACGGCGTGCCTAGTTCTAGTTCATATACTCCTGTAATTCATGCTTTGTGTGAAGCCAGAAGGGTAAAGGAGGCACAAGATTTTCTGCTGGAGATGGTTGAGGGTGGTAGCATCCCTAGAGAATATACTTATGAATTAGTCTCCAATGCAGCAGCTTCAGCAGGAGAGCCCAGTATAATTGATGATGAATTGCACAGAAGAATAAAAGATGGTATAGAGAAAAGGTACAGGCAAGTAGCGGAGGTGAAACCAATAATGACACGAAAAGGATATGATAGTCTTGTCTGAAGGCTCTTATGAAGAAACACGTTTATGCATTCTTTATTGTAGCAGTTACCGGTGAGATACACAACTTTATATTATTATTTCTTAAGCCTTTATCAGATCAAAATGATTATTCAAGTCGTTGCATGTTTTTATCAACAAATTTCTGCTTGCCTCAAGTGTACACTCCTCTCACCTATGTGCATATGTCCTAAGAACCATAAATTTTTTCTATACGTATTCAAGTGTCAGGCACTCCATTTTTATAAATTTTCTGTAGATTTACACCAAATTAGAGTGTTCAATTACCTACAGCCATGCCCATGTCAAGTTACTTTGCAAAAAACGAAGGATCCAAGTAAAATAGACTTATCACGTACTCTCCAAGACAGATGTGTCTTGTTTTTTTTTGCTTTGGCTAGTTCTATTAGACCATCAGTGAGCAATAAATAATCGTGTATAAGGAGAACACAATTTCTACATTAGATTTTTTTCTGAAGCCAACCTCAATGAGAAGTCGCTTTTAATGGGTTTTCAACATTTAACCTGAATAGTTTCACAAAAGAGTTGGAAATAAAAGAATGCTTAGCTTCAATGTCAAACAAAAACACGAGCCAATGAGTGGAAAATAACTATATTCCGTCCACCATTGTATTTGTGTCAGACCATTCTGATTGTAAAGACTCTCCCATGAGTTTGAGGAGCTTCACCTGTATTTACTATACCTGCTTGCTGGTATAGTTGCTGTTGTTGTGGAGTCTGATAAGAACCTTGTACCATCTGCCTCGCTGTTGTGGATAAGGAAATGTTGGGCTCCGTTGGAGATATGGTGTGGTGACATCATGGATTCAAGGGTAAAACACGGGAATTGGCTAATGTGCCCTCTTAATAAATTAGTGAGGCCAATTAATTTATTATCTTAGAAACAATTTTGAGGAAAATGGTAATTTAAAATTTGTGGCGGGAAACAATTTTAAAAAGAAGTAATTTTTTGTTTGTCAATTCAACCTCCTCTACTCTTTTTATTACATGCATAATAAATATATGGGGATCATGTTGAGGATGTGTAAGTGGTAATCGTGTAATTGCAGCATTATTTTGCCATGAACTTACAGAGCTTTGTTCAATAACATATTTTCATGAGTTTCCAATTATAAAATATTTTTATTGTTAATGAGCTTTATCACAGCCCACTCCAGGCATGACTTCATATGATATTTTTGCGGCCTCAAAACTTGAGTAATTTGTGTTCTTATAGGGATGTAGGGAGTGGATAAAGTGGGGGGAACCTGTTACCATGTAACTGTTAGTTATGTCTTAAAGGCTGGTCTTCTGAGCATGATTTGCTGGTACTAATTAGTAGTTTTTAACGCTGTGAGGATCTATTATATGATTTTAAATGAGTCTATAATTTAAAATCATTTTGCTTTTGAGCTATCTTGTTGTGATACCAATTATGCTTATGTTTCAATCAGATATACTTTCCTTTTTTATTGTTCGACTTTGTTCACTGGTTCGGTATATCTTTTTAGAATTTATACATAGCCAGGTCGGATTGCTTGTCTTCTGAATGCTTGAATTCGAAAAACACAATGTCCTACCTAGAGGTCAACCTGAATCTGGCTTACTCATAATTGTGAGTACCAATTGACCTAATTTCTCCTCAAAATGTTGAAGAATTTATAACATCTAGTGGAGAGTTATTGGTTATTAAATATTCTGATTTTGTCATCTTTAGCTTAGTGTAGTTTTGTATTTCACTTCTGCTTATTAATCATTGATATGAAAGTAGGATAAGACCAGTAGTAACTGAAATCAACACCTTTGCCTTGGTTTGTCAATCATCAGTCAACCATTATATTTTATGGCTACCTTAATTACCTAAACTAGACATTTGGTTCATGTTGTGAACCAAAAAAGTTTCCTTTCATCGCTCTTTAAGCAACTTGATTGAAATTTGAAATAGACCTATTTTGATACATCGAATACTTTTTTTTTGTTTCCCTTTCTACTTCCTGAACTAAGCTCTTTATGAAATCATCTGTTCATCAACCTATTCCTTCTTTTTTTATTGCAGGGATGTAACCCTTGTCGAAAAGTCAGTACACGGATCATATTTTTGCAGCAACGTGGACAAAAATGCAAATATCCATGCTTGGCCTTGTAACTGGAGGATACGAACTCTCCATCCTCCACTTTAAGTCACAGGTTTGCACCCATCTGCCTATGCTTTGATCTAAGAGACGCAGACCTCATTCAAGGCTCTGTTGGTTTTTCAGTACTCACTTTTCTAATTAAATCCAGATCCCATGGAACCTGAGATGAACTATGTTGAAAACTTATGGGTGACGAATAGTTCTAGTTTTTTTATTATCTTATTTATATTAAAATCGCCTTCCATTTAGTGCCTAAGCAGGGTTAGAAAAGAAAAGGAATGATAAGATAAACTAGTCAGTTGCCTCAATCTCCAACTCATTAGGAATGAGATGTGTAAAGATATTCCTTTTTTTTTTTCTTTTTTTTTTTTGTGTGGAAAAATATTGAGCTGCATGGGTCAGACCATTTGTACGTAGGTTTAAAATATTCCTCTGCAACATTTATTTGATCAATCATTGTTGACCAATTAGCTGGAAATTGGAATCAGCTAGTATGTATATAGATTAATTATTTTTGCAATTACCAAAGCTCGAACGGTTTGTTTATAAAGCACGACCATCATGCCTACGAGAATTGATAGCTGGTGAATTATTTTATAACTAGTTAAATTGAACTTTTGATTTTAATAGGCTTTTTTATGTTTTTTGCCCTTAATGTTTAGTCTTAAGTGTTACAAACATGCCATTAAACTTTGGGAAATTACCAAAAATAGCACCCCCTAAAAATTATAATAACAAAACTAGCACCCCTGTGTTCAATTAAAATTGAACGTTTAATATTGAACGTTCAATATTCAATTTGAACGTAAAATATTGAACGTTCAATATTAAATAGGTCTAATTGTCGTCATTCAATTCTAATTGAACGGATAATATTGAACGTTCAATATTGAACGAGTCAAAATTATCGTCGTTCAATTTTAATTGAACACAGGGGTGCTAGTTTTGTTATTATAATTTTTAGGGGGTGTTAGTTTTGTTATTTTCCCTTAAACTTTTTATATGAATTAAAAAAAATATCATTACAACTCACGGCGTTAAAACTCGAGCTAATTACATGTTCCGTTTTTAAGGGTATAATGGTAAAATAAAAAACTTGGCTCCAAAACCAATTTTTCTCATAAAAGTTAAAGAAATCAAATTGTATCAACGTGGCCCTTCTTTAAATTCTCTTCTATTTACAATTTATAGCTATGTAGATTTTTTCACCAAAAAGGATAAAAGAACATTAAAATGAAAAATTAGTTATGGATTTTGATTAGATTTGAAACTAAAGACGAAAAATAGAAGGCATATGGCTAAGAATAAAAACAATCCATCAATTCCTTCAAGGCATATTCTAATATATGTCCTGGACATAAACTATAAAACAACAAAAGTATGATTTGGTGTTCTTCCAAATTTAATTGCATCTAAAGAAATCTTTTAGGCCATATGCCAATATCAATTTCCATATTTATTAAGTATTCAAACTTAAACAACAAAGTAATAAACTTGACCATGTCCATCCTCCTCTTAGCATCAATGATTTGACTATGCTTGTAAGTTTCTTGCCTATTACTACAGCTAACGGCATTGTTTTGATTTGAGCAATTCTTTGTAGATCTTGATACCTACAAAAGTAAGAGAAATTTCTGAATTACACTCTTTATACATATAAGTCAAAATAAGCATATTGCACCTCTATTTTTTAATACAAAGAAAAAAAAACATACATATTGTTAATTTCTTCTTAGTTACTCTTGCCATCTGTGAGAAATTGGTTTGTTCAGATTGTTCTTGAATATTTTTTTATTTATAATAACAACCCAAAATTTCATGAAATACCATAAATTAATTATTATTGAGCAAATAATAAATAAGAATGATATCTGACATTAATTTGGCCCAATATTTATCACAGTGACAGCCTATTGTCCTCAAAATAAACAATATTAATAATTTAATAATAATTATAAAAATTACAAATAAAATCACAATAATAAAATTAATATAATTATACCTGATTTCTATGTAGGACAGTATTAGATGACCCCTATTTGGACAAGTCCTCTAATTATGATTACTCTCTCTACATATAGTTCATCGCATTTTTTTCATTCCTTTTTTTTTTTTTTTCGCTTTAAAAGGCACAATAGGGTTGTAATTGGTCTTTTTCCACTTAGAATGATTTTTATGGATAAAATATTATACTTGTAAGCGTTTAAATAAGTGTCCACCATATATGAATGATAAATATATTTAAGAGGATCATTCTTTTTATCCATTATAGTTGCCACTGCATGTGGACATGGGATACTAGAAAAGTCCCATTTCCTACATGAACAGGTCCCAGCATCCAAATCCACTGCATACCTTTCATTAAACTTAAAAACTTCATACTTTTAATTAATAGACCATTCAGCAGTAAACAATGTACGTTGCTCTCTCATCTTTCCTAATATCTTAAAGAACTCATGGCTTTACAGTAGTTCTCCACTACCAAGTTGAAGCTTTTTGTAGCAATTATCTTCATTAGATATATCTTATTTTTTTCAAGCATAATTATAATTGGTCTAGACCTAAAATCAAGAATTGCAGAATTGAATGCCTCACACATGTTATTTAATAACATGTCACATTTGGAAAAAGTAGTGAAATGAGACTTTGACCAATGTTTTGTTGGTCTCTCACACAACTATTTGTAGGCACTTTCTGACAATACAAGTAAGTTTTGCATCTTTTTATAAAATTTTGGGATAGTTGTAGCTCTTGCACATCTCCACAGTACATTTTTTAATGCCAGCCCCTTGTATTTTTCTTTGTAGTTATTGTAAAGGTGTCTCACACAATGCCTGCATTGGGAAACAACTCACCCATTACATTAACCAAACCTTTTTGCTTATCTGTTATGATGCACCAGCCTTGAGTATTTTCAATTTCAAGATCCTCTTTTAATATCTCAAGAAACCATTTTCAAGTTTTAGTTTCCTTGGACTCACAAATAGCATATACAATTAGGTACATTGCATTAATTTCATCTATCCCAACAGCACTCAATATTTGGCCCTTGTATTGTGATTTAATTTGCAACCATCCAATCCTATTAGTGATTTGCACTCTTCAAAAAATCCTTTTTTGCATGCATCCCAACATATGTAAAATCTTTGAAAAATAGGATCCTCATTTGCATTTAGTGAATTTTTTATCAACACTGTTGTGCCTTTATTTGTCCTTTTGATCTCATTAGCATAATCCCATAATCTTGCATATTGATATTCATGAATGTCATCAATCATTTTCTGAGCAATTGAATATGCCTTGTAAACTTGAAATCTTGTTAGTTGCAATTTGTAATTCTTGAGTGCATTGTCTCTAACTATATTAAGAAATGTATATGAGTTATTACTGAAGTTATTGATAAACTCCTCAGCTATCCACTTGAAATTTGCCATCTTATTCTTATGCACATCAAGGCAATGATGTTCTTGGCTATAAGTCTTCACTTGCCAAGTTTGCTTATCATCAAGTCTAATTGCATATAGCCTCCATGGACAACCATCTTGGCAGATGCATTGTAATCTTGTTGGGTCAACTTTATAGAATCTTAAACCCTTACAAGTGAGCGAAGCATGTCTCCATACAACTTCTTTTATAGATTCTCTATTAGGAAACTTCATTGAGATTTAGAATATTGGATTTTTTATATTAGTTAATATTTGAAATTTTGGATATCTAGGACTTCTTGTTGATCATACAAATTCTTCATCCGAGTCTATGCTCTCCTTCCCACTATCTAAAATATAATCATCACCATACTCAGAGGCATTTTCTTCTACTTCGTCTATACCTTGAGGCATGTTTGCCCCAGCAAATTCTGCATTTAGATCAACATTTTCATCAAACATCAAATCATCTTCTTCTCTTTCAAAGTCACTTTCTTCAAGGATGTGGTTATCTTCATAATTCATCTAAACAAATTCCACATAATACTCTCCATCACCTTTAAAACAATAACTTATAATCATGTTAACATAATTCTTAATAATCACAAATGAAATTTAAAAAATGAAAAGAAAAGAAAATTGAAGAGTATAATGGGAAAAAAAATTACATGAAAGAATTAAAATAACTTACTGTCGTCCTCTTCAATTGTGAGATCATTAACTCCATGATTATCTCCAATTATAGGAGGATGACCACCATCAAAAGTTGGCACATCATTAAGCACATTACCACCATTTTTAATACCTCTATTAACCAAGTTCAATGACTCATGCTCATTACATATTTCAATTGCAAAGACTTCAACTCTTTATAGTTGTTCATATACAATACTTCACATAATTCTCTCTCCTGTCTACATTGTCTATAATAAATTTCCCATGGTTATACGAGGTACCTTATAATACCAATTTACAGGCTCTAAAAGATTTAAGGTCACATTTAAACCCTTAAATAAAGAAAAAGGAAGTGTGTTTTTATGGCAGTGGTTTAAGTAATCAAAGAAGTCATTAACATAAATCTTTGTGTCTGCAATCCTCTCAAATCTACCCCTATAGTGAACTTTGAGGCTGAAACTTTCAAACCCAATACCTACAGTTTATATAGATGTAAACAATCAACATCATATTAGAATTGTTTTAAATTGAATACTAAAATATTTAATACTACACTTAACAAAACATTTAAAACAACAATCAAGACTAATATTTTGCTTCTAGTACAAAATCAAAATGTATAGCATCTGTATCCGAATCATGAGAAATAAAAATTGACTTTAATTGTTAATTAATTACAAACAAAATGATAAAGTCAAAACACTAACAACAATCGTTACCACTTTATTTTTTATTTTTTTATAATTGAACACTATAAAGTTTGCTTTGTATGTATCTCATATACGCTTAGAATATTATATCATGTTTATCTAATAAATAATGGCTAAGATTATAAACACGTGAAAGTTATTAATTATCACAGCTTTTGATGACAAATTCAACTCATCACAATGATCCAAAGATCATAAGCATTTTACAAACAAGCTATTATAAGTTTATGAACAACAAATTAAGAAAAATAAATAAGTGGAGGAGGTTGATTCCCACGCAACCTATAATCATCATCCATTGTGAATCCATACAACCCACACATTTTTTTTCAATTTCAAGATGAATGTAAAAAATATTTAGGTTTTTTCAATGAAATAATTATCCTTATCTAAGAAACTTTTATATTTTGTGAGATTAGGGTATAATGATTATAAAAGCCCATATTTAAAAAAGTTTTGATTTTGAGTTACTTGTTGGACAAGTTTACTCCTAAAAGTATATCCCCCGAATGTTAAGTGATATAATTCCGTTAGAAGTTCTAACTCAGTGAGTTGTAATGTTACTTTTTAAATTCATATTAAAAGGTTAATGGCATATTTGTAACATTTAAAAAATTAATGGCATGTTTGTCACATAGACGGGCAAAAAATATATAACAATAATAAATAAATAAAAAGCCGATTTTAATATATACATATAGTTGATGATCAATACAGGAAAATATAAAATCTTAGGAAATATGGTGTGCTTATTGCCAAAGCACATTTGGTTTTCTTCAAGCTCAATGTTTCTGTTGGACAAATTGAATTATTCTGGAAATAGAGATTTAGCACAAAGCTTAAAATGTTCTCTGGCGATAGAGAAAAATCATATATTACCAATCTGCTTAATTTACAACACTCTGCTGCAGAGTTTATCTTCGTCTTCATCAGGAAAAGCAGCAGAAAATTAGAGAAATACAATTTTCTTTTCCTTAAGAAAAGTAGAATTTTTTTTTTTTATAAATATAATTGTTATTTTTAAAGTACGAAACAAAATAAGAAAATATTTGAGAGAGACAAGAAATGTAAAGATTTCCATTCTTCAAAATCTCAAAAAACCACCATTTATATAAGATTTGTTTTGGTTCAATCAACGAGCATCATTTGGTTTTGGGGACTACTTTCAAAGAGGTAGTGATGTGCAGGGGAGGAGGGTTAGGGGGCTGTATAGGACTGCATCGACCAATTTTTTTTATAAAAAATTAATTATATATATATATATTTAGTATTAAATAAATATTTTATTTATAATAATATATTATGTCTAATTTTTATGTAGATATTTTGGTATATATTAACAATATTTAACAAATACGTGTGTAAAAATGATATGAATTATAAGTAAAGTAGTTCAATTACTTCAATATATACTTTTTTTAATGTATTTGGTAACTATTAGTAACATAAATAAAATTGTAGTCATTTATTATGTAAAAATTCTTCTTAAATGTGATAATCCAAAATAAATTTAAATATTTAATTTTAAACTCAATATATTATAAAAATAAAAATAAAAAAATAAGTATATGATAAGCTTCATATTAAAATTTTTAAATTTATGCTTATCATATTTTATTTTAATCCAAATTTTAACTTTATCTAATATTATATTATTTGACATTTTATTTTAATAATCTTTTAAAATTTATTTGAAGTTTTTTATATAAAAATTTTATTATTTTTATAATTATTAGTCAGTCTTATATTGTTTATAAACATATATTTTTAAATATAGCTTCAAGGTTAAAATTTTAAATCATATTTACTTTTTACATTCTAAATTAAATTCTAAATCATATATGTATTTGCTTAAATTTTTTAGTTAATAAATTTATTTTATTCATGAATGATACTAATATTTATTAACTTATTATATTTTTGTTTAATTTTTTTTATAAATTAATTATAATGCGTTAACTCTATATTTTTTTAGTGCTTACTCTATATTTTTATTATAATATGATATAAAAAATTCTGTAATGAATTAAGTCTAGTACACTATAATTTCTACTAATTTTTTATTTTATGTAAAAAAAAATTAGCACTCTTAATATTTTTTTTTTTTTTTGCTCCGTCTCTGTAGATTGGGAAGAGAAAGAAGAATGAAAAAGAGGAGAGATTAGTGTAAGGAATTAAGAAATTTGGAATTTTAGGAGATAAATAATTGATGAATAAAGTCATATTCAAATTTGACTCAATATATAATATTAAAACTATAAATTTTAATATATATATATATATATATATAATTGTAACAATATTTTCACTTCCACAATTGTAACTGAAACATTAAAGGGTTCGTTTACAAATTTTTAAAAATGAGGATATGATAATATGAAATTTATTGGAAATTACCAAAAATAGCATAAAAATTATAATAACAAAACTAGCACTGTGTTCAATTAAAATTGAACGTTTAATATTGAACGTTCAATATTCAATTTGAACGTAAAATATTGAACGTTCAATATTAAATAGGTCTAATTGTCGTCATTCAATTCTAATTGAACGGATAATATTGAACGTTCAATATTGAACGAGTCTAAATTATCATCGTTCAATTTTAATTGAACACAAGGGTGCTAGTTTTGTTATTATAATTTTTAGGGGGTGTTAGTTTTGTTATTTTTCCAAATTTATTTAATAAAAAATTTAATTTGAGTTTGTGTGTGTGGTTGCTATTTCAAAAACTACTTTCCAAATATTAATTATTTTTTTATCATACACGAATAGTACAAATGGTAAAATCGTTTGGATACGATGTGTAGGACTGTAAATTTTGTTTAACAGGAACCAAATAATTATGATCCTTAATGGTACAACGATGTATGACAATAATTATATTTTCTCTAAACTGTAAGAAGCCTTTTATTGAACCAAAAAAAAATATTAATTAGTTTACTTTTGATTAAACTTTTAAAAAACAAGAAAACAACGTATAGTTATTTTTTAAAAAACATGAGTATTTTGAAGATATTATTAAAAACTTGTATTCAAAAATATTTTTACCAAACACATGTCTTTTGCTTTTTATACTGGCGAATTTAGAATTTATATTCAAGAGGGACACCACATATACAATAAAAAATAATATTTAATACTTTTCAATAATTAATTATTTTTAATTAAAAATATATATTATATGTATCTTATTTTAGTAAAAATATGTACAAATTATTAAGTTTGTATTGAGTTATTGAATATTAAGTCTAAAATTTGAAATTCAGGTGGGACACGGTAATTTTTTATATATATAATTATCTATAATTTTATAAATATTACACTTAAAATTTTATTTGTCGAAAATTAAAGTAAGGCACGTGCCCCTCCTCAACTACTAACAGATCCGCCCCTGACTTTCTATCCCTTTTATGTTCAAAAATAAATAATCGTTTTACAAAATAGAATCTTAATATCCTAACATACCAATAATATTCGATAAATATTTTTTATTTTCTAGACTTTTTGGGAGATCCATATGCAGTGTGAGTTGCAAGGTGCTAGTGATAGACGATGTTGTGACGAAATTTTGCAAATTTAGTAAATATATAGTAGATGATTAAACCCTTTTTTTTTTTTTTCCTAATGGAGAATTAAACCCTTTAGATGTTAGTATATATCCCAGAGAACATGTGGTAAAGACCAAAATGTCAATGAAAAGACTAGCTATAAAATAAAAACGATGGGACAAAATTACATATTGAAATGAAAACAATTTTGTCAATTGTTATACGTCACACTTGTACGTCATTGAGAAATGGCCAAACCATGTGCACAGTTACATGTACATTAATAATTTTAAAAATATATTATTAATATTTATATAAAATAAATAAATTTATATATAAATAAATATATTTATGTAAAATAATAAATAGACCCATTCTCATATAAAAATTTATCCTTCAACGAGATATTTTCAATTATTGTGAACGGTAATATAGAAATTATTGATTGGTAATTTAAACCAATCAAACATAAAATAAATATAAATAATTTCTTAAAAATCCAACTTTTTTTTCCCCTTTGTAATCATATTCTTCTAATAATAAATAATTAAAAAAATAACAAAATTAGCACCTTTTAAAACTTATAATAATAAAATTAGCACTTATTGTGTTCAAATTTATATTTTTATAATTAAAAAAAATAATTAATATATCATTTTTTTAACACCTATTCAATTAAAATTAAACGACAATAATTTAGATCCGTTTAATATTAATGTTCAATATTATTAAAAATACTAATTTTATTACTATAAATTTTAAAAATATTATATTTAGAAAATTTACTAAATAATTTCTATTACAATGGATCGTAAATAGAGAATGGAGTTTAATTTGAAATCATTACCCATTAGAGTGGAGACCGAAGAAACTTGGTAAGAGAAAAGTTAAGATTATTCTGGTCTCATACTCATACATGCTCTTTTTTTTTTACATAAATTATCAAATTATTTAATTAATTTTATTTTTAATTTTTTAATAAAAAATATATATTTATTTTCTTCTAATATTAAAAAAAATATGTTTATTTAATTTACGCGTTAAAAAATATAAATATATATTTTTTTTATTAAAAATGAATAAAAATAAAGCTCTGTACATAAAAAAAAAATTATGTCATATAATAAATTTCTTCTAAATGGATATATTTTTCTTAAAAAAATGTAATATATATATATATATATAGAGAGAGAGAGAGAGAATAGTTAAATAATTTTGAAAAATTATTAAAAATAGCACTCTTAAAATTTATAATACAAAATTAGCACTCCAATTACATTGAATGTTCAATTTGAATGTGTAATATTAAACGTTCAACATTAAACGGGTATAAATTGACATCGTTTAATTTCTATTGAATGGTTGTTCAAAGAAAAATAATATATCAATTATTTTTTTTAATTTTGAAAATATAAGTTTGAATACAAATGATATTTTTATTATTACAAATTTTAAGGAGTAATATTTTTATTATTTTTTTAATAATTTTCTTTTTTAAAATAATAGCTATGTAACATACACCAAGCACATATACATTAATTAGGTTTCATCATATTGTACCTCTTCCAATAATAAATATATATCATTAACTTTACACTACAAGATAAAACAGTAGTTATCAAATAATTAAAAATCTACTTTCATAAACAATTAATGGTAACTAATTATCACTCAGCCAGTGATGAGAAAGCAAAATGAACCAGCTATTAATCTTGCTATAATTGAGTATAAAATAAATAGGGAAATTACCAAAAATAGCACCCCTAAAAATTATAATAACAAAACTAGCACCCTCTTGTGTTCAATTAGAATTGAACGTTTAATATTGAACGTTCAATATTCAATTTGAACGTAAAATATTGAACGTTCAATATTAAATAGGTCTAATTATCGTCATTCAATTCTAATTGAACGGATAATATTGAACGTTCAATATTGAATGAGTCCAAATTATCGTCGTTCAATTTTAATTGAACACAGGGGTGCTAGTTTTGTTATTATAATTTTTGGGAGGTGTTAGTTTTGTTATTTTCCCTAATAAATACAAGAATTGCACAAAAGTTACCCAAAGTACAGCTAACTATTAAAAATAACCAAAATTAGTACTTAAAAAGTTCTATTTTTAAAAAATATCATAAAATAATAGATAACATTCACCTACTCCCAACTTAACATGTTATGATTATGACCGGGTCGATGTAAGTTTTATATAATATATAAGTTAAGTCATTCTTAAAATATTATTTTTAAAAGAAATTAATCCTCGTACTATTTAATAAATATAAAACATTCCTTTTTTATTTTAATATTTTTTTCTCACTTTATATTTTTAATTTATTTTATTATATTTTAAATCTATTGAATCATTTGTATTTTTTATTACAAGGTTCTTTTTTTTTACTAAGAGGTACATTAATTTTTTTTACCCAACTGAAACTCTAATATCATATAAATTTTATATAGCGTGTAAGTAACAAAAATTATTCACTCATAAAATGTTAAGAGAACTAAGTCTCATATTACTCGTAAATAATCATTATTTAGTAAATGTGGACATTATTTTTATAGTTTAACAGTCGAACTTGCCATGGTTGTTTATGTTGGAAAAATATTATTAATCTGTGGGGCCACACATGTAATTTTAATTGTGCTATGCTATCTTAAAGTTTGGCCAAATAAAAGGTGATCTATAAAGTTTAATTTTGGCTATCGGGTATTAAATTATCGTGGAATTAATGTGTAGAGACCGGACTTGTATTTTTAAATTGATGAGGGGCCAATTTGAAAATACTCATTATTGATAACCTCCTTTGGCGGTTATCTATATAAAGGGGTCATGGTCCCCATTTGAGCGCAGTGCTTGTAGAACACAAGTTTTCTCTGTATCCCCATCAACAGAGAAAAATCATTTAGACAACTACGCATCAATTGGAAGATCTGAACTCGTTCGACAGAAGAACGCTGTGGATTCTGGTACGCTTCCGCTATAATTTCTTTCTTCTTCTCTTGATTCAACATGGGATCTAGAAAACATGATTTTCACTTTCGATAAACAAATTTCTAACAAGTGGTATCAGAGCCTACCCATGTTTGATTCAAAAGAATCTATGAATATTAGAGATTAATTTATTGAATTGTTTATATATGGATTTTGATCGGCACCCCCAATTTATTTTATATGCAAAATTGATTCTGCACAAAATTGGGTTTCGGTACACGACGTTATATTTATATATATATGCATCTTGTTTTGTGAATTCGGTCTGATACTTTTATGTATATAAAGGTTATATATATACTTCACAAAATCTCATCGACTCTAATATGTATATATGGTTTCTGATCGGCTTTCCAATTTTTTTTAATATATGGATTCTGGCACTCAATGAATAAGATTTCAAGAAACGTACAGTTTTCAAACTGTACTTTTTCGGTTTCCTTTTTTTTTTTTGGTCGTTGTTGTTGTTGTGCAACTGCACATGGAGCAAAAAAAAAAAAAAACTGCTGCTTTTTGGTTTTGATGCAACTGCTCTTTTCGGTTTTCTTTTTATTTTTTTATTTTTTTTATTTTTTGGATTGTGCAACTGCACATGTGGAACAAAAAAAAAAAAAATTATCGAGAAACTGATTCGGTGTCTGTTATATAATACCCAAGTGACTTATGTATATATATATATTTAGGTAACTTTAGTTAATATATATATAATTTACAGTTTAGTTTATATATATATATATATATTTAGGTAACTTTAGTTAATATATATATATATATTTCGGAAGTTTATATATATATATTATTTCGGTGTTTTACAGTTTCATTTATATATATACAGATAAATTTTTATATATTTTGATTAATTATATACAATATATTGTTTTTAACACTTATCTGATATTCTAATTACATCAATTTATACAAAATGTCACCAAAGTGGCCACTTTTGTGTATATTGATATTGGGAGAATAATTAGATATGATGTTTGTGTATGTGTAATTCATGCGAATATTAACCAATCCAAAGAGGGGTTCATATTTGGCCGAATTACACACGCACCTGCGATGGTAATCATATGACAATTATCAAGGTGACCTCATGTGAATAATGAATCGATGCAAACATAGATTTATTATTTGACATAACTTATTGTCATTGTTTGATCATTGCAACAAGAGTACTGCTTACAATTAATATCACTGTCCAAAGACTTGATATTAATGTTGTGCTTGGTATCTTGAAATGTTGTCATGTAATTAATCAATTTAATGACTGTTTACTTTGGTTATTTTATGTGAGCATAGTTTATTTATTTAATTTTGTTCTCTATTCAGCTTTAATGTCTACTACTACAATATCTGCCAACATGAATAATGTTCCAATGTTAAATGGAACAAACTTTAAGGACTGGAAAGAGAACATATTGATTGTTCTTGGCTGCATGGACATAGACTTGGCATTAAGAATGCCAAAATCGAATGATCTCACTGCACAAAGTACCCCCGAGGAAATTGCGTCTTTGAAAAGTGGGACCGTTCGAACAGACTAAGTCTTATGATCATGAAGCGCGGGATTCCAGAAGCCTTTCGAGGTGCAATAACAGATGACAATATCATTGCCAGTAAGTTCCTTGAGGAAATTCAGAATCGTTTTGTCAAAAACGATAAGGCTGAAACAAGCACGCTCTTAGCAAGCTTGATTTCAATGAAATATAAGGGCAAAGGTAATGTCAGAGAGTACATCATGGAGATGTCTCATCTTGCTTCAAAACTTAAGGCACTAAAGCTCGACTTATCAGATGATTTGCTCGTGCATTTAATTCTGATCTCTCTTCCTGCACAATTCAGTCAATTTAAGGTCAGTTATAACTGTCAAAAGGAGAAATGGACTATCAATGAGCTCATTTCATTTTGTGTGCAAGAGGAAGAGAGATTGAAGCAAGAGAGGACTAAAAGTGCTCATCTGTCAAGCACTTTTAAGGACAAGGGTAAAAGGAAGGATAAAGGAAAGGAAGTTGCTGTTCCTCAGGGTCCAGTGCAAAAGAAACAGAAAAGTAATGAAGGTTGTTTCTTCTGTGGTAAGCCTGGACATCAGAAGAAGGAATGTGCCAAGTATAGCGCATGGCGTGAAAAGAAAGGTATAATTCCTGTTTTGGTATGTTCTGAGATCAATTTAGCATCTGTACCAAGAAACACTTGGTGGGTAGATTCTGGTGCTACTACTCACATTTGTGTTTCTATGCAGGGTTGCCTAAACTACCGAGAGCCAACTGATGCTGAAAGACGTATCTTTGTGAGTGACGGCAAGTCGGTGGAAGTGAAGGCAATAGGGCATTTTAGATTGTTATTAAAAATTGGTTGTTATTTGGATTTGAAAGACACTTTTGTTGTACCGTCTTTTAGACGGAATTTAATTTCCATTTCTGTTTTGGACAAATTGGGTTATTATTGTTCATTTGGAAATACTCAGTTTACTTTGTCTTTAAATTCAAATGTTATTGGTACTGGTTTACTTAATACTTTTGATAATCTATATTTGCTGGAAACTGTTTCATCTTATAATGAAACCTTGCATGTAGAGTCACGAGGTACAAAGCGAAAATTAGATAAGGAAACTTCAGCCTCATTATGGCACAAACGCTTAGGTCACATCTCTAAATCTAGAGTTGAGCGACTTGTGTCTGATGAGATTTTGGAATCCCTTGATTTTTCAGATTTTGATGTCTGTGTTGAGTGTATCAAGGGAAAACAGACCAAAATGAAGAAATTAGATGCAAATCGGACTACCGGCGTCTTAGAATTGATTCATACGGATATTTGTGGTCCATTCCCTACAGCATCTTGGAATGGTCAACAATATTTTATAACATTCATAGACGACTATTCTAGATATGGGTATCTATTTCTTATACATGAGAAATCACAGTCTTTGGACGTGTTCAAAATATTTAAGGCCGAAGTTGAGTTACAACTCAACAAACGGATAAAGAGTATCAGATCTGACCGTGGTGGTGAATACTATGGTAGATACGACAAATCAGGTGAACAACGTCCGGGACCGTTTGCTAAATACCTAGAGGAATGTGGAATCGTCCCTCAATACACTATGCCAGGGTCGCCTAGCATGAATGGTGTATCTGAGAGACGAAACAGGACTCTTAAGGACATGGTAAGAAGTATGATTAGTCAATCTACTTTACCAGAGTCACTCTGGGGTGAAGCTCTAAAGACAGCAACTTATATCCTGAATCGGGTGCCAACTAAAGCAGCTGCAAAAACGCCTTATGAACTTTGGGTTGGGCGAAAGCCTAGTCTAAAGCACTGGCGTATTTGGGGATGTCCTACTGAAGCGAGGCCTTATAAACCTCATGCAAGAAAATTGGACTCCAAAACCATTAGCAGCTACTTTATTGGCTATGCAGAACGATCAAGGGGTTACAAGTTTTATGATCCTACTAGTAAGTCTATATTTGAGACGGGAATTGCAACATTTTTTGAGGATGTTGAGTTTGGGAGGGGAAATTGAGTTAGGAACATTGTCTTTGAGGAGGAAGAGGGAGTAATCCCAATTCCTGCTACTACTTTTCTTGACGATGTGCAGGCTTTCATACCTGTCATTAATCAAGAGATGAATTCAGATCTTCGGCAAGACAATGTTATTCAACCCCTCATTCAAAATGAGGTAATTGTTCCAAAGGAACCAATTCCTGAGGAACAACCTCAAGAACCCGCGCCATTAAGGCGATCCACGAGAGAAAGGAGATTTGCAATTTCAGATGATTATGTTGTATATCTCCAGGAACATGAGGTAGAAAGTGGAATGTCGGAAGATGATCCAATCAACTTCCGCCAAGCCATGCAAAGTTCCAACTCTTATAAATGGATTGAAGCCATGAATGAGGAGTATAAGTCTATGCAAGACAATAAAGTTTGGGAACTTGTCCCATTACCGGCTGGTGCGAATCCTGTTGGTTGTAAATAGATATTTAAAACCAAAAGGGATTCAAAGGGTAATGTGGAGAGGTATAAGGCACGTCTTGTAGCCAAAGGCTTTACTCAAAAAGAAGGAATTGACTTTAAAGAAACTTTCTCTCCGGTTTCCACGAAAGACTCTTTTAGGACAATTATGGCGCTTGTTGCACATTTTGACCTTGAATTGCATCAAATGGATGTCAAGACAACGTTTCTCAATGGTGACATTGAAGAAACAATTTATATGGTACAACCAGAAAACTTTGTATTAGGAGATTCAAAGAATATGGTTTGTAAATTGACGAAATCCATATATGGACTCAAGCAGGCTTCCCGTCAGTGGTACTTCAAGTTTCATCAAGTCATTGTTTCGTACGGTTTTGAGATGAATGTCGTTGATGATTGTGTGTATCACAAATTTAGTGGGAGTAAGCATATTTTTCTGGTTTTGTATGTCGATGACATTTTACTTGCCACAAATGACATAGGCATCTTGCATGATACCAAGAGATTTCTATCAAAGAATTTTGAAATGAAAGATCTTGGTGAAGCTTCCTTTGTATTAGGAATTGAGATACACCGAGATCGCTCTCGGGGTATGTTGGGACTGTCACAAAGGAATTATATTGAGAAAGTTCTCAATAGGTTTGGCATGCAAAATTGCAAACCAGGTGAAACCCCAGTCTCTAAGGGAGACAAATTTTGTCTCAGCCAATGCCCAAAGAATAGCCTTGAAATTAAAGAAATGCAGAAGATTCCTTATGCTTCGGCTGTAGGGAGTCTAATATATGCCCAAGTATGTACGCGTCCGGATATTGCGTTCATAGTTGGCATGTTAGGCAGATATTTAAATAATCCAGGCATGGATCATTGGAAAGCAGCCAAACGGGCTATGAGATACTTACAGAGAACAAAGGAGTATATGCTCACATATAGAAGATCAGATCGGTTAGAGATCATTGGGTACTCCGACTCTGATTTTGCTGGATGCCAAGACAGCAGGAGATCCACATCAGGTTATGTTTATCTGTTGGCTGGTGGGGCAGTTTCTTGGCGGTTTGCCAAGCAAACGCTTGTGGCTTCATCCACCATGGCCGCAGAATTTGTGGCTTGTTATGAGGCATCAAATCATGGAATATGGCTGCGAAATTTTGTCACTGGGCTGCGTATTTTAGAGGGTGTTGAAAGACCACTCAAATTATTTTGTGACAATAAATCAGCGGTTCTATATTCTAACAACAACAGAAGCTCAACGAAGTCAAAACATATTGACATCAAGTTTCTGGTTGTGAAAGAAAGAGTGCAGAGTGGTCAGATTTTTATAGAGCACATAGGAACAAACTCCATGATAGCGGATCCGCTCACAAAGGGACTACCACCTAAGGTCTTTCACGAGCATACTGCTCATATGGGTGTTATTCTGTTTGAGGATACTTTAGTTTAGTGGGAGTTTGAATTTGATTTGTTGCTTTATGTTAAACTTCAGTTTTGTTATATACATATATTATTCAGTTTACTTTCTGCAGAAGTAAAGTTTTGATTTAATACACTCTGTTAAGTAATGTGGTAATACTGATCTCAATAAAGAATAAAGTAGGACTAGTTGAAAATAGACATGTTTGGATCACATTACATGTAATTTTCATGCTACACATCCATGATTGATCTATGTCATTTGGTTGTATTGGTATATGTGACCATTGATAGATTTAGTCACGATAAATGTGACGAAGATCGCTTTGATCCTGTATCAGTATGATTAATGGACGAGATTGTTCGGAAGTACCCTAATTGTGATGGCAGTTTCATGAGCTCATAAGGTTATGCACATTTACAAAGTTACATATGTGGCCCAGTGGGAGATTGTTGGAAAAATATTATTAATCTGTGGGGCCACACATGTAATTTTAATTGTGCTATGCTATCTTAAAGTTTGGCCAAATAAAAGGTGATCTATAAAGTTTAATTTTGGCTATCGGGTATTAAATTATCGTGGAATTAATGTGTAGAGACCGGACTTGTATTTTTAAATTGATGAGGGGCCAATTTGAAAATACTCATTATTGATAACCTCCTTTGGCGGTTATCTATATAAAGGGGTCATGGTCCCCATTTGAGCGCAGTGCTTGTAGAACACAAGTTTTCTCTGTATCCCCATCAACAGAGAAAAATCATTGAGACAACTACGCATCAATTGGAAGATCTGAACTCGTTCGACAGAAGAACGCTGTGGATTCTGGTACGCTTCCGCTATAATTTCTTTCTTCTTCTCTTGATTCAACATGGGATCTAGAAAACATGATTTTCACTTTCGATAAACAAATTTCTAACAGTTTAATGGTTGTGTCAATCGTTAATCATAACCACCCATTTGACAATCGGAAGAAATCAAGAAATAGCATTCACCTGAATTAACACTGGGTTGTTAATGGTTGTGTCAATCGTTAATCATAACCACCCATTGACAAATGGAAGAAATCAAGAAATAGCATTCATCTGAATTAAGACTAGGTGAAGTGGGTTTTCATTCGAATGAAGTAGTCTCATCTGCATGAAGCGTAGATCGAGTGACCTTCATATGTTGTATCCAAATGAATATGAAAATTGTGTTATTTCTAATTTGGTATTGTTTATAAAAGGTGCTTTACATATATTATTCTTTGATCATTTTGAATGGGTTTATTTCTTCCCTTATTTTATTTATTTATATTAACTTAGTAAGCAAGTTAAAGGGAGAAAAAAAAAATCTACACAGAATATATGTAGAATGTTTTCAATATTTAAAGAGTGGAGAAATGCATTTATGGATTCCACCAAATCAATCTAATTCTAGCTTATCCATTTTCTTGGTTATATATATAAGAATACAAATAAAATTTAAAAGGCTGGAACTATCAAAAGAAGGCATGTAACATGTATATATTGAAAAGATGTTGCAAAAGTTTTTTTTTTTTTTTTTTCTTAAAGTCATTATATTAAATATTACACTAAAATATATATTATTTTACAAAAATATAATATTTTTTTATTTTTTTTATTAATTAATTCCTAACAATTATTATATCGAACCAATTAATTAATTATATATTAATATTATTTAATTAATTATAAAAAATTTAAAAATGAAATAAAAATAATTACATTTAATCTAAAAAAACTTCAATTAAAAGTATACAATGATGAACATTAATTTTTTAAATTAGTATATTCATTTCAGAAATGTTCAATTTAGGCACTGGGCTCGGTATCCTCTCCTCCACCATCACTATAATAGGTACTCCAGTCCTCACTGGTCTCTCCTCGATCTACCTAGATGGTGGCACTGCAATCGTCACACTCTCCTGATCAACTCTCTTTCTCTTAGACCTACTAGAAGTTTCAGTCACTTTGGATTGTGCCAGAGCATCCTTAGAATTAATTTTGTAAGGTTTATTTGTATTGACAATTTTCGTGGACAAAATGTTTAATTGTAATCTAGCATAAATGTTCACCATTCAATCAGATGATACATGATAATAGAGTCACCAAGCTTGCAATGCTCATATAAAAGGTAAAATATGATCTCATGCATACATTATCACACAATAATGTACGTACACTTAGAAGAATTTTTGTGCACACAGTTAGATAGATCGAAGTATTTTGATAATTTGTTCCACTTATCTTGCTTACCAATTTGACTTCATTTAATGTTGAAAGCAGAATCTTTATATGAGTAGAATTGTTGAGAAAGCAGAATCCTAGTATGAGTAGAAGTGTTAAGAAAGTAAAATCCTTGTGTGAATAGAAGTATTGTGAAAATAGAGTCATTATTTGAGTAGAATTGTTTTAAAAGTGGAATCCTTGTATGAGTAGAATTCTTGTGAAAGCAAAATCCTGAATTGAGTAGAATTATTTTAAAAGTGGAATCCTTGTATGAGTAGAATTCTTGTGAGAACTAAATCCTGATATAAGTAGAGTTGTACTCTATTACAAATCATTTTTCATGTTAAATTGGACTCTATATAAGTGATGTTTGTTTGTGCAAAACATTTAACCCACACCGAAATAATATTTTCTACATCTGTTAAAGCTTTCAACGAAAAATCTTATTCTCTTCATCTATTAATCTTAGGCACTTTCTTGTTTTTAATTGTTCAAACATATTGTGTGGTTATGTTTGAATAATTCATGTGCCTAATTACTTTTCATGATATTTAGATTTGCATGATCGTTTTAGAGTTTGCTAGCTGATTTATTCTTTACATCGTATGCTATTGAATCTGCTAGTTAAGATTTTTTATTGTTGAATCTGCTCTAGGACACACTTTGCACTTGTGCTATTTGTGCTAACGTTTCAGGTGACGTGCTCGGTATTTTGTGTGACTCAAAATTACCGAAGTTGACGGGTTCGATTGATCTTGTGGGACTCAAGTAGATCGGAACGTTGGTCCGGATCCAGACACCTAGCTTGTGGAGGCTATGAAAGGAGCGACGGCTCGTAAGTAAATTACAGAAAGGGGGATCTATCTGTGAAGGGTAGTTCTAGGACCTATGGTTGTAATTGAACATTGATTTTCATAGTAGATAGTTAGATGATCCGGTGGACCGGTGGTTTTCCTTTTAGGTCATTGGAGTGGCCTAGGTTGTTTTCACCTAAAAATATCGTGTGTTATTTTTTTTCCGCATTTTATCTTTACATGCGATTGCATGTCTAGCCGTTGTGATTAGGTTACATAATTAATATTTGTTAAAATTGAAAATAACCTATTCACCCCCATATAGGTATATTTGATCCGTAACTAAAAACTTTCAAATTTCCTTGAAGAACCCAAGGGCACATAACCTCCTCTTCTTGCAAAATACTAGTAAGTAGAAACCAAGAGCAAGAGACAAAGACTGAGAAGAGAGAAAACTTGCACTCCATAGTTGGAGGGCTCCTATTAGAACTAGATACTATAAGATCCAAACCTCGGTATGCGATCCTCTCAAAAAGGATGAGTTATATTATGTTATATTTTTAATATGTTATATTTAAATATTATACATATCACATTTACATTAAATTACTATTTTACCTTAAAAATAAAAATAATGTTAAATTTTCTATACAAATTTAATAATATTCAAGAATATGATTTTTATTATTTTAATTCTCTTATTTATAATTATAAATAAATAAATTGATTTAATGAAGTACCAATTTAAAATTTAAATGATAATATATATTATTTTATATATAACAATAATTTAAAAATAAATTATAATCTCAATCCGACTTATCTAATTCAAAAAACTCGATCTGTTCGGATTGAGTATATCATCGGATTAAATTTAAATTAAATATCTTTAAATTTATTTCAGATCGAATTTAAAATGATAAAAAATTGATAATTTTAATTCGCTATTCGGCCCTAAAAAGAGGCGTGGACTATTTGTATTATATATCAAATTAAAGGCAATTAAAAATCTGACCATGCAGTTATAAATTTTGCATATAAAACAATGCAAAGAGATGTTGTGTTTAATTAAGTGAACAAAGTTGATAGAGAGAGAAAATGGAGAGTCAACAACAACAGGTAGAAGCAAATAAAGCTTCTCTACCATCTAGAGCTATTGGAAGCAGCCGCATAGCCGCTTTTACCATTCAAGAAAAGTTTAACGAACAAGATCAGAACCCAGATGAGCAGGTATAAAAAGTTTTCTATTTTAAATTTCTAAGTACAACAATGTTAATTTTACATAATTTTTAATATTATAATAAAGCTGAAATATTTTTAGTTAAATTATATATTTTTATAATTGTAAAAAAAATAATAGTTAATTTTAACTAAAAATAAATTGAAAATTATTAAAAATAATACATCTAAAATTTATAATAACAAAACTAGCACCCTAATAATATTAAACGTTTAATTTGAACGTGTAATATTGAACGGCTCTAAATTGTCGTCGTTCAATTCTAATTAAATAGTTGTTCAAAGAAAAATGATATATTAATTATTTTTTTTAAATGTGAAAATATAAGTTTGAACTCAAGAGATGCTATTTTTATTATTATAAGTTTTAAAAGGTATTATTTTTATTATTTTTTCAAATAAATTATGTCGTATTTTATATGTGTTCTGAACTATAGTCCAAATTATCATTCCTATGAAAATAAATAAATTCGTTAGAAAATATAAAATATTACATGTAATATTAAAAAGTGCATAAGGTGGTGTGTTTAGCATTGTTTTATTATGCTTGTATAATTAATTTGAAGTAGAGCGTATTTAAAAATAAAAATAAAAATTATTTGTAGTGGGGTTGTGTCTTGTTGGTTAGTAATTGATTTTGCTTATATTAATTGTGAGTAGAAACCGGGATGGAAAAAGTTTTTACTGCATGTTGGACCTGGCTTTTTGGTGTCATTAGCGTATCTTGACCCAGGAAACTGTAAGTCTAGTATTTTAATTTGCATGTATATATCAATATGTACAGTGGCGGATTTAGAATTTATGTTCAGGAGGGGCACCACATGTACAATAAAAAATAATATTTGATACTTCTCAATAATTAATTATTTTTAATTAAAAATATATATTATATGTATCTTATTTTAGTAAAAATATGTACAAATTATTAAGTTTGTATTGAGTTATTGAATATTAAGTCTAAAATTTAAAATTTAGGTGGGACACGGTAATATTTTGCATATATAATTATCTATAATTTTATAAATATTACACTAAAATTTTATTTATCGAAAATTGAGGTGGGGCACGTGCCCCTCCTCAACTATTAACATATCCGCCCCTGAATATGTATATATGTATTTATTTTTTAAAATAAATAACTACGTATTTGGTATATATATATATATATATTTTTTTTTTTTTGTGTTTTTATTCATTAATCTAAAATAGATATTAAAACTTTATCTTTTTTCTTTCTTTTTTATGTCACAGTGGAAACTGATTTGCAAGCTGGAGCCAACCACAAATTTGAGGTAGATTAAAAATAAAAAAAAAATTATATTTTATATGATTCCAACATATAAAATCAATGTAGTATCTACAACTCAAATGAGAGTACTTATATAGAAAGAAAAATGCAACTTTTAATATTTTAAATTATAATTTGTTCTTAATTTGGTATGAATAAATTAACAAGCATCCATATACATATATGGTTTGGTTATTTGGTAATTTTCAGCTACTGTGGGTGATTCTTATTGGACTGGTCTTTGTCCTCATTATCCAATCTCTTGCAGCAAATCTTGGTGTAACAACAGGTAATAAATAAGCCAAACCAAACAAAGAGCTAAATTCTAATATAAAAATAAATGGATTGATTATTCCAACTTATATATAGTATTAATTAAATATTTAAATGTTAAGCTAATTACTCTTTTCTAATATTGAATTTTGTAAGGGAAGCATCTTTCAGAGTTATGCAAGGCTGAGTACCCAAAATATGTGAAGTATATTCTCTGGTTCCTTGCTGAGCTTGCTGTTATTGCTGCTGATATACCAGAAGGCATGTTTTAATTATTTGCTTCTCATTTTATCTAATTGTTTAATATTTAATCATTTAATATTAATGTAAATTTATATAACATTTTTATCAATCCTTTAATTGATTACAGTGATTGGAACTGCATTTGCAATAAATATACTATTCAAAATACCGGTATGGGTTGGAGTTCTCTGCACTGGTTCCAGCACCCTCCTTCTCCTTGGCGTGCAGAGATATGGGGTACTAAGTCATTAGTGTTACACTTTACTATCTTTACATGCACAAACTCAAGTATATATGTGTTTGAAAACTAACTTAATTCTACTTGTCAAAATTTGTGAATGGATAAGTGCAGGTAAGAAAGCTAGAACTGTTAATAGCAATATTGGTGTTCATAATGGCAGCCTGTTTCTTTGGAGAAATGAGTTATGTGAAGCCTCCTGCATCTGGTGTGCTTAAGGGCACGTTTATTCCTAAGCTTAGTGGCCAAGGTGCCACTGGTGATGCTATTGCTCTCTTGGGTGCTCTGATTATGCCGTATGTTATCAATATCTTTACCCATTTCATAATTTGCTTCATTTTTCACATTCAAATAACTTTCTACTTCTTTCAGTTATAACTATTCCTTTCGAAAATGTCCAATACTTTTCACTTTTGAACACATTGTCATTTTATACTTAAAATTGAACGTGTTTAAAAGTGAAATTCATTTGAACATATGTTCAATAGTAGTATCCATAGTTCAAATTATTTTAGAAACGTAAACAATGCTCTAATAGTTTGTTGTTAGAGTTACTAGAAAAATGATGATTTTTATACTTTTAAACGCATATAAAAAATAAAAATGTTTTATAAAGATAATACTTAAGAGTCAATCTCTTACAGTTGTATCAATACTTGATGAACTAACTCTTGTTCATTTTTAATCGAATAACAGGCATAACCTATTTCTCCATTCTGCACTTGTACTCTCCAGAAAAGTACCCAAATCTGACCGTGCCATCAATGTAAGCCAACCAATATGTACATATTATTACATTTTAGTAAATGTATAAAAATATTACTAATTTTTTTTCCAAATTGCTTAATTTTGAAAGAGTTAATTTTCCTAGAATACTAACACATATTAGAGTTAAATGTAATGTATTCAAACTCCAGTAATACTAATTATTAAATTTAGGTGTTAGTCTAAATTTATAAGAGACATGATTTTCAAATAAATCTAACACATTTATTAAGTGCTTTTTTTAATAAATTTTTTTTTTTTTTTTTTTGCAGGAAGCATGTAAGTACTTTTTGATGGAGAGTGGGTTGGCATTACTTGTAGCACTATTGATAAATATAGCAGTAGTGTCAGTGTCGGGTAGTGTTTGCTCAGCTGTTAACCTCAACAATGACAATCTTCACAATTGCTATAGTCTTACACTCAACTCTGCTTCTTTCCTTCTCCAGGTTCTATTTATTTGATTATTTAATTTTACTTTTTTTTTTTTTAATTTCTTTTATTAATTAATTCAATATGTATAAAATAACAATGTTTGTGTTATACAATTTATAGAATGTATTAGGAAAGTCAAGTAAAGTCATATATGCCATTGCATTACTTGCTTCTGGACAAAGCTCAGCCATTACTGGTACTTATGCTGGACAATACATCATGCAGGTTCTTAATTTTTTTTTTCTTTCCCTTTTTCAATACTAGAATAAACTAGGAGCATAATAATATTAGAGTAAAAAACCAGTAATCATTCATATTTGGATCTTAATTATTCTGTTCACTTATCTTTCAATTTAATTAATATGATCCATAAGCTAATTTGATCATATCATATTTTTTTAATAAAATTACACTCACCAACACATGCATATACACTTGTAATTGACTCTGCTCAAATTCACGTCTCATATGTGCCCCGCAAAAGCATTTAATTGTTTGATTGTTAAATTTTATAATTAGTGTTATTAATTTTAAGATTTTAAACTAATTTGACTAAATTAAAAGGGAATAGGCCAAATTGACCAACCCTTCAAAATCAAAATTCTTTTTTAGATAAACAATAGTTGATATTATTTAAACTTATGACTTAAAACGGACAAGTAACGAGTTTTATCATCAGACTACTTGTGGGAATTTGATATAATATTATAAAAAAAAAAAAACTAAATCGTTGTTTGATTTATTTTTTTTAATGGTATTTTTAGGGTTTCTTGGATCTTAAGATGAAAAGATGGCTGAGGAACCTAATGACAAGGTGTATTGCAATTACACCTAGTTTGATTGTCTCTATTATTGGAGGGTCCTATGGAGCTGGCCGTCTCATTATTATTGCTTCAGTATGCTCCTCTTCAAATACACTTATTCTATTATTCCTACTAAACCCACCTCAAAAATTAAGACAATATTTTCTAATCTTGTACGTGTGTTTTGCAGATGATTCTTTCTTTTGAACTCCCCTTTGCTCTTATCCCACTCCTTAAATTCAGTAGTAGTGCCACCAAAATGGGACCTCACAAGAACTCAATCTATGTAAGCTTTTAATGCACCCCAATTATTCACAATTTAAATGCGATCAAGCATAAAAAATTCAGCTAACCTTTTGGAGTATACAATAGATTTGACTTGAATTCTCGATGCAGATAATCATTGTCTCATGGATACTTGGAGCTGGAATAATTGGAATCAACATCTACTACCTAATCATATGCTATGTGGATTGGTTAATTCACAGCAGTTGGCCAAAAGTTGCAAATGTATTCATCAGTATAATTGTATTTCCTGTTATGGCCATCTACATAGTCTCAGTAATCTACTTAACATTTCGGAAAGACACTGTTGAGACATTCATTGATCCAACAGATAATGTCTCAGTTGTTCAAAATCAAGTTGAGAAAGGTCTGGTCAATTCTCATGAGCCAAATGATCAGTTAAACCAAGTTCCTTGTAGAGAGGACTTAGTTGATATTCCTCTGCCACACTAGTTCATGTTTTCAGAATTGTTAGATTGGTTGGTAGCTTCATAATATTTCTATGGAGAAGATGCAGTTTCTTGTTTATGATGGTAATGTGGGAGAATATTAAAGGATTCGTAAAGGGCAATCCATGTTCTGAATGTGCAACATACTCTGCAGATTGTATTAACAAAGTGAAAAATAATACCATATGCAATGACATTGTAGCATAGATTCAGTGCAATTGACTTGGTGTCTATTTGGATTTCAAAATGCATGCTACTTGAAGGAACAAACAAGTGATACAGAAGTTATTCTCTGATCAGCTTCTTATTTTCGTTTCTTAATTTTACAATGAATTTATACATGGTTTATATAGATTAATATAAACTACTATTACAACAACCATATTCAATAATTCAAAGGGAATTAGTTGTTGAAGAAGAATTCAACAACCAGGGTCGGCGCCGAATTCACTAACCAACATCGTTGCAGCCATTGTTGATTTCATAATTCAACACTCCCACTCAAGTTGGTACATAGATATTTCGTTTGTCCAACTTGCTTAATATTCTAATATCAAATCTTTCAAGTTGTAATCACATTTCTTCACAAAGTCCAAGTGACATATCTGGTTATTTAGCCTTTGCATCTTGAACAGCAACAACTTGTTTATTATTGAACAGTATCAAAGCATCGACTTAGCTTTGATATATTATTATGATGCCAAACCGGATTATTATCATAATGAGGTGGCTTCATTTGGATTAGTTCAAATTGCTAAAAAACTTCTCCTAAAAGCTCCAATCGAATTTTTCTTTCGAGAGTCTCGATTATGATCCCACCAGTCTGGATATCCCACAATCTTAAAACATTGATCTTTGATATGACCATTTTTCTGGCAATGGGCACATTTGATTGATGATTTATCGACAACCCCTTTTGAATTCTTCCGTTCTCATTGATTTGGAAATAAATGGTTTTGAGTTATCATAGCAGAAGCATCAAAGTCTCCAAAATTTTCATTTAAGGTGTTTTGACGTATTGCTTCTCTCCGAATCAATGAATAACATCCTTCCAATTTCGGGGTGCTTTCTTTTCGTAGAATTTCTCCACGAATTTGCTCAAAAACATCATCCAATCCAGCAAGAAAAATATGTACCCTCAGTCTTTCAACAGACTCTTGATACAATTTTAGATCATCTGGATTTTTCATAACCACCTTATCACGATGGTTCAGTTCTTGAAAGATTTCAGTTAACTCTCCATAATATTTTAAGATTGATTTTCCATTTTGTCTAAAAGTGAACGCTTTTTGATTTAAGAAAAATACATGTAATTCGTCACTTCCATCATAGAATGTTTTTGCCAAAGTATCCCAAATTTCAAAAGCAGTAGATATGCGTAAATAATGCTTCATAATTTCTGGACTCATAGACATTAGGAGCCATCTCTTCACTGTTTGGTTTTCAGCATACCACTTGTCGTATCCTTTTGCTCCTTTTTTTTGTTGCAATTCTTTCTCATGAATATAAGAGAGTTTCTCTCTCTCAGCTACATGCATTTCCATTATTTGAGACCAAACATCATAATTTGTTTCAGTAAGTATGATTCCCGTATTAAAAATACCTTTAGAATAAACAGATTGTACAATAAGTGGAGATGAAATTGTATTATCTGTCATAATTTTATAGTACAGAGACTAGAAAATGATGTGAAGATTTCAGAACTGGAAATAAAATTCCAAAAAACAATCTGAACAGTATTGAATCAGGGACAAAAATGGTTAAATGGTAAATTTGGATAAAAAACTGTCAAAAAACGATAAATTTTGGATTAAATCGGGTTAAAATTGATAAATTTGGATCAAAACCGTACAAAAAATGATAAATTTTGGATCAAACCGGATCAAACCGGTCAATTTTGGATCAAAATCGAGTAAAACCGACCAATTTTGGATCAAAACTGGATGAAAAATTAGATAAAACTGACCAAACCGGGTGAAATTGTAAAAGAAGGAAAATAATATTTGCCTTTTTAATTAAATTTTATTGAAACAAGAGACGTAGCTTTATACAAGAGATTTCCTACAATCATGCTAATCTATTCTAGGTAGTCTAAGTATAAAAGGCAACTGAACAAATATACAACTAATACAATATATTTGTAATGAATGGTGAGATATCATTGACCTTTCCTTCTCAACACTCCCCCTCAAGTTGGAGAGTGGATGTCAAGAACTCCCAACTTGCGCATAATAGTTGAGAAAACTTCCTTTCCCAATGGCTTGGTGAACACATCTGCAAGTTGATTTGTTGAGGCAACGTGTTTGGTTACAACTGAACCATCTTGTATTTTGTCACGAATAAAATGGCAATCCATCTCTATATGTCTGGTTCTTTCGTGGAAAACGGGATTGGCAGCTATATGTAAGGCTGCTGTATTATCACAATATAATAATGCTGGCTTCGGATGCAATATTCTCAAATCCTTCAATAATGAGCGTAGCCAGGATAATTCACAACATGTACCTGTCATGGCTCTATATTCGGCTTCTGCTGAGGAGAGAGATACGGTTTTCTGCCTCTTTGTCCGCCAAGAAATAAGGGAAGATCCCAGAAAAACACAATAACCCGTAGTGGATCTACGAGATATTGGACAACCAGCCCAATCCGAATCAGAAAAAGCTCGCAAAGATAAATCATTCTGAGAAGGGAAAAACAAACCTTGCCCTGGACTATTTTTCAAATAACGCAATACACGCAAGGCAGCTTCCATGTGTGG